>OV702284.1:357628809-358828809 GCA_916181665.1 Avena sativa | reverse complement strand
TTGGTGCTCAGCCTTGACGCGACGACAGACGTCACATTCAGCAACTAACGAGCGATATCCTTCTTCCTACCAGACCACCAAAATCTTTGACGAAGATCCCGATACATCTTGGTACCTCCAGGGTGGATAGAAAGAGGTGATTCATGAGCTTTGGTAAGAATTATCTGCTTCAAGTCCTTTGCATGTGGTACTACCAAACATGTACCAAAATATAGTACACCTTCCTCGTTAATAGAGAAACATTTAACAACTCCGCTAGCAATGTTCTCTTTAATCGAGTCCATCTCATGATCTTGTCTTTGAGCAGCTTTGATCTGATCCTCTAGAGAAGAATTCACTTCAAGAGTAGAAAGGAATCCACGAGGAACTACTTCAAGGTTCAATCGATCAAATTCCTCATGAAGAGAAGGTTGAGATTGTTTGATCATCAGGTTATTGCAATAAGACTTATGTCTCAGGGCATCGGCAACGACATTGTCTTTGCCAGGTTGATAGTTGAGACCCAAATCATATTCTTTGATGAGTTCCAACCATCTTCTTTGCCTGAGATTCAGATCAAGTTGTGTGAAAAGATATTTCAGACTCTGATGATCCGAGTATAACTCACAACTACTTTCGAGAAGGTAATGTCGCCATTGCTTAAGAGCATGAACAACAGCTGCAAACTCAAGATCATGAGTTGGGTAGTTCTCATGTGGTTTCAACTGACGGGAAGCATAAGCCACCACATGCCCATCTTGCATTAACACACATCCGAGACCTTGGTGAGAAGCATCACAGAAGACGACAAAGTCTTTGCTAGTGTCTGGGAGAACCAACACCCGAGCAGTTGTTAACTTGGTTTTCAGCATCTGGAAACTTTCTTCAGCCTTATCAGACCATTCGAACTTCTTATCCTTCTTAAGAATATCAGTTATTGGCTTTGCAATCCTGGAGAAGTTCTCGATGAATCGACGGTAATAACCAGCCATCCCGAGAAAACTTCGGACATCCTTAATGAATTTGGGATACTCCCGGTCAAGGAAAGTTTGGACCTTATCTAGGAAAACAGCGACCCCTTGGGTGGAAACAACATGACCAAGGAATACGAGCTCTTGTAACCAAAACTCACATTTGGAAAACTTGGCATAGAGACGATGTTCTCGAAGTTTTGTCAACACCAAACAAAGATGTTCAACGTGCTCTTCTTCAGTCTTGGAATAGACCAGAATATCATCAATGTAGACCACGACGAACTTGTCAAGATACTCCATGAAGACAGAGTTCATAAGCCGCATGAAAGTGGCTGGAGCATTGGTAAGACCAAAGGACATGACTGTGTACTCGTAAAGACCATAGCGAGTGGTGAAAGAAGTCTTTGGAATATCTTCATTATGGATCTTTATCTGGTGATACCCTGACCTCAAATCCATGCATCTTGGAAAAGACAGTGGCACCACTTAACTGATCAAAGAGATCATTGATCCTAGGGAGGGGATACTTATTCTTGATAGTCACAACATTGAGTGGGCGATAATCCACAACCAGTCGCGGTATATTGGTATCCCGCTTCTTAAGAAAGATGGTAGGACATTCCTAAGAAGATGTGTTGGGCTGAATGTATCCTTTTCCTTCTAACTCCTCTAGTTGCTTCTTCAACTCCACAAGTTCACGAGGAGGCATATGATAGGGTCTTTTAGAAACAGGAGCAGTTCAAGGAGCTAACTCTATAACAAACTCCACACTTCAATCAGGTGGCATGACAGGAAACTCCTCAGGAAAGACATCCAGGAATTCACAAACCATGGAAACATCTTGAATCTCTAATGGAGGTAGAACTTAAAGAGCATACAACTCTGCTTCAGGAATAGAAACAGTTGAAGGAGATAGTGACCCTATGGTCCAATACTTGACTGTTATGCTAGCAGGACTAGTTAGAGTCACAAACTTGGTTGTACAATGTAGGACAGCTTGATAGCGGGTCAACCAATCCATGCCCAGGATGATGTCAATGTCGGTTGACTTGAGGGTAATAAGAGAGGTGGGGCAAAGTTGAAATGCAACTTCGAGTAGATTCCCATGACTAACCATGGTGGAACACCGTCTAGAACCAGGAGACTGAACTAGCATAGGAACAGACAACCCCTCAAAACATATCCCATGCATTTGAGCGAAAGCTTGTGGCAGGAATGAATGCGATGCTCCAGAATCAAACAAAACTTTAGCTGGAATTTGATTGATACGAAGCGTACCCATAATGACGCTTGGATCTTCCTGAGCCTCCCCAGCAGAGATATGATTCAGACGACCTCTTCCAGCACCTTGATACTTATCATTCTTCTTTGGTGGTTGTGCCTTCTCAGCAACACTCTTTTGAGGACAATCTCTTGCATAGTGTCTAGGCTAACGACAGTTAAAACAGATAAGGCCTGATCCAGTACCAGCAATAGTATAATTTGATCCACCAACATTGTTTGGATTAGCATTCAGACGAGGAGCATATCCAGAAGTCCTTGGGGTGTAAGAAGCACGTGGCACGGTGCTGTAAGGCATGAAGACAAGACACTTCTTATTGCTAGAACCAGCCTTGTTTGTACCCCTCCTGAGGACGCTTACGGGTTTCTTCATACTCCACCTTTCCACTCTCGGCCTTCATAGCCTTGTTAACAAGACCTTGGAAGTTACCAAAGTCCATGAGGTGGATATCACGGCGAACCTCAGGATCCAGCCCCTTGTGGAATAGATCTTGCTTCTTAGAATCAGTGGAAACCTCTTTAGTAGCATAGCAGGTAAGACAGTTGAAGTTGCGCTGGTATTGACACACAGAACCAGTGCCCTGCTTCAGCTTGAGGAACTCCTCCCTCTTCTGATCCATCAAACCTTCCGGAATATGATAAGCTCGGAAGGCTTCGGCGAACTCTTTCCATGTAACAACATGTTGACCTTCTTGCATAGCTAAGAAATTTTCCCACCAGGAGTTAGCTGCTACCTCCAGATGATAGGAAACAAAAGTCACCCAATCAGCTTGAGCAACATGACCAACCTGAAGTTTGCGCTCCATAGTGCAAAGCCAGTAGTATGCATCAAGTGGCTTAGTGGAATAACTGAAAACTGACGGAGTGAGACGTGTGAAGTCCTTGATACCAACTTGATTGTTATGGCGTTGAGCAGTGTTGCGCTCAATCCTTTTAAGGAGCCTCATGTTGTCAGCACGGTTGGTTTCGTACATGGCCATGAGTTGAACCATGGATAGTGGTGGAGGAAGTTTGGAAGATTCACCCTCATTTGCAGCACCACGAGCATGAGCACGGGTATGGGCACGAGAGGTGTCACCCATCCCGAAAGAACAAAAAGGGTTAAACAAGGGATTCAAAGGAACAAGACGGAAAGATGAATAACGAGTACCTGATATAAAGGTATCATCTTATCAAGCATGGTAGTATCAAAGCATACTAATGTATACACTAACCAGCTGACTTACAGACCATGACAATGGAATGCTAAGATGTTACACGCCAAGAAAAACTGAGATATCTTGGAACTCTGAGAATAGCAACCAAGTAGAGAGTACTTTAGAAAAACAACCCCAAAACCACGATCCTAAAAGTTTTGAGATATGGGGTACGGAATGAAAAACTTTTCAAACCAAATAGGGTAAGGAAAACTCTAGCATCAGAAACACACCAGAGAAGGAGTAAAAAGAATCCTAGTAAGAGTTTCTGCAAATACTTTTTTTAACTTTCAAATAGTTTTGTCAACTTCTAGACTCAACATAGACCAGTAAAATGGTTTCCTTCAGGCAGTCCTACTCTGATACCAAAACTTGTAGCACCCCGGGATTAGGGTTAAACTAACCTCAGATCACATCTAAGATAAGCTTAACTCCAATCACAAAAGATCATAGTATGATTTGGTAACATTACAGAACTGAGGGATTCAACAACATAAGTTTAAACTCTTAGCAGAGTAATATATTAGAGTTATTACAAACCATAGGTCATAGACCCAACATTACATCACACAGCGAAAGCAAATATGTTGTTCTACACAACAACTTAGCAAAGGCCCTAAGAGGCCTTAAACAGAAGCGACGTCCATCCCATAGCCCTCAGGCTGCTACCTGGGACCCCCACCTACTCGTCGATGTCAACATAGAGGCCACCTTCAGTCGTAACCAGATCATCTGTAGAAAAACAACAATGGCGCAAGACTGAGTACGAGAATGTACTCCGCAAGTCTTAGATAACCTAGTATCTACATGCTCTGGCTAGAAAGGCTTTCTCTGGATTTAATTTTGCATAAAGCCATCTTTATTTGTAAACAAGAGAGAGAAGAGGCTCGTCTACTCATAATATTTTAAAAGGGATAAGATAATGACTTCTTCATCTTGTTCATCATATCTTGATAACCACCACCTTCATCAGAACCTCCTATCTAGGATTATCCCCTCGACCCGGAGGAAGCATCCTTAAGCACACGTGGATCAACAAGTTTTATAATGGTTAAAGTTATCTATGATCTTAGAATCTGGTCACCAAGCGTTCATAACCGTGAACATGGCTTCTCGAAAAGATTTAACCCTATAGGGGTGTACAACTTTACCCACATGTACCAACCGACTCTTAATGTCAAATATTATTAGCCCTCTTCCTTGGAAGGCCGGCAGAGGGTGGTTGACCACGACATTTACCTTGCTTTCGCTGAGACAATGAGTCACGCCCTAGGGATGGTTCTGCCGTAATGGGTCAAGTCCCGAAGCCGGTTGTAGAAGTCCCAACCTGATAAGGTAGAGATCCCTGTGTTTACAATGCTAGTCCCTGGATCAATAGCTAGCATCCACAGTTTAAGATGTAATATCAAGAAACAAAGGTCATAAATCAACTTTATAACCAGGAATAAAATAATTCATTACATCTTACATAACTCGTTTGGCTATCTCATTACAATACAGCAGAAATAACTATATAACATGGAGTCCTTCATCTTGAAAGTGCCATAGGCAATCATGTTGGTTGTAGACTTGTAATCCTATTTAACACACTTCACTAACATCAAACAAACCTGCAACATATTAAGTTACAGCCACAAGGGTCAATACATTCGAATTGTATTGGTAAGTTTCAGTACTATGTGGAAATAAGTTGGATCCTATCAATATATGCATATTTGGCTAAGTAGAGTTTAGGCTCATTTGCAGAAAGCAATATGGTTTTATCCTATCTTTTCAAAATAGTTTTGATCTTTCAATCAATATTTCTGAACTCCTTGGCAAACTCCAAGTGCTTCTAATCCCTTGTTGACACCATGAAGTTTTACTTTGAGAAATTGGATTGTCGAGATCTTCCATAGCTTCAGGCCTTAGTTGCTCAGAGTTGTCCGTAACCGGGGACACGGCTAAGTACTTAAAATTTGATCATCTGCAGAAGTTGTACACTTTACCCACATGACACAATCTCGTCTTGATGCCACCAGTGGCCGCTGGATAAGTACACACCAAATGGAGTACCGGCAGATCGAGAATGTGACAAAGTATTTCCATAGAAGTCCTCCCAATACATAATGCTAGCACATCTACCAGGCACCAATGTAAGGATATGTTTCCAATACATAATTCTAGTTAACCTGAATAGGTGCTAATGCAAGGGTCTTCCACTATGTAATTGACTAAGACAGAGCCCATTTAGCATGTGGCTATACATGGAAGCCACTGTACGAGAAACATGTTCAATCTCTAAGTCCCTGGGTAGTTTTCTTCTAGTGCACATACGAAAAAGATAGCCATATATACATGGTTCCCTTTGTTGCCACCTTATCCACAATTGAGTATCCACATTCCACCCAGGTGATTCATTGAGTACTTGTTTTATTATATAAAACATATATTTTTTCAACACTTCATATAATCATAACATGGTATTCCGCCCCAAATCTATAGCAAGTCTAAGCATACTACAACTATGATATTTTCACTAAGGAATATATAAAGGATATCCTATATAGGACATAGCATAGCATAGTAACATAGTAGCCCTATCATGCATAATACAAAAATTCCAATAATTATAATGAAAATAGTAGGACATGGATGATAGTGCCACTTTCCTTAGTAGTTGGTGACGTTGGTACACTCTTCGCAAAAACACACTCGACAATCAACACAATCTATCAAGCAAACCAAACAAGACAAAACATACACAAGATCAACACTAATGGCAACACAAAAATCATGCAAAGTATGCAAACATGCAAGATGGCAATTTTTATTGTACAAATATTTATAACAAGGTTCTGAACATTACAAAGTGATTTATGAACATTTTATATTTTCAAGATTACAAATGCAACCATTTGTGCAATTGTAGCAATTGGCAACATTTTCTAACAGTTGGAAAGGTCATTCTCACTAAATAATTGCCACGGTCTTATTTATACTAGAATAAAATTATATTTTGGCCTTAATGTGCAGAGGGTTCAATTTACAACCATTTGCAAAAGGATTCACTTAAAAATAATTTACACAACAATTTTTATACTCAAAATACTCTACAAATGGTTCTGTATAAAACATGATTTTAACAGACTAAAAAATACCGAATTATGGCTCCACTGTGTTCTACTCGTTTTTCTGAATCCATAGACATATTATTTGTTAAATTTGGATATACAGAACTAAAGATATAATTTTATGGTGAAAATGACCAATTAAACCATTTAATTTGTAAATCAAATTTTTGTACAGAGAATAAGTAATATTATTGCAGAAATGGATTCTACAGAATCTCAGCTTTTCAGGGATACCAACTTTATAATTTTTGGTCTTCTAAATCTTTTTCTATGAATTATACGGACTGAAATTGACTTTGACCGATCTGACTGAGTTGACTGTTGACTACGCTGATGTCATGATGATGTCAGAATTGACTACAGAAAAAGTTGCTCGAATAGAAAAACTTTCTACATGAAAGTTGTAGATAATAACTAGATCTATCTACTATTCAAAGGAAATTGACTTTGGAGCAACGAGGTGGGCATAAAATGGATTATACCTTCTAAGATCTGAATCTTTGACCGCGTTTTTCTCTTTGCTTGATGAACGAAACGAGGTGAAACCAGTGGGAATGGAACCGTCTTGACGAGGGGAACAACTTCCGTCTTCAAGCCGCCACGATCCGAGGTCATCTTGAAGGTTTATTTGGGTGGAGAATATTGCGGAGAATTTTGGACGAAAATAGAGTTATGATGAGTTGAAAACTTGTGAACTTTCCTGGAGTGGGGTTTATATAGGAGGGGCTGGGGGCTGGATTAAAGGAGATTAAAGAAGGAGAGGAATTAGGGAGCATTTAGTGTAATTTAGGAGGGCAATTGAGGGTCATTTAAGAGCACTAGTAATCAAGCACATGCACATGCATGTAACATACAAATGCTTGTAATGAAAACTACCATCATACAGATATATACATAAATAACCATTGTCATCTTCTGAGATGGAATAGCTGCAATTCCATAAAAAAGTAGATCCATCAACATACAACTAAAAGGGTGGATATTTAACTCAAAAACCTCAAGAAAATAATAATAATACAGAATTATGCTTCACGGCAGAAGGGGTACAGACCTCGGAGTAGTTATTTTTGTTAATTTTCTATAGCCACATGATTAATTCACACACAATTTTTTTGAAAGTCTTAAAAGCCCTGCAAAAGCAAACATCAGGTAAGAACACAGTAGTTGCCAAGTTTGTGAGAAAATGGGCATGCTGCAGTCTTCGGCAACATGCCACCCTAAACTTCTAGAATGTGCTCAAATTAATGTGCCTTTTTGCAGGAAGAGAGCATGTTTGAAATATAGATCAAGCAGCTCCTTTTAAATTCATTCACATGGTAGCCTACATATCTTCTCATTGTTACATTCATGATTCATAAGATTGTTTGTCAACACGGTGATAACCATGAGGGCAATATTTCAGAAAAGTGTATAACTCGGTGTAATCAAAATCCTACAAAAAAATGTGGCTCGAGCTGTTATCTTTGTGGCCAAAAAAATCCAAACTATATTAAGACTAGAGGTTTTTTACTTGTAGCTCACCTACAAAACAGTATCAGTACCGTATTCCTTCCCCTGCTGAAGCATGTCAGCCCACAGCCACAGGTTAGCGCTAGCAGATCTGCCTCCACGACACGCGATGTACTGCAATATCCATGGGTTAGGAGGACATGTAAGATGTAATGGAGCAGGCGATCTAGAAATTAAAAGGAAAACCAATAAGGTGGCTTGACGACTTGCGATACTGGGATGGAAAGGGCGAGTATGAGGATCACTGGCGGCCTTGGCAAGGGATCCCACTGGGCGGTAGCGCAACTTCCTCCGGCGGCGTCGCCGGCTAGCGAGGACGGCGAGCGAAGGTGGATCGCGCCCTAGATTTGCTTGGGTTTGGTGGCAGTGGTTCCGATGGCGAGTTGCATGCTGGCGGCCTTAGGCTCCCTTGGCGCGGGCGTGCAGTGCGGTGGCGGCCTCGCGGGCGCGTGATGGCGACGGTTCAGGGAGGAAAGGGAGAGTGGTTAACGGGCTCATTTAACCGAGCGTCGGACACTTGTTTTACCGCAAATCATGGGTGCGTGCTGAGTCGTTAGATGATGGTTAGACGGTCCAGATTTTTTGGATCTGCCCCTCTCTGGGCCTTTTTATATTGGTATAGATTAGCTACAAATAAAATGAAGACCAAGATGCTCCCTGGTTTGTGTAAGTAGGTGGTGGCCTCCTGGCCGATCGGCGTGGTTGGGCCGGCCCATTTTGGCTGGCCTGGCCGGCCACTTTTTTTTTAGTTTTATATTTTTTTCCTATTTCTTAATTTTTTTTCATAACTTTTGATTTAGAGCTCCGGATTTATTGATTCAAATTTGTGCGGGTTCGTAAATTTATGGGCAACATTTTAGGACATAAATTTGATATATTTGGAAATATTTAGTTTTCTCAATTATTAATTAGTTAATTATTGTATGATTGCACGTGTACGATATTAGCCTAGTTGCAGGGCAATATATTTGGAATGACTTGGATTCTTTCCTTATTTGAACTTCATTCGATTTAGTTCCACTTTACATGGATAAACATGAATTAAAGTTTGAAAAATAGCTCACATAAGCTATGGTGCTTATTTTAAAACGAGACTCTTTGCTTTTATTTTTGGTTCAAAACAAAACAAAGGTTGTTTGAAAAATGTAAATGAAGTAGTTGAGATGTATAGATGGTTTTTGGTTGAGAACATTCCTCAAGATTAAAAATAGATTTTCAAATACAGGAAGTTTGTGAAAAATATTTTGAAGGGGAACCTTGCAAATTAAAATTTTGAAGTAGAGGAGATATATGGACACTCTTGATGCTTTGATCATAGGGTTTTTGTTAAATGCTATTTTTATTTTAAGGAGTACCTTTATTTGGGGAAAAACTTTTGTAATAGTTTAGAAGGTTTTAATGTTTCCAATTAGAAGCAAAAAGTTCTCTTTTCCCCCTAAATTTCATTTTTATTTATTTTGTTTGTATATTTTTTTACATTTCAAAATTTATAAAATTTTGGGATGTGACAGGCTACCACCCTTAAAATAAATCTCATCCCGAGATTTGGGAAGGGTAGAGGTTACAAGTTGGCTTCAAGACAACTAGAGTACCACCACCCTTAAAAGAAAATTTTGTAGAATTGCATTGATGGTTCACCTGACTATGGGTTCAATAATTGACATCCAAACATGGGATTCTTATGTGACTTAACTGAGTTAGCTAAATCCTATCATCCACATTATATAATTCTTCAAGGGTTCCATACATGTCGATGAGGTTCACATGTCCTTTCTGGTCCACATTGGAATCGCTTCCATTGGAGTTTCTAGCATCCTTATTCTTTTTCTTCTCAGGACAGTCTGATGCATAGTGTCCAAGTTCCTTACAATTATAACACTACAATTGGCTAATGTCTTTCCTCTTGGTATTGCCATGTTGGTTCTGACCAAGGTCATCTCGTCAGTATCATTCCCATTATTATTATCACTTCCATTGTTGTTGTGGTGATTCTTATAATGAGTGTGTCCATTTTCTTCATGTTGATGTGGTCCAGAATCTCCATTGCTCTTTTTGAATGAACTCTTCTTTTGTGATGATCCTGAGTGATACTTGTCAAGGCTATGCTTCCTCTTTCTATTCTCAACTTGCTTCATCTTGTTTTCCAAGATGGTGGCTTTGTCATAGAGTGATTGATAAGTTGGGACATAGGCAATAGACAGCTGCAGGTTCAACTCATCATTAAGTCCTTCGAGGAATTTCTCTTTCCTCTTAGCATCAGTATCCACTTCATCCGGTGCATAACGCGCCAGATTGTTCAACTCCTCGATGTACTCAGCCACACTATGATGACGCTATTTCAGATTGTGGAACTCCTTTTTCTTCAAGTTTATCACTCCGGATGAGATGTGAGCTGTACGGAATCCATTCTCAAAAATAGTCCAAGTCACATACTCAAGGGGAGTGATGATCTGAAAGTTGTCTGTCAACACCCGGATTTTTAATCCTAGATGCCTGTTATGCCATACATCACAATCCCAGGATTACCATTTTTGCGAGACATAACAGATTTGGATACCACAGTACATCATCCATTACAAACCATACATAAGGTATTACACAAATAAGGATCTCATGATCCAGTTCTTAATACAGCTCAAGCAGCGGAAATACGTAATAATAACGGTAGCGTAGGCGAAGCTCCATCTTCGGGGTCACAGGCAATGCTGACGATGGGAGATGATCCTAGTTGTCGTAACCTTCCTGAGGTCCTTCATCCTGGTACTCCTCTTCATAGTCTGGCCACGGGAATAGCCAGGGATAAAGCCATGAGTACTCTTTAAGTACTCGCAAACTAATAATAACAATTGAAGGGGGTTTTATAGTAGGACACTAAGCTCTAGGGTTGTTTTGCAAAAAGCCATATTTACCTCTACTAAGTTCAGAACCAAGAAAAGCTAGTTGAAATTTTATAACACCTAAGTGGGAACTTGTATTTCATATCACAACTCTATTGTGGTCAAGTCAAAATCTCAATTCATTTCACAAGTCATTTTGAAAACATCTGACGGGGGAACAGTATGGCCAAACTGAAGGTGTTCTCGTGGTTAGTTTTCATGGCTCGAGTTAATACCAAATATATAATGAGCAGAAGAAATTGGCACGTTCAGGGAGGGTCAGACTGTGTTCTTTGCAATGATCACCAAGTTGAAACGAGAGACCATCTTTTCTTTGGTTGTGTTTTTGCAGTTCGGTGTTGGGAGTTCTTGGGGATTGAGTGGGACTTGTCAGATGGCATTTTTGATAGAATTTTGAGAGCGACAGAGAGATTTTCTAGGCCATGTTTTATGGAGATTTTAGCTTGTGCTTCTTGGAGCATCTGGGGAGTCAGGAACGACCAAATTTTCAGAAATATAAACTATTCTTTTCAGAGATGGAAAGCTAAGTGCTTTAAGGACATTCAACTTCATAAATTCAGGGTGAAGCCTGTTATCCTAGAGAGGCTGGACACTTGGTTGTCAGCAACTTTTCTGTAATTCTACGTTTCTTTGCTTTGGTTAGCTCTAGTGTACGCTCTTCTTTTCTTCTAACCTTGATGTAAATCTTTGTACAGTGTCTTGCCTTTTGTATTTATATATATATAAAAATCACACCGTAGGGGCTTCCCCTACGGTAGAGCAGTAAAAAAAACAGTATGGCCACTCCAACTGTCCATAACCGTGGACGCAACTATTCGAATAGATTGACACTCTGCAGAGATTGTACAATTTCACCACAACATTCAATACATCCGTCAGGAACAAATCCTGAATTCACCATACTCAGTGTGCGGATAATCAATCCGAACCTTTCCATTACACGCCGTAGTATAGGCACCTCTCCTATGAGTTTGGCCTCCCAACCATGACCAACTGTCATCTTGGGTACTGCACAGGTGGACAATCTTCACAAGGTAGCCTTAGCTCAGACCTTGGCCGTGAGCGAACCCAGATTTCGGGTATTGTGGTTGTACGGTAAAATTGGAATGGTATCGCATCCAGACAACCATCAGTTTTATAAAGGGCTAAGGCTCATGCCTTAACATTTTCATCATCCAAATCATCTGGTGTTCAGAAACACGTGTCAAAACATCTCAGTAGAATGACTCATCATTCTAAGGTTTTGATAACCATTTTCCACCAAGTATTCCCATCTAAAGTTGGTCAAGTTTTATGCTTAGCACTAGCATCTACAAGTGGGGGTGAGTACTAATGAGGGGTGGTAAACAAGTGGAGTTTAACTAAGTTCAATCTCATGCCTTAGGGTGACATCAAGATTATCTAGCTTAGGCCAAATTTAATGCTCTTTATGCAACCTTCAATTATCTTCCTAGAATCTACTAGTCACATAAGTAGACTCTAAGTAATAGCTTTGATAAAGAAATAAAGTATAAAGCTTGCAAGTAAAACTAGGAGGGGGTATCAAGTAGGTATGATCACATATGCTTAAGGCATCTAGTGGTCATGGTAACAAGCAAGTATTAGCTTGCATCAGTATCAGTATAGGCTTGCAAAGTTAATATCTTGCAAGTATTGGCTTGTATAGGTCAACTTGGTTAGTAAGGCTTGCCTTGTGCAGAGCAGTGGTTGAAGTTCTCCTCGGCTTCTCCCTCGTAGTATCCTCCTTCCTCCTCGTATCCTTGGTCGGTACTAGAGTCTATAAATAAATAAGAGGTACACAATCACCAAACAATACTTAACTATTTGAAATCATCACACAAAGGTGAACTATAGATGATCTAGCATCATCACTAAAATTACAAGATTAAAGCTTTTGTCTTATTTATTTTAATTTGAGAAAAGTAATTTCTACTCATTGAAAAACTACTTAAGATTTAATATTCTCCAACTCAAACATGGGATCATGTTGACACAAGTCATCAACACATATTTCAGTACATATGAATGTGATTTAAAGTGGTGTCACAATTTAATAAGGTTTAACCTTTTATTTTAAATGAATAAAGTGACTAGAAATGCCTATGTGGCATTCTTTTATTACTTGAACATTATTTATGTAAGTAAACCCATATGTTTTTTATGTATTCTGAAAGGTATGATCAAATGTGATTTTTGAGAGTTGGAATCAACTCAAAAGCTATTATGTTTGAAATTTGAAAAAATTTTGAATGCAAAAAATCTTCTGTTTTGTTATTTTTACCAAGGGTGATCTACAGATCGAAATGACTTTAATCCAATGGGCTTGGATTAAGAATTTCAGTACCTTTCTAACAAAATTGGTCTCATGCAATTTGGTTTACTGAATCGAGCTGGGATGATTTTTGAAACTAGGTACACAACTGAGTTTGAATGAAAATAGAAAAAATCGAAATTCAAACGAGTGGGCTGCGCGGGAGATGTTAATGGGCTGGCCCAGTGTCACTCTGCAGCGCGGGGCTCAATTGACAGGGGGGGTCTACTGGTCAGTAGCTCATAAAACGCGAAGCGGTATGGGGCGATGTGGTCAGCCACACTATGATGACGTTGTTTCAGATTCTGGAACTTCTTTTTCTTCAAGTTCATCACTCCGGATGAGATGTGAGATGTACGGAATCCATTCTCAAAAATATCCCAAGTCACATACTCAAGGGGAGTGGTGATCTGAAAGTTGTCCCACCATGTTGCTGCTGGTCCTTCGAGCAGATGTGCTGCAAGCCTGACTTTTTCCTCGTTAGTGCAGCCAATAATCATCAAGTCCTTGTTCACCGAACGTAACCAGTCATTGGCTACCATTGGATCAGTTGTTCCAGAGAACCTTGCAGGCCTCAGTTTCAGAAATCTGGTGAGCATGTCAAATGCTGGAGGATTATTCTGATTGTTGTTGTTGTTATTGTTGTTCTGATTCTGATTCTGCATAAACTGCGTCATCATCTGCATTAGTTGAGCTTGAGATGTGATCAACTGCTGCATCTCAGGAGTGATGTTGTTGTTGTTTTAGTTGGGGTTGGCACGACGGGGAGGCATCTGTTGGTTTAATAGGGATACGTAATGATAGATAGATATAAAGAAGTTCTAACACACAACCCAAAACAATCAAGTTCAATCAAACAATCAGCAAGCAATTAATCACTTAACAACTTTTGAGTTTAACTCAACAAAAGTTGAAGTCATTGGTGTTGGTGAAGTCTTTGCTCATGGTGGAGGCTTTGTCCATCAAGTTGAAAAGGAAGAGATGTAGAATCAAAACCAAAAAGGTTGAGGAAAGAGTTTACAAGATTGTTTGTAAATCAGTTTTGGAACAAATACAACTCCTATTCTTCTAAGGGGTTTTGTCCAATCCTAGGATTACAAATCCTACAGGCAACACAGTGCTATGATACCATCTATAGAGGTCCCAACCTGATAAGGTAGAGATCCCTGTGTTTACAATGCTAGTCCCTGGATCAATAGCTAGCATCCATAGTTTAAGATGTAATATCAAGAAAAAAAGGTCATAATACAACTTTATAACCAGGAATAAAATAATTCATTACATCTTACATAGCTCATTTGGCTATCTCATTACAATGAAACAGAAATAACTATATAGCATGGAGTCCTTCATCTTCAAAGTGCCACAGGCAATCATGTTGGTTGTAGACTTGTAATCCTATTTAACACACTTCACTAACATCAAACAAACCTGCAACATAATAAGTTACAGCCACAAGGGTCAATACATTTGAATTGTATTGGCAAGTTTCACTACTATGTTGAAATAAGTTGGATCCTATCAATATATGCATATTTGGTTAAGTAGAGTTTAGGATCATTTGCAGAAAGCAATATGGTTTTATCCTATCTTTTCAAAATAGTTTTGATCTTTCAATCAATATTTCTGAACTCCTTGGCAAACTCCAAGTGCTTCTAATCCCTTGTTGACACCATCAAGTTTTACTTTGAGAAATTGGAATGTCGAGATCTTCCATAGCTTCAGGCCTTACTTGCTCAGTGTTATCCGTAACCGAGGACACGGCTAAGTACTTAGAATTTGATCGTCTGCAAAAGTTGTACACTTTACCCACATGACACAATCTCATCTTGATGCCACCAGTGGCCGCTGGATAAGTACACACCAAATGGAGTACCGGCAGATCGAGAATGTGACAAAGTCTTTCCATAGAAGTCCTCCCAATACATAATGCTAGCACGTCTACCAGGCACCAATGTAAGGATATGTTTCCAATACATAATTCTAGTTAACCTGAATAGGTGCCAATGCAAGGGTCTTCCACTATGTAATTGACTAAGCCAGAGCCCATTTAGCATGTGGCTGTACATGGAAGCCAATGTACGAGAAACATGTTCAATCTCTAAGTCCCTGGGTGGTTTTCTTCTAGTGCACATACGGAAAAGATAGCCATATATACATGGTTCCCTTTGTTGCCACCTTATGCACAATTAATTATCCACATTCCACCCAGGTGATTCATTGAGTATATTTTTCCAACACTTCATATAGTCATAACAAGGTATTCCGCCCCGAATCTATAGCAAGGCTAAGCATACTACAACTACGATATTTTCACTAAGGAAGATATAAAGGATATCCTATATAGGACATAGCATAGCATAGTAACATAGTATCCCTATCATGCATACTACAAAAATTCCACTAAGTATAATGAAAATAGTAGGACATGGATGATAGTGCCACTTGCCTTAGTAGTTGGTGATGTTGGTACACTCTTCGCAATAACACACTTGAAAATCAACACAATCTATCAAGCAAAACAACCAAGACAAAACATACACAAGATCAACACTAATGGCAACACAAAAATCATGCAAAGTATGCAAACATGCAAGATGGCAATTTTTATTGTACAAATTTTTATAACAAGGTTCTGAACATTACTAAGTGATTTATGAACATTTTATATTTTCAAAATTACAAATTCAACCATTTGTGCAATTGTAGCAATTAGCAACATTTTCTAACAGTTGGAAAGGCCATTCTCACTAAATAATTGTGATGGTCTTATTTATACTAGAATAAAATTATATTTTGGTCTTACTGTGCAGAGGGTTCAATTTACAACCATTTGCAACAGGATTCACTTCAAAATAATTTACACAACAATGTTTATACTCAAAATAATCCACAAATGGTTCTGTATAAAACGTGATTTTAACAGGCTCAAAATAGCGAATTATGGCTCCACTATGTTCTACTCGTTTTTGTGAACCCATAGACATATTATTTGCTAAATTTGGATATACAGAACTAAAGATATAATTTCTATGGTGAAAATGACCAATTAAACCATTTAATTTATAAATCAAATTTTTGTACAGAGAATAAGTAATATTATTGCAGAAATGGATTCTACAGAATCTCATCTTTTTAGGGATACCAAATTTATAATTTTTGGACTTCTAAATTTTTTCTATGAATTATACGGATTGAAATTGACTTTGACCGATCTGACTGAGTTGACTATTGACTACGATGATGTCTTGATGATGTCAGAATTGACTACAGAAAAAGTTTCTTGGATATAAAAACTTTCTACATGAAAGTTGTATATAACAACTAGATATATCTACTGTTCAAAGGAAATTGAGTTTGGAGCAACGAGGTAGGGCGTAAAATGGATTATACCTTCTAAGATCTGAATCTTTGACCGCACTTTTCTCTTTGCTTGATGAACGAAACGAGGTGAAACCAGTGGGAATGGAACCGTCTTGACGAGGGGAACAACTTCCGTCTTCAAGCCACCGCGATCCGAGTTCGTCTTGAAGGTTTATTTGGGTGGAGAATATTGGGGAGAATTTTGGACGAAAATGGAGTTATGATGAGTTGAAAACATGTGAACTTTCCTGGAGTGGGGTTTATATAGGAGGGGGTGGGGTCTGGATTAAAGGAGATTAAAGAGGGAGAGGAATTAGGGAGCATTTAGTGCAATTTAGGAGGGCAATTGAGGGTCATTTAAGAGCATTAGATACAAATAAAATGAAGACTAAGATGCTCCCTGGTTCGTGTAGGTAGGTGGTGGCCTCCTGGCCGATCGGCGTGGTTGGGCCGGCCCATTTTGGCTGTCCTGGCCGGCCACTTTTTTTTTAGTTTTATATTTTTTTCCTATTTCTTAATTTTTTCATTACTTTTGATTTAGAGCTCCGAATTTATTGATTCAAATTTCTGCGGGTTCGTAAATTTATGGGCAACATTTTAGGACATAAATTTGATATATTTGGAAATATTTAATTTTCTCAATTATTAATTAGTTAATTATTGTACGATTGCATGTGTGCGATATTGGCCTAGTTGCAGGGCAATATATTTGGAATGACTTGGATTATTTCCTTATTTGAACTTGATTCGATTTAGTTCCACTTTACAAGTATAACCCTGAATTAAAGTTTGAAAATATGAGAGGATAATTTTATAAAATCTTAAAATAGCTCACATAAGCTATGGTGCTTATTTTAAAACGAGACTCTTTGCTTTTATTTTTGGTTCAAAACAAAACAAAGGTTGTTTGAAAAATGTAAATAAAGTAGTTGAGATGTATAGATGGTTTTTGGTTGAGAACATTCCTCAAGATTAAAAATAGATTTTCAAATACAGGAAGTTTGTGAAAAAGTTTTTGAAGGGGAAGCTTGCAAATTAAAATTTTGAAGTAGAGGAGATATATGGACAATTTTGATGCTTTGATCTTAGGGTTTTTGTTAAATGCTATTTTTTTTAAGGAGTACCTTTATTTGGGGAAAAACTTTTGTAATAGTTCAAAAGGTTTTAATGTTTCCAATTAGAAGCAAAAAGTTTTATTTTCCCCCTAAATTTCATTTTTATTTATTTTGTTTGTATATTTTTTTACACTTCAAAATTTTATAAAATTTTGGGATGTGACAGGCTACCACCCTTAAAATAAATCTCGTCCCGAGATTTGGGAAGGCTAGAGGTTACAAGTTGGCTTCAAGACAACTAGAGTACTACCACCCTTAAAAGAAAATTTTGTAGAATTGCATTGATGGTTCACCTGACTATGGGTTCAATAATTGACATCCAAACATGGGATTCTTATGTGACTTAACTGAGTTAGCTAAATCCTATCATCCACATTATATAATTCTTCAAGGGTTACATACATGTCGATGTGGTTCACATGTCCTTTATGGTCCACATTGGAATCTCTTCCATTGGAGTTTCTAGCATCCTTATTCTTTTTCTTCTCAGGACAGTCTGATGCATAGTGTCCAAGTTCCTTACAATTATAGCACTGCAACTGGCTAATGTCTTTCCTCTTGGGATTGCCATGTTGGTTCTGACCAAGGTCATCTCCATTGTCAGTATCATTCCCATTATTATTATCACTTCCATTGTTGTCGTGGTGATTCTTATAATGAGTGTGTCCATTTCCTTCATGTTGATGTGGTCCAGAATCACCATTGCTCTTTTTGAATGAACTCTTATTTTGTGATGATCCTGAGTGATACTGGTCAAGGCTATGCTTCCTCTTTCTGTTCTCAACTTGCTTCATCTTGTTTTCCAAGATGGTGGCTTTGTCATAGAGTGATTGATAAGTTGGGACATAGGCAACAGACAGCTACAGGTTCAACTCATCATTAAGTCCTTCGAGGAATTTCTCTTTCCTCTTAGCAACAGTATCCACATCATCCGGTGCATAACGCACCAGATTGTTGAACTCCTCGATGTACTCAGCCACACTATGATGACGTTGTTTCAAAATGTGGAACTCCTTTTTCTTCAAGTTCATCACTCCGGATGAGATGTGAGCTGTACGGAATCCATTCTCAAAAATATCCCAGGTCACATACTCAAGGGGAGTGGTGATCTGAAAGTTGTCCCACCATGTTGCTGCTGGTCCTTCGAGCAGATGTGCTGCAAGCCCGACTTTTTCCTCATTAGTGCAGCCAATAGTCACCAAGTCCTTGTTCACCGAACGTAACCAGTCATTGGCTACCATTGGATCAGTTGTTCCAGAGAACCTTGCAGGCCTCAGTTTCAGAAATCTGGTGAGCATGTCAAATGCTGGAGGATTATTCTGATTGTTGTTGTTGTTATTGTTGTTGTTGTTATTGTTGTTGTTGTTGTTATTGTTGTTCTAATTCTGATTCTGCATAAACTGCGTCATCATCTGCATCAGTTGAGCTTGAGATGTGATCAACTGCTGCATCTCAGGAGTGATGTTGTTGTTGTTTTAGTTGGGGTTGGCACGACGGGGAGGCATCTGTTGGTTTAATAGGGATACGTAATGATAGATAGATCTAAAGAAGTTCTAACACACAACCCAAAACAATCAAGTTCAATCAAACAATCAGCAAGCAACTAATCACTTAACAACTTTTGAGTTTAACTCACGAGTCGAAGGAAACAACAAGTTTTCTTGAAACAACCAACCTAGTATAGTCATACCTCATAGGTCAGTATGATCCATACACTAACATGTTATCAATGTCTTAGATAGTTGGTAGGCAATCTAATGTCTCTTGGTTCTCACTTGTAGTCCTTAGTGATGTCTAAGTTGAAGTCCTTGGTGAAACAAAAGTTGAAGTCATTGGTGTTGGTGAAGTCTTTGCTCATGGTGGCGGCTTTGTCCATCAAGTTGAAAAGGAAGAGATGTAGAATCAAAACCAAAAAGGTTGAGGAAAGAGTTTACAAGATTGTTTGTAAGTCAGTTTTGGAACAAATAGAACTCCTATTTTTCTAAGGGGTTTTGTCCAATCCTAGGATTACAAATCCTACAGGCAACACAGTGCTATGATACCATCTGTAGAGGTCCCAACCTGATAAGGTAGAGATCCCTATGTTTACAATGCTAGTCCCTGGATCAATAGCTAGCATCCATAGTTTAAGATGTAATATCAAGAAAAAAAGGTCATAATACAACTTTATAACCAGGAATAAAATAATTCATTACATCTTACATAGCTCATTTGGCTATCTCATTACAATGAAACAGAAATAACTATATAGCATGGAGTCCTTCATCTTCAAAGTGCCACAGGCAATCATGTTGGTTGTAAACTTGTAATCCTATTTAACACACTTCACTAACATCAAACAAACCTGCAACATAATAAGTTACAGCCACAAGGGTCAATACATTTGAATTGTATTGGCAAGTTTCACTACTATGTTGAAATAAGTTGGATCCTATCAATATATGCATATTTGGCTAAGTAGAGTTTAGGATCATTTGCAGAAAGCAATATGGTTTTATCCTATCTTTTCAAAATAGTTTTGATATTTCAATCAATATTTTTGAACTCCTTGGCAAACTCCAAGTGCTTCTAATCCCTTATTGACACCATCAAGTTTTACTTTGAGAAATTGGAATGTCGAGATCTTCCATAGCTTCAGGCCTTAGTTGCTCAGAGTTATCTGTAACCGAGGACATGGCTAAGTACTTAGAATTTGATCTTCTACAGAAGTTGTACACTTTACCCACATGACACAATCTCTTCTTGATGCCACCAGTGGCCGCTGGATAAGTACACACCAAATGGAGTACCGGCAGATCGAGAATGTGACAAAGTCTTTCCATAGAAGTCCTCCCAATACATAATGCTAGCACGTCTACCAGGCACCAATGTAAGGATATGTTTCCAATACAAAATTCTAGTTAACCTGAATAGGTGCCAATGCAAGGGTCTTCCACTATGTAATTGACTAAGCCAGAGCCCATTTAGCATGTGGTTGTACACGCACTGGTAGAAAAGGGCCCATGCGTCCCGGTTGGTAAGGGCCATTAGTCCCGGTTGCCCAACCGGGACGGGGCAATCGGGACTAAAGCTCTAACCATTAGTCCCGGTTGCCCCACCAACCGGGACAAATGTGGCACACGTGGCGGCATCAGAGCGCGAGGGGGGGTGGAGCATTAGTCCCGGTTCGTAACACGAACCGGGACTAATAACCTGCTGCCGCGGCAGAGATTTGGCCCATTTCTCTGCCGCGACAGAGAAGTCATTTTGGCACATTTTGTTGCCGCGGCAGCATTTTTGCCACTTTTTGTGCCGCGGCAGAGAATTCATTTAGGTTGTTTTATTGTTTATTTAGTGTTTTGCACTTATCAATGAAGGAACCTTATATTACACAAGATCATCATGACAACATTTTATATTCAATACACGGATCGAGTTCATGCACTACATACAAAAGTTGATATTCGATGCTACCGGCCAATTTCTTGAAAGTTGCTATTTTTACAATTCCTATTGTCTATACACAGCCGAGTAGTATTCCCCTTGTGTGTTTAGGACTTCTGCATCCAAGAATCCCGCCAATTCCTCCTGTATTGCTCGTATGCGATCCTTTGGCAGAAGACCGTCCCATAGACGTTCGATCTGATTTAAAAAAGGAGTCAGCCTATATGAATATGAAACTAAACACAATTTGATTGTAATTAAAAACTATAGAAATTGTTTACGTACGTGGAGTTGCTCTAAATTTCTGCCCTTCTCATCGCACGTCTGCCGGATAAACTCGCATACATAGTATCCACATAGATTGTTACCTGGTCCCTGCGTCAGGCACTTTACGACAACAGAGTTCAATCAAAATAATAATCAAGCATGATAATAACTGTATCAAAACTAGAATCAAAGAGATGCGCGGATATAGCTAGTGGTGCTTACATCTAGTGGTTGAAATGTAAGCTCCTCTTTCCAAACACCCCTAGCCTTCTTGGTGAACCGTTTCCAAGCGCTGCCCGGCGTAGAAAACGAATAAAATAAGTTATTAAGTACTTGATATCATAAAATTCACGAACGTTGCCGATATAGTGTCGTAATGATTAGAATTACCGCTGGAGAAGTATCTGCATGTCCTTCCACGTCTCAAGGGGTTTATGTTTCGAGTCCATGACTAGTACACGCCCTTTGTCAAGTTGAATGATTAACAGAATATAGTGGTACCTGCGAATGCAGAACTAATCAATTATATACTTAACATCGAGTAAGCGAAATAGAAAGTGTATACAAGACAATAACACTCACTGGAAGTTGTAAGGAAATAGTATTTCCCTTTTGGTTTCTTGAAACCTTAACGCGTGTACTATATTATCCTCCGTATCCTGGGGGCTTATTTTGAGATTAGCTTCATGAACCCAATATGGGTCAATGAAGCCAATGTCATAGATTTGTCCTCTGCTGCATTCGAGAATCTTCATTCTGCATATTAAAGTATGATTATATACATGCAATAAACAAAATAATATAGATGGAGACTAAATTAATTACAGAATTAGTACTTACAGACAATAGGCACTCATGATCGATTTGTCCAAGGCGTCTTGATTGAATAATTGAAATAGTTCATCAAATTCAATGGATATCATGTCATCCTTATCTTTCCCATGATGCTTTTTTGTAACCCTCAGCACTATCCAGTTAGCCCCGGCCCTTGTGGCATGCATGTACCAGTTATGCAATCTTCGCATTTTTGTTGGAAGATTGTTTACCTCCTCAGGTTTGACGAGAGGTTTTCCGTACTGGTATTGGTATGCTACTTCACTCACGGGGAAGAACTCTAACTGGGATAAGTACTGGGCAATACTCATACCTTGAGCAGCGGCAGCTTCTCCGTATTGTGCAACTACCTCTGGATCATACTGCTCTTCGGCCCCATATTTGCTCGACCCCACATTGGTTTGAGAAATCACCTTGAGAGGGGCGCAAGTCTGTTTTGCTTGTTCTCCGAGCTGGGCAACAGATTTCCCGCTTGCATCAGTACTGCTCTTCGAGGCTTTTTGTGCTGCATGTGACTTGAGAATAGAACGCTCATAGTCTGATGACAGCTTTGGCTCGGGTTGATGAAGAGTCTTTAGCATTTTCAACACTTTGGCTTTTTCTTCTTTGGTGCTGGGGAACTCTGGCTCTTTCGGCCGCCTCAGCTTAGCGAAAAACGCTGTCGTTTCCGCATCAACGATCGCCGCAGTCTCCTCTTCAGTACAGTCATAAGCTCTCTTGGGAGGAACCGTTGGTACTTTTGGAAGAGGCTCTTGTTTACGTTTCGGCGATCGCTTACGACGCACAGTAGCGGTACGCTTACGCTTTTTATCCTGAGGCGCCGGCGATGGCTCCCGCGGCGATGGCTGCACCGGAGATTGGTGAGGCGACGGAGCCGGGTGAGGCGACGAAGACGGCTGCCGCGGCGGCGACGACCTCGCTGGAGACGGGTGAGGCGGCGGTGAAGATGGCCTTGGCGTGTGATTTCGAAGCACGATACAATCCTTCGGCCATAGAATGGTGACGTTTTTTGCGTCACCCAGCACAGTCACATCCCCTTCACCAGCAGGGTAGTGAAGATCCAAAACCTCAAAGGTGGGCATGATTTCATCCACGCCGACAACAGCGTAGCCCTCTGGAACCGGACGACTGTGGTAAGTTGGTGTGGGTCCAATTGGTAAGGCATAGCCGACCGCCACCTTCATTGATATGTTCACAACTTTGACATGTAGCTCGCATTGTGTCATCTCTGTGATATCATCCACTGGGTAGCCAACAGGAGCCATCGTCGGTGCATCATCGGCATCGCCATTGTCATCACCCGGGACCTCGGTGGAAGCCACACTGCTTTTTCGATTATTCGATAGGCCGGTAGCATCAAATGCAGTGTGCTGCTGAGATGAGCCGGTAGTACTTTGCTCTTTAAGTGAGTTAATTTCATCTTGTTGTTGCTTTAATCGTTCTTCAATTAAACGCATTCGCTCTTTCTGACTTTCTGCTTCAACTGCCGCCCTGTCCTTACTCCTCTGACGGCTTCTATCAGGATATTTCTTCCTCTCTTCGGGAAACCCAGTCCTCCATGATTGGGAGCCTATTGTGCCTCGTGTTCGTCCATCATGTTCCTTATTTCCAAGGGCGAGTGTGAGCTCATCATTCTCTCTATCGGGAATGAAGTCCCCATCTTTAACAGCCTTTACTGCTTTTCTCATCCTCTCGATTGGCAAGGGGTCTTCTTTATGTCGTATGTTATATATACACCTCCCTTCCGAGTCCAACGTGCCCCCATGCCCGTAAAACCAATTCCTTGCACGTTCTACCCAATCGTCTGTCTCTGGGGTGATATTTTTATCACGCAGTTCCTGCTCAAGTTTCTCCCACTTAGGAATGCCAACCTTGTAGCCACCTTGCCCCATAGTATGGTGATACTTCTTCTTAGCAGCATTCAGCTTATTCGTTTCAGACATTTTCTTAGCTTTTTCTGATTTCTTGTATTCCACAAACTCATCCCAGAATGGTTTTATCTTCTCAAACTGAATATTCTTGAAATCGGGAGTCTTCTTTTTCACGACATAGTCAAGGTGCAATCTTTTCTTCCAGTTGGTGAAACACTGGGCCATCTTCTTCAAAGCCCACTCCCTGACCTTAGCCTCCATGGCTCTCCCATGTTGTAAGGCGTCCTCAACTGGATCCTCCGCATTTGGATCCAGCTCTATCTTCGGTAGTTTGAAATTAACCATGAGCCTCTTCCACAGTAAATATTTGGCGTGGTTAGGGACAAATAAACATGTTCCCTCTTCATCCGCTTTAGCAGGCCTATTCCAATTTCTAATGGTGATCGGGATTAAGTCCCTAATGATTACTCCGCATTGTGCCACAAATTTGGTTGCGACAACTTCGGGAGCTGTCGGTCTGCCGTCTTCAGCGACATCTTTGATCCTAAACCTCTCATGGTCTTGCAACTTTTTGGTTGGGCCTCGTCTGCTCTTTTCAGTAGATTCCTTCGATCCGGAGGGCTAAAAGAAGAAAGATCGTCATTACTATTTCTATATAGATAGCAGATGATTAATTAATGAATTGATTTATATTTCATGCACCTCGCCGGAGCGGTCGTCTTTTCGATTACACAAGGCATCGCCTTCTCCCTCGCAGAAGGCAACACCTTCAACCTCAAACAAGTTGTCTACTCCGGTAAAAAGAGGATCACCCTCACCGGAGTTGTTCAGAAACGTTGATACGTCTAAATTATCTTCCCCACGGATCACACCTTGGATCAACTCTTCCTTTTCTTCGTCTCTGACGTGTGGGTCCATATTTTCTGCATAGGTGGAAAAACGAATAAGTCAAAGCGGCTAAAGGAGAAAGTTAAGTACGGTGTTGAGAGATATAAACCTTAATTCAGAGAAACCCTAATATATACATACACAATAGTAAAAATGAAGAGAAAGGGAAACCGTGTAGTAGATAGGCACATCGTCGAACCCACATGCACCTAAGTTGCTTGAAAATGTGAATCGGGTCTGGGGCTACCCACAGTGACTGACCAGTGGGGCCGAAGACCAATAATACCAAACTAATTAATAAACCTAATAATACCTAACTAATAATAAACCTAATAATCCAAACACCAAAAAGAAAGGGAAAAAATCAACACATGGCATCGATACAATGCTCAAGCAAGTATGATGATATGACAAGTTAATTTGCATTGGAATGTAACCCTAAGAAATGCTCGACGATTTAATCGGGGTTCCGAGGGGTGAAAACCCTAACTCGGAGAAACTCCGAAACACATGAGAGGGGTGGATTTGTTCTTCTAATTAAACTTGTAATTTAAGTTGTTGAACAATGCATGATTATAGCTTAGATAGCTAGGTTTCATTTTTCTGAACATTTTGATATATTATTCATATTTTTATGACTTATGGATTAAAAGTTATTGAATTTATAAGATTATAATTATTTCTGAAATTATTAAAAGCTGGTTAAACTTTTTACACCGCAGGCAAACCTACCCACAATGACTGACAGAGGGGCCCGGATCCACCTCAGCAGCCACACAAGCAAAAGTGGTTCAGGGGGGCATTTTTCACTCGGGCTGGGGCTAGCCAGAGACGCTGACATGTGGGCCAGAGGCCACATAGGAAAGCCATGCAGGTAAAGTGGCTCCCTGGCTGGGTCGCGCTGATGCACGGGTGACGTCACGCCGGCGGTGGCTTGCAGGACGGTGATCGGGAACGGCGTTAGGGGGCGATCTAGGGCGCGTGCGTGCGCGCGTTAGAGAGAGGAGGTTGAGGCGAGCCAAAGAGTAGCGGCGCCGCCTCCAAAAGGTCACCGTAGAGAGAGCACGACGACGGTGAGCGGCGGTGGTGGCAGGTGGTCGACGGGGAGGATGAACCAGAGCGAGAGGGGGCGAGAGAGAGGGTCCACGAGGACCAGCAGCATACCAGGTGTGCGGTGGTGGTGTCGGGGAGGCGAGGCGAGGTCGGGAGCCGACGAATCAACGGCGGCGATCGTCGGGCTCGAGGGTCGTTGGCGACGATTGGGAGCGAGCGGGGCCGATTCCTTCAGGGAGAAGCCTTGGGGCGACGAGGCGAAGCTTCCTGCACGCTTGGCTGGGCGAGGGGCGGCCGGTAGGGCGTGCACGGCGGCGGGGCAGCCTGACGGCGTCGTGCGCGAGAAGAGAAGAGGAGGGGAGATGGGGAAGAAGAAGAGGAGGGGCACCCAGTTATAACCAAAGGACCTTTAGTCCCGGTTGGTGGCTTCAACCGGGACTAAAGGGTTATACGTCCCGGTTGGAGCCACCAACCGGGACCTATACTCCAATATTTTCAGCAGACCAAGGGTTGGCGCGCAGGGGCTCTTTAGTCCCGGTTGGTGGCTCCAACCGGGACATATTCCCCTATTTTCAAAAAAATTCAGGTATTTTTTCTCTGTTCCCGCCTTATTTTTTATTTTGGGGTTTAAATTTGTATTGTTTTTTAAATGATAATTAATTTGGAATTTAGAAAAACTTTAAACATAAAAAGTGTTTGGATTTGAATAAATAATTCAAAACCATTTTCTGTTTTAAAAAATAATTAATATAACCATTTAAAATATGAACCATTTACAATTAAAAATGAATTAACTTATATTTTTTTAATACCAATTTGGAATTTAGAAAAACTTTAAACATAAGAAGTGTATGGATTTGAATAAATAATTCAAAAACATTTTCTATTTTTAAAAATAATTAATGTAACCTTTTAAAATGAATTAACTTACATTTTTGAATATTAATTTAGAATTTAGAAAAAATTTAAACATAAAAAGTGTTTGGATTTAAATAAATAATTCAAAAACATTTTCTGTTTTAAAAAATAATTAATGTAACCATTTAAAATATGAACCATTTACAATTAAAAATGAATTAACTTATATTTTTTTAATATCAATTTGGAATTTAGAAAAACTTTAAACATAAGAAGTGTATGGATTTGAAGAAATAATTCAAAAACATATTCTATTTTTAAAAAATAATTAATGTAACCTTTTAAAATGAATTAACTTATATTTTTGAATATTAATTTGGAATTTAGAAAAAATTTAAACATAAAAAGTGTTTGGATTTAAATAAATAATTCAAAAACATTTTCTGTTTTAAAAAATAATTAATGTAACCATTTAAAATATGAACCATTTACAATTAAAAATGAATTAACTTATATTTTTTTAATATCAATTTGGAATTTAGAAAAACTATGCATAATATGGGCACAACATCACAAACTATGCATAATATGGGCACAACATCACATAACATCGGTCATTTGGACCGAAAGCCATGAAACCTCGAACATGATAGGTCATTTTGTGAAGGTTTTTTCGAAACATGATCAATATACCAAGTCTGGTATTTTTCCTTTCAACTATGTAACATAATATGACACCACGCGAAGGATTTTCATTGTTCGGATTTTTTTTGAATTTATTATGCCCGTTTTGAATTATCTGAATTTCTAACTATGGTCGAACCGGTGTGCATGAAGATAAGGGACGGGCATCGTTAGAACTTGCATTGGATCTCTGAAGAAACCACATATTGCGAGTCTAAAATGATTTTTTCAAAAAATCACGGGCGATAGATCATGTACCTGTAGTACAGACGGACCCACTTCCTGCCGATTCGGCAGACATTTGTCCTTTTTACCCGGGATGGACGAAAAGGTTTGAGATGTACCGGTTGGGATATAGTCCATGTAAGGTGGTCTAGTATTTTAGGAAAATAGGACGGTAGCATTCTGAAACGGCATTTTGGTGGTTACTTCACAAAACGACCCGTTTTTTGCGCTCGGAAAATGGAAAAGGGATTTTCCGTGCGACAAAAAGGAAAACTTCCTCCTGCAACATTGTTCTCCATACCAATGTCCACACACATGCATAATATGGGCACAACATCACAAACTATGCCGTGATTCATCACATAACATCGGTCATTTGGACCGAAAGCCATGAAACCTCGAACATGATAGGTCATTTTGTGAAGGTTTTTTCGAAACATGATCAATATACCAAGTCTGGTATTTTTCCTTTCAACTATGTAACATAATATGACACCACGCGAAGGATTTTCATTGTTCGGATTTTTTTTGAATTTATTATGCCCGTTTTGAATTATCTGAATTTCTAACTATGGTCGAACCGGTGTGCATGAAGATAGGGGACGGGCATCGTTAGAACTTGCATTGGATCTCTGAAGAAACCACATATTGCGAGTCTAAAATGATTTTTTCAAAAAATCACGGGCGATAGATCATGTACCTGTAGTACAAACCGAACCCACTTCCTGCCGATTCGGCAGACATTTGTCCTTTTTACCCGGGATGGACGAAAAGGTTTGAGATGTACCGGTTGGGATATAGTGCATGTAAGGTGGTCTAGTATTTTAGGAAAATAGGACGGTAGCATTCTGAAACGGCATTTTGGTGGTTACTTCACAAAACGACCCGTTTTTTGCGCTCGGAAAATGGAAAAGGGATTTTCCGTGCGACAAAAAGGAAAACTTTCTCCTGCAACATTGTTCTCCATACCAATGTCCACACACATGCATAATATGGGCACAACATCACAAACTATGCCGTGATTCAGCACATAACATCGGTCATTTGGACCGAAAGCCATGAAACCTCGAACATGATAGGTCATTTTGTGAAGGTTTTTTCGAAACATGATCAATATACCAAGTCTGGTATTTTTCCTTTCAACTATGTAACATAATATGACACCACGCGAAGGATTTTCATTGTTCGGATTTTTTTTGAATTTATTATGCCCGTTTTGAATTATCTGAATTTCTAACTATGGTCGAACCGGTGTGCATGAAGATAGGGGAAGGGCATCGTTAGAACTTGCATTGGATCTCTGAAGAAACCACATATTGCGAGTCTAAAAATGATTTTTACAAAAAATCACGGGCGATAGATCATGTACCTATAGTACAAACCGGACCCACTTCCTACCGATTCGGCAGACATTTGTCCTTTTTACCGGGGATGGACGAAAAGGTTTGAGATGTACCGGTTGGGATATAGTCCATGTAAGGTGGTCTAGTATTTTAGGAAAATAGGACGGTAGCATTCTGAAACGGCATTTTGGTGGTTACTTCACAAAACGACCCGTTTTTTGCGCTCGGAAAATGGAAAAGGGATTTTCCGTGCGACAAAAAGGAAAACTTCTTCCTGCAACATTGTTCTCCATACCAATGTCCACACACATGCATAATATGGGCACAACATCACAAACTATGCCGTGATTCAGCACATAACATCGGTCATTTGGACCGAAAGCCATGAAACCTCGAACATGATAGGTCATTTTGTGAAGGTTTTTTCGAAACATGATCAATATACCAAGTCTGGTATTTTTCCTTTCAACTATGTAACATAATATGACACCACGCGAAGGATTTTCATTGTTCGGATTTTTTTTGAATTTATTATGCCCGTTTTGAATTATCTGAATTTCTAACTATGGTCGAACCGGTGTGCATGAAGATAGGGGAAGGGCATCGTTAGAACTTGCATTGGATCTCTGAAGAAACCACATATTGCGAGTCTAAAAATGATTTTTACAAAAAATCACGGGCGATAGATCATGTACCTGTAGTACAAACCGGACCCACTTCCTACCGATTCGGCAGACATTTGTCCTTTTTACCGGGGATGGACGAAAAGGTTTGAGATGTACCGGTTGGGATATAGTCCATGTAAGGTGGTCTAGTATTTTAGGAAAATAGGACGGTAGCATTCTGAAACGGCATTTTGGTGGTTACTTCACAAAACGACCCGTTTTTTGCGCTCGGAAAATGGAAAAGGGATTTTCCGTGCGACAAAAAGGAAAACTTTCTCCTGCAACATTGTTCTCCATACCAATGTCCACACACATGCATAATATGGGCACAACATCACAAACTATGCCGTGATTCATCACATAACATCGGTCATTTGGACCGAAAGCCATGAAACCTCGAACATGATAGGTCATTTTGTGAAGGTTTTTTCGAAACATGATCAATATACCAAGTCTGGTATTTTTCCTTTCAACTATGTAACATAATATGACACCACGCGAAGGATTTTCATTGTTCGGATTTTTTTTGAATTTATTATGCCCGTTTTGAATTATCTGAATTTCTAACTATGGTCGAACCGGTGTGCATGAAGATAGGGGACGGGCATCGTTAGAACTTGCATTGGATCTCTGAAGAAACCACATATTGCGAGTCTAAAAATGATTTTTTCAAAAAATCACGGGCGATAGATCATGTACCTGTAGTACAAACCGGACCCACTTCCTACCGATTCGGCAGACATTTGTCCTTTTTACCCGGGATGGACGAAAAGGTTTGAGATGTACCGGTTGGGATATAGTCCATGTAAGGTGGTCTAGTATTTTAGGAAAATAGGACGGTAGCATTCTGAAACGGCATTTTGGTGGTTACTTCACAAAACGACCCGTTTTTTGCGCTCGGAAAATGGAAAAGGGATTTTCTGTGCGACAAAAAGGAAAACTTCGTCCTTCAACATTGTTCTCCATACCAATGTCTACACACATGCATAATATGGGCACAACATCACAAACTATGCCGTGATTCAGCACATAACATCGGTCATTTGGACCGAAAGCCATGAAACCTCGAACATGATAGGTCATTTTGTGAAGGTTTTTTCGAAACATGATCAATATACCAAGTCTGGTATTTTTCCTTTCAACTATGTAACATAATATGACACCACGCGAAGGATTTTCATTGTTCGGATTTTTTTGAATTTATTATGCCCGTTTTGAATTATCTGAATTTCTAACTATGGTCGAACCGGTGTGCATGAAGATAGGGGAAGGGCATCGTTAGAACTTGCATTGGATCTCTGAAGAAACCACATATTGCGAGTCTAAAAATGATTTTTACAAAAAATCACGGGCTATAGATCATGTACCTGTAGTACAAACCGGACCCACTTCCTACCGATTCGGCAGACATTTGTCCTTTTTACCCGGGATGGACGAAAAGGTTTGAGATGTACCGGTTGGGATATAGTCCATGTAAGGTGGTCTAGTATTTTAGGAAAATAGGACGGTAGCATTCTGAAACGGCATTTTGGTGGTTACTTCACAAAACGACCCGTTTTTTGCGCTCGGAAAATGGAAAAGGGATTTTCCGTGCGACAAAAAGGAAAACTTCGTCCTTCAACATTGTTCTCCATACCAATGTCTACACACATGCATAATATGGGCACAACATCACAAACTATGCCGTGATTCAGCACATAACATCGGTCATTTGGACCGAAAGCCATGAAACCTCGAACATGATAGGTCATTTTGTGAAGGTTTTTTCGAAACATGATCAATATACCAAGTCTGGTATTTTTCCTTTCAACTATGTAACATAATATGACACCACGCGAAGGATTTTCATTGTTCGGATTTTTTTGAATTTATTATGCCCGTTTTGAATTATCTGAATTTCTAACTATGGTCGAACCGGTGTGCATGAAGATAGGGGAAGGGCATCATTAGAACTTGCATTGGATCTCTGAAGAAACCACATATTGCGAGTCTAAAAATGATTTTTTCAAAAAATCACGGGCGATAGATCATGTACCTGTAGTACAAACCGGACCCACTTCCTACCGATTCGGCAGACATTTGTCCTTTTTACCCGGGATGGACGAAAAGGTTTGAGATGTACCGGTTGGGATATAGTCCATGTAAGGTGGTCTAGTATTTTAGGAAAATAGGACGGTAGCATTCTGAAACGGCATTTTGGTGGTTACTTCACAAAACGACCCGTTTTTTGCGCTCAGAAAATGGAAAAGGGATTTTCTGTGCGACAAAAAGGAAAACTTCGTCCTTCAACATTGTTCTCCATACCAATGTCTACACACATGCATAATATGGGCACAACATCACAAACTATGCCGTGATTCAGCACATAACATCGGTCATTTGGACCGAAAGCCATGAAACCTCGAACATGATAGGTCATTTTGTGAAGGTTTTTTCGAAACATGATCAATATACCAAGTCTGGTATTTTTCCTTTCAACTATGTAACATAATATGACACCACGCGAAGGATTTTCATTGTTCGGATTTTTTTTGAATTTATTATGCCCGTTCTGAATTATCTGAATTTCTAACTATGGTCGAACCGGTGTGCATGAAGATAGGGGACGGACATCGTTAGAACTTGCATTGGATCTCTGAAGAAACCACATATTGCGAGTCTAAAAATGATTTTTTCAAAAAATCACGGGCGATAGATCATGTACCTGTAGTACAAACCGGACCCACTTCCTGCCGATTCGGCAGACATTTGTCCTTTTTACCCGGGATGGACGAAAAGGTTTGAGATGTACCGGTTGGGATATAGTCCATGTAAGGTGGTCTAGTATTTTAGGAAAATAGGACGGTAGCATTCTGAAACGGCATTTTGGTGGTTACTTCACAAAACGACCCGTTTTTTGCGCTCGGAAAATGGAAAAGGGATTTTCCGTGCGACAAAAAGGAAAACTTCCTCCTGCAACATTGTTCTCCATACCAATGTCCACACACATGCATAATATGGGCACAACATCACAAACTATGCCGTGATTCAGCACATAACATCGGTCATTTGGACCGAAAGCCATGAAACCTCGAACATGATAGGTCATTTTGTGAAAGTTTTTTCGAAACATGATCAATATACCAAGTCTGGTATTTTTCCTTTCAACTATGTAACATAATATGACACCACGCGAAGGATTTTCATTGTTCGGATTTTTTTTGAATTTATTATGCCCGTTCTGAATTATCTGAATTTCTAACTATGGTCGAACCGGTGTGCATGAAGATAGGGGATGGGCATCGTTAGAACTTGCATTGGATCTCTAAAGAAACCACATATTGCGAGTCTAAAAATGATTTTTTCAAAAAATCACGGGCGATAGATCATGTACCTGTAGTACAAACCGGACCCACTTCCTGCCGATTCGGCAGACATTTGTCCTTTTTACCCGGGATGGACGAAAAGGTTTGAGATGTACCGGTTGGGATATAGTCCATGTAAGGTGGTCTAGTATTTTAGGAAAATAGGACGGTAGCATTCTGAAACGGCATTTTGGTGGTTACTTCACAAAACGACCCGTTTTTTGCGCTCGGAAAATGGAAAAGGGATTTTCCGTGCGACAAAAAGGAAAACTTCCTCCTGCAACATTGTTCTCCATACCAATGTCCACACACATGCATAATATGGGCACAACATCACAAACTATGCCGTGATTCAGCACATAACATTGGTCATTTGGACCGAAAGCCATGAAACCTCGAACATGATAGGTCATTTTGTGAAGGTTTTTTCGAAACATGATCATTGTTCGGCACACATTTAGTCCCGGATGTAGTCACAAACCGGGACTAAAGGGATTGCGGCAGAGTGGGCCAGACAACACTAATAATAGGGGTGAGTGTCGACATTATGTCGTGCGGCTTGTACCTTGTCCCGGATGGTGTCACCAACCGGGACTAAAGATGAGTCAGCACTAATAATAGGGGTGAGTGTCGACATTATGTCGTGAGTGTCGACATTATGCTGAGCTGCTTGTACTATAAATATGCATCCTTGTGAGTCCAGTCCTCCAGCCAGTTTGAGGCATCTCCAAGATGGTTTTAGAGAGCAGGGACACCACTACGGCCAGTTTCAGGGAGATGCCGACGGAGCCCAGTCCTTCGGCATCTCCGAGAAACTGGTCATAGAGGCACTCCCTAATATGTGAAATTAGTTAGCTCCGAGGCGTATTGATCTAGTTAGTGAAGTTACAAGCTGCAAGATGGTTTTCGAGAGCAGGGACACCACTGCGGCCAGTTTCAGGGAGATGCCGACGGAGCCCAGTCCTCCGGCATCTCCGAGAAACTGGTCATAGAGGCACTCCCTAATATGTGAAATTAGTTAGCTCCGAGGCGTATTGATCTAGTTAGTGAAGTTACAAGCTGCAAGATGGTTTTCGAGAGCAGGGACACCACTGCGGCCAGTTTCAGGGAGATGCCGACGGAGCCCAGTCCTCCGGCATCTCCGAGAAACTGTTCATAGAGGCACTCCCTAATATGTGAAATTAGTTAGCTCCGAGGCGTATTGATCTAGTTAGTGAAGTTACAAGCTGCAAGATGGTTTTCGAGAGCAGGGCCACCACTACGACCAGTTTCAGGGAGATGCCGACGGAGCCCAGTCCTCCGGCATCTCCAAGAATCTGGTCATAGAGGCACTCCCGGTCCAGCCACAAAATGGGACTAACACTCAAGACATTTATTAATATTAAAAACTGAGACTACAAAACCGGGACTAAAGGCCACAAACCGCGAAAGATATCCTTCGGTCAAGCCACAAACCGCGAAAGACATGAACTAGAGTTACATAATATGAGCATGAACTTCTTGGCATATGTCATTCCTTATGACCGCTTCAGACGTAACCATGGAGCATCTTCTTTACTTAACGGAATGCTTGGGTCAGTTTTCACTGTGAAGGGCGGAATTTCATCAAACTTATTATAATCTTCTGACATGTCTGTCTTGTCCTCAATTCCCACGATGTTTCTTTTCCCTGAAAGAACTATGTGACGCTTTGGCTCATCATATGATGTATTCGTTTGCATATTTTTTCTTTTTTTCGGTCTGGAGGACATGTCCTTCACATAGAAAACCTGAGACACATCATTGGCTAGGACGAATGGTTCATCTCTATAACCAAGATTGTTGAGATCCACTGTTGTCATTCCGTACAACTGGTCTATCTTTACCCCTTCCCCATTCAGGTTGACCCATTTGCAGCGAAACAAAGGGACCTTAAAAGAGACTCCATAGTCTAGTTCCCATATCTCCTCTATGTAACCATAATATGTGTCCTTTTGTCCATTCTCGTCTATTGCATCAAAGCGGACACCACTATTTTGGTTGATGCTCTTTTTATCTTGGGCGATCGTGTAGAATGTATTCCCATTTATTTCGTACCCTTGGAAATTCAATACAGTAGAAGATGGTGACGCGGCCAACAAGTATAGCTGATCTCCAACAGTGGTGTCATTCAAGAGATGTGTCCGCATCCAACCACCGAAAGACTTCATGCGTTCATCTGTAATCTATGATTCAGGCTTCCCCGGGTTTTTGGAGCGTACAATATTCTTGTGTTCCTCGATATACGGAGCTGCCAAGGTGGAATTATGTAGAACTGTGTAGTGTGATTTAGTGAAAGAATCCCCGTCCCTACATATCATTGCTTTCTTTCCCAGCGTGCCTTTTCCACTTAGTCTTCCCTCATGCCGCGAGTCAGAAACACCAATCGACTTAAGGTCAGGAATAAAGTCAACACAAAACTCAATGACCTCCTCTGTTCCATATCCCTTGGAGATGCTTCCTTCTGGTCTAGCACGGTTATGAACATATTTCTTTAAGACTCCCATGAACCTCTCAAAGGGGAACATATTGTGCAGAAATACCGGACCGAGAATGGCAATCTCTTCCACTAGATGAACCAGGAGATGCGTCATAATATTGAAGAAGGATGGTGGGAACACCAATTCAAAACTAACAAGACATTGTACCACATCCTTCTGTAACCTTGGCAGAATATCTGGATTGATTACCTTCTGAGATATTGCATTGAGGAATGCACACAGCTTCACAATGGGTACTCGAACATTTTCCGGTAGAAGCCCCCTCAATGTAATCGGAAGCAACTGCGTCATAATCACGTGACAGTCATGAGACTTCAGGTTTTGGAACTTTTTCTCTGCCATATTTATTATCCCCTTTATATTAGATGAGAAGCCCGACAGCACCTTGATACTGTAAAGGACTTCAAAAAAGATTTCCTTCTCTGCTTTGGTAAGAGCATAGCTGGCACGACTTAAGTGACGCCCTTTATCCGTCTTGTTATCTGTATGCATGTTCTTTGGGTCTTTCATAATTTGTTGGTCCTCCCGTGCTTCAGGTGTATCTTTTGTCTTACCATACACGCCTAGGAATCCTAGCAGGTTCACGCAGAGATTCTTCGTCACGTGCATCACGTCGATTGAAGAGCGGACACGCAGGACTTTCCAATATGGCAGCTCCCAAAATATAGATTTCTTCTTCCACATGGGTGCGTGTCCTGTAGCGACGTCGTTCGGAACTGATTGACCGCCGGGACCCTTTCCAAAGATTACTTCTATGTCCTTGACCATACCAAATACATCATCACCAGCAGGGAGTTCAGGCTTCTTCCGGTGATCTGCCTCACCTTTAAAATGCTTGCCTTTCTTTCTTACGGGATGATTGGTCGGAAGAAATCGTCGATTCGCTAGGTACACAACCTTCTTGCATTTATGCAAATATGTACCTTCGGTCTTATCTAAACAGTGGGTGCATGCCTTATATCCTTTGTTTGTCTGTCCTGAAAGGTTACTAAGAGCAGGCCAATCATTGATGGTTACGAATAACAACCCTCGTAGATTAAATGGCTCCTGTTTGTTCTCATCCCACGCACGTACACCTGGTTTGCCCCACAACTATAAGAGTTCTTCAACTAATGGCCTAAGGTACACATCAATGTCGTTGCCCGGTTGCTTCGGGCCTTGGATGAGCACTGGCATCATAATGAACTTACGCTTCATGCACAACCAAGGAGGCAGGTTGTAGATACATAGAGTCACGGGCCAGGTGCTGTGACTGCATCTCTGCTCCCCAAAAGGATTCATGCCATCCGTACTTAGACCAAACCATAAGTTCCTTGCGTCACCTGCAAAGTCTGGGAAGTCTCTCTCGATTTTTCTCCACTGTGACCCATCAGCAGGGTGTCTCAACTCCCCGTCTTTCTTACGGTCTTCTTTGTGCCATCGCAACAACCTGGCATGCTCTTTGTTTCTGAACATGCGTTTCAACCTTGGTATTATAGGAGCATACCACATAACCTTAGCAGGAACCCTCTTCCGGAGGGGCTCTCCCTCAACATCACCAGGGTCATCTCGTCTGATCTTATACCGCAACGCGTTGCATACCGGGCATTTATCTAAATTCTCATACTCCTTACCGCGGTAGAGGATATAGTCATTAATGCATGCATGTATCTTTTGCACATCTAATCCCAGAGGACAGAGAGTCTTCTTTGCTTCGTAGGTACTCTCGGGAAGTTCGTTATGTTTTGGAAACTTCGGCTTCATTATTTTCAGCATCTTTTCAAATGAGGAGTCAGTTAGACCACACTCTGCCTTCCATCGCAACAATTCCAGTGTGGTACCGAGCTTTGTGCTGCCATCTTCACAATTTGGGTACAACAATTTCTTGTGATCTTCTAACATGCCCTCTAACTTCAACTTCTCGTTTTCTGTTTCACAGTCTCGCTTTGCATCAGAAATGACCCTACCAAGTTCATCAGCCGGCTCATCTGATGCCCGTTCTTCACCTTTTTCCTCTCCATTGTCTTCCATTGCAGTATCACTGTATTCAGGAAACATATGATGATAGTTGTTATCATCATATTCTTCTTCACCATCTTCCATCATAACCCCTCTTTCCCCGTGCTTGGTCCAGCAATTATAGTTGGGCATGAAACCTTTCATAATCAGGTGGCCGCGAATGATTTTCGAGGAAGAGTACTCCTTGTTGTTCCGACATTGAACACATGGACAACGTATAAATCCATTCTCTTTGTTTGCCGTAGCCACATCGATAAATTTATCCACGCCTTTGATATACCCGGCTACCCGCCGGTCACCGTACATCCATTCCCGACCGTTCATCTGCATCATATAAGTAAGTTTATCAAAAAACAGGACATCATAAATAGTGAAATAACCAATTCACACCGACACATGAATTGTATCAATGACCTAGAAAAGATAAGATTGCTAACCTCGATCGAGGGAAATAAAGAGGAGAAAGCTCAAGTGCGTCTCGGACACCTTCTATATTTTTGTTCTATGAGAAATTCAACTGGATTTTTCACTCAAACATTTCAACAAACACCTTCAATGCATGCATGAGAAAAAACTAGCACACACCCTCACACCTTACACCATTCGAAAAAACAGAGTGGAGGCAGAGGGGGCTGTGGCGTTGCATTTATAGAGGGCAAGGGGTCTTTAGTCCCGGTTGGAGCCAGCAACCGGGACTAAAGGTGCGTGCCACGCCACGTGGCTGTGGCCAAACCTTTAGTCCCGGTTGGTGGCTCCAACCGGGACGCATGCCCCCTTACCAACCGGGACCCATGCCCCGTGGCCCCGTGCCCGCTCCAACCGGGACGCGTGCCAGCATTAGTCCCGGTTGGTGGCGCAACCGGGACTAATGCTCCGAGGGGTCGCGAACGGATGGCCCTTTTTCCTCTAGTGACGGAAGCCAATGTATGAGAAACATGTTCAATCTCTAAGTCCCTGGGTGGTTTTCTTCTAGTGCACATATGAAAAAGATAGCCATGTATACATGGTTCCCTTCGTTGTCACCTTATCCACAATTGAGTATCCACATTCCACCCAGGTGATTCCTTGAGTACTTGTTTTATTATATAAAACATATATTTTTCCAACACTTCATATAATCATAACATGGTATTCCGCCCCGAATCTATAGCAAGGCTAAGCATACTACAACTACGATATTTTCACTAAGGAAGATATAAAGGATATCCTATATAGGACATAGCATAGCATAGTAACATAGTAGCCCTATCATGCATACTACAAAAATTCCACTAAGTATAATGAAAATAGTAGGACATGGATGATAGTGCCACTTTCCTTAGTAGTTTGTTATGTTGGTACACTCTTCGCAATAACACACTTGACAATCAACACAATCTATCAAGCACAACAACCAAGACAAAACATACACAAGATCAACACTAATGGCAACACAAAAATCATCAAAGTATGCAAACATGCAAGATGGCAATTTTTATTGTACAAATTTTTATAACAAGGTTCTAAACATTACTAAGTGATTTATGAACATTTTATATTTTCAAGATTACAAATGCAACCATTTGTGCAATTGTAGCATTTAGCAACATTTTCTAACAATTGGAAAGGCCATTCTCACTAAATAATTGCCACGGTCTTATTTATACTAGAATAAAATTATATTTCGGTCTTATTGTAGAGAGGGTTCAGTTTACAACCATGTGCAAAATGATTCATTTAAAAATAATTTACACAACAATTTTTATACTCAAAATACTCCACAAATGGTTCTGTAAAAACGTGATTTTAACAGGCACAAAAATACTGAATTATGGCTCCACTGTGTTCTACACGTTTTTGTGAATCCATAGACATATTATTTGCTAAATTTGGATATACAGAACTAAAGATATAATTTTTATGGTGAAAATGACCAATTAAACCATTTAATTTATAAATCATATGTTTGTACAGATAATAAGTAATATTATTACAAAAATGGATTCTACGGAATCTCAGCTTTTCAGGGATACCAAATTTATAATTTTTGGACTTCTAAATGTTTTTCTTTGAATTATACGAGTTCGTACTAAAATCTGGAAAAGTCAAACTCGGGAATTGACTGAAATTGAGTTTGACCGATCTAACTAAGTTAACTGTTGACTATGATGATGTCAGAATTGAGTACAGAAAAAGTTGCTCGGATGGAAAAACTTTTTACATGAAAGTTGTAGATAACAACTAGATCTATCTACTATTCTAAGGAAATTGAGTTTGGAGCAACGAGGTGGACGTAAAATGGATTATACCTTCTAAGATCTGAATCTTCGACCGCGTTTTTCTCTCTGCTTGATGAACGAAACAAGGTGAAACCAACGGGAATGGAACCGTCTTGACGAGGGGAACAACTTCCGTCTTCAAGCCCCCGCGATCCGAGGTTGTCTTGAAGGTTTATTTGGGTGGAGAATATTGGGGATAATTTTGGACGAAAATGGAGTTATGATGAGTTGAAAACTTGTGAACTTTCCTCGAGTGGGGTTTATATAGGAGGGGGTGGGGGCTGGATTAAAGGATATTAAAGAGGGAGAGGAATCAGGGAGCATTTAGTGCAATTTAGCAGGGCTATTAAGGTTCATTTAAGAGCATTAGATACAAATAAAATGAAGACCAAGATGCTCCCTAGTTCGTGTAGGTAGGTGGTGGCCTCCTGGCCGATCGGCGTGGTTGGGCCGGCCACTTTTTTTTAGTTTTATATTTTTTTCCTATTTCTTAATTTTTTCATAAATTTTTATTTAGAGCTCCGAATTTATTGATTCAAATTTCTGCGTGTTCGTAAATTTATGGGCAACATTTTAGAACATAAAATTGATATATTTGGAAATATTTAATTTTCTCAATTATTAATTAGTTAATTATTGTACGATTGCATGTGTGCGATATTGGCCTAGTTGCAGGGCAATATATTTGGAATGACTTGGATTCTTTCCTTATTTGAACTTGATTCTTTTTAGTTCCACTTTACATGGATAACCATGAATTAAAGTTTGAAAATATGAGAGAATAATTTTATAAAAGCTTAAAATAGCTCACATAAGCTATGGTGCTTATTTTAAAACGAGACTCTTTGCTTTTATTTTTGGTTCAAAACAAAACAAAGGTTGTTTGAAAAATGAAAATGAAGTAGTTGAGATGTATAGATGGTTTTTGGTTGAGAACATTCCTCAAGATTAAAAATAGATTTTCAAATACAGGAAGTTTGTGAAACAGATTCTGAAGGGGAACCTTGCAAATTAAAATTTTGAAGTAGAGCAGATATATGGATAATCTTGATGCTTTGATCTTAGGGTTTTTGTTAAATGCTATTTTTATTTTAAGGAGTACCTTTATTTGGGGAAAAAATTGTAATAGTTCAAAAGTTTTTAATGTTTACAATTAGAAGAAAAAAGTTTTATTTTCCCCCTAAATTTCATTCTTTATTTATTTTGTTTGTATATTTTTTTACATTTCAAATTTTATAAAATTTTGGGATGTGACACCGGTCCCTAAAGATGTTAGACGAGGTTGGCTTACCAGGGGCGCTATCTACCCCAAGCAACCCGGTCCACACTTCCCTACCTATTATGATGCACTTCCTTCACCCCCTCCTTCGAAAATGTTTTCAATGCGCATGTCAAATGGAAAGCCCGAACTATGTGACTCATGGAATCTACTAGGCAAGTTAGTCAGTTGAGGGGTTCCCAAGCCCCGTGTGGTTGTACGCTCGTGTCGGTTTCAAAGGCAAGAACTCAGTTCCTAGTGGTGGCGAGCATGAGACTACAAATACCACACCCTACATGGCCTCCCATACAAGCCTTAGCATGTTTAGTTAACTCCTTCGATGATGTCACCATCTCCTACATTTCTAGATTCTCTGGCATCTCTAATTCATCAATCGGACAGATCAAACGTTATTACTATGCATGGCTAAGCTGTCGGTCACAGAAGCTCTAGCAATGCTCAAATGCCAAACCTAGGTATGCTAGGAGTAGTGGATCAGGAGTATAAGGCTACAAAAGGGAAACTGTGCAGCAGATAGGTAACACTAGGTACTGACAAAAGACCACATTTGAATCGTGTGCATCATAGCGAGAAAGTAATATACTTTGTAAAAGTAGGTTCAGAATGAGAGGCTACGCTTGCCTTGTTCGTTAGTAGAAAAGTATGGATCTTTGGTGTTGTTGACTTCCGCCTCGGGCTCGGATCCTATCGCGAAGAACCAATACCGGAAAGAAAGGCGACAATTCAAGACATGGCATAGTGCAATGTGCAACAATATGTATGACATGACAAGTTAAGTAGTGTTGAAATGAACCCTAGAACATGATTGGTTAGTTTAAACGGGGTCCGAGAGGTCCAAACCCTAGAACAGGGGGATCCTCGAAATCACCTGTGGGGTTCAATTGATTCTTCTAATTAAACTTGTCATGAAAGTTGGTTAACAATGTATGATGATTGCTTAGACAGATAGGTCTCAATTTTCTGAATATTTTGATATATTATTCATATTTTCTGATTAAATATGAATTAGTTATGAATTTTACAAATTTATATCATATTCTGCCATTTTTAAATATTAATAAAGGATTAATGACGTCATGCTGGCATCAGCATACCCTAACCCTAGACTTTCTGTACCGCAGGGGGTTCTACCCGTAGCCACTGACAAGGGGGCCCCAGCCAAGATGGGTCCACCCTATGGCCACGCAGGCGCCACGTCGGACACGACAGCGGGGAGCGTCAGGCGATGGTCGCCGACAATGATCTGGGACACCCTAGCACGTGGGGAAGGGCACATTCGAAAGAGCGCAACGAGGCAAACCTAAAGATCCTAACGCCGCTAGTTATTGGTCGCCGGAGAGGCGTCTACGGCGAGCGGCGGCGGCCGTGCTCTCAGGCGAAAGGCGCGCGATGGCTACGAGAAGCTAGCAGGCAAACATAAGGTGCCTTGAGCACTAGAGGGTCACCACAGTGCTCGTAGTAGGGTCGTGGAAGCCAGGCGAGGCCAGAGGCAAGATAATCAACATCAGCGAGCTTCGCCGGGGTCGGAGAAGACGGCGTCGATGGCGAGGATTTGAGGCTCCACTCCTCGATTCCTTTGGTAGGGAGTTAGAGGGCAGCGAGGCGGACCTCGCGGGCTCATTGGCGTGGCTCGGGGCGGCTCGAGACAGCGACGAAGCTCGGCTAGGGTTCGGCCAGAGAGGGGGAAGAACGCACGTGAGGGAGGAGCGAGGGAGAGTGGGAGGATAGGGTTGAGAGGGTGACACGGGCGACAGTCTTATCCTCGTCTAGGTCTCGTCGGACGGCGCAGCGCGGGCGGTGGAGATCGACGCCGTGAGTGGTGGCACGCAGCTGCTTGCTGTTGTCGACAAAGATGACGACGAGGGGAAAGGCCGAACCGGTACGGGCCAGGGGTGGGCTAGCATGGGCCGAAGCTAGGTTGCGGGAGTGCGCGCTGGGCAGCAGGGAAAGGAGGGAAAGGAGCTGGGCCGGCCTGGGCTGCGGCCTAGCTAGCTCAGGACCCATTTTTTAACTAAAAAACTTTTACCTTTTCTGTTTTTTTGTATTTTCTCTTTTAGATTTGATTTGTAAACTGTTTTGGGGTATTTCAAAAATACCACAAGATTTTAAATATTATTTGAAACATATAGGGGCCCTTGTAATCCATTTGGGCTGCACAAATTTTGATACTTTTCATAATAACAAAACTATTTGAATGTGTTTCAAAGAGAGGGGGAAGGACTAGGGTTTAGGGTTTGCATTATTCAAAAACTTGCTCACATGCATACGTTATTAAATTTAACACATGCATGCAATGCTCAAGTATTAATTACATATATCACAAACTTGGGTTGTTACATCTCTGTATATAAGGAGTCATGAGGAATGCTACATCTCCTTTTTTTCTTAAGACGTATAATATTTCCAATATGTAAAAAACTAGTAAAACTCCTAAGGAATTACAAGTTGACTTGATTAGGCTTTAATCAAATACATGATCTAAATCATGTCTATTATGATGGAGTGCTTGTTGATAGATATAATAGTTTTTCTTGACCTTAAACAAAAATTTACCCCTTTTGAAATCAACTCTTTGTAGCACAATAAACGATAGCCCCTCCTCTAACCCTTCTAGACTAAACTTCATTGGGTTAACAGATTCAATTTTGAGAGCCTTTTCTACCACACTTATCAAAGAACCCCAGGAGATTCACCTACACTAATCCTCTCTATGTGATGTGCTCTTACATGTCATTCCCTTGATCATTGTCACTAAGGCCATATACCCATTTATATACCTTGTTTCCTACCTTAATCAAAACTGTGATCCTTCTATCCTTAATAGATGCAGTTTTAAAGCAATTAGATAAACAATCTATCCATGCATGCAAGGGGTGAATCTATCATGGATTTTGACGAGGGTTTGACTCATCAATGCCCATTGTTATGGAATTGGGTTTTGGAGAAGGAGGGGACGCTGGATATCATGGAATGTCTAACAGATTCGCAATGCAGGGACACGAGGTTTACTCAGGTTCAGACCACTGGACGTTAAACCCTACTCCTGCTTATCTGTTCTTGATTAATGGCGATGTCGAAGATTACAAGGGTGCATAGATGAGATCTGGTGAGTTGTATGCTAGGGTAATCAGGGGAGTCCCTCCTTGCTGTGTCCTCCTAGACTTTATATGGGGAGGCCAGGTCTCGGGGTAGGTCGAGTCGGTTATAGATTAGAGTTCTACCCTTTGAATTTCTATTTACAGCTGGCCGTGTTCTCCAAGGAGTCGCATCCTTCATGGGCCTGGGTCACCCGAATCCTTCCTAGGCTTTGCCATCTAGAGTGTGTGATTGTATGGGTTCCTGCCTGGCTGGACCGGGTAGGCTAACATCAGGCATCCGTATGGCATACCCATGTCAGTAGCCCCCGAGTGTTCAGCCGAATCATAGATTCGATTGGAGACTCTTAAGTCTCTCCGGTGCTGTCATCCGAACAAGTTTCAGGTCAATGTGTTGGTTCATAGGAATTGTTGATGTGTGTGCCTGACTCGCCTGACGGATCAGCGTCAGTTATCCGTCTTTGGAAAAAACAACACGATCTACTTCAAACTCGAGTCCTCGGACTCGAATCCGGAAAATTTCCGGCGTAATTCGACCTAGGCCGCGGAGGTCTTACAGGAGTGGAATTCTAGTATTTTTAAGTTATGTACCCAACGCGTCCGTCAGGATTTTTTATCATGCCTGCTGACACAGAATATTTCTAGCAGAGCACAGTCGGGTGCGTTGCCAGGCCCTCAGATGTATCTATAGGTCTTACCTTTGCATCATAGACAGCATCCGAAAGTTTATCGCGACAGAGTCATTTTGGGTGACTAAGGAGACGTTTCCTCTCTTAGAGTTATTTTGAGCAGAGTTGCTAAATGTAATGTATACTTTATTGCAATCATGAAGGATCCGAAGGATTTCCATAATCTAATTCATAGGGTGCACGACCAGTGCTCCCTATGGGAGTAGCACCTGAGTGTCTGTTCGACTCGTGAACTCGAGCAGAGACTTATAGATGTCAGTTGTATGCTATGACAATCCAGAAGTTCTTCGATGACCCTTCAAAGCACCATCAGCACCGACACTTTTTTGAATGTGCGGCCAGCGCTCCCTATGGGAGTAGCCCCCAAGTCCGTAATGGAGTCGTAGAATCGAAGAAGGACTCGAAGCTTTTATGGGTTGGTTCGATTGACCCAGGACCCTACCAATTTTTCAGGTGCATGACCAGCGCTTCTGATAGGAGTAGCCCCCGAGTAGTTGGTTGACTCGCAGACTCAAGTAAGTACTTTTGTTTAGAGTCGAAATATTAGATACGTTGTTGGCCTTCGCTTTTTCTAACGTCATTTCTCACGCCTGGTGAGCTCAACCATCTGCGGTAGAAGATGCGATGTGACGAGACGCTCATGGGTCCCACTTTCTTACCGAAATGTGACTAGTCTTGTGTAGTTTACGTGATAATTACTATGTCTCCTCGATTTCCACAGGTAGTGGACGGCGTGCTCGCGACGGTTTGGGCGATGCTTGCCACCCGTTTGATGCGATGAAGGGAACGTGTTAGGGTTGATGAATCGACGCCCGTGCTTAGTTGTCTTCATCGTTTTATAGCACGAGGTACTGTGGAAATTTTTCCCTTCACCACTTCCATTGCCGATTAGCCTCCTCCATGTTTAGAGATCTCACGTCCCTTGCACTAGACATTCTCCACATTTCCCTTCTTCCTTTCTTCGCTCCCATCGCGTCGTGCATCGAGCCAACAAGATGGGCAAGCCCAAGAGATTGTCCTCTACTGCTGCTAGGACGAGCGCCACCGGCTCCGCCAAGAAGGCCACCACCGCCAGCCGTGTCACTGATGGAAGCTGGCGATGGTCGACAATGAGGGATACAGACCTGTGTTGCCTGCGTGAATCGGTCCTGATATCGCAGGAGAAAAGAAACACCATTCTTCCCCAATCTGACATAACCCCGAATCCTCCCGAAGGTTTCCGGGTGATGTTCTATGCATTTGTTATCCGCAACCTTTCTCTTCCTGCCCATGAATTTCTCCGTGGGGTCCTTTTCCTTTACGGGATGCAACTCCATCAGTTGCCGCCCATCTCTTTTGCACATTGCGTGCTTCATCAGGCTGTGCGAGTGCTGGCTCGGAATTGAGCCGCACTTTGGCCTCTTCAGGAAGCTTTATTCCCTGAAGAGGCAATCTGGCACCAACAGCGTTTACGCTCTAGGCGGGTGCGGGATATCCATCCGCCCCAACATTAAGTATTTCACCTTCCACCTCTGCGAATCCGTCCAAGGATGGAGGAACAAGTGGTTTTATCTTCGCGACTCCAAGCTCGACAGCCAGCACTATGGATTGGCTCCCTTCGACGCCGGCCAGGTGGTCACCCGCAAGCGCTCGTGGTCTAAAGACGTTATGGAGGGTGAAAACAAAGTGGTGGAGAAGTTGTACAAGCGGGTGGAGGAGCTCCAGCTGGTGCGAGAAAAGGAGGTTTCCGGTGTCGACATCATCTAGACATTCCTCATGCGTCGGTTCTAGCCCCTCCAGGTGAGGACGTACCCGATGTTTCTGTACTCTGGTGCCTGTCAGCCGACGAGAGTTTCAGATGAGGAGATGTCCTCAGCCGACCTCGACCGGGCGGTTTGATCCGTGCTAAAGTTCAGGGGCGACTAAGAGTGGTCGGGGAAGTCGTTGACTGCCCCCTTCAGCGCAAAGAAGGAAGTTCCTCAGGTGAGTCTCGTACTTGCATGTAGTGCATTTTATTTTGTTTTTGTCTTCTTTCTTTGACTTTAACATGCATATTCGGTGTTCCCTAGGAACTTAAGGTGGAGAGTATGATGTCCCCTTCCTGAGAAGTACACAGCTACGCTAGATGGTGAGGACGCGGAATCTGGTTCCACAGTCCCTCATGCGCACTTACTGATGGAGGAATCCCCCAAGAATAGCGAAGGGAACTCTAGCAAGAGAGCCCAAAGCGAAAGCTCGGATTCCATGCCGTCGCTGTCGCCAAAAGGGCCCGCCTTCCTGTAGCGACATTCTGCGAATGAAGGTGCTACCTCCCCCATTCCTGTGGTGCCCATTCGGGCCGTGGCTCCTTATCCGTAGGCCAAGAAGAAGAAGAAGAAGACGCCGATCTTTAACCTCTCTAACATCCCTTCATAAGTATCGAATGCTCCTGTTGTTTTGATTGTACTGAACATGAGCCTTCTTGATGTTTTAAGTGACTTGGTTGTTCTATTGTAGCAGGGGGTCCTCTTTAGGTGAATCCGTGAAGGATGAGACTGAAGAGGTAGCCGTGGACTCGAACATGGTGCACGCAGAGCCTGCGACGTCATCCCCAAAGATACCTCCCAACTCCGGAGACATCGTATCGAGTTCCTCAAAACCGAGGAGTCGTGCAGTTGTTACCTGGAAGATGCAAGTTGCTCCTTCGAAGTCTTCTGGTGGCCATGTGAGTACTATCCATTTGGTGTGGGCGAGCCCCCAAGACTTTTAGTGCCTGAATGTTTCTTTCTTAGTGTAGCCCTGCATACGCGACATGAACCGCCTCAGGCAACAATACCTCACCTTGCAGGAAAGCTTTCAACAGCTCCAAGGTGTGTATATTATTACCTGTTTTCTTCGGGTGCCAATGGTGAGTTTTTTCTGATCTTTTTCCCTTTTTCTTTTTGCAGATGAGAACAACGAGGCCCTCCGCAAGCTAGACGCACTCGGAAAGAGGCACAACCAGGCGTAAACCAAGGCGAAAGATGCCATCGAGGCCCTTGAGCGCTACAAGAAGGAGGCCCAGGAGTGCGAAGAACAACTTGCACCTGCTGCTGCATCTCAGGATAAGGCGATGGCGGAGCAACTTATGGCGGCTACCAAAGCATTGTCTGGTGAGTTAACATGCTTCTCTTTTGCCTGAGCTTCTTGGTGCGTTTCTCTGTAGATGCCACTGACATTGAACTTGATCGCTATGTCTTGGAGCATGGGGAGACCATCACGGATGCGGTTGCTGCAGTCGAAGACCGTTGCAGCTCTACCATCGAGATGCTGGGTAAGGCCAAGGAGGTCCTCAGCTGCTTCTACCGGGAGATCTTTCCCAAGGGTGTTGCGCTCGACGATGTCGACTCCTTGGCGAAGGCCTTGGCAGGTGATGCGCCTGCAGATTACAAGAAGACCCAAAAGGGTGTAGGCGCTACCCTTGTCCTAGCGATGGCGATGGCATCTGGCACGCAGCTGAACCTAGGCTAGGTCACCTCCAAGATGTCGGTGGTGGCAGATGGCACTGAGGTAGCCTTTGCTTCCTTTGCCTCCTGCTGAAAGCATTATAGCCCTCGCCTCATTGACCTTCTAGCCACCTATGCGTTAGAGCAGTAGCGGGTGGCCAAGGCGAGAGCCTCAGAATCCGAAGTTGCTCCATATGGGGCTGCTCCTTAGGTTCCTTATGCCTCGTAGTTTCTTTTGTAGTTTTAAGTTTTCAACCACGTAGTGGTTACGCCGATGCGAATATATGCATTTCCCTCTACTACTGTACATTTTTCTTGTCCTTATACTTTGTCACTTGTGTGCCTCTTAGGGCCCTTCAAATGTTGACCCCGCAACTCCATCATCTACTTTGGCTGTTGCCCGTCCGCCGATGAGTGAGGCGCCGTAGTTGCCTTTACTGCGTGACCGCATCCGAAGCATGGAGAAGGATGTCCTTATCATCGTTGGCCATGCAGATGTTTGGAAGTCCAAAACGGAGCGGGCCATTGCGAGAGAGGAGTATCTCCTTGAAGAATTTCGGCAGGTCGGCGAGCAGCTTCAATGTATGTCATCCTGGATATCTTTAGCTTGTTTTTGGCTTGGTCCGATGTCTACGGATTCTAAGTTGCTGATCTTTTGTAGTTGTCAATCTTCTTCCGAGAAAGAGAAGGAGCGTGTTGCTATTCTGCTCAATTGCCTCACCCAATAGGAGTTGGAGTCCAGAGGTTTCTTCTGGACGGATCATGACCAAGTGACTGTGGTCACAACGGATCAAGATTGTGTCCACCAGGTTCTTTAGGTGTTGAAGCATGCAAGGTCGTCACTCACGTCTATCTGGGCTGCCATGTTCCCCCTAGATGCGGGTCCATCCAGTTTCCTGGGGTTGTTGGGGAAGTTCCGAAGTGTAGACGCCGTGAAAGATCTTGTGTACCAACAAATTGTTGTGGGTGTGAAGGCAGTGATGGCGCTTTTTTGGCTACACTGTCGAGACGTGGATTTGGCGGAAATAGCGACGGGGCCGCCCGTTCCTCCGGATTGTATGGCATGGAATATGCGCGCACACTATGATGTAGTGGCCCGCCATGCTGAGGATATCGTGAACTTTTTCAACGAGCGGACAAACGTTGTGCTTCAGCTTAGTTGAGTCCTGCAGGTTTTGTAACAAAGTGATGTAAAATCTGCATAATTTCGATTGGGATTTTTCTGCCCTTGTAAAGTTTGTAAAAATGTATTTGCACATAGTGCTTGTTGTTGTCGATTTTTGCATGTCCTTTTCGTTAGCCTGACGTAGTCATCTACTCAAGGTGATGCATTGTTGTATGAGTCGATGAGGTCATAGGTTGAGGCGCAACCCCCGAGCTTATTTAGGAATGTAAATATGCATAAGGTATAAAAGTATGTTTGCTAAGGAACTTAGCTTTTATTCATCACTTAGTAGGGGATAAAAGTTTCGACTAAGTAGTCTAGTTGAATAGCCTTATTGAAAGTAAAGACAATTAGTGATAGAAGCGTTGCAGTTGTGCAACATTCTAGGGGTTGGAGTATGCTACTCCGGACTCGACGTCCTTGCGGAGGTAAGTTCCACCTGGGATTACTTCGGTGACCATGTAGGGGCCTTCCCAGGGTGACTCGAGCTTCAGGTGTCCTTTCTGCTTGAGTTGCAGGACGAGGTCTCCTTTGACGAAGGACCTTGGGCGCAGCTGTAGGCTGTGGTAGTTGCGGAGACTTTGCTGGTACACCGTTGAACGGGCCGCAATGATGCCGTGATCCTCATCCAGCAGGTCGACGGCGTCTTCGAGTGCAGCTGTTGATTCGGCCTCACCATAAGCGACGACCCGTGGGGCCTTGTGGCGTACTTCGGCGGGTAGCATTGCTTCAGCTAGGGGCCGAACCTTGCTAAACTTGCATTGGATCTCTGAAGAAATAGAATATCGCGAGTCTAAAAATCAGTTTTGGAAAAAATCATGGGCATTAGATAATGTACCTGTATTTCAAATCGGACCCACTTCTTTGCGATTCGGCAGGAATTTGCCTTTTCGCCATGGGTGAACGGAAAGGTTTGAGATACCCCGGTTGTGACATTTTCCATGTAAGGTGGTCTACTATTTTTAAAAAATGTGGTGGTAGCATTCTAAAACTGTCATTTGGTGGTTGCTTCACAAAACACCCCGTTTTATGCTCTCGAAAAATAGAAAATGGATTTTCCGTGTGTCGAAAAAGAAAACGTCCTCCTTCAACATTGTTCGCCATTCCAAGATGCACGCGTATGCACAATACGGGCACATTATCACAAAATATGACCTGATTCTAGCCATAACAGTCGTCGTTTGGCCCGAAAGCCATGAAACCTCGAACATCATAGGTCATTTCCGAGAAGGTTTTTTTGAGATGCAATCAATTTACTAAGTTTGATATTTTTCCTTGGAACTATGTCACATAACATGACGCCACATGAAGGTTTTAGATAGTTTGGACCGTTTTTGAATTTTTTATGCCTATTTCAAACAATAGTCAAAACGGTGGGCATGAAGGTTCTTACCTAGGGTTCGAGCCTCACTAAAATTGCATTGGATCTCTGAAGAAATAGCATATCGCGAGTCTAAAAATCATTTTTATAAAAAATAATGGGCGTAAGATAATGTACGTGTAGTTCAAATCGGACCAAGTTCCTACCGATTCGGCAGGAATTTTTTCTTTTTTGCCATGGGTGGACGGAAAGGTTTGAGATACCTCGGTTGTGACATTGTCCATGTAAGGTGGTATACTATTTTTAAAAAATGTGGTGGTAGCATTCTAAAACTGTCATTTGGTGGTTGCTTCACAAAACGCCCCGTTTTTTGCGCTCGAAAAATAGAAAATGGATTTTCCGTGCATCGAAAAGGAAAACTTCCTCATGCAACATTGTTCACCATTCCAAGATGCACACACATGCACAATACAAGCACATTATCACAAACTATGCCCTGATTCTAGCCATAACACTCATCGTTTGGCCCGAAAGCCATGAAACCTCGAACATGATAGGTCATTTCTGAGAAGGTTTTTTCGAGATGCAATCAATTTACTAAGTTTGATATTTTCCTTGGAACTATGTCACGTAATATGAAGTCACGCGAAGGTGTCAGATAGTTCGGACCATTTCTGCATTTTTTACGCCCGTTTCAAACAATGGTCAAAACGGCGGGCATGGAAGTTCTTAGCTAGGGGCCGAGCCTCGCTAAAATTGCATTGGATCTGTAAAGAAATAGCATATCACGAGTCTAAAAATCATAGAAATCAGATAATGTACCTGAAGTTCAAATCGGACCCACTTCGTGCCGATTCGGCAGGAATTTGTCTTTTTCGCCATGGGTGGACGGAATGGTTTGAGATACCCTAGTTGTGACATTGTCCATGTAAGGTGGCTACTATTTTTGAAAAATGTGCTTGTAGCATTCTAAAACTGTCATTTGGTGGTTGCTTCACAAAACGCCCCGTTTTTTGCGCTCGAAAATAGAAAATAGATTTTCTGTGCGTCGAAAAAAAAAAGTCCTCCTGCAACATTGTTCGCCATTCCAAGATGCACACGCGTGCACAATACAGGAACATTATCACAAAATATGCCCTGATTCTAGCCATAACACTCGTCGTTTGGCCCGAAAGCCATGAAACCTCGAACATGATAGGTCATTTCCGAGAAGGTTTTTTTGAGATGCAATCAATTTACTAAGTTTGATATTTTCCCTTGGAACTACGTCACATAACATGACGCCACGTGAAGATTTTAGATAGTTTGGACCGTTTTGAATTTTTTATGCCCGTTTCAAACAATGGTCAAAACGGCGGGCATGAAGGTTCCTAGATAGGGGTCAAGCCTCGCTAAAATTGCATTGGATCTCTGAAGAAATAGCATATCACGAGTCTAAAAAATCATTTTTGTAAAAAATCATGGGCATAAGATAATGTACCTGTAGTTCAAATTGGACCAACTTCCTAAGGATTCGGCAGGAATTTGTCTTTTTCGCCATGGGTGGACGAAAATGTTTGAGATACCTTGGTTGTGACATTGTCCATGTAAGGTGGTATACTATTTTTAAAAAATGTGGTGGTAGCATTCTAAAACTGTAATTTGGTAGTTGCTTCACAAAACGCCCCGTTTTTTGCGCTCGAAAAATAGAAAATAGATTTTCCGTGCGTCAAAAAGGAAAACTTCCTCCTGCAACATGGTTCACCATTTCAGGATGCACACACATGCACAATACAATTACATTATCATAAACTATGCCCTGATTCTAGCTATAACACTCGTCGTTCGGCCCGAAAGCCATGAAACCTCGGACATCACAAGTCATTTCTGAGAAGGTTATTTTGAGATGCAATCAATTTACTAAGTTTGATATTTTTCCTTGGAACTATGTCACATAACATGACGCCACGCGAAGGTTTCAGATAGTTCAAACCGTTTATGAATTTTTTATGCCCGTTTCAAACAATGGTGAATAGATGTTCTTAGCTAGGGGCCGAGCCTCGCTAAACTTGCATTGGATCTCTGAAGAAATAGCATATCGCGAGTCTAAAAATCATTTTTGAAAAAAATTATGGACTTCAGATAATGTACCTGTAGATCAAATCGGACCCACTTCCTACTGATTCGGCAGGAATTTGTCTTTTTCTCCATGGGTGGATGGAAAGGTTTGAGATACCCCGATTGTGAAATTGTCCATGTAAGGTGGTCTACTATTTTCGAAAAATGTGGTGGTAGCATTGTAAAACTGTCATTTGGTTGTTGCTTCACAAAACGCCCGTTTTTTGCACTCGAAAAATAGAAAATGGATTTTTAGTGCATAAAAAAGGAAAACTTCCTCCTGCAACATTGTTCACCATTCCAAGATGCACACACATGTACAATAGGGGCACATTATCATAAAGTATGCCTTGATTCTAGCCATAACACTCATCGTTTGGCCCGAAAGCCATGAAACCTCGAACATGATAGGTCACTTCTGATAAGGTTTTTTCGAGATGCAATCAATTTACTAAGTTTGATATTTTCCTGGGAACTATGTCACATAATATGATGTCACGCGAAGGTTTCAGATAGTTCGGACCATTTTTGAATTTTTTATGCCTGTTTCAAACAATGGTCAAAACGGCGGGCATGGAAGTTCTTAGCTAGGGGCTGAGCCTCGCTAAAATTGCATTGGATCTGTAAATAAATAGCATATTGTGAGTCTAAAAATCATTTTTGCAAAAAATCATGGACATCAGATAATGTACTCGGAGGTCAAATCGGACCCACTCCGTGCCGATTCGGTAGGAATTTGTCTTTTTCGCCATGGGTGGACGGAAAGGTTTAAGATACCTCGGTTGTGAAATTTTCCATGTAAGGTGGTATACTATTTTTAAAAAATATGGTGGTAGCATTCTAAAACTATCATTTGGTGGTTGCTTCACAAAACGCCCCGTTTTTTTCCGCTCGAAAAATAGAAAATGGATTTTCCATGCGTCGAAAAGGAAAACTTTCTCCTGCAACATTGTTCACCATTCCAAGATTCACACACTAGCACAATACAAGCACATTATCACAAACTATGCCCTGATTCTAGCCATAACACTTGTCGTTTGGCCCAAAAGCCAGAAAACCTCGGACATGATATGTCATTTCTGAGAAGGTTATTTTGAGATGCAATAAATTTACTAAGTTTGATATTTTTTCTTGGAACTATGTCACATAACATGACGCCACGCGAAGGTTTCAGATAGTTCGGACCATTTTTGAATTTTTTGCCCGTTTCAAACAATGGTCAAAACGGTAGGCATAGATGTTCTTAGCTAGGGGCCAAGCCTCGCTTAACTTGCATTCGATATGTGAATAAGTAGCATATCGCGAGTCTAAAAATCATTTTTGAAAAAAATCATGGACTTCAGATAATGTACCTATAGTTCAAATCGGACCCACTTCCAACTAATTCGGCAGGAATTTGTGTTTTTCGCCATGGGTGGATGGAAAGGTTTGAGATACCCCGATTGTGAAATTGTCCGTGTAAGGTGGTCTACTATTTTTGAAAAATGTGGTGGTAGCATTCTAAAACTGTCATTTGGTGGTTGCTTCACAAAATGCCCCGTTTTTGCGCTCGAAAAATAGAAAATGGATTTTCAGTGCATCAAAAAGAAAAACTTCCTCATGCAACATTATTCACCATTCCAAGATGCACACACATGCACAATACGTGCACATTATCATAAACTATGCCCTAATTCTAGCCATAACACTCATCGTTTGGCCGGAAATCCATGAAACCTCGAACATGATAGGTCATTTCTGAGAAGGTTTTTTCGAGATGCAATCAATTTACTAAGTTTGATATTTTCCTTGGAACAATGTCACGTAATATGACGTCACGCGAAGGTTTCACATAGTTCAGACCATTTTTGAATTTTTTATGCCCGTTTCAAACAATGGTCAAAACAGCGGGCATGGAAGTTCTTAGCTAGGGGCCGAGCCTCGCTAAAATTGCATTGGATCTGTAAAGAAATAGCATATCGCGAGTCTAAAAATCATTTTTGGAAAAATTATGGAAATCAGATAATGTACCTGAAGTTCAAATCGGACCCACTTCGTGCCGATTCGGTAGGAATTTTTCTTTTTCGCCATGGATGGACGGAATGGTTTGAGATACCCTAGTTGTGACATTGTCCATGTAAGGTGTCTACTATTTTTGAAAAATGTGCTTGTAGCATTCTAAAACTATCATTTGGTGGTTGCTTCATAAAACGCCCCTTTTTTGCGCTCGAAAAATAGAAAATGGATTTTCCGTGCGTCAAAAAAGAAAACGTCCTCCTGCAACATTGTTCGCCATTCCAAGATGCACACGCATGCACAATACAGGCACATTATCACAAAATATGCCCTGATTCTAGCCATAACACTCGTCGTTTGGCCCGAAAGCCATGAAACCTCGAACATGATAGGTCATTTCCGAGAAGGTTTTTTTGAAATGCAATCAATTTACTAAGTTTGATATTTTTCCTTGGAACTATGTCACATAACATGACGCCACGTGAAGGTTTTAGATAGTTTGGACCGTTTTTGAATTTTTCATACCTGTTTTAATCAATGGTCAAAACGGCGGGCATGAAGGTTCTTAGTTAGGTGTCGAGCCTCGCTAAAATTGCATTGGATCTCTGAGGAAATAGCATATCGCGAGTCTAAAAATCATTTTTGTAAAAAATCATGGGCATAAGATAATGTACCTGTAGTTCAAATTGGACCAACTTCCTAAGGATTCGGCAGGAATTTGTCTTTTTCGCCATGGGTGGACGAAAAGGTTTGAGATACCTCGGTTGTGAAACTTTCCATATAAGGTGGTATACTAATTTTAAAAAATGTGGTGGTAGCATTCTAAAACTGTAATTTGGTGGTTGCTTCACAAAACGCCCCGTTTTTGCGCTCGAAAAATAGAAAATGGATTTTCCGTGTGTCGAAAAGGAAAACTTCCTCCTGCAACATTGTTCACCATTCCAGGATGCACACACATGCACAATACAATTACATTATCACAAACTATGCCCTGATTCTAGCCATAACACTCGTCGTTTGGCCCGAAAGCCATGAAACCTCGGACATCACAAGTTATTTCTGAGAAGGTTATTTTGAGATGCAATCAATTTACTGAATTTGATATTTTTCCTTGGAACTATGTCACATAACATGACGCCACGCTAAGGTTTCAGATAGTTCGGACCGTTTATGAATTTTTTATGCCCGTTTCAAATAATGGTCAAAACGGCAGGCATAGATGTTCTTAGCTAGGGGCCGAGCCTCGCTAAACTTGCATTGGATCTCTGAAGAAATAGCATATCGCGAGTCTAAAAATCATTTTTGAAAAAAATTATGGACTTCAGATAATGTACCTGTATTTCAACAGACCCACTTCCTACTGATTCGGCAGGAATTTGTCTTTTTCGCCATGGGTGGATGGAATGGTTTGAGATACCCCGATTGTGAAATTGTCCATGTAAGATGGTCTACTATTTTTGAAAAATGTGGTGGTAGCATTCTAAAACTATCATTTGGTGGTTGCTTCACAAAACGCCCCCTTTTTTGCACTCGAAAAATAGAAAATGGATTTTCATTGCATAAAAAAGGAAAACTTCCTCCTGCAACATTGTTCACCATTCCAATATGCACACACATGTACAATAGGGGCACATTATCATAAAGTATGCCCTGATTCTAGCCATAACACTCATCGTTTGGCCCGAAAGCCATGAAACCTCGAACATGATAGGTCATTTCTGAGAAGGTTTTTTCGAGATGCAATCAATTTACTAAGTTTGATATTTTCCTTGGAACTATGTCACATAATATGATGTCACGCGAAGGTTTCAGATAGTTCGGACCATTTTTGAATTTTTTATGCCCGTTTCAAACAATGGTCAAAACGGCGGGCGTGGAAGTTCTTAGCTAGGGGCCGAGCCTCGCTAAAATTGCATTGGATCTGTAAAGAAATAGCATATTGCGAGTCTAAAAATCATTTTTGCAAAAAATCATGGACATCAGATAATGTACCTGAAGTTCAAATCGGACCACTCCGTGCCGATTCGGCAGGAATTTGTCTTTTTTGCCATGGGTGGACGGAAAGGTTTGAGATACCCTAGTTGTGACATTGTCCATGTAAGGTGGTCTACTATTTTTGAAAAATGTGCTGGTAGCATTCTAAAACTGTCATTTGGTGGTTGCTTCACAAAACACCTCGTTTTTTATGCTCGGAAAGTAGAAAATGGATTTTCCGTGCGTCGAAAAGGAAAACTTCCTGCTGCAACATTGGTCGCCATCCCATGATGCACATGCGTGCACACTATGGGCACATTATCACAAACTATGCCCTGATTCTAGTCATAACATTAATCATTTGACCCGAAAGCCATGAAACCTCGAACATGATAGGTCATTTTGTGAAGCTTTTTTTGAGACATACCCAATTTACAAATTTTGTTATTTTTCCTTGCAATTATGTCACATAATATGACACAACGCGAAGGATTTACATTGTTTGGACCATTTTTGAATTTCTTATGCCCGTTTAAAAAAAATTCGTTTCAAACTATGGTCAAAACAGCGGGCATGAAGATAGGGGATGAACCTCGATAGACTTGCATTGGATATCTGATGAAATAGAATATTGTGAGTCTAAAAATGATTTTTGCAAAAAATCATGGGCATTAGATCATGTACCTGTAGTTCAAACCGGACACACTTCCTACCGATTCGGCAGACATTTGTCTTTTTCACCAGGGGTGGACAAAAATGTTTGAGATTCCCCGGTTGGGACATTGTTCATGTAAGGAGGTCTAGTATTTTTGAAAAATGGGGTGGTAGCATTTTGAATTTTCTATTTAGTGGTTCTTTCGCAAAACGCCCCGTTTTTTGCGCTCGAAAAATGGAAAATAACTTTTCTGTGCGACGAAAACAAAAACTTCCTTCGACATTTGGTAGATGGACCATTCAATGCCTTTCCAACACCTAGCCGCTCACCTGAAGAATAATGTAATCTGAGGATTCATTTTCGTTGCACAAAAAATCATTTTCTATTTCTCGAGTGCAAAAAATGAGGGGTTTTGTGAAGCAACCAATCAAAATAGAGGAAACTACCTCTCGCGGATCGCTCTGGTCAACGTGATCTGAATCGCTCATTGCCGATCCAACATCTGATCTCCCACTCAAAGAAGCACAACATACTCCCCCACCGCGCCCGTGATCTCATGAACCCTAACCTCACCAACTCCCCTCGCGCCACCCCTTCCTTCCCATGTCTATATGTCGCCAATCCACCATCTCCCTCCTAAGCCTAGATCTGCCTCCCGCCGACCATATCCTCTTGATCCCATGCATCACCGCACCCATCTCCGCTCGACTGCCTTGCCCCCTTCTCCTCCCGACAGCGGCTACGCCTTTCCTCATCCCTTCACAGAGCCGTCCTGATCCACATCCCTCCTCACCTGATCTCCTCTGACATGCCCACAAGATGCGTCGGTAGTCCCCTCTTCACCCCCAGTACACCAGACGCTTCGGATTTGGTGGCGGTGTGTATGGGGAGGAGTTCAAGGTCATGTAGGCGGTGGCCATGGAGTCGTGCGCCAGCTCAGGGTGCTCGCGGGCTACCTAAGGGGAGTATCCATCACCTAGGAGGATGCAGGGGGAGGAGGCATCGACGCTGCTGCTGGAGACGAAGAGGAGCCAGGGCGTGAGGTGGACTGGTGGGTGGAGTCCAGGTTGCTTTGGTGCTGTTGGAGATATGCCCTAGAGGTAATAATAAATGTAGTTATTATTATATCTTTGTGTTTATGATAAATGTTTACATTCATGCTATAACAGTATTAACCAGAAACATTAATACTTGTGTGATTTGTAAACTAAATTAGAGTCCCTAGTAAAGCCTCTTCATAATACTAGCTTGTTGATTAATAGATGATCATGGTTTCTTGATCATGAACATTTGAGATGTTATTAATAACAAGGTCATATCATTAGGAGAATGGTATGATGGACATACTCCTATAGATAAGCGTAGCATAAAGATCAAGTCATTTTAATATTTCAATTGCTATAAGCTTTCTAATACATAGTAACCTAATTCCTTCGACCATGAGATCATGCTAATCACCATCACCAGAAGGATGCTTTGATGAAATCAAACACCACACCATAACTGGGTGGCTATAAAGGTGGCATTGAGTGTTCGGAAAGTATGGGTTGAGGAACATGGATCAAGAGTGGGATTTGTCCATCCATATGACGGATAGATATACTCTGGGCCCTCTCGGTAGAATGTCATCCAATTGGCTTTCAAGCATGTGACTGGCTCACAAGGGATCACATACCACGGGAACGAGAAAAGAGTACTTATCAGTAACGAGGTTGAACTAGGTATGCAAAGATACCGACGATCAAAACCTCGGATAAGTAAACTATCGTGAGACAAAGGGAAATTGGTATCGTATGTAAGTGGTTCATTCAATCGCAAAGTAATCGTAGAAATATGTGGTAACCATATGAATTTCCAGATTCCTCTATTGGTTATTGATCGGAGAAGTGTCTCGATCATGTCCATATAATTCATGAACCGTAGGGAGACACACTTAAGGATTCGATGTTGTTGAGTAGTTATGGAATGATGAGTAAGAGACCGAATGTTGTTCGGAGTCTCGGATGGGATCCGGGACATCACGAGGAGATCCAGAATGGTCCGTAGAATAAGATTCATATAAGGAAAGTCTTGTTTCGGAGTTGGGGAATGATTCCGGTGTTTTCACCAGGAATGTTCTAGAAGGGTCCGGAAGGTCCGGCACTCCGAAGGGAAGGGTACATGAATGTGTCATGACAATGTGGAATGGTTGCATCATGTACTAGGTCACATGGCTGGGAAAAATAAAGGGAGAATTCAAATCCTGGTTTGAAAGTCAAACGCCAATTTGAAAAAGTCAAACGGCAAGTTTGCTTGGTGGAGGGAGAGTAGGAAACCTACTTGGGAAGGAGTTCCTCTCCCTCCACCCGCCGGCCAAGGAGGCCGACTTGGGGGAGGACTCCCTCCTCCCAAGACGCGCCCTCCCACCTATATAAGGAGGTGCAGGGCTGCCCCTCTTCCCCACACCCAACACACCCCAAAACACTAACCCTAGCCGCCGGCCTCCTGCAAGTCGCCGCCGCCCTAGGGTTTCTCCTAGCCGCCGACTTGGGGCTTACCCAAGCCCTAGCCACCGGCCACACCCCCCTTGGTCCCTCTAAACCCTAGATCACCAAGGGCCTCTCTCATAGTCCACCATACTCGCTCCGGCTTAAGGCAAAGCCCTGCGAGATCTCCCCTCTACTTCCGGTACCACGCCGTCGTGCTGCCGGAATCGCGAGGAGAGTGCTACAACCTCCGCTGCCTGCTGGAACAAGGGAGAGGAAGGTCTTCATCGAGTACCGAACGTGTGACCGACTGCGGAAGCGCTGCCGGAACGCAGCGCCGGAAGGATCATCTACGCGATCTTGAGATCGGCAAGAGTACGACTACATCACCCACGAGAATCTGCTCTCGTTAACCACTTTGGAATCTTCGAGGGTGAGTTCCTCTATCGACTCTTTGCTACAATCTAGTAGATAGATCTTGGCTTGTTTGTTTGCACGCGGTAGAAATTTTTTGTTTTCCATTCTACGAACCCCTATAGGTGCATCATCGGGCCGACCATCTTTCAGCGGGCGGTGCTCTACGGGATCAACCTCATCGCATAGGCCTTCATCGGCCACATCGGGGACCTCAAGCTCGCAGCCTTCTCCATCACCTCCACTGTTTTCGCCAGATTCAACTTTGGCTTCCCGGTAAGCCCACATACTGATCATACTTGCTCATGGTGTCTTGAATTTTATATCTCATCCATGCCGTCGGAGCACAATATATTCATCCCGTTCGTATATACACGCATATCTCCAATGTCAGTTAAGTCACTTTAGATAGAATTAAGTGTCAAACCTCTATGAGATCCCATTTTGTTATGATTTGAAGCCACAAATGGCATATGCAATCTGAAGTTCTAAGCAGCATTTGATTAGGTCTATTGTTTTATTTGTGGTGTGACACAGGGTGTTCTACTGTTACTTTTGTGTTGTACAACACTACTTAATAAAATGATATGCTCAAAACTCCAGATTTCATATGCAAGACAATCCAACCTAAATAATAATTTTAGTATCTATTTCAATCCAAGTCGTGTATCTAGTGTTACCAATTTGATTGTTTAACTAGAAAGGTGAGCATTATGCAACACATGGATGAGGCACCATATAATAATGTAGAACTGGGAACATTTTTTGTGTAAACTATTTCTTATTATTTGCTGAGATAAGAAACCTAACAGTTTGGAAGATTGTGTTGCAGTTTATTACTTCTAAAGCGAAAGCATTTCTTCTGATATTTATAGAAATTATAGCAATCCTTTTGTATACCTTGTAGCTGTAAAAATTCTATGTGCTAATCCTTCCTTTTCTTGGCATTTTATTGGAATCAGTTGTTGTCATGTAGTAGTACTATGTTAGTGTAACCAGTAACATCACATAATCCATCAACCAAATAGCCATAAACTTGCCTTGCTATTTTCCTTATGTTGATTTCATGTGTACACATCATGTACCTTCAAATACAATTTCAAAGAAACTTGAGCTAACTCAATGTTGTTCTTGCAGGAAAGCTCATGAATGAATTAGTCAAACAACTAAAATGAAAATGGCTAGACCTGATGTTCCTCTTGTATCTATATTATTCATTTTGTTAAGATGTTATTCACTAGAAATGATAATCTGGTATATATGCCCTTTTGTAATTTGTCAGGGATGTTTCTAATTTGATGATTGTGCTATAATAATGCATCAAATTGAGATAGAAATTAGTTGAGACAACCATGTTTTATCGATTTATATGTAGTCCTCATTAGATGGATAATTTAGTTTGTGATTCTGATTGTATCTCAAGCACTATACTTTTCTATTTCTTTCCGTGAACAACTACTGGTGTATTATGCAAACAATAACAGAGCTAGACATCCTATGGTCTAATAATTAATGAATACTTCATTGTCAATTCTTGCTTATTTTGGTGTCTTGTAGTACTATTTTTAGTAGTTCTTATTGTGGACCATCTATACAGCAGCACTTCCTCTAGTAGCAGTAGTAGCAGACTACCATGCTTATGTGTGCACATGATTCTAAAGCGAGATCAAAAAAATTATCTTTTTTAAATTTTATAGTTTTGTTTCATGAATATCATACTTGCTATGCTTACGCTAGGACTCTATGAAGTAGGATTTCAATTCTGACAATGTTCTATATTGATTGTTCATGACTGCCTTTTTAGGCTGTTTTATGTACCTCAAGCACTGCATTCCTTATTTGCCAGGGGGTATACTTGGTTCACAAGGTTTACTATCTGCTACTACTATCACACTAAAATGTTGACGGTCTCCTGTGACGAGAAGTTGTACTTCACCATTCAATCCCCCTTCTATGCTCCCCCTAGAGGTATACATATATGTTTCCTCCTCTCTCGATCCATTTCTCCATCCAATCAGTGGCCTTGTAGGTTGATTCCGATCATGAGCAACCTCCAAATGTTCCTAGGATTTCGGATGGTCCTTGTTAATTCAATTGTGTGAGGTGCTTGCGTGATGTTATAGTTTCATAATCAATTAATTCATGATTGGTGTTGATACATGTACTTTCCTATTCGATATGTAACTGCTACTACATTTGTTTATTTTCTTTCAATTTGATCTATGTTATTTTTAGAAGATATTGCTTTCTTTCGAACTGACAGCAATTACCGTATTTTTCTTTCTTTAACAGGAGCTCCAGGATGAAGGTGGAAGAATCGAAAGTTTCATAGTCAGAAAAGAGTTGATGGTCATATTTTTTGTGGCTAGTTGTATCTTCGTGGGAGTTCATAGTCATATTTTTTGTGGCGAGTTTTATGTCCGTGTGTGATTTGGACTGTGTAATGGTTCTAGTATTTCTAGGTTTTGTTAATTATTTCTAATTGTATAGTTGTATATATACTGTACTTTTGTGGTTGTTTTGTATTACTGGGTTATGTCTGATTGTAATATACTGAATGTGATTTTGGTTGTGCTTATTGAAATATTGATTATTTAATGCATGTACTTTAGAAATGAAACAAATGTTAGTTGGATCTAAAAAGGCCATGGCCAAAAAAAATATTGGGCTAGAGCAGCTAGCAATATTTCATAAAAATTGTTGAAATAAAAAAGAACTAGAAGCTAAAAAGGTTGCCCACAAAAATAAAAAGGCCATAATATTGGGCTTGGCTCAAGCAGCAAACGGGTATTGTCAAGAAGAAATTAGTGGACTTAAAGAAGAAATTAATAGACTGAATTTAGGGCTTGGCCCATGTAAACTATTGAAATGGACTGGGCTGATTTTGTGTCACGTAGGCTTAGCCACGTAGAATCTGACCTGGCGAGGCTAGTTTGCCCATGACGATATTGCATCGTCATAATGGTTATGACGATCCAATATCATCATAGACAATGATGACGATTTCATAAAAAACGTCATTATAGTTCATTTGCGATGCCCAGCTTTCGACGATCTCAAAATCGTCATAGAATCATGATAAACAGACTATTGTGATGATATTGTGATGAAAATAGAGGGTCATATATAGCCAGATTCCTTGTAGTGGTTGTTGGCAATTAGAGCCATCTTGGGGGTCTGTCGGGTGGACCTGCACCGCCTTGGCGTTTACTGAGGAGTCGAATGACATATCGGGCGCGTTCTGCTTGGTGACAGGGGCACACTGTTGTCTGTCGACTCCTTCAATCTTGTGAGCTCCTCCTGCATGCTGAAAGACTAGGAGATTCTGTTGAAGTCTCTGTCGTAGCTATCGTACTTTGTGAAGCTTTCTGGGAAGGCGATGACACCGTTAGGTCCTAGCATTTTCAACAGAAGGTACACGTAGTGCGGTATTGCAAGGAATCTTGCAAATGCCACGCGCCCAGGGATGGTGTGGTATTGCGAGGGCCAGTCCACCACCTCGAACTTGAGCTGCTCATTCCTGAAGTCATTAGGGATGCCAAAGATGACATCAAGCCATATTTTGCCTAGGGGCTACACTCCTTTCCGTGGGACGATGTCGTGGAAGGTCGTGTCTGATGCCTCCAGGCTGCATAGCGTGATCCGCATAGCTACGAGTGTGCTGGAGAACAATAGATTGATGTCGTTGCTGCCGTCCATGAAGACGCGACTCATTTCGAATCCGTCATTATGAGCCTCGAGCACCAGGGAAGAGTGGCATGTGCGAGGTATTTGCCAGGGTGATCCGAGCGGTCGAAGGTGATGCATGCCTCCGAGCCACTAAGGTACTCAGGTATGGCAGGTGGAGAGGTAATAGTCGGGTTTACCTAGCGGGTGATTATCTTCTGTATCATGTTGAATGGATGTCCCTTTTTTATCATCATGGAACCCAACGATCGTGCGTACTGCTCTGCTCCATTGTTCGGAGCTGGGGCGGCCGCAGGCTGTGCAGGTGCTCCGGGTGGTGGTGGGGGTGCACCATATGCGACGTTTCCAGGGGCGGATCTGAATCCCTGGTTTGTTCAATCACGCCGCAGTTGGGCATATCCCTCGTGGAGCTTCTGGAACTCCTGCGGTCCTTAAGCATATGGTCGGCCTTCCTCTTGCCATCCTGCTTGTCGATGTAGAAGTAAATGGTGCAGGGAACCGACAGTTTGTCGAATGCGGAGGGATCATAGTCCCGATTGCGGCGTTGCCATGCCTGAGCGGGTTTTGTTGGAGATATGCCCAAGAGGCAATAATAAAAATGGTTATTATTATATATTTGTGTTTATGATGAATGTTTGCATAACATGCTATAATATTATTAACCAGAAACGTTAATACTTGTGTCTTTTGTAAACATAAAAGAATCTGTAGTAAGCCTCTTGTTAAACTAGCTTGTTGATTAATAGATGATCATGGTTTCCTGATCATGGACATTAGATGTTATTAATAACAAGATCATGTCATTAGGAGAATTATTTGATGGACATACTCCTATAGTTAGTGTAGCGTAAGATCAAAGTCATTTAGAGTTTTTTTGCTACAAGCTTTCTAATACATAGTAACCTAATCCTTCGGCCATGAGATCATGTTAATCACCATCACCAAATGGATGCTTTGATGACATCAAACACCATTTCATAACTGGGTGGTTATAAAGGTGGCATTAGGTATTCTGAAAGTATGTGTTGACGCACATGGATCAAGAGTGGGATTTGTCCATCCATATGATGGATAGAGATACTCTGGGCCCTCTCGGTGGAATGTCATCCAATTGGCTTGCAAGCATATGGCTAGGTCACAAGGGATGTCATATCACGGAACGAGTAAAGAGTACTTATCGGTAACAAGGCTGAACTAGGTATAGAGATAGCGACGACCAAACCTCGGATAAGTAAAGTATCACACGACAAAGTAAATCGATATCGTATGTAAATGGTTCATTCGATCACGAAGTCATCGTAGAAATATGTGGAATCCATTATGGATTTCCATATCCCACTATTGGTTATTGATCGAAGAGATGTCTCGATCATGTCTGCATAGTTCACGAACCGTGGGAGACACACTTAAGGAGTCGATGTTGTTTAAGTAGATATGGAATATCAGTTGGAGACTGAATGTTGTTCAGAGTCTCAGATTGGATCCAGGACATCACAAGGAGATCCAGAATGGTCCGGAGAATAAGATTCATATAAGGAAAATGGTTTTCCAGGGTTTGGAAATGTTTTCGGTGTTTTGACCAGAACCTTCTAGAATGTTCTAGAAGGTCCACCAATCCGGGAGGGCTCACTTGGGTGGCATGCCCTAGGGGCTGGCCACACCAAACCCTAAAGGGCCAATTCGGCCAAGACTAGTAGAAGGGTCAAACCCTAGTTTGAATAGTCAAATCCTAGATTGAAAATTCAAACTCTAGTTTTTGGTAAGAGGGAAGTCTAGGTGGAAAAGGTTTCAACATCTTCCTTTGGAGGCCGAGTTGGGGAGGGACTCAACTAGGGCTGGGAACACCCTTGGATGCCCCCCGCCTATATAACGAAGGGTGGGGGCGCACCCCCTTACACCTCTTACACCTTATCCCTGGGCACCTCAACCCTAGCCGTCGGCCTCCCTCCTCCCTCCTCCACCGTTCTACTCCAGCTTAGACAAAGCCCTGCAGATTTCTCCTCCACCACCACCACCACACCGTCGTGCTGTTGAGATTTTGAGGAGATCTACTACCTCTGATTCCTGCTGGAACAAGGGAGAGGAAGGTATTCATCGACTAACGTGCGTGTGACCGACTGCGAAAGCGCTGCAGGGACGCGGAGCCGAAAGGATCGTCTACATGATCTTGAGATCGGCAAGTGATCGACTATATCAACCACGAGAATCCAATCTCGTTAAACGCTTTGGATCTATGAGAGTTGGTTCTCTATAAAATTGTTGCACCAATCTCGTAGATTAGATCTTGGCTGGTCCATAGATTAGATCTTGGATTTGTGTGTTCTTGCGGTACAATTTTTTTGTTTTACATGCAACGAACCCTATAGGTTTCTCGCTGTCACGATAGCTGCCGCTATGATAACCGCTACTGCGGTTTCCGTTGTCGCGGTATTCGACGTAGCTAGCCACGACCATATCGATCTCTTCATGATCGTCGTAGACGCGCGCTCTTCTTTTTCCTCGGCGATCGTGTCTACGGTCGAGATCGTCTTCGTCATTCGAACGGGTTCAATTAACAGCATCCTTGCCATCCGCCTAGCGGTTGGCGATGTCCATCAGCTGGTCGATGGTTGTGGGCTTGATCCGGCCCAGCTCCTCTCTGAGTTCGCGGCGTTTCACGCCTCCATTGAAAGCGTCGATTTCCCTCTCTTCCGAGATGTTCTCGGCAGAGTTCTTGATTACAGACAAGCAATGCACGTAGGAGCGGATCGCGACTCATTGTACCGCTGGCAATAAGCATGCAACTCTTCGATTGAGGCGAGCCTCTTGCAAGTGCCTTTGAAGTTGTGGATGAAGCTGTATACTAGCTCCTCCTAACTGCGGATGGATCCGGAGGGAAGGTTATTGAGCCAGGCCATGGCCGCGCCCTTCAGCTACAGCTGAAGAAATTGCATGGCTGTGTTCTTGTTTCTGCCATGCAGCTTGACCGATAAGACGTGGTCATCTAACCAAATATTCGGCTCCTGTAGGCCATCGAACTTCAGGTTGTCTGACAGGAGCTTGAAGCCCTTGGGCATCCGGGGCTGCCGTATGGCTCTGCTGAACCATCTGGCACCACATAGCTCTATACCTTCATACTCGAACTCTATGGAGCACGCACGTTTTGCATGTGATCTGTCGATCTTGCGCTGCGTGAGCTCATCACGGGCGTCATAGTTGCAGCTCCTTCTCCGCGGGCTGCGGCGTCACCGCTACAGGTCTTGCTCATCCTCGTCGGATGAGGGGGTGTAGCTCCTTGTGAATTTCACCGCAGCATTTTTCTTCGGCTCCAGGGTTGTCTCTCCGAGTAGTGTGGCTCCGACGAGCCCAAGGCCCGCAAGTGCAGACTTATGGATTGCATGTCTGGGATCTCTAGCCGGTGGTGGGCTTGCTTCCAGGTACGTGGTGGCCGCCATAACCGAGGCATGCGGTGTTTTAGGCATTATGTTGCACTGTGAGTCCATCGACATGAAGGACAAGTCTAGTGCCTTGGTGACCACATGTCGAGCGGCGAGTTCCATGCGCTCTAGCTAGGAGCTGTACGTGTGGCCATCATAGCCATTGTAGGAGGATCCGCCGGCGAAGTAGAGCGTGGCTCGTTGAGCGCTTGACTCATCAGCTGCTCGCCTGCGCTGTTCTAGTTCCTTGTGCTGCTCAACTTGCCAATTGTGCTCATTTATGAGGAGCCAGTGATATCCCATCAACATGCCGTGAGAGGCGTCGAGTGGTAGAGGGTTGGTACCCCGCAGGCCTCCTAGACTCTTTCCCACTTAGCGTCATTGAGATGGATCTCTTGACGATTGCGACTGCCATCTTTGGCGGCTTCTTGCGGTCCGTTCCCGTTGGGATTGGGTGGGGTGGACCGTTGACTCCGTTCGCGGCTTTAGCAGCCTATGGATTGGGAGGGGGATCCGTTGGTTCGGCTCCATTGCCAGTGTTGCCATCGATGATGGTCGTGCACATTTAGCGGTGGGGGGAGATTGTTACTCCTGCAGCTCTCTAATCCGAAACCATAGGTTCCTTCCTCCGTAGGAGGGTCGTAGAGGTCGGAGTTGCAGCTGCTGTTGTCATCTGAATCGAACGTCAGCGATGGTGTCGATCAGGGATTGTCGGGGATACCACCCGATCAGGCAGGCGGATGGTGTCGATCTTGCCTACCTAGAAGCATAGGCTTCCAAGCATCATGTCGACTCCGTGTCCTACAGAATCGAAGTCCTGGCGGGTGATACGTCGTAAATGTATCTATAATTTTTTATGGTCCATGCTTGTTTTGTACCAACTATCTTATGTTTTGTCTACACTTTGAGGCATTTTTATACATTTTCTGGAACTAATCTATTCACAATATGCCACAGTGCCAGTTCCTGTTTTCTGCTGCTTTTGGTTTCAGAAAATCTAGTAAAAAATATTCTCGGAATTGGATGAAACAAAAGCCGAAGTTCCTGTTTTTTTCCGACACGACACAAAGCCCGAAGGAAAGACGAAATGGAGCCATGAGGTGGCCACACCTGGGCTAGGCACGGGTCCACCCTTGGCCGCGCCTGGCTAGGGTGTGGGCCCGTCGGGCGTCCACCGACCTTGCCCCTTCTCCTATATAAACCCCCCGAGGTAGAAACCTTAAGTATCCGATCAGAAATCCACGGAAAAGTCTGTAGCCACCGCCATCTCCATCCCTAGATTGGGAGGAATCCGAAGCTATTCCCGGCACCCTGCCGGAGAGGGGAGATCATCCCAGAGGCCTTCTTCATCACCATGCCAGCCCCCGGAGTGATGTGTGAATAGTTCATCCTTAGACTACGGGTCCATATAGTAGCTAGATGGTTATTTCTCCTCTTTTGTGCTATCATGTTTAGATCTTGTGAGCTCTATTCATGATCAAGATCATTTATTTGTAATGCTACATGTTGTGTTTGCGGGGATCCGATGGATATTGAGTACTATGTCAGATTGATTATTGATTCTATCATGTCTATGTTATTTGTGATCTTGCATGCTCTCCGTTTCTAGTAGACACTTTGGCCAAGTAGATGCTTGTAACTCCAAGAGGGAGTATTTATGCTCAATAGTAGGTTCATGCCTCTAGTAATCTGGGGAAGTGATAGAAATCTCTAAGGTTGTAGATGTGCGGTTTCTACTAGGGAGAAAACAACAATCCTTTGTCCAAGGGAAATTGTATTGTTTACTTTACACACTTTGCTTAATTCAATTATCTGTTGCTTGCAAATTAATACTAGAAGGGGTTCAGATGATAACCTGAAGGTGGATTATTAGTCATAGATGCAGTTGGATTACTGTTTATGTATTATGTTCTATTGCCCAAACGAATCTCATAGAGATCAAAATGTCTAGTACATGCATTGTTATGCATTCTCTATCTGTCAATTTCCCTGTTGTAATTTGTTCATCCAGCATGTTATTTATCTTATGGAGAACACCTCTAGTGAACTGTGGACCCCAGTCCATTCCTTCTCATTGATATTCCATCTACTGTTTATAGTTTACTGTTTAATTTTTGCAATTACCACAATCCATTACTATCTTCCACACTATACATTTAATCCTTTGTTTTCAGCAAAACCGGTGAGATTAACAACCTCACTGTAAGTTGGGGCAAAGTATTGTGGTTGTGTTGTGCAGGTTCCACATTGCTAGCAACACCTTGGGAGTTGTTTCCTTTCTCCTACTGGTTCAATAACCTTGGTTCTATAACTAAGGGAAACTTGCTGATGTGCTCATCATACTTCCTCTTGGGGTTTCCAACGAGCTCTACATCATCTGAGCCATCAGCGGGTTGTAGGCGAGTGGACGGTTAAGTCGATGGTGCCGAAGAGGAGGTGGTTATCTGCTGTAGAGGAGTCAAAGATCGTGGTGGATGGAGCTATCACCATCGCACAATCAGCATCCCCAGTTCCCATAGACGACACCAATTGACGAGGGTTCGACTTGTCAATGCCCATTGTTATGGACTTGGGTTTTGGAGAAGGAGGGGACGGTAGAGATCGTGGAATAGATAATAGATTCTCTATGCGGGGACACGAGGTTTACCCAGGTTCAGGCCCCCGGAGGCAAAACCCTACTCCTTCTTGTCTCTTCTTTATTGATGGCGATGCCGAAGATTACAAGGGTGCGCAGATGAGATCTGGCGAGTTGTGTGCTAGGGTTATCACGCGAGTCTCTCCTCGCCGTGCCCTCATGGCATTTATATGGGGAGGCCAGGTCTCGGGGTAGGTTGAGTCAGTTATAGATTATGGTTTTACCCTTTGAATTTCTATCTATAGCTGGCCATGTTCTCCAAGGAGTCGCATCCTTCATGGGCCTGGGTCACCCGAATCCTTCCTGGGCTTTGCCATCTAGAGCGGGTGATTGTATGGGTTCCTCCCAGGCTGCACCGGGTAGGGTAACATCAGGCACCCATAGGGCATACCCATGTCAAATTTCCTCCTTGAAATGTGTACTTGCATTCCATGTTCTCCCTGAGAACATTGAAACCATCCTCTCTCAAATCCCTCCATATTTTTGGATCTCTAGTCCTTAACATGACTATGGCACTATTAATGGACTCAACCTTTGCATCCATAAATGAAACCCTTCCACTTGTGGAAATGATAATGTCCCTAGCTAGGGTTCATCTTGGTGTTTTACTCTAGCTCACCTTGACGAGGGTTCGACTCGTCAATGCCCATTGTTATGGACTTGGGTTTAGAGAAGATGGGGATGCTGGAGATCATGAGACGGTTAATAGACATGTAGCAAGGGTTCACGAGGTTTACCCATATTAATGCCCGTGGAGGGAAAACCCTACTCCTGCTTGTCTGTTCTTGATTACGGCGGAACCGAAGGTTACAGTGGGTGCGCAGATGCAATCTGGCGTGAGGTGTGTGTATGAGTTATCTAGATCTTCCTCGCCGTGCCCTCCTGGACTTTATATAGATAGGCCAGGTCCCAGGGTAGGTCAAGCCGGTTACAAGTTACGGTTTCACCCTTGAATATTCTATCTACATCTTGGTCGTGTTCTCCAAGGAGTTTAACTTTTGCTGGGCTTGGGACACCCGGAGTCTCCTTTGCCAGCAAGTCTTCAAGTGGGCCTTCCCTAGGCTGGACCGGCTATACCAATGTGAGACACCCGTAGGGTATATCCATGTCAGTAGCCCCCGAGTGTTCAGTCGAATCGTAGATTCGACTAGAGACTCTATAATCTTTTGGGTGCTTCGCATTCAAATCTGTCTTTTGAATAAATTCGTTAGTTCATAGGGATTGCTGATACGTGTGCCTAACTCACCCGACGGATCAGGGTCAGTTAACTGTCATTGGACAAAACGGCACGATCTTCTTCAGAATCGAGTCCCCGAACTCGAATCCGGAACAATGCTGGTGTAATTCCACTCAGGCCTTTGAGGTCTTACAGGAGTTGAATTCCAGTGTTTTTAAGTTATGTACCCAATGCGTCCGTTAGCATTTTCCATCATGCATGTTGACACGGTATGTTAGTGGCAAAGCGCAGTCCAGTGCATTACCAGGCCATCAGATGATATCTGTAGGACTTACCTTTGCGTCGTAGATGCAGCATCCGAAAATTTATCACCGCGGAGGTGTTTCGGGTGACTAAGGAGACTTTTCTCACTTAACGTTAATTTGGGAAAAGTTGCCAAAAAGATTTTTGCCGTACGTGATCCGAAGGATCTCATTCGAATAGTTCATAGGGTGCGCGACCAGCGCTTCCTATGGGAGTAGCCCCCGAGTGTCTGTTCGAGTCGTAGACTCGAGCGGAAAGTTTTAATTATGCGGATGTCATCCACGTTAATATTTTTTCGAATGGGTGACCATCGCTCCCTATGGGAGTAGCCCCCAAGTCCGTAGTGGAGTCACAAACTCGACGACTGGCTCAACAATTTCTTTGAGGCATTTGCACTATTGTGATTTCTCAGGTGCACGGCCAGCACTCCTGATAGGAGTATCCCCTGAGTAGTTGGTTGATTCGTAGACTCGAGTAAGTACTTTTCTTCAGTCGAAAGTTTCCAAAGGTTGCTGGCTTTTACTTTGATAACGTCATTGCTGACGCCTGGTGAGCTCAACCGTCTGCACCAGTGGTGGCGCTGCGTCAACATGGAGCGCTTCGTCGGGAAACCCCAAGAGCAAGGTATGATGCAGCACAGCAGCAAGTCTTCCCTCAGTAAGAAATCAAGGTTATAGAACTAGTAGGAGGAAGTAAATGTCTCAAAGGTGTTGCAACCAACGTGGAAACCTGCACAACACAAACTCAAGCCTTTGCCCCAACTGACAGTGAGGTTGTCAATCTCACCGATTGCTGTAACAAAGGATTAACTGTATGGTGTGGAAGGTGATGATGGTTTGAAGCAAGTAAATAGTAACAGTGGAAGATGTATCAAATGTAAAGATTGGACCAGGGTCCATAGTTCACTAGAGGTGTTCTCCTTAGATTAACAAACATGGCATGCTGGGTAAACAAATTACAACAAGGCAATTGACAGGACTGAGCAAGGCATAACAATGCAATACTAGACATAAAGATCCTATGAGATTCGACTGGGCAATACAACAAGATTTATAGACCGCCATTGTGACACCCCTGGGATTAGGGCTAAACAAATCCTAGACCTTCATCTGACATAAGCTTAACCTTGAGCTCGATAATATCCAGTGAAGAATCGGTAACACATCAGTGACCCTACGACACAAAAATTATTACAGCAAGCTCATAGCTGAGCGAAGAACCAAAATATTACAAGCAGAGGTCACTGACCACAAACATCAAACAACGGAAGGCAAATTATGCTATTAAGTATAGCAAACTTAACAAATGGCCTAAGAGGCCTGAAGCATAACGATGACGTCCCATTCCATAGATTCTAGGCTGCCGACCGAGAACTCCAAACTACTCGTCGATGTCCATGCCGTACAAAACTCATTTTCTATGGTAACACTTACTCTGCTGCAAAAGTATCAACAAAGAAAGGGTGGGTACAGGGTGTACTCCGCAAGACTTATGGCTGGTGGAGTTGTTTTGCATAAAGCCATCTTTGTTTATAAAACAGGAGGGGAAAGGAGCTAGTCTAATCAGAGTGTTTTAAAAGGGGATAAGAAAGCGACATCTCCAAAGAATTTATCATCTTCTTTTGATATCCAACAAGTCATCATCAAACCTCATCTAGGATCACCCCCTCGTACCCAAGAGGAAGCATCCTTAAGAACTCATTAGTTTGCCAAGTTTTACTATTAGGTTCAAGTTCTCTATGATCCCATGTCCATTCCCAAGTCATCCATAACCGTGGACATGGCTTTTCGAAAAGATTAATACCCTGCAAGGGTGTACAACTTTACCCACACACGCCGACCGACTCTTAGCGTCACTTGACACACTTCCTTGGTGTGATGACAGAGGGTGGTTGGCCGAAACCTTTCCCTTGCTTTTGTCTAATCCATCAGTCACCAGAAGGGCTCCCGGCTGCGGTAGTTGGCATACTCCCAGGCGGTCCTCGACTCTGTCTACCGGGATCCAGTTCAATGCCGAGCATCCTTCACCCGGCCGCGTCCTATATGCTTGCACCATTTTCCAAAACCTTTTTCCATGCGGGTGCCGAATAAATCTTCAAACTGCATACTCATGGATCAGACTAGGCAAGTTGGGGTCAAGGGGTTCCCAAAGCCCCGTGTGGCTATACGCTCATCTTGGTTCAAGAGGCAAGAACCCAAGTATGGGACTGCAAAAACCACAACCTGCATGGCCTCCCATACAAGCCTTAGCATAGTTACATCACATCACCTGTCATACCATGTTCTCCTTTCCAACTAGGTTCATTCGAAGCTCGGATCCAGCAACCAGGTGAATCATCGGAACAACTAAGCTTGGCTAAGCACAGCAGATAAAATAGCTCTAGCAGCGCTCACAAAGCCAAACCCTAGTTATGCTAGGAGCAGTGGATCAGGGGTTATAGGTTCAAAGGGACCATGCATTAGATAGGATTACTCTATCTATCGATAAAATACCTTAGAATCGTATGCACATGGAAAGAATTGAAATACTTTGAAAGCATAGGATTCATATGTATGTGTGGGGTTTCGCTTGCCTTTGCATGTTGATACCCAATACAGATCTTCAGATTCATCAGCTTGACTTGTTCGACAACCACAAGGATATAGCTCTCAAGGGTTCATCTTGTTGGCATTGTTCGCCGATGACCTTCGATGGTCTTGGTCTCGATCTTCAGTCTTGGACTCGATCTCGATTCCGATATCGTATTCTACCGGAGAAGAACCAAACACCGCAAAGGAAGGGAAACAATCAACACATGGAATCAATGCGATGCTCAAACAAGTATGATGATATGACAAGTTGAATTGTATTGAAATTGAAATCCTAAATATGCTTGGTCATTTTAAACGGGGTCCTAGGGGTCCAAACCCTAATTCAGAGAAACCTCGGAAGCATATGAGAGGGTTCATTATGTTCTTCTAGTTAAACTTGTCATGAAAGTTGATTAACAATGCATGATTATATATTTAATAGATAGAGTTCATTTTTCTAAACATTTTGATATATTATTTGTATTTTTATGACTTATAAATAATTACTTATTGAATTTACAAGTTTTATTCAAATTCTAGAATTAAAACAAAAATGGGAATTACTTTTTACATCCGGGCTACAGCTAGCCAGAGAGACTGACGGAGTGGCCCCAGTGCCAACTCAACCTCCACGTGGGCAGGGTGGGACCTAGGCCTGGTTTGACCGGGTTAGACCACGTGCTGACGACAGGGTGATGTCACCGACACCGGTGAGCCACATAACGACAAGGGAACGGCGGCAGGGGGCTCGCGAGGCTGCGTTAGGGCATGTGCTAGAAGCAGGCTTGCGCGACAGACGGTTTAGTGGTGCCGCCGCTCCTATTTGGTAGCTGGGGCAGCATATATGGCGAAGTCTTACGATGACGGACGGCGGCGCTCGATGCAGGTGTGATACAGGCAGAGAGGAGGGGAACATAGGGGTCCAGGAGGTGCAATAGCTCACCACGAGCGCGAGAAGAGGGTCGGCGTGGAGCGGGGTGGCTGAAATCGACGGCGATGGCGGAGGAGGAGCTTGTCAGAGACAAGGAAGACGGGGCCGATTCCGGTGTTGCGGGCCATCCCGGCAAGTGTGCATTGTTGTAGAGGTTCCTGGGGAGGAGGCGAGGCCGACGGTGTGCTCGATTGCTCGCGGCGGGGTCTAGAATGGTGGCGACCAACGGCGGATATAGAGCTAGGGTTTGGCTTTCTCAGGAAGAGGAGGAAGAGAGCCAGGGAGGGAAAGAGAGAATAGGGAAGAAGAGAGGCGTGCTCGGGTGGTCCTTATCCTCTCCAGGACTGCAGCGGGGCGCATGAATCGCAGCGTAGAACGACGACGACATCGCTAGTGACACGCAGGAGGTTGCCGCCTGCGGGGAGACGATAGCGTGAAAGGGTAAGTTGGGTTGGGCCTCTACGAGCTGCGCTAGGATGGGGTGGGCTGCAAAGCTGCGCGCTCAGCGGCGGGGAGGAGAGCGAGAAGAGATGGGATACAGCCTAGTTAGTTTAGAAATGGTTTTTATTTCCTGTAACCTTCCTCTTTTTAGTTTTCTTATTTATTTCTTTTGCAAACCCATTTCAAATCTGTTTTTGATCATTTCAAAAATACTGGAACTTTTCGAAATATCCAAATATTGCAGGGACCCTTGTAAAAAATTTGGGTTTCATATTTTTTTGTAGTTTTCAAAATTCAAAATCATTTTGAATATGTTTCAAATAGAGAGGGGAAGCTAGGGTTTATGGGTTTTGCTTTAATTTTTCTTAGTTTTATTTTTAGAATATGATGCTCATGCTATGCACATACAAACCCTAATTACTATTAGTAGAATAGGGATGTTACAATTCTATCCCCCTTAAAATAATCTCGTCCCGAGATTCCTAGGTAGGAAGATAGAAGGAATAGGGTCACACTGAACTTCGACGATCTTCTGGAAGAGGTTGATCCATGCCACCATTATTGAATGGATGAAGCGCTTCGTATTCTTCGAGATGGTTACTCACACTAAGGAAGAGAGGGAATGACACGAAACCACAAACTGAGTATCTCATGGTCAACTCATGGATAGATGCTTCGCGGACATCTCTGGAGTCAACAACATGAAACACGTCAAGGTAAAGGAGGAAACAAAAGGAGATGGTGTTCAAGGTGACGGTAGCTGGTGTTCATAAGGATTGAGACCATGGAGCTTGCAGAAGAGTTCTGTAACACCTTCACCTGATAAGGCTGAGTTCATGTGTATAGTGCCAATCCTTGGATCGGTTCACTGGCACACACAGTACAGATGAATACCAAAGAATTTAATAGTGCATCATAAATAACGAATTGATCCAGAATTTGCAATTATTACAATAATGCTTAGCTCAAGGCTAGCTCAATATCAAGTAGCATATGGAAGCATAAACAATTGATAGGCTCCATCTTCAATTGTGCCACATGCGAACAACTGTTGAGTGGAGTATCGTGTCCTATTCGATGACTCAGAATCATAATAATAACCTGCAACATAAAACGTAGCAGCCCCGAAGGGTCAATACTTGGAATGTATGGCAAGTAGAGCTATTAAAGGAGACAATAAACCTAGCATCTACATGCATATTTGGCAAGTGGAGCTGTGGCTAGCTTGCATTTGCAAATACCTTTGTTCTACTTTCATAAACAGTTTTTTATTTTCTTTGAAAAGATCCCAATTAAGGTAACCCATCAACATTAAAGCAATTAGGAAATTAGAATGAGCGAGAAACATGCCATGAACTCAATATCAAGCAACTCAGATGTCCATAACCAGGGACACGGCTAATCGATTAGTTTATACACCCTGTAGGGGTTAGTACACTTTACCCATGTGACTTGGCCATCCTAGCTCGTACCACCACTCTCATATTGGGTGATGATAGGGAGAAGTCCAAGAAGGGACCGTTCGGGAAGTAGCTCCCCAAACCCGACACCCACTGGTCCAACCTACCAAAATTCTATATCTCTGGATACGTGGGTTCGAGTTACCACAACCTACTGAGTCCAACCAACCGCCCATTCCATTATTGGCACATGGTTGTACACGTAAGCTACCAAATAAAGAAGCCAATCATTCTCTCTTGATACCTGGGTGCCTTTCCGCAATCATACCACCAAAATTTTCAATCCCATCACACCCAGGAGATTCATTGATTAAGTTATTCCGCAAACCAACACATTTAGAAACAACCTTTAGTGATGTAACCCATCCCTCGTTCATCATAGCATGGCTAAGCACATCTACCAACGGTGGCTCATCTACAGGAAAGCCCTACCACATAATAGGACATAGCATAGCGATAGTAATTTCCTACACATGCATCTACAAAATACGTGACAATGCATTGAAAAATAGTAGGACAACATCATGAACAATTAGCATCTACTTGCCTTGATAGTTGGTGGAGTCGTTCAAGCACTCGTTGCAATCATCGCATTGCACTCCTCGCAATCTATCGAGCAAACAGTTGCATACAACATAAACAATAGGACATATACATCAAACAAATGCAACAAATGCATGCATGACAATTTAATAAGTCACAATGGTTGTTACTTTAGTTCTCTAAACAATACTGAAGTATATGTTGCATGCAAGAGACCAATTAATGCAATGGAGTACTTGTTATTAATAATTACTTGCCAATATAGGGTTTTTAATAGTTCTGTTGTAACGCATGTTCTAACTATCGAATTAAATTTGTTTTTTGGGTTTACTGGATAGAGGACATTAATACGAACCAGTAGGCGTTGGATTCACCCTAATCGAAGTTACTTTTTGTATGATTTAAATAGTGTTTAATGGGTTTTAAGTCATTTATACAGTTTCTTTTGCCTAAAAATCAAACTAAAATTATATCCGTAATCTCCACGGAATTGTGATTCCAGGGACATATTATTTGTAATTTTCTGAGCAGTATTCGAATTACTATGATTTTAATACTCTAAATAAGCCATTAATGTATTTATTTAATTGCTGCAAAACCTTATAGTATTTGCCTGAACCATTCCATATTGATGATCTACATGGAACCAGCTTTCCATCTGTATATTATTTATATTTTTCTAATAGACAAATAATTTACTATAGGTTTAATGATCTAAAAAGCCATTTATCACTAATTAAATTACTACAGTAAATATGTACTGCAAAGATTCTATCTAACCAGACATTATTAATCTACATTAGATTATCTTTCTTTTGACATATTATTCATATTTTTCGGAGTTACAGATAATTTTCTATAAATTTATTAACCTAAAATACCATTAAAACTAATTAAATTATTACAGCAAACACGTACTGTAAAAAGTTATATCCAACTTGATATTAATAATCTACTCAATTTTATGAATCTATTGATATATAATTTGCTCTTTTTGGTTGTACAGATCTTTTATTATGAATTTTAAATGTTTATACAATTTTCTGCAATTTTAATTCAATTTCAAATTTATAAGGAATATTCCCTGGGAATATTCTTCGCTGACTGGGCGCAGGAGCTGACCTGGCGCTGACGTGTACGCTGACGGAGCGGTGACGCTGCATGCTGACTGTGCTTCCACGCGTCAAAGTCTGAGTGGCCGGTACCCCTTCGTCTGGTAGATCTAATCGTGGCCGTTCGGACGAGATCTAACGGCAGGGCACCGTTTCTTCCTTCCCAGCGGCGGTCAATGGCGAGTGGCGGCTTCGGGAGCGACGGTGGTTAGCACTCCGGTGTGTTTCCAGCGTGGGGAGGTGTCGAACGAGGACCGGGAGAAGATGGAGAGATCGATGGAGGTATCGATGGGGTATTTCGCGTCCAGGGGCGACGACAACATGTGGATGGAGAGCTTCGGACGACGATGAACTCCGACGGCTTCGTGTGGCGTTTGCGGTCGTCTGCAGTAGGGGAAAGTGGGTCAGGGATATGCGGCTGATCAAGGGGAGGAGACAAGGAGAAACCTCAGGGCGCGGGGTGGCTGCACCTCACGGCGAGGGCGATCTGAGAGCTCTCGGCGGCGGCGGAAATCGGCAAACTCCGGGACGGTGGCTAGGGTTTGGAAAAAGGAAAAAAATCACGCGAGGGCGATGCGGGAGGTTAAATAGGAGGGGTGGCATGGAGAAGGGGCGCGATCTGCGCGGATTCGAGCCGAATCGATCGGGGTTTTGTTTCGGGTATGAACTCGTGTTCATCTGGGACTTTGGCTGGAGAAAGGGGATGACGCGCAGGACCCACGCGTCAGTGGCAGCGAGAGTGGAGGCGGGCTGCACGGCTGCTGCTGGCTACGCTTGCTGGGTCGGCCTGCTGCTTGTTGCGGTGCGCTGCGCGCTGCTCACGTGAGAGGTGCACGGCAGATAGGAGGGTGGGGTAGGTGGGCTAGGCCGGGGGCTCACCGAGTAGATTAGTCTAGTTATTTTTTTTCAGTTTCTTTTATTCTTTTCCATTTTCTATTTACTTTAATAACTTTTGAATTACAACTCCAAATGGATTGATTTTTGTCTTCAAATTTTTCTAAAAATCTGAGGATCAACATAGGATCATTTGTGTATCTTTTCCACTAGTTTGCAAATAGTGGATTTTAAATCCTTGCATATTTCTTTGTAGGTGCATTTTCATGGTTCAAAATAGGGCTTCAATATAGTGTTTTGCAATTCAAATTTTCATGAATGTTAAATGCTATGCCAATGAAAAAAAATATTCTAGTCCCAATTTCCAAAATATTGGGATGTGACAGACTAACCCCCTTAAGATGAATCTCGTCCCGAGATTCGGAACGGCTAGCAAGGGTATGGGTGTTGTTGTCAAGGCTAACCCCCTTAAGAAAACTGAACTTGGCATCTCCAACATCTAATACTCAATTGTGGAATCTTGTGCTAGCTATCAATCCTTTCCAGTGGGTTCTCTTCAATAGATCCTCTAAGTAGCTCCATAAGTAACTATTCTTATCCATGAATGCCTCAATGTGAATGAACATGATGCACCAGCATTAAAATATCACGACTGAGATGTATGAATTAGCGAGAACTTACTAGTCACGCGGCATGGATCGTTGAGTGCTTTGCCCATGCTCACATGGTTCACAGTTGCCTTCGGAGGTGAATCCGGCTTGGCTCCAGCTTCACTCTTCTTCTCCGGGCAGTTGTCAACATAGTGTCCCTTCTGGTTGCACTTGAAGCATATCACTTGGCTAATATCCTTCTTCTGATAATGGTGGTTATAACCATTGTTGCCGCCAGAATCATGTCCATTGCCTCCATTGTGGTTGTGTCCATTGCCTCCATACTTGTGATGTCCAGAATTCCCATTACCATCATGGTAGGTACGCATATGGTGTGATCCTGAGTTGTGATCATACTTCCTCTTGCGTCGTTCCACTTTCTTGTGTTTCCCTTCAAGAATTCTAGCCTTGTCCATCTCTCTTGGAAAGTAGGGCAATAGACCACAAATAGTTGAAGTGAAAGCTCATCACTAAGTCCATCCAAGAACCTCTCTCTCCTTTTGGCATCAGTGTCAACATCTTCAGGTGCATAGCGTGACAGATTGTTGAACTCCTCTATATATTCTGCCACTGTCGGTTGGTCTGCCGGAAATTGCGGAACTCTTTCCTCTTCAGACTTAGGACCCCTAAAGAAACATGGTTGGTCTTGAATCCTTCTTCAAATATGGCCCAAGTAACAGTATCTAGTGGGTGGGTGATCTGGAAAGTATCCCACCAAGAAGAAGTTGGTCCCTCCAGTAGGTGAGCAGCAAACCTCACCTTCTCAGCATCAGTGAATCCAATAGTCAATAAATATTTGTTCACCGAGTGCAACCAGTCAAGAGCGATCATAGATTCAGGTGCAGTGGAGAACTTAGCTGGCCTGAATTTCAGAAACCTCGTGAGAGCATCCTCCTGGGGCTGGTTGTTCCCTTCGTTGTTGTTGTTGTTCTGCGCAGCCATGAATTGAGTCATCACCTGCGCTAGCTGCGCCTGGGCTGCCATCAACTGCTCCATCTCAGTGGGTTTGCAGCGGGGCGGCATCTGTTGGGACAGCATAGATAAGTTATAGATAGAAAGACTAGAGAAGTATTACTACCCATAACTATATGAAACAAACAATTGGCACGAAAGCAAACAATCATAGCAAACAACAATCAATCCAAAATAGTTTTGTTTATGTTCCAGAAGTTTTGTTTTAGTGGCATACCATCCACAAAATAGTTTTCTATTGACTAATATTCAGTTCGGGGTGAACCTACAATCATAAAAGCAATGGACAGAATCTGTCCTCAAACTACAGCAGTGTTTACGAATTTTTCTGGGCACCTTAGACTCATCAGGAATTGTAGCTAATTTTTGTACATATAGTACAGAGAGTTTCGAAACAGACCCTATTTTTCAGATTTTTACCAGTTACCAAAAAAATATGAAAAATCATACAGTACAGCAGGTTCAGCAGAAAACTGCAGCGAAAATATCACGAATTTCTAACCAAAACCTTCATTAATATATTATGGAATCTCACAAAAATATTCTAGAACTTTAAGGTATCAAATAGCACAACCTAAATATAATAAATCAACTATCAAACAAGTTCTTACAACAATCGATTGCTATATCTAAACGAGATCATATCAAACTATATGGTGGTCACCATCTAACTATATTTGATCTTGCACAAGTGTTCATCTACAAGTTTGAACAAGATAAGATTAGAAAAGATAGATGAAGGATTACAAGAATCCAATAGTTACAAAATTATGAGTTCATTGCTAGAGAGATTCTTCCTTCTATATCATAAAAGAGAAGAGTATGAGAATTGAAAAGATAAGAAGATACTAGAAAGAAGTGGAAGAAGAGAATAGGTAGAATGTGATATAGTGTTTATAGTTTTCCTATGATATTCCTAATCCATTGCTAGGTCACGATCCAGAATTTAATAGTGCATCATAAATAACGAATTGATCCAGAATTTGCAATTATTACAATAATGCTTAGCTCAAGGCTAGCTCAATATCAAGTAGCATACGGAAGCATAAACAATTGATAGGCTCCATCTTCAATTGTGCCACAAGTGAACAACTGTTGAGTGGAGTATCGCGACCTATTCGATCACTCAGAATCAGAATAATAACCTGCAACATAAAACGTAGCAGCCCCGAAGGGTCAATACTTGGAACGTATGGCAAGTAGAGCTATTAAAGGAGACAATAAACCTAGCATCTACATGCATATTTGGCAAGTGGAGCTGTGGCTAGCTTGCATTTGCAAATACCTTTGTTCTACTTTCATAAACAGTTTTTTATTTTCTTTGAAAAGGTCCCAATTAAGGTAACCCATCAACATTAAAGCAATTAGGAAATTAGAATGAGCGAGAAACATGTCATGAACTCAATATCAAGCAACTTAGATGTCCATAATCGAGGACAAGGCTAATCGATTAGTTTATACACCCTGCAGGGGTTAGCACACTTTACCCATGTGACTTGGTCAGCCCAGCTCGCACCACCACTCTCATATTGGGTGATGATAGGGAGAAGTCCAAGAAGGGACCGTTCGGGAAGTAGCTCCCCAAACCCGACACACACCGGTCCAACCTACCAAAATTCTACATCTCTGGATATATGGGTTCGAGTTACCACAACCTACTGAGTCCAACCAACCGCCCATTCCATTATTGGCACATGGTTGTACATGTAAGCTACCAAATAAAGAAGCCAATCATTCTCTCTTGATACCTGGGTGCCTTTCCGCAATGATACCACCAAAATTTTCAATCCCATCACACCCAGGAGATTCATTGAGTAAGTTGTTTTTAGTTTTCGCAAACCAACACATTTAGAAACAACCTTTAGTGATGTAACCCAGCCCTCGTTCATCATAGCATGGCTAAGCACATCTACCAACGGTGGCTCATCTACAGGAAAGCCCTGCCACATAATAGGACATAGCATAGCGATAGTAATTTCCTACACATGCATGTACAAAATACATGACAATGCATTGAAAAATAGTAGGACAACATCATGAAAAATTAGCATCTACTTGCCTTGATAGTTGGTGGAGTCGTTCAAGCACTCGTTGCAATCATACACATTGCACTCCTCGCAATCTATCGAGCAAACAATTGCATACAACATAACAATAGCACATAGAGATCAAACAAATGCAACAAATGCACGCATGACAATTTAATAAGTCACAATGGTTGTTACTTTAGTTCTCTAAACAATAATGAAGTATATGATGCATTCAAGAGACCAATTAATGCAATGGAGTACTTGTTATTAATAATTACTTGCCAATATAGGGTTTTTAATACTTCTGTTGTAACGCCTGTTCTAACTGTCGAATTAAATTTGTTTCTTGGGTTTACTGGATAGTTGACGTTAATACGAACCAGTAGGCATTGGATTCACCATAATCAGAGTTATAGATCTTTTTGTATGATTTAAATAGTATTTAATGGGTTTTAAATCATTTATACAGTTTCTGTTACCTAAAAATCAAACTAAAATTACATCTGTAATCTCCACGGAATTGTGATTTCAGGGACTGATTATTTGTAATTTTCTTAGCAGTATTCGAATTACTATGATCTTAATACTCTAAATAAGCCATTAATCTATTTATTTAATTGCTGCAAAACCTTACAGTATTTTCCTGAACCATTTGCATATAGGTGATCTACATGGAACCAGCTTTCCATTGGTATATTACTTATATTTTTGTGATAGACAAATAATTTACTATAGGTTTAATGATCTAAAAATCCATTTAACACTAATTAAATCACTACAGTAAACATGTACTGTGAAGGTTCGATCTAACCAGATATTATTAATCTACATTAGATTATCTTTCTTTTGACATATTATTCATATTTTTCGGAGTTACAGATAATTTTCTACAAATTTATTAACCTAAAATACCATTAAAACTATTAAATTATTACAGCAAACACGTACTGTAAAAGTTATATCCAACTTGATATTAATAATATACTCAATTTTATGAATCTATTGATATATAATTTGCTATTTTTGGATGTACAGATCTTTTATTATGAATTTTACAAGTTTATACAATTTTCTGCAATTTTAATTCAATTTCAAATTTACAGGGAATATTCTTCGCTGACTGGGCGCAGGAGCTGACCTAGCGCTGCCGTGTACGCTGACGGAGCGGTGACGCTGCACACTGACTGTGCTGCCATGCGTCAAAGTCTGAGTGGCCGGTACCCCTTCGTCTGGTAGATCTAATTGTGGCCGTTCGGACGAGATCTAACGGTTGGGCACCGTTTCTTCCTGCCCAGCGGAGGTCGGCGGCGAGTGGCGGATTCGGGAGCGACGGTGGTGAGCACTCCGGTGTGTTTCCAGCGTGGGGAGGTGTCGAACAAGGACCGGGAGAAGATGGAGAGCTCGATGGAGGTATCGGTGGGGTCTTTCGCGTCCAGGGCGACGACAACATGCGGATGGAGAGCTTCGGACGGCGATGAACTCCGGCGGCTTCGCATGGCGTTTGCGGTCGTCTGCAGTAGGGGAAAGTGGGTCAGGGATATGCGGTCGATCAAGGGGAGGAGACAGGGAGAAACCGCAGGGCGCGGGGTGGCTGCACCGTCGCGCCAAGGTCGATCTGAGAGCTCTCGGTGGCGGCGGAAATCGGCAAACTCCGGGGTGGCGGCTATGGTTTGGAAAAAGGAAAAAAATCACGCGAGGGCGATGCGGGAGGTTAAATAGGAGGGGTGGCGTGGAGAAGGGGGCGTGATCTACGCGGATTCGAGCCGAATCGATCGGGATTTTGTTTCGGGGAGGAACTCGTGTTCATGTGGGACTCTCGCTGGAGAAAGAGGATGACGCGCGGGACCCACGCATCAGTGGCAGCGAGAGTGGAGGCGGGCTGCACGGCTTCTGCTGGCTGCGCTTGCTAGGCCGGCCTACTGCTTGTTGCGGTGCGTTGCGCGCTGCTCACGGGAGAGGCGCGCGACAGATAGGAGGGTGGGACATGTGGGCTGGGCCGGGGGCTCGCCGAGTAGATTAGTCTAGTTATTTTTTTTCTGTTTCTTTTATTCTTTTCTATTTTCTGTTTACTTTAATAACTTTTGAATTACAACTCCAAATGGATTGATTTTTGTCTTCAAATTTTTCTAAAAATCTGAGGATCAACATAGGATCATTTTTGTATATTTTCTACTAGTTTGCAAATAGTGGATTTTAAATCCTTGCATATTTCTTTGTAGGTGCATTTTCATGGTTCAAAATAGGGCTAGTGTTTTTCAATTCAAATTTTCATGAATGCAAAATGCTATGCCAATGCAATGCAGATGCAAAAAAACAAATTCTAGTCCCAATTTCCAAAGTATTGGGATGTGACAAGTTCAGACTTCAAAAGGAAAGAGACTTCAAACAGAAAGAATATGACCACAGATTTCGTAAAGTGAACCTCTACTAAACAATTTAGGTAGATATTTCACAGGTGGAAAAGATAGATACCAACAAAACCGAGTTATTGAACTACTTTTGACACATAAGGGTCACTTTTTCATTCAACAGAAGGCCAAGACAGAAAGGTGTTTTTTGGAGAGGACTCATAAGAGCCACAAGGAACATGTATCAAGAGAAACTATTGATTACCAAAATCATAGTCGCTCTTCAAACACGTTTAAGAAAGCGGGAAGGAAACTCTTTATTCATCCAGGATTATCAAAATCTTTGCCAGCGATATTGATATCACTTTACACCACCAAGATGAATAAGTAAGAATATTCCTGATGACACGAGAAGAAAGCAACTTTATTCTCAGACTCCAAGTGCTTGGCATAACAAGACACTTGTCATCATAAAAGGGTCTAGAAAATCAACCGAGAGACATTTAGAAGCACTACTTTAAATGTTCTCCTTGATGTTTAAAACACCAATATCAGACTTCTGACAAGCCTTTAATCAGTCATCAAGTAAAGGTCAGACTTCGGATACAAAGGAACCATAAGAACAACTATTATAATAAATCATAGAAGAAGCCTTATGAAGAGTGGTTGTTACTATTGAATCAAGTTGTTATGACAATAGGTCTTCCGGCTATTTGTGTCAACCACTACATCAATCTTGCCGGATTTACAAAGATACCTATGTCAAAACCTTGGGAAACACCAACCCTTAATGCTACTTGAGATTCAGCCTTGGTTAAGTGGAAAAATACTTCAGACTCGGCATGTCCGAATACAAGGTTTGCAACATTTACCACAAAGGTAAAGTTACTAGATTCTCAAGATATGGACATAGTTTCAAGCTCCAAAAGACGATCTAGATTGCGAAACACATGTATTAGCAAGTTATCAGACGACAATTGCACCTACATGAGTTGTTTGCAATGAAACACAATTGAATCCTTGTTAGGAAGCATTCAGGAGGATATCGAAGTTTTGTTGGACTTCTTATCTTCCGTGAACAAATTAGTCAGTGACTTAAGATGCTTGGAGGATCTTCTTGAGATGTGAAGGTAACAACCTACCATATCAAGATTACTTCGCACATGCTTAACTGACTTGGAATGATTCCCTAGAAAACAAAGACAACTCTACTCAAATCCACGTGGACATCTTTCAACATTTACACATGAACCAGAGAAGGTTACTTCTAACATCCAGAACACATACTTCGAGATAATACGAAGATGGCTCACAAAAGTTTCCAACACTAATGCTGAATGTTCCACATGAATCTTTTCTAGCATGGAGAAGGTAAGGATGTCATTGATGGGCTCAATAACAAACTTATCTATACACTCCAAGAAGAAGGACTCACATGTTGTATGAACAAGGCATAGACATTGGTCAGACCAATGGACAAGAAGATGCACTTAGGTGAGACATCACGAATAAATACACCATCAGATAGTCCTCGGGACTGAGTTCAATTTGACGATAACCCAAATCAAATCAAAGGAGGGAAGATAACATATCCAAAAAGGACATACTATCTTACTTCAGCACGAACAAAACTAGACATCCCTTTAAGGAGGAACAGAGTCGGATAGAACTTTTGTCTTACAACTCTCCAAGTTGTTGTTTAAGCTCAACCAACTTGTTCAGGGGTATCTAGTACGGATCCTTGGAGAAAGAGAAGTTTAGAGAACTTGCTTGCTCAAGAGCTTTATAACACGGTCATGTGGCAACATGGCGACACTTCTAGTAGACATCTAAAATATCACGCACCACCGATATGTCACTTAGTTCGAGAGGGAAACTTGCTTGGTAAGGCAAGAAGACAAAGTCTTAGAGCTTCGGAATGAGCCTAACTCTTTGACTGAAGAGAGTGCACCAAAATAGCGGACTTGGTAGCACAGTCAAACTTTGCTTATTGATAGGGTTAACCACCACACTAATAATGATACAAATGTCCTTGAAGTTCAAAGCAATAAGATTTGCTAGGAATCTCAAATAGCCACATCATTACACACACGCAACATTCCTGAGCACGAATAGCTCAGGGGAAGGGTGGTTAAAAATGTGTAAGAGTACCACTTCAGTAAGAGAGTCATGAAACTCAGTACAACCTCTTAATATAAAAAGGTGTGATACTTCAAGGTAGAATAGAACATAAACTAATCAATGCTTATTGATCTGCGGATTACAACACTTTGACCCGGTCTTAGAAATGACGAGGTACGGGAGTTTGTTTCTCCTGACATCCCAAAATGGTTTGTCATGACGGACCAAAAGATTATCTTGCATCCAAGGCACCAATGCACATTTACTACTTGGCTACCAACTGGTAGACAAAGGTCAGAAAACAACAAGGGTAAGGAACTTGCTCAGGATAGGATCCCGAGATGCGGATGCATAAGTCAACAATCTTTCGAAGACCAATGCATAGAAAAGGGAGGTGTGGCAGAGTCACGAATATAGATGCAAGACTCTCGAGGAGTACTCTTGTCATGATCTATTTGGTTCCATTAAAGAACATCTGCAAAGCATGTGGTAGGGGAAGTCCTTTATCATCACTGTTCAATGGCGACAATATCCACAAGCTTGAAGGCTATGCTAGAAGGTACTAGCCATCCTGAGGTAATGTGTGAACATTAACCACAGGGGTCAACAATGGATCTTGGGTTAAAGGTCAGCTTCATGTACAAGATTCACAGCACCAGAATGCAGCACAATCAGGGATCTTCGGTTCAAGTCCAAGGGTTAAAACCCAGAGAAAGGAGTAACTACTACTTGAGTGACAAAGCGTACACTACAAGCTAGCAATCTCAAGGTAGCTTCCAAAAGAAGAAACAACTTCGGAAGTACCCAAACAAATGAAAAGGAGGCACACGAGGCGAAAGGAAACCTCGAGACCTAGAACAGAACATTGAGGAACCATCAACATGATGTTGTGGACCCATAGGGTAGAGAGATCATGATAGAAAGAAATCTCTCAGAAGAAACAGAACAAGGGGATCAAGAAACACACACATCAGACTCTGGAGAACTAACACTAGGTCAACTGGTTGAGAAACGACATGCCAAAAGGCACCTAAGATTTGAAGAAAGAGACGAGATAGTAAAACTTTTCCAAATCAACACAAGATAAGATGACCCAGAATTAAGGTGAAACTGCATAAGGAGAAAAATAAGCATACTAGAGTTTTCGCAAATACTTTTCAGCTTTCAAAATAGTTTTCACAAGCACTAGACTCAACATCGACCAATAGAAAGGGTTTCCTACAGTCGGTACTGCTCTGATACCAAAACCTGTGACACCCCCTGGATCAGGGCTAAACAAATCCCAGACCTCCGTTTGACATAAGCTTAACCTTGAGCTCGAGAATATCCAGAGAAGAATCGGTAACACATCAGTGACCCTACGACACAAAAATTATTACAGCAAGCTCATAGCTAAGCGAAGAACCAAAATATTACAAGCAGAGGTCACTGACCACAAACATCAAACAACGGAAGGAAAATTATGCTATTTAGTATAGCAAACTTAACAAATGGCCTAAGAGGCCTGAAGCATAACTATGACGTCCCATTCCATAGATTCCAGGCTGCCGACCGAGAACTCCAAACTACTCGTCGATGTCGATGTCATACGAAACTCATATTCTATGGTAACACTTACTCTGTTGCAAAAGTATCAACAAAGCAAGGGTGAGTACAGGGTGCACTCCACAAGACTTATGGCTGGTAGAGTTGTTTTGCATAAAGCCATCTTTGTTTATAAAACAGGAGGGAAAAGGATCTCGTCTAATCAGAGTGTTTTAAAAGGGGATAAGAAAGCGACATCTCCAAAGAATTGATCATCTTATTTTGATATCCACCAAGTCATCATCAAACCTCATCTAGGATCACCCCCTCGTACCCAAGAGGAATCGTCCTTAAGCACACATTAGTTTGACAAGTTTTACAATTAGGTTCAAGTTCTCTATGATCCCACGTCCATTCCTAAGTCGTCCATAACCATGGACATCGCTTTTTGAAAAGATTAATACCCTGCAAGGGTGTACAACTTTACCCACACGCGCCGACCGACTCTTAGCGTCACTTGACACACTTCCTTGTTGTGCTGACAGAGGGTGGTCGACTAAAACCTTTCCCTTGCTTTTTCCTAATCCATGAGTCACCAAAAGGGCTCCCGGCTGCGGTAGTTGGCCATACTCCCAAGCGGTCCTCGACTCTGTGTACCGGGATCCAGTTCAATGCCGAGCATCCTTTACCCGACCACGTCCTATATGCTTGCACCATTTTCAAAACCTTTTTCCAAGCGGGTGCCGAATAAATCTTCAAACTACGGACTCATGGATCAGACTAGGCAAGTTGGGGTCAAGGGGTTCCCAAAGCCCCATGTGGCTGTATGCTCATCTTGGTTCAAGAGGCAAGAACCCAAGGTCCTAAGGGTGGCAAGTATGCGACTGCAAAAACCACAATCCGCGTGGCCTCCCATATAAGCCTTAGCTTGTTTACATCACATCACCTATCATACCATGTTCTCCTGTCCAACTAGGTTCATTCGAAGCTCGGATCCATCAACCAGGTGAATCAGCGGAACAACTAAGCTTGGCTAAGCACAACAGATAAAATAGCTCTAGCAGTGCTCACAAAGCCAAACCCTAGTTATGCTACGAGCAGTGGATCAGGGATTATAGGTTCAAAGGGACCATGCATTAGATAGGATTACTCTATCTATCGATAACAGACCTTAGAATCGTATGCACATGGCAAGAATTGAAATACTTTGAAAGCATAGGATTCATATGTATGTGTGGGGTTTCGCTTGCCTTTGCCTGTTGATACCCAATACAGATCTTCAGATTCATCAGCTTGACTTGTTCGACAACTACAAGGATATAGCTCTCAAGGGTTCATCTTGTTGGCATTGTTCGTCGATCACCTTCGATGGTCTTGGTCTCAATCTTCAGTCTTGGACTCGATCTCGATTCCGATATCGTATTCTACCGGAGAAGAACCAAACACCGGAAAGGAAGGGAAACAATCAACACATGGCATCGATGCAATTCTCAAACAAGTATGATGATATGACAAGTTGAATTGTATTGAAATTGAAACCCTAAACATGCTTGGTCATTTTAAACGGGGTCCTAGGGGTCCAAACCCTGATTCGGAGAAACCCCGGATGCATATGAGAGGGTTCATTATGTAAACTTGACATGAAAGTTGATTAACAATGCATGATTATATCTTTAATAGATAGAGTTCATTTTTCTGAACATTTTTATATATTATTTGTATTTTTCTGACTTATAAATAATTACTTATTGAATTTACAAGTTTTATTCAAATTCTGGAATTAAAACAAAAATGGGAATTACTTTTTACACCCAGGCTATAGCTAGCCAGAGAGACTGACGGAGTGGCCCTAGTGCCAACTCAACCTCCACGTGGCCAGGGTGGGACCAAGGCCAGGTTTGACCGGGTCAGACTGTGCGCTGACGACGGGGTGACGTCACCGTGACATCATCGACGCCAGTGAGCCACATAACGGCAAGAGAACGGCGGCAGGGGGCTCGCGAGGCTGCGCTAGGGCATGTGCTGGAAGCAGGCTTGCGCGCTAGACGGTTTAGTGGTAGCGCCGCTCCTATTTGTAGCTGGGGCAGGAGATACGGCGAGGTCTAACGGTGACGGACGGTGGTGCTCGATGCGGGCGTGATACAGGCAGAAAGGAGGGGAACAGAGGGGTCCAGGAGGTGCAGTATCTCACCATGAGCATGATAAGAGGGTCGGCGTGGAGCGGGGTGGCTAAAATCGACGGCGATGGCGGCGGAGGAGCTTGTCGGAGACGAGGAAGACGGGGCCGATTTCGGCGTTGCAGGCCATCCTGGCAAGCGTGATTCGGTCGAGAGGTTCCTGGGGAGGAGGCGAAGCCGACGGTGTGCTCGATTGCTCGCGGCAGGGTCCAAAATGGTGGCGACCAACGGCGGCTGCAGCGCTAGGGTTCGACTTTCTCAGGAAGAAGAGGAAGAGAGCCAGGGAGGGAAAGAGAGGATAGGGAAGAAGAGAGGCATGCGCGGGTGGTCCTTATCCTCTCCAAGACGGCGGCGGGGCGCATGAATCGCAGCGCAGAACAACGACGACATCGCCGGCGACATGTAGGAGGTTGCCGCCTGCGGGGAAGACGACAGCGTGAAAGGGTAAGTTGGGTTGGGCCTCTGCGGGCTGCGCTGGGCTGGGGTGGGCTGCAAAGCTGCACGCTGAGCGGCTGGGAGGAGAGGGAGAAGAGATGGGCTACGACCCAGTTAGTTTAGAAATGGTTTCTATTTCCTGTAACCTTTCTCTTTTTAGTTTCCTTATTTCTTTCTTTTGCAAACCCATTTCAAATCTATTTTTGATCATTTCAAAAATACTAGAACTTCTACAAATATCCAAATATTGCAGGGACCCTTGTAAACAATTTGGGTTCCATATTTTATTTGTAGTTTTCAAAATTCAAAATCATTATGAATATGTTTCAAATAGAGAGGGGAAGCTAGGGTTTATGGGTTTTGCTTTAATTTTTCTTATTTTCATTTTTAGAATATGATGCTCATGCTATGCACATACAAACCCTAATTACTATTAGTAGAAATAGGGGTGTTACAGCCTACCAATGGCATCTATGACTAGAAGTCCACCTTTGGGTTATCATCTGAACCCCCTCCAGTATTAAGTTGCAAGCAACGGACAACTGCTTTAAGCAAAGTGTGTAAGGTAAACAATCCACTTGCTCCATGAACAAGAGACCGTTGTTTTCTCCCTAGTGGCAACAACACATCTACAACCTTAGAGATTTCTGTCACTTCCCTTGATTAAATAGGGGCATGAACCCACTATCGCGCATAAATACCCCCTCTTGGAGTCACTAGCAACTACTTGGCCAAGATAGCTACTAACAAGGGAGAGCATGCAATATCACAAACAACACAGACATGATAGAGTCAATAAGACAAAACCATTAATCAATCAAACATAGTAATCTCAATATCCATCGGATCCCCACAAACACAACATGCATGATTACAAATAGATGAGATCTTGATCATGAACGGAGTTCACAAGATCTAGACATGAAATTACAAGGAGGATATACAACCATCTAGCTACTACATGGACCCGTAGTCCAAGATGGAACTACTCACGCTTCATACCGGAGGCTGGCATGATGAAGAAGAAGGCCTCCAGGATGATCTCCCCTTTGTCAGGGTGCCGGGAAGAGTTTCAGATCCCCCCGATCTAGGGACGATGGTGGCGGAAGCTACAGACGGTTTCGTGGAATATTGATCGGGTGCTTAGGGTTTAGGCATCGGGGGCTTCTTATAGGCGAAGAGGCGAGGCTAGGAGGCGGCCAGGGGGCCCACACCCTGCCTAGGCGCGGCCTAGGGTGGGCCTGCGCCTGGGAGGGTGCAGCCGCCCTGTGGCGCCCCTCCGTCTCTCCTCTGGACTCCGTGTTCTCCTCGGTGAAATATTGACTTTGGCTTTTGTCCCGTCCAATTCCAAGAATATTTCCTTACTAGATTTTCTGGAACCAAAAATAGCAGAAAACAGGCAACTGGCACTGTGGCAACATGCTAATAGGTTATTACCAGAAAACATATGATAAGAACCTCAAAGTGTGGACAAAGCAAAGCAAAGTAGGTACTAAACAAGCATGGAACATCAAATTATAGATACGTTTCCGATGTATCAAGGATCCCCAAGCTTAACTCCTGCTCGTCCTCGAGTAGGTAAGTGATAAAAGAATATTTTTTAGGTGACATGCACCATCAAAACCAAGATCAAACCATTTGCAAGCATTGAAAGCTGGGATCAAAGAACTCTAAACATGTGCATGAAAGATGGAGTTCTAATAATAAGACGAAGTAACTATGCATGCAACATGAAAGTCTACAAACAAAGATCATGAATAACATGCATTGAAAAATGTTTGTTTGTTTCACATACAGAAAACATGGCATAGTGGCATTCATCTTGTCCCTCATGGAGTAGCAAATAGATGCATAGGACACCTTCAAAGTTCATAAGAGTGACTAGATACAAATAGCACAAGAACAAGCAATATCAACAATATGCATCAATCAATAAGCTTTGGGACACTGCACATAGAACTAAGAATGGCAACTATGCTCTCTTAAATGGTGCCTAAAGGATATAAGGTGGAGACTCAATATAATAGTGGAAAAAAGGCCCTTCATAAAGGGAAGCAGGGATTTCAAGTTTCAAAAAGAGCTTCCAAAAATTATGGTACTTGTTAGCTTTCAGCCCTCATTTCCCCTATCATAAGCATCCTGAAGTGATTAAGGTTAAAGTGAACAAACTATGGAGTATATGCTTGACAAAGTATAAGTTGGCAATCTCATGTCCCTTGAATACGAGGGCCGCACCTCATGCTACTAAACTTTAGTCACCTGTAAGTTCTTGTCATAGTAAGTACACGTGTATCATAGAGAACCGCCAACGGGTACCCCTTGCACATGGTACAGGAGCTATCCCATAACCAAAATGACAAGGCAAGTAGACAATGAGCATCTCAGCGATATTTTTATTTGCTATTTTCATAGGTTTTTATTGAGGATGCTTCACGGATTGCTCATTATGGTGATGCTGCAAGTTTCCACCATGATTAGGCATGGCTTAGGCTAGCGACCCAGGCGTTTCTATAACAAAAATTACATAACTCCATGGACTTACAAGCTCCCTTTTTATTTCACACCGGCGACATCCATAGACAAAAGAGCATGATATCAACTGTGTACAAAGTACAAGTGCAATGTTGAAAACGTTACCCATGGCAACATGGTTCTGCTAATTCCAATGTATAAGTGCAAGCATATACAACATAGATGACACAATGGTTCAAGTTTATTAGGGGCAAGGAATATAAAGTGTGCCACCAAGTTCGTGAGAGCTTTAATCACTAAGTTTTCACATAACAAAATACTTTTTAATTGGAATATAGCTGAAAACAAGAATATACTTGGAATGGTGTAACACACCATGCATAGGAATTTATAGTGGACACTTTGGAATAACTTGGTTTCTTGGGAGTTGGAAGCATGATTAGAGCTTACTCATACAAGTGGAGGCTCGCAAAAGACTGTGAGCAACCAACTAAGAGAGAAATAATGGCCATAATCATGCAGAGTGACAAAACATTACTAATCAAAGCATAGAGTGGTACTACAAGTCGAGGACTAAATGATCATAGAGGCTATGGTGACTTGTTCATATTCATAACATGGTGTGAGCATGTGCCAAGTCAACCCAAACAAAACATCAAAGGAGAATACCACAATACTATGCTTTTGCATGCTAAAACAACGCATGATTCCTTCAAGGCACACTAAGCAATCCCAACTGTTTGGAACAAGTCATGATACAGCCATAATCACTAAACATAAGGTCAAAATAACACCTAGCATGACATGCTAAAGTCTAAGTCACAGTCAATGCAACCTCCTCTTGCACTTTCAAGCAAGAACTTTCTACTCCTTTCCAACACCAATCAACTTATTTGAAACAACACAGTGAGAACAGAGGTCCAAACTACTTTATTCAAGCAAATTAAACAAACTAAGCAAAGCAAACAAAAACTAAGACGCTCCAAGAACAACACAACGGTGCATGAAACAATAAAAACGAAGTGTCTAGACAGACCTGAGCTTTTTTATTGATGAAGAAGGGGATGCCTTGGATATCCCCAAGCTTTGATGCTTGTACCTCTTGGATATTTCTTGGAGTGACACCGGGGTGGCATCCCCAAGCTTGAGCTTTTGTCCATTCTTCATCTCATAACATCATTCTCTCTCTACACCTGAAATTTTTCCTTCATACAAAACTTCACACAATCTTCATTAGCAACATTAGTGTATTCAAAAGATAATAGACCCTGGGTTTAGCTTTAGAACAGCAAAACTTTCAGTAAAAACACAAGATAATGTAGAAACTTCTTCAAAAATCTCAATTTCAAGCTACTATAGCAACTCCATCAAAAAGCTCAATTTCCCAAAAAAACAAAAAGGAATCAATAAGAAGCAAATGCAAATAATGGCAGAAATTTGTCAAAACATACCAGCATATAGAAACCGATTTTTTCAAAGACCTTCTGTTGCTCAAATCAAAAAGTGTTGAACTAACAAAATTTAGCTCACATACTGGGGGATTTATTCATCAATTTTCAGCTTAGTCCGACTTACAAAGACTCCTCACGATTTTTTATGGTGGAGGACATAAATCTGTTTTGGGACAGCAACTCCCCAAATCTTACTTCCCTCTCATTGGAGGTCATTCTTGGCACCAAAAGCAAACAAAAAGGATAAGTAGAGGTCATTACTGAAGTAATAACTTCCAAGACTCAAGGAAACTCTTGGGTTATCTCCCAACAAGTACTTTTCTTTAACGCCTTTAAGTTAGGCACAAGAAGCAAGAAATCAAGTATTTTCAAATGAAGAAGCATTAACATCAAACCTTGCTTTTAAAGGAGGAGCAAAAAGAAACTTATCTCACCTCATAGGGAAGTGTTCAATACCTTTCTTGAATGGAAATTCATATTTAATGGTGCCTTCTTTCATATCAATGATGTCACCAACAATTCTAAGAAAAGGTCTTCCCAAAGTAATAGGACAAGAAGCATTGTATTCAACATCCAAAACATAGAAATCAATAGGGACATAAGCATTGTTAACCATAATGAGAACATAATTAATACTCCCGATGAGTTTCTTATTATCATTATCATTGAGTGGGACATCCAAATAACAATCTTCCAAAGGTGGCAATTCAAGCATTTCATAAATCTTCCTAGGCATAATAGAGACACTAGAACCAAGATCACATGAAGCTTTGAGATCAAAGTCATTCACTTGCATATTAATAATGGGTTCCCAACTATCTTATACTTTCCGAAGAATATAATCTTTTTGTTTTAACTTCTCTTCCTTAATCTTAACAAGAGCATTTGTAATGTGTTTGGTGAAAGCAACATGCATATCACTGGCATCAGGACTTCTAGCAAGTTTTTGCAGGAACATAATCACTTCAGAAATATTGCAACCATCAAGATAAAAATCAAACTTAGCATCACTAGTAGTAGACTCATTAGGCTTAGGCATTGTTGTAGGAGGAATAGGGACTTCTTGTGGTTTAGTGGTATCCATATTAGTGGAGATGGTGCACACACTTTTTTTCTATCAATTTCAGCTTCCCTTTCCCACTTAGCATGAAGTTCGGCTAATAGTCTAACATTTTCATCAATAGTAACTTGTATGGCATGAGTAGAAGCAAAGGTACTTTCCATGGTTTCAGGTTTAGCAGCCATTTTATTAATCAAAGAGGACTGTGCTTCAGACAAACAGGAAATATTTTTCTGAACATTTAAAAGATTTTCCTGCACGGTCTTGTTGAAAGTGGTTTGTTTACTAATAAAGTCTTTGAGCATGACTTCAAGTTCAGAGGGGGCACTTCTAGCATTGTTGTAGGAGTTTCCATAGGTATTGCCATTATTAGGAGGATAAGGCCTATAATTGTTGTTACTACCAAAATTATTCCTATAGGCATTTTTGTTGAAATTGTTGTTTCTAATGAAGTTCACATCAACTTGCTCTTCTTGAGCAACCAAAGAGGCTAAGGGAACATTATTTGGATCTAAAGGAGCTTTCCCATTAACAAGCATAGCCATAATAACATCAATCTTATCACTCAAAGAGGAGGTTTCTTCAATAGAATTTATCTTCTTACCATGTGGAGCTCTCTTAGCGTGCCATTCAGAATAATTAACCATCATATTATCAAGGAGTTTTGTTGCAGCACCCAAGCTGATGGTCATAAAGGTACCTCCAGCAACTGAATCCAACAGGTTTCTTGAAGAGAAGTTCAAACCTGCATAAAAAGTCTGGATAATCATCCAAGCAGTAAGTCCACGAGTGGGACAATTCTTGACCAAAGATTTCATTCTTTCCCAAGCTTGAGCAACATTTTCATTATCAAGTTGTTTAAATTTCATAATATCACTTCTCATAGATATAATATTAGTAGGAGGGTAGTACTTTCCAATAAAAGCATCTTTGCACTTAATCCAAGAATCAATACTATTTCTAGGCAAGGATGGCAACAATTCTTTAGCTTTTCCTCTCAAGGGGAAAGGAAAACATTGAGCTTAATAATATCTCCATCTACATCCTTATACTTCTGCATCTCACAAAGTTTAACAAATTTATTGAGATGGGCGGCATCATCATCAGAACTAGCACCAGAAAATTGCTCTCTCATCACAAGATTCAACAAAGCAGGCTTAATTTTATAAAAGGTAGCATCAGGAGCAGGTGGAGCAATATGAGTGCTAAGGAAATCATTGTTGTTTGTGCTAGTGAAGTCACACAACTTGGTGTTCTCAGCAGAGTTCATTTTGGCAAAAGTGGAGCATGCCAAAAAGAGCAGCAGCAGCTAGAGCAGGAACTAATTTTTTGTGTGTTTTTGATAGGAGAAAGTAAAACAAACTAAACTAATTTATTTGAAGTTTTTAATAAAAAGAGGCAAACGAAACCAAGCAAAAGAAACTAAGCAAACCAAAAACAAAGTAAAGAGAAAGGTTGAGGAGGACTCCCCTTGTGAAGACGTCCTTAGCCTCCCCGGCAACAGCGTCAGAAAATCTTGGTGGCGCTGCGTCAACGTGTAGCGCTTCGTCGGGAAACCCCAAGAGAAAGGTATGATGCAGCACAGCAGCAAGTCTTCCCTCAGTAAGAAGCCAAGGTTATCGAACCAGTAGGAGGAAGGAAACGTCTCAAAGGTGTTGGGAGCAACATGGAAACCTGCACAACACAAACTCAAGACTTTACCCCAACTAACAGTGAGGTTGTCAATCTCATCGGCTGCTATAACAACGGATTAACTGTATGGTGTGGAAGGTGATGATGGTTTGCAGCAAGTAAACAGTAACAGTGGAAGATGTATCAATGGTAAAGATTGGATTGGGGTCCAGAGTTCACTAGAGGTGTTCTCCTTAGATAAACAAACATGGCATGCTGGGTAAACAAATTACAGCAGGGCAATTGATAGGATTGAGCAAGGCATAACAATGCAATACTAGACATAAAGATCCTATGATATTCTATTGGTAAATACAGCAAGATACATAGACCGCCATCTAACTGCATCTATGACTAGAAGTCCACCTTTGGGTTATCATCTGAACCCCCTCTAGTATTAAGTTGCAAGCAACAGACAACTGCTTTAAGCAAAGTGTGTAAGGTAAACAATCCACTTGCTCAATGAACAAGAGACCGTTGTTTTCTCCCTAGTGGCAACAACACATCTACAACCTTAGAGATTTCTATCACTTCCCTTGATTAAATAGAGGCATGAACCCACTCGAGCATAAATACCCCCTCTTGGAGTCACTAGCAACTACTTGGCCAAGATAGCTACTAACAACGGAGAGCATGCAAGGTCACAAACAACACATACATGATAGAGTCAATAAGAAAAAACCATTGATCAATCTGACATAGTAATATCAATATCCATCGAATCCCCGCAAAAACAACATGCATGATTACAAATAGATGAGATCTTGATCATGAATGGAGCTCACAAGATCTAGACATGAAAGCACAAGGAGGAGATACAACCATCTAGCTACTACATGGACCCGTAGTCCAAGGTGGAACTACTCACGCTTCATACCGAAGGCTGGCATGATGAATAAGAAGGCCTCCGGGATGATCTCCCCTCCGGCAGGGTGCCAGGAAGAGCTTCATATCTCCCGATCTAGGGATGATGGTGTCGGTGGCTACAGACGGTTTAGTGGAATATTGATCGGGTGCTTAGGGTTTAGGCATCGGGGGATTCTTATAGGAAAAGAGGCGAGGTTGGGAGGCGGCCAAGGGGCCCACACCCTACCCATGCGCGGCCTAGGGTGGGCCCGCGCCTGGGGGGTGCAGCCATCCTGTGGCGCCCCTCCGTTTCTCCTCTGGACTATGTGTTCTCCTCGATGAAATATTGACTTTGGCTTTTGTCCCATCCAATGCTGAGAATATTTCCTTACTAGCTTTTCTGGAACCAAAAACAACATAAAACAGGCAACTGGCACTGTGGCAACTTGTTAATAGGTTATTACTAGAAAACATATGAAAAGCACCTCAAAGTGTGGACAAAGCAAAGCAAAGTAGATACTAAACAAGCATGGAACATAAAAAATATAGATACGTTTCCAACGTATCAACCAGCAGAGACGATGCGATGGGACGAACGTGGGTCCCACCTTCTGACTTGGATTTGACTAGTCATGCGTAACTTTGGCGAAATTACGACGCCTCCTCGATTCCTGTTCATAGTGGGCGGCGTGTTCATGACGGTTTGGGCAGTTGTTGACACGTGTTCGGTGAGATGTAGGGCACGCGTTAGGGATTCTGGATCAATGTCTCCTCTTTATATTCCTCGTCCTTTTATACCGTGGTGAAAATATAGTAATCTTCTTCTTCGTCATTTGCCATCATCTTGATGCTCCTTCCATTTCCAGAGCCCGTACTACGCGCTAGACATTCTCCATGTTTTTCCTTGTTCTTTCCTCCGTTCTCACCATTGTGATCGTCGCGCCACCAAGATGGGCAAGTCAAAGAAGAGTTCCTTCGCTATAGCGGGGTCGAGTGCCACAGGCGCCACCAAGAAAGTCGCCACTCCCAGCCGCACCACCGATGGTGGGTGGCGGCACACTCAGATGAGGGATGCGGACTTGCGCAAGCTACACGAGGCCAGTCTGATCTCCAAGAACAAGGGCGACGACATACTTCCTGATCAGGAGGTAATCCCATGCCCACGCAAAGGTTTTTGGGTCATGTTTTCCGCTTTTGTTGTTCACGGCCTTTCTTTGCTCGCCCACGAATTTAGGGTTTAGGGTTTCTTACTGGGCTTCTTTTTCTTTATGGAGTATAACTCCATCATTTGTCCCCCAACTCTCTTCTCCACATCGCGTGTTTCATCACGCTTTGCGAGTGTTGGCTCGGTATCAAGCCTCACTTCGGCCTCTTCAGGAGACTTTACTCTGTGAAGAGGCAATCTGGCACCGGTGGTGTTTATCCACTAGGTGGGTGCAGGATTTCCATCCGCCCCACCGTCCAGTTCTTATCCTTCTATCTCCACGAGTACAACTAGCAGTGGCAGAACAAATGGTTCTACATCCTCGACGTCAAGCTAGATAGCCAACATTATGGGCTTGCCCCCTTCGAATCCAACCAGAAGATCACCCGAAAGCATTCATGGTCAAACGACATCATGGAGGGTGAATCCGAAGAGGTGGAGAAGTTGTATCAGCGAGTGGAGGAGCTCCAGTTGGTTCCAGGCAAGGAGGTTAATGGTGTTGATATTATTTGAACCTTCCTCAAGCGTCGGGTACAGCCTCTCCAAGCGAGGGTGCATCCGATGTTTATGTACTCTGGCCCCAACGACCTGACAAGAGTTTTCTCAGAGGAGATGTCCTCGGCCAACCTCGACAGGGTGCTTCAACCTCTCTTGAAGCACAAGGCCAATGAGGATCTGCCGAGGAAGTCTCTGACTTCCCCCTTTCATGCGAAGAGGGAAGTCCCTCAGGTGAAACCTGTGGTTGCATGTAATTCTTTTTGTGTGTTCATTACTTGCTATTTTTCTTTTACTGAACTTCTCTTTCGTTGCTGACTCACAAAACTTCAAGGTAGCGGGCATGATGCCGCCTCTGCTTGAACAGTTCGAGGATGCACCAGATGGTGGGGAGTCGGAGTCTGATTCCGAGCTCCCCCTACTCAGTCGCCTGCCACGGAAGCCCCCGAGCCAAGAGAAGGGCTATCTTGAAAGAGGTCCCAGAGTGAGAGTTCAGATGGGGCGATGCCGCCAACACCGAGGGGTCCTGCCTTCCTCGAGCGTCATGGTGGGGATGAGGGTGTAGAGTCCCCCATTCCTGCCGTGCCCATTCGATCCATGGCTCCTCAACCGCCGACCAAGAATAAGAAGAAGAAAGTGAAGAAGGAGGAGCCCGTATTAGCTGTGTGCTGACTTTGTTCGTCGAATGCGGTAGGAGGAACTCCTCGGAAGAATCCTTTAAGGAGGAACTCAAAGAGATGCATGGGGAGTCAAAAGCTATTTCGGCATTCCTGAAGTGGTGGCCGACTCCAAGGACTACAACTCGAGCTCCCTGAGGCCAAGGGATCGTGCAGTTGTTGCTCGGAAGACGCAAATAAAACCCTCGGAGTCTTCGGGTGACCATGGAAGTATCCTATTTCCTCTCGTGGGCGAGCCCCCGAGTCCTTTATTCATCTGCTGTGTTATTTTTTCTTTGCAGCCCTTTATCTACAACATCAATATCCTGGGCTAGAAGCACCTTGCTTTGGAGGGCGACCTCAAGCAGCTCCAAGGTTCGTAAATTCCTTCTGCTTGATTGTGAGTCCTGTTGAGTATTATGTATTTTGACTTTTCCTTGTTGAATATTGTAGATGAAAACAATTAAGCCCTCCGCAAGCTGAATGCACTCGAGAAGAGTCTCGGACAAGCGGAGACCAAAGCAAAGGATGTTGCAGAGGACCTCTAGTGCCAGCAAAAAGAGGCCCAAGACCGTGAGCAGCAGCTTGCGGCTGCCACGACATCACGAGATAAGGCCATGGCGGAGAAGATTATGGCTTCTTCCAAAGCGATATCCGATAAGCCACCATGTTCCTCTTTTAGAGTGTTCTATTCTTCATGTGCGGATCCTTTTATCTCATCCAAAAAAATTGTCGTTTCTTGCGGATACTACTAGTTTTGCAATTGACCACAGCGTCCTGGAGCATGGGGATCCCCTGGTAGACGCCGTATCGCTGCACCTCTGATGTGGAGTCGCTGGAAAAGGCCAAGGAGGTCCTCACCCGCTTCTACAAGGAGATCAACCTGAAGGGCGTCGCCCTTGACGACGACTCCCTCGCAGAAACTCTAGAGGGTGATGCTCCTGCGAATTATAAGCGGATGCAAACAGGGGTGGGTGCCTCTATGGGGTTGGTGATGGTGGTGGTATCTGGCACATAAGCTGGATCTTCAGCAGGTCACATCCAGGATGCCGACGGCAGCGAATGGCACCGAGGTAGAGTTTGCTTCCTTCGCCTCCTGTTGCAAGCACTTTGGTCCAAAGCTGATTGATCTCTTGGCCACATATTCGCTGGAGCGTCAACGGGTGTCCAAGGCTAGACATTCTGAGTCTGAAGCTGCTCCGGATGCTGCCGCCTAGGTCTTCTTCCTTGTAGTTGTAGCAGTATTTTGATTTTGCTTTTTCTCTTACGCTTGTAATGATTCGTACTGGACAAGTTTACTCTACCACGTAGTGGTTAATTTATGTAAATATAATTGTCCCTTTTGACTGCTGTCGAATGCCTTGATTTTTATGCTCTATTACTTGTACACCCTTAAGTTTCTTCGAGTGCTGAACCGGTGGTCATGCCTCCTCCTTTGCTTGGTGCTCGTACTTTGCCGAGTGAGGCGTCATAATTTCCGTTCTTGCACGGTCGGATCCGAAGCCTGGAGAAGGACATTCTCATGATCCGTGGTCATGCGGATGTTTGGAAATCCAAGTCCAAACAAGTCGTTGCTAGGGAAGAATTTCTCCTTGAGGAATTTCGAGGTTGGGGAGCAACTCCAGTGTAAGTCATCATGGCCCTTTCTTTTTCGACTACGTCATGTTTTCATGTCTTCTCACATGCTGCCTCATTGTGCAGTTGTGAATCTACTTCCGAAGGAAAAGAAAGAGCGCGCCGCGATTCGAATGAATTTCTTGATACAACAGGAGTTGGAGGTCGGTAGCTTCTTTTGGATGGACCCTGATCGGGCAGTTGTTCTTGCAACGGTTCAAGATCGCGTCCATCAAGTGTTGCGGGTGCTGGAACGTGCCAGGTCATCACTCGCTGTGATTTGGGCCACGATGTTCCCCCTGGATTTGGCTCCCGCCAGCTTCTTGGACTTGCTAAGGAAATTTCGCAATACGAGCCACGTGAAGGAGCTGGTGCATCATCAGCTGGTGGCGGGTGTGAAGGAAGCCATATCACTTGTTAGGTTGCATCATCGGTATGTCAACCTTGCGGAGATAGTAGTTGGGCCACCTCCTCCTCCGGATGGTATGGCATGGGATATGCGCCCGCACTACGCAGCAGTGGCGCAACATGCTGAAAAAATGTAGATGTTTTCAAGGAGCGGACGAACGTCCTACTCCATCATGGTTGAGTCATGTAAGTAGAAAACGAAACAATGTAAAGTCTGTATATCATCAAGTGGGCTTTTTAATGCCCTTGTAAAGTTGTATGTATTGGCACGCAGTGCATTTTTTGACTATAGGGTGTGCATGTCCTTTTCGTTAGCCTGACGTGGTCAGCTACTCAGGTTATATGCGTTGTTGTCAGTCGACGAAGTCGTTAGGTGAGGCACAGCCCCCGAGCACTTTTAATAATGTAAATATATGAAAGAGAGAAACTTTTGGACCAAGGAACTTAGCTTTATCCATCGTAATGTAGGAGGTACAGTGTTCGGCTGAGTAGCCTGGCTGAATATCCTTATTGAAAGTAAAAGACAACTAAGGGTAGAAGCGTCGCAGTTTTGCAACGTTCCAGGGGTTGGAGTATTCGAATCCTGACTCAACCTCCTTTAGGCGGTAAGCGCCACCCGGGATTACTTCACTGACTACGTAGGATCCTTCCCAGGGTGACTCTACCTTTCGGTAGCCTTCCTGCTTGAGTCAGAGAATGAGGTCTCCTTCGAAGAAGGACCTTGGGCGTAGGCGATGGTTGTGGTAGTTGCGGAGACTCTGTTGATAAACCGCCGAATGGGCCATGGCGATGTCGCGAGCTTCATCCAATGTGTCGACGACGTCTTCGAGTGCGTCCGATGATTCGGCCTCGCTGTAGGCAACGACCCGCGGGGCTTTGTAGCGTACCTCAGCAGGCAACATGGCTTCGGCTCCGTGCACCATGAAGAAGGGCGTGTAGCCAGTTGAGCTGTTTGGTGTTGTGTGCAAGCTCCATAGAATGGATGGTAGCTCGTCTACCCAGGCTCCCACAAGCCTTTCGAGTGGGCATAGCAGCCGCTTTTTATGTTGTTGTCGATGAGACCATTGGCCTTTTCGACCTGCCCGTCAGTCTGCGGATGCGACATGGAGGCGTATGTTAGGTTGATCCCAAGGTTTTCGCAGAATCCTCGGAACTCCTTTGAGGTGAAGTTCGATCCGTTGTCGGTGATGATGCTGTGGGGCACTCTGAACCTGTAGACAATGGACTCAAAGAACTTGACGGTGGTGGCGCCAGACTAGTTAGTGGCGGGCATGGCCTCGATCCACATGGAGAATTTGGCGACTGCCACCAGGAGGAAGACGTTCCCTCTCGGCGAGGACTTTGGCAGTTTGTCGATCATGTTGAGTCCCCACTAGGCGAAGGGCCAGGCCAATGGCGCGTGCTGCTTGTTGGTGTACCTTTGGCAGGCATTGCACCTATGTACAATGTCTTTGGCGTCTCGCATCGTTGTTGGCCAGTAAAATCCAGCTCAAAGAGCTTTGGCGACGAGGGTGCGGATGCCTGCATGGTGGCCGTAGATACCCTCAAGGATGTCGAGGAGGATGCTCTTCCCGTCACTGTTGGTGACGCATCGCTAGAGCACACCCGAAATGTTGCGCTTGTGCAGCTTGCCATTAATGATGGTGAAGGCCTTCGATCGGCGAGCGACCTACCGGGCATCTGTTGGGTCCTCAGGCAGCTGCTTGCCCACGAGGTACCTGACGTACGACTGATTCCATGTTTGTTCGACTGCCATGACATGCATGAGGCTCACTAGTTCGACCTCCATGTCGATCTCTTCGGGTCCCTCGGCTTTCTCGGGTGGCACAGCCCCCGAGTGTCATGCGGCTTCGGCTATGTCCTTCGGGAATTTTTTCTTGATGGAGGGCACACAGATTTGTTCGAAGAACACGCTTGGTGGCACTAGGGCGCAGGTGGAGTCGATGTTGGCGAGCTTGTCAGCCTCTTCGTTGCTTTCCATGGCGACGTGTCGAAGTTCGCAGTCGTCGAAGTCCCCTTTGAGTGAGATGTAGAGCACACGATATGCAATCATGTTGGCGCTATGAGCGTTGCACTCGTTCATCGTCTGTTGGACGACGAGGTTGGAATCACTGTAGATGACGAGGCATGTGGGGCTTCACACTTTGGCCATCCTCATACCATGTAGGAGTGCCTCGTATTCGGCCTCGTTGTTATATGCACGAAACTTCATCCGAAGGATGTATTTCATCTTGTCTCCTTGAGGGGACATCAGAATCACTCTGGCTCCTGCTCCAGCCTCGCGCTTGGATCCATCGAAGTGCATTGTCCAGGACTGGGACATGTCCAGAGTGTCCGGTAGCTGGAGTTGCATCCAATGGACGAAGAAGTCAGGGAGCACCTGAGACTTGATGGCGGTGCGGCGCTCGTAGGCGATGTCCCGAGGTGACAGCTCGATGCCCCACAAGTCTACTCGCCTAGTAGCTTCGGGGTTGTTCAGGATATTTGACAGTGGCGCATCGTTGATGACTATGATCTGATTCTCTTGGAAGTAATGGATCAATCTCCACGCCGTCATGAATACGCCGTAGGCGAGTTTTTGGTAGTGGGGATACCTTTGCTTTGTTGGGGTCAGTACCTCGTTGATGTAGTAGATTGGGCGTTGTACCCCGTGGGTCTTGACGTCTTCGGTTCGTTCGACCACGAGGGTAGTGTTGATCATATGGTGCATGTCTGCAATGTATAGCAGCAAAGGCTCCCTCTCCTTTGGCGTTACCAATACAGGAGACGTGGAGAGCAGGCACTTGAGGTCCTCGAATAATTCGTCGGCCTCGGTCGTCCACTTGAATTTGTCATCTTTGCATAGCAGCTGATAGAAAGGGAGGGCCTTTTTGCCCATGCGGCTAATGAACCTGTTGAGCGCCGCGATTCGCCCGGCCAGTTGCTAGACTCCCTTGAGGTTCTTGGGCTTCTACATGGCTAGTATAGCCCTGATTTTCTTCGGGTTGGCCTCAATGCCACGCTGAGAGATGAAGTACCCAAGTAATTGGCCGGACGGGACACCGAAGGCGCACTTGTCCGGGTTCAACTTGATCTTGTAGCGATCAATGTTGTCAAACGTCTCGTGGAGATCATCGATGAGTGTCCTGGCCTCCTTGGTCTTGACGACTATGTCATCGACATAGACTTGCACATTGCGACCGATCTGGCTCTTCAAGCATGCTTGCACGCATCGTTGATATGTGTCGCCCGCGTTCTTCAGCCCGAAGGGCATGGTGTTGTAGCACAACACCCCGAACAGCGTGATAAATGCTATTTTTTCCTGGTCTTCCACCTTCATCCGAATTTGGTGGTAGCTTGAGTAGGCATCGAGGAAGGAGAGCTTCATGCAACCTGCCGTTGAATCAATGATTTGGTCGATTCGTGTTGGGTAAAGTGGTCCTTAGGGTAGTGCTTGTTGAGCGATGTGAAGTCCACACACATCTGCAGGATGTCTGTGTCCTTTTTGGGGACCAGCACGGGGTTAGCTACCCAGGTGCTTTCCTTTATCTCCCTGATGAAGTTGGCGTCGAGGAGTCTGTTGACCTCGATAACAATGACTTCGGCTCTTGGCTCGGACAGTCATCGACTGCTTAACTGGCTTTGCATCCGAAAACACATTGAGTGCATGCTTGGCGAATTCTCTAGGAACTCCTGGCATGTCCACAGGAAACCAGGCGAAAATTTCCCAGCGCTCATGGATGAATTCGACAAGCGAGCATTCCTATGCAAGACTCAGGTCGTTAGTGTTCAACGTCGTCTTGGAGGCTGTGTTGCCTAGTGAGTGGGGGCTCCCCGTTTTCTGTGACCACCTTTAGCCTTGTAAGCTCCTCCTACATGCCGAACGATTGGGAGATTCTGTTGAAGTCCATATCGCAGCTGTCCGACCTGGTGAAGCTTCCCGGGACGGTGATGACACCATTGGGTTCTGGCATCTTCAGTAGAAGGTACGTGTTGTGTGGCACTGCCAGGAATCTTGCGAATGCCACACGCCCGAGGATGGCATGGTACTGTGAGGGCCAGTCCACCACTTCAAACTCCGGCCGCTCACGCCTGATGTTGTCGGGCTTGACAAAGATGACGTCGAGCCATATTTTGCCCAGGGGGTATATTCCCTTCCTTGGGATGATGTCGTGGAACGTTTTGTGCGACGCCTCTAAGCTGCATAGCGGGATACTCATAGTTGCGAGTGTGCTGGCGAACATCAGGTTGATGCCGCTGCCACCGTACATGAAGACGCGGCTCATCTCGAATCCTCCAATCTATGACTCGAGCACTAGGGCAGAGTGACCTGGGCGAGTTATCTGTCGCGGGTGATCCGAGCGGTCGAATGTGTTGCAAGACTCTGAGCCGCTGAGGTACTCAGGTATGGCTGGCGGAGAGGTTACGGCCAAGTTGACCCGGCGGGTGATCTTCTTCTGCACCCTGCTGGTTGGGCGCCCCTTCTGTATCATCATAGACCCCAACGCTGGCGGGTATGCATCTGCCCCGTTATTTTGCGCCGGTGCATTCGTAGGTTGCGTGGGTGCTCCAGGTGGTGGAGGTGGAGCACCATGTGCGATTTATCCTGGAGCGGGGGCGAATCCTGGGTTCACCGCCTGGCGACGCATCTGGGCGAAGCCCTCGTGGAGTTTCAGGAATTCCCTGCAGTCCTTGAGCATGTGGCTGGCCTTCCTCTTACCATCATGTTTGTCGATGTAAAAGTGGATGGTGCAGGGACCCGATAGCTTTTTGAATGCAGATGTATCATCATCGCGCTTGCTGCGCTGCCATGTTTGGGTGGGCCTCTCGCTGTCGCGGTAGTTGCCACCGTAGTACCCATTGTTACGGTTGTCGTTATCGCGGCGATCGGCGTAGCCAGCAACAACCATGTTGACCTCTTCGCGGTCGTCGTAGACGCGCGGTCTTCTCTTTCCGTGGCAATCACGCCTATGGCCGAAGTCATCTTTGTTGGGAATATTCCCTAGAGGCAATCATGTATGATGATATTTCCCATTGTATTCATAAAGATATTAAGTTGTCCTTATACAAACATCTGATGTGTATCATTGAATATGTGATTTGATTGTGGAACTATACATTCATGTTGTCTGTACTAAATATCCTTGGTCATTGAGGTTGTGCTGGACACACAACTTAGACCAATGCGAAAGTTGGCTTGATGACTCGGTTCCACTTGTCATGGGCATGGAGATGCTATTCCAACTTACACAGATTCGGCTAAAGAGTTTAGCGAGTCGGATTGACCCATATTGAGGTACAACGAACAAGTTGTCATTTGTATATCTCAATCAATGTAATCCTTAGACCTGAGGTTATTGCATAGTCCGAGTTGAGGATCACCGACTTAGGTTCTATCAAACGCTGATCCGTAACTGGGAAGTTATAAAGGCAGAGTTCGGGTCGACTGAGAATCAAGCTGCATGATGTGAATAACCAAGATGGGATTTTGCCCCTCCACTTGGACAGATATTCTCTAGGCCCTCTCGTGAGATATGATTCGGAAAGCATGGCCATGCACGACTCGGTTAGGTTTAACCGAGGCGATCGACTAAGAGTTAGTCGGGTGAATCACTTATCTCGGATCGAGAAGAGAGTCGGACTATTTAAGGGATGACAAATATTCGCCTATAGTCTGACAAGGTATATCTTGAGGCAGAAGGGACTCGGACGTAAGTCGCATTGGAAAGGCAAGTCGTCATGACTCTTTGGTACTTGGGAGTCGGCACGTTCTTCTAGGAGCCGCTACCGACTGATCGATTTGGAGTCAGACTCTAATCGTGTCCAAGTAACCATGAGCCTGCGGGGTCACACACTTAAGAGCGGGAGCAAGTTTGGATTGGATCTGAACTGGAAATCTGGTTGGGTTGGACCCGAGCCTGATTTGGACTGAGTCAGTGAGTTGGACTCACAGGGACTAACATTATATGGGCTTTAGTGAATGGGCCGCGCGAGCAGAGCCCATATTCACTCCCTATATATAGTGGAGCACACCAACCCTGAAGGGTAAATCGTTGTTCGGTTAGGTCATTCCATGTGTCGGAAACCCTAGCTCCACAGCAGTCCTGCCGTCATAACGAATCTAGCAGTTCGCCGCCGGCACTCCTCCTTGTACGTGTGGATACCAGCAGAGGTGTTGTGCGATCAGCACCAGGACGATCCGATCATGAGGACTGCACCGCATCAACTGATGCGCTTCATCAGTAATCCGCAACTGCGCGTCTAGTGGTAAACCTCGTGGCCTTCTACCTCAGCTAGATCTTGGGATCACCATGTTAGAGGGAAAATTTTGTTTTATCTCCGTGTGGCCCAACATTGGTATCAGAGCGATAGCTTCTGGTTTTAGGCTCGAGATCTCGCATATGTGATATGCGGTAGGCTATAGATGAGATCTATATGATGTTTTGGTGGTCGATCTATGAGATAGATCGGTTTTGTACGAGGTTGATTGGATCAACTGTACTCGGGGAATGGTAGATCTGATTTCCGTGATCATGCTGCTGAGGTCGTGGAACGACATACCCCTACCGGTCGGCTTCCGCCATCGGGGTAAACTGTGATATGTAAATCCAGAGGCGGTGATCGAAGATCAAAAAGTTTGATCGAATCGGAACAATGGTCGGAATCCATGTCCGGATCGTAGATGAGATCTACGTTTTCGGAAAAATCGTCGGGTGCTGCCAGCACCCGCGAGGGGCGCTGCCCCTTCGATCCCCGCCCGCTATCCGGCTAGCGGGACCGCCGGCTTCGACCTGTCGTAGCGCCTTAGATGTCGTTGCAAGTTTCACAACGCCGGTAGATATTGTATCTATGCATAACTTGTTTTTGCAGGAAGTTGTGAATGGTATGGTTCATGTGCATGTGATGTATGTGTGTACTCCATACGTGATCTGCGAATCACGGTTTTTGTCAGCCGGCTAGAGCCTAGGTGCTGACATTTTATTGTATAACGACCTGCGTGTCAGATTCTCTATGTAATTTACTTTACTAAGCTAGTGTAGCGTTTTGGAGAACCCGGAAGGCATGCAAGGCGTTGTACATGTCGGCGACATGGGGTAAGACGACAAGTGACAAGAGTTGGCACAAGTCGGATTACGGGCTTTGTGGAGATGGAGATCGCCATGAAGAGAGCCATACCATTTCACTTTATAATTGCTTTATTTTTGTGTTACTGTTATGTCTCTGTTTTACCTCTATTAGATAGTCGGTAAAATTTAATCCCTCAAAGAAGGTCTAGTCGGTTTTCCCGCCAGTGTTTGCACCATCACAAGTCGGACATTTTTGGTAGTAATCTCATGAAATTGAGGTGCTGCCAATTCTTTCCGACTAGGTGGGTTCGAGTCGGACTCTTACTACGGAAACACTCGGTAAGCTAGACGGGTCTATCACAACGGTTGTGGGGCTCGGGTAAAGGTCGGATGGGAGCCGGGGCATGTGATGCCACCCGTCCAACAGGAGTCGCATGAGATGCGATTGACAAGGAGTTGTCTACCTAGATCACTTGGCGGTTAGCGGTGATGCTAAATCTCACTAGCCGACTTGCTTATTTAGGATCCTGAATCACTAAGAAACCATCGAAGGGGTGTTGGTTCTAGTGGGAGCATAAAATATTAAAATGTTTAATATGCTTGCTCTTTTATGAATACATGTTTTAAGTGTTTTGCATATTTTCTGTTGTAGATCATGGCACCAAGTAGCAGTCACTCTCAGATATCCGGTTTTGCGTTGAGAACTATCCTTGAGAAAGATAAACTGAACGACACTAATTTTACCAACTGGTATTGAAATCTGAGAATTGTTCTCAAACAATAAAAGAAGGACCATGTCCTAGACAACCCACTTCCAGATGAGCCAAATGAGAATGCGACTGTCGCTGCCACCAATGCCTACCGTCGGGCTAACGATGAGTCCACGGATATTAGTTGTCTTATGCTTGCTCACATGGAACGGGACTTGCAAAAGCAGTTCGAGAATGTTGAGGCCTACGATATGATCGAAAGCCTCAAAAGTATGTTCCAGGCTCAGGCGAAGACTGAGAGGTATCAAGTCTCTCAGGCTTTGCTGAGTTGCAAGCTTAAGTATGGTGATCCACTGAGTCCGCATGTGATCAAAGTGGTTGGTTATGTGCAGTCTCTGGAGAGGCTTGGCTACCCCATTAGCGAAGAGTTCGCTACGGATATAATTCTGAACTCTCTTCCTAATGCATATGGGCAGTTCATTTTGAACTACCACATGCATGGTATGGATAAGAAGCTCACTGAATTGCATGGGATGCTCAAGCAGGCAGAGGCGGATCTCAAAAAGGGCGCCAGTCAAGTGTTGATGGTGCAGAATAAGGCTAAGTTCAAGAAGAGTTCTTGGACTAAGAAGAAGGCTAAGTCAGGAGGAAAGCAGGATCAGGACCCGGTCCCAAGCACTTCCTCAGGGACTAAGCCATCTCCTTCAGCCGGATCCACTTGCTTCTATTGCAAGGCGGATGGCCACTGGAAGAGGAACTGCAGCAAGTATTTGGCCGACAAAGCGAAGAGTGGAGGTATGACTTCCGACTCAGGTACACTTGTTTGCAATGTTATAGACATATATCTTGCTGATGCACCTAATAGTTCTTGGGTATATGATACCGGATCAGTTATTCACATCTGCAACTAGTTGCAGGGACTGGTAAGAACTAGGAGCGTAGCAAGAGGCGAGGTTGATATTCGAGTCGGCAATAAAGCAAGAGTTGCTGCGTTGGAAGTCGGCACGATGCAGCTTCATTTACCTTCCGGATTCATTATGGAACTGAATAATTGTTATTATGTTCCAGTGCTTAGTCGAAACATTATTTCTGCTTCATGTTTGATGAGGCAAGGCTATGAGTCGAATATCAAGAATAATGGTTGTTCTTTGTATTTGAATGAGATGTTTCACGGCTTTGCACCCGTCCAGGACGGGTTATTTATTTTGAATCTTGATGGTGAGTCGGTTTATAACATAAATGTTAAAAGGTTGAAACCAAATGATCTGAACATGACTTACTTTTGGCACTGTCAGCTTGGTCATATAAGTTGGAAACTCATGAAGAAGCTCCATGATGATGGACTCCTAACTTCGTTCGACTTGGAGTCGTTCGAGACATGCGAATCTTGCCTACTCGGCAAAATGACCAAGACACCTTTTGCAAAGAGTTGCGAATGGGCGTCTGACTTGTTGGGACTAGTACATAGTGATGTATGTGGACCAATGAGCACGACAGCCAGGGGTGGTTATGAGTACTTCATTACCTTCACTGATGATTTGAGTAGGTATGGATATATCTACTTGATGAAACATAAGTCGGAAGCCTTTGAAAAGTTCAAAGAATTCCAGAATGAAGCACAGAATCAACTCGGCAAGAAAATAAAGTTTCTTCGGTCGGACCGAGGAGGCGAGTACATGAGCCATGAGTTTGATGACCATCTGAAAAGTTGTGGAATAGTTCCTCAACTTACTTCGCCAGGAACGCCGCAAAGGAACAGTGCTTCGGAAAGACGGAATCGGACCTTGTTTGACATGGTACGATCAATGATGAGTCGGATAGATCTGCCTTTATCATTTTGGGGTTATTGTCTAGAAACAGCAGCGTTCACACTAAACGGAGTACCATCAAAATCGGTAGAGAAGACACCGCATGAAATGTTGACAGGCAAAAGGCCGAGTTTGTCTTTTCTTAAGATTTGGGGTTGTGAAGCATTTGTCAAGTGACTTCAGCCGGACAAGCTTACAGCCAAGTCGGATAAGTGTATTTTCGTGGGGTATCCGAGGGAAACCTTGGGTTACTACTTCTACAACCGAGAAGAGGGCAAAGTTTTTGTCGCTCGGAACGGTGTCTTCCTTGAGAAAGAGTTTCTCAGTCGGGGAGTAACTGGGAGCACGGTGCAGCTCGAAGAAATTCGAGAGGAACCGGCTAGTAGCGAGTCGGCAAAAACCTTGGAGGTTGAGCCGGTCATGGCAGCTGAGCCGGCAGCAGCACCTGTACTACGAAGATCGGCAAGATTACGAAGTGTTCGTGATGTGTTACTGTTAGACAGTGATGAGCCGACAAATTATTCGGAAGCGATGGTGGGATCTGATTTCGAGTCATGGCTTGGAGCCATGAGATCCGAGTTAAAGTCCATGGATGAAAATCAAGTTTGGAACTTGGTTGATCTGCCAGACGGTGCAAGACCCGTCGAGTGCAAATGGGTCTTTAAGAAGAAAACTGATATGGATGGAAATGTTTCTGTCTATAAAGCACGCCTTTTCGTGAAGGGGTTCCGACAAGTTCAAGGAGTTGATTACGACTAGACTTTCTCGCCTGTAGCGATGCTTAAATCAGTTCGGATCATGTTAGCTATAGCAGCCTATTTCGACTATGAGATATGGCAGATGGATGTCAAAACGGCTTTCCTTAACGGAAATTTAACCGAGGACGTGTATATGATACAGCCCGATGGTTTTGTCGATCCGGCTAATGCTGACAAGGTGTGCAAACTTCAGAAAACCATTTACGGGTTGAAGCAAGCATCTCGGAGTTGGAATATTCGCTTTGATGAGGTAGTCAAATCGTTTGGCTTCATCAAGAGTGATCATGATTCTTGTTTATACAAGAAGTTTAGTGGGAGCAAAGTAAACTTTCTAATCTTATATGTGGATGACATATTATTGATTGGAAATGATGTCCAGATGTTGCAAGAAACCAAGGAATCATTGGAAAAGAGTTTCTCAATGAAAGACTTGGGTGAGGCAACATATATTCTCGGAATCCGGATCTATAGAGATATATCAAGGAGGCTCATTGGATTGAGTCAGAGTACTTATTTGGACAAAGTGTTGAAGAAGTTCAACATGGAATCGTCTAAGAAGGGGTTCTTACTGATGTCCCATGGTGTAAAACTTAGCAAGACTCAGTGTCCTTCGACAACTGATGAGCGAAGTCGGATGAGTGCGATTCCGTATGCTTCTGTGGTCGGATCCATCATGTATGCCATGATTTGTACTAGGCCGGATGTTTCATATGATCTAAGTGTTGTGAGCAGATACCAGGCAGATCCTGGAGAAATCCACTGGACAGCGGCTAAAAATATCCTAAAGTACTTGAGAAGGACTAAGGATATGTTCTTGGTTTATGGTGGTGAAGATGAACTCATTGTAAAGGGTTACACGGATGCGAGTTATCTTACTGACTCTGACGATTATCGTTCACAATCCGGATATGTGTTTATTATAAACGGAGGTGTTGTGAGCTGGAAGATTTCCAAGCAAGAGACTGTGTCTGCATCTACAACAGAGGCTGAGTATATTGCCGCCTCGGAGGCAGCAAAGGAGGCTGTTTGGATGAGGAATTTCCTCATGGATCTTGGTGAGGTTTAGGGCTCGTCCAATCCATTGGACATGTATTGTGACAACAATGGTGCTATTTCACAAGCCAAGGAACCTAGACAACACCAGAAGAACAAGCACATACTCATGCGGTATCACCTGATTCGCCAGTTCGTGGATCAGGGTGATATCAAGTTATGCAAGGTACACACGGATGCAAATATTGCGGATCCGTTGACAAAGACGTTACCACAGCCGAAGCATGAGGCGCACCTGAGAGCCATGGGCATTAGATGCCTAGACATGTGATGTTGGAAGATTGACTCTAGTGCAAGTGGGAGACTGTTGGGAATATGCCCTAGAGGCAATCATGTATGATGATATTTCCCATTGTATTCATAAAGATATTAAGTTGTCCTTTTATAAACATCTGATGTGTATCATTGAATATGTGATTTGATTGTGGAACTATACATTCATGTTGTTTGTACTAAATATCCTTGGTCATTGAGGTTGTGTTGGACACACAACATAGACCAATGTGAAAGTTGGGTTAATGACTCGGTTCCACGTGTCATGGGCATGGAGATGCTATTCCAACTTACACATATTCGGTTAAAGAGTTTAGCGAGTCGGATTGACCCATATTGAGGTACAACGAACAAGTTGTCATTTGTATATCTCAATCAATGTAATCCTTAGACCTGAGGTTATTGCATAGTCCGAGTTGAGGATCACCGACTTAGGTTCTGTCAAACGCTGATCCGTAACTGGGAAGTTATAAAGGCAGAGTTCGGATCGACTGAGAATCAAGCTGCGTGATGTGAATAACCAAGATAGGATTTTGCCCCTCCACTTGGAGAGATATTCTCTAGGCCCTCTCGTGAGATATGATTCGGAAAGCATGGCCATGCACGACTCGGTTAAGTGTTAACCGAGGCGATCGACTAAGAGTTAGTCGGCTGAATCACTTATCTCGAATCGAGAAGAGAGTCGGACTATTTAAGGGATGACAAATATTCGCCTATAGTCTGACAAGGTATATCGTGAGGCAGAAGGGACTCGGACGTAAGTCACATTGGAAAGGCAAGTCGTCATGACTCTTTGGTACTTGGGAGTCGGCACGTTCTGCTAGGAGCCTCTACCGACTGATCGATTTGGAGTCGGAGTCTAATCGTGTCCAAGTAGCCATGAGCCTGCAGGGTCACACACTTAAGAGCGGGAGCAAATTTGGATTGGATCTGAACTGGAAATCTGGTTGGGTTGGACCTGAGCCTGATTTGGACTGAGTCAGTGAGTTGGAATCACATGGACTAACATTATATGGGCTTTAGTGAATGGGCCGCGCGAGCAGAGCCCACGTTCACTCCCTATATATAGTGGAGCACACCAACCCTGAAGGGAAAATCGTTGTTCGTTTAGGTCATTCCATGTGTTGGAAACCCTAGGTCCACAACAGTCTTGCCGCCATAACGAATCTAGCAGTTCGCCGCCGGCGCTCCTCCTTGTACGTGTGGATACCAACAAAGGTGTTGTGCGATCAGCACCAGGACGATCGGATCGTGAGGACTGCACTGTATCAACTAACGCGCTTCATCAGTAATCCGCAACTGCGCATCTAGTGGTATACCTCCTGGCCTTCTACCTCAGCTAGATCTTGGGATCACCACGTTAGAGGGAAAATTTTGTTTTATCTCCGCGTGGCCCAACAATCTTCGTCATTCAAACGCAGTTTATTACATCTTCGCCATCGGCCTAGCGATTGGCGATGTCCATTAGGTGATCAATGGTCTTGGGCTTGACGCGCCCGAGCTCTTCCTTGAATTCACGGCGCCTGACGTCGTCATTGAAGGTGTCGTTTTCCCTCTCCTCCGAGATGTTTGTGGCTGAGTTTTTGATGATGGACCAGTGCAGTATGTACGAGCGGATGGACTCGTTGGACCGCTGGCAGCAGCCGTGTAGCTCCTCGATTGAAGCTGGTCTCTTGCTGGTGCCTTTGAAGTTGCGTATGAAGCTGTACACCAACTCTTCCCATCTTCGGATGGATCCGAAGGGGATACTATTGAGCCAGGCCCTGGCTGCGCTTGTCAGCTGCAGCTAAAGGCATTGCATGGATGTGTTTTTGCTCCCGCCATGGAGCTTTATTGACGACAGATGATCGTCGAGCCAGATATTTGACTCCTGTGCGCTGTCGAATTTCGATCGGGTTGTCCAAAGGGAGCTTGAAGTTCTTCGGCATCCGTGATTGTTGTACGGCCCTACTGAAGCACCTGGCGCCGAATAGCTCCCAGTCCTCGTCTTCAGACTCAGTGGAGCACGCGCACTTTGCGCGTGACTTTTCGATCTTGCGTCGCACGAGATCACAGCGAGCGTCGTAGTTGCTTCTCCTGCGCCGTGGGCTGCGGCAACGTCGTGTCAGTTCATGCTCTTCCTCCTTAGATGAGGGTGTGCGGCTTTGAGTGAAATTTACCGCGACCTTTTTCTTTGGCTCCGTGGGTGTTTCCTCGTGGAGCGTAGCTCTGACAAGTCCGAGTCCTGCAAGCACAGATTTGTGGATCGCATTCCTTGGGTCCTCGGCTGGTGGCGGGTTGGATGCGAGGTAGGTGGTGGCCACCATGACCGCGGCTTGTGGCGTCTTGGGCATGATGTTGTCCTAGGAGTCCATCGTCATGAAGGACATGTCGAGTGCCTTGGTGGCCTCACTTCGCGCCATAGGGTCCATGCGCTCCAAGCGAGAGTGATACTTGCCACCATCGTGACCCTTTGAGGTAGAACCGCCAGCGTAGAGCACAGCTCACCGCATGCTCGACTCGTCAGCCGCTCGCCTGCGCTGATCGATCTTGTTTTGTTTCTTGATTTCGCGATTGTGCTCCTTGATGAGGAGCCAGTGATAGACCATCAGTATATCATGAGGGGCGTTGACATGTAGAGGGTGAGTGCGTCGCACGGAGGCACACACCTTATCCCAGTCCTTGTTGGAGAGGTGGATATGGACATGGTTTGCACCCTCTTTGCCTCGAGGTGCCCTATTCCCGTTGGGGTCTAGCGGGGGTTCCCCGTTTCCTCCATTCTCAGCCTCGGGGTTGGGAGGTGTTTGGACGGGGATTCAGTGGCAGCTCATTTCCATCGTCGATGTTGCCATTATGGATGGCCGCGCACATGTAACGCAGGGAGAGATTGTTACTCCCGCATCTTTTAGATCCAGAATCGTAGGTTCCTTCCTCCGTAGGAGGGTCGCAGAGATCGGAGTTGCAGCTTCCACTGTCACCCCAATCGTCCGTCAATGACGACATGTGCGGGACGTCGATTGGTGGCACCCATGAGGTGGGCCTGATTGATGGAGGTGGCACCCGCTCTAGGAGGCGGAAGGTACCAGTCTTGCCCACCTAAAAGCAGAAGCTCCCGAACAGCATCTCGAATCCGTCGCCTATGGACTCGAAATCTTTGCGGGTGGCCGGCGAGTCGGTGATGAAGTCGAAAGTGCCAAAGAGGAGGTGATTCTCCATCGCCGAGGAATCATAGATCGCTCTAGATGGAACCGTCATGACCGCACGATCATCGTCCCCAGTTCCCACAGACGGCACCAATTGATGAGGGTTCGACTCATCAATGCCATTTTTATGGACTTGGGTTTAGAGAAGATGGGGATGCTGGAGATCATGAGACGGTTAACAGAAACACAGCAAGGGGACACGAGGTTTACCCAGGTTCAGGCCCCCGAAGGGAAAACCCTACTCATGCTTGTCTGTTCTTGATTACGGGAGAACCGAAGGTTATAGGGGGTGCCCAGATGCAATCTAGCGTGAGGTGTGTGTATGAGTTTTCTAGATCTTCCTCGCCGTGCCCTCCTGGACTTTATATAGATAGGCTAGGTCCCGGGGTAGCTCAATTCAGTTAAAAGTTAGGGTTTCACCCTTGAATATTCTATTTACATCTTGGTCGTGTTCTCCAAGGAGTCGAACTTTTGCTGGTCTTGGGCCACCCGGAGTCTCCTTGGGCAGCAAGTCCTCAAGTGGGACTTCCCTGGGCTAGACCGGGTATACCAATGTGAGGCACCAGTAGGGTATATCCATGTCACACCTTACCATATCTAGAAAGTGAAGATCATCTACTCACTCCTCCATCCATGTCGTGAACTCTAGTAAAAAAACCTTGGAAAGCCTTTCTTTTGCTAAGTCGAAAACTATTACCAGATTCAAACCTTGAGTATCTAATTATAATTATCATTTGGCATCTAAGGAAATACACCTATCCCCACATCTACCTTGTGATGTGTTCTTGCTTACCACTCTATTTCCCTTGACCATATCACTCACATACACACTAGTCCTTGATGGTTTTAAAGCATGTTCAATAACCTGGTTTGGCACTGTTAAAAGCTTCAAACTTTGGAAGTTAATTCCTAAGCCCTCAATCATGATATGGATCATCATATGGCCTGGACCTACTATCCTTAATCTACCCTTCAACCCCATCTACTTTCTTATGCCATTGGAGCCTTGAAAGTAATCCATCCATCAAGATCTTGTACGTTGATCAATGTTCTTCGCCTACTTGTCATCCCCATCTTTGAGATTCAAATATTAGAACTTGAATTCGAGCCAAACTTGCCCCACCACTACCCTCACCCCTATGGTCGTGCACCCCCACACTAGCAACCCCCACCTCTATCCTTGTACATGTTAGAGAAAGAGGGAGAGGAGTATCTTGTATATCTTAATAAAATAAAGAGGGCGGCACCACCACCCCTCCCTCCACTCCTATTCCACCCACCAGGCACCTCTTCACCGCCCTCCTCGACCAATCAAGGGCCCTAGCATCCTCCCAAGCCCTCTCTTGAACTTGGTCCTCCATGGACCATGTCTCTTGGAGATAAAATACCAGAGGCCGGTACTGCCCTCCCCTCCACCCACATTTACCCCAGCTACCTCCTCCTTGCTCCCATACAGCACCACACCCAACCCCTTGCACCGTAGACTCCAGGCGAAGAAGGAGAACCTATTTCAGCCATTTTCAAGATCTGGATCATGTGGTATACTCCCAGCCTCTCTCCCTTTGTTTTCTGTTGCAGGAAGATTCTCTCATCTTCCTCTATCTAACCATGTGCTCCTCCCTTACCATAATATTCCTAGGAGTCGACTCCATCGAGCTCCGAGGTGGCCATCATGGTCACCATTGCATGAGCTCCTTCTATCGCTGAAAATCTTGCTACCGCCCTCGTTCTACTCGTTGTCGACCATCGTTTCACCTCCGTTGTCTCCTCGAGCTCCGGGAGCCCCCAAAGTGAGCCTCCACGCTGTCCTGGCCATGTTTGGGTTTCGTCCCCGTCGTGCCTTCGATCTCGACTTCATTTGATGGCTCGTGTCGCTCCATACTCCTTTGCCCTCCACCCCACTGACCGGCTGAACCTGCTCCAGTCGTTTGAACCCGCCAGCTCATGCATGCGGAGATGACGGGTGGGCCGGCCTAGCACTTTGTTGGGTAGGCCGGTCGGTTTTGGCCCACGAGATTTTTTTATTTCTATAAAACCTTTAATATTTTGGTTAGATTTGAGGCAGTATAAATTCGAATTAAAAATATATATGCATCCAAATGGAGTGATTCAAATTTCTCTAAACTCCTAATTACCAGATCTACCAAATGGGACTGGTCTCATGTCGTGGTATTGCCGATGAGTACACCATGGAGGGGTCCTCACAGTGCGTGTTTAGAGACGTGGGGGAAGGCGAATGGTTGACGGGTACGAGGTAATATAGCTTACCCAGGTTTAGATCCCACGACGATGGCGGAATCCTACTCCTGCTATAAATCACTATAATGGCAATACGCTGAGTTACAGAGATAGGTTCGCTGTGCGAGGTTATGTGAAGTTGTCTATGATAGTGCCCTAAAGGCTCCCATAGGCCCGACTTATATAGTCGTCAGGTCCTAGGGTTACAAGAAAAAGTCCTAGCCGGACAGGTTATAGAGTCCTACACGGTATATTACTAGTCTAGCGTGTCTTGCACTCCAAGGCTCCGGGTACGTCGGTGACTCCTTCATAGCCTTCCTTTATCCGGCATGGGCCTCCCTTCTGGATCCATCTAACTGGGCCGCCCAACAGGCCATGGGCCATGCTACCAACTGTGGGCCACCCGGGTTATCCGGATAAGAGACATGCTATGAGGATACCCATATAGCATATCCCCAACAGTAGCCCCCGGAGTTCTTCAAGATCCTCGCGTTCCTCCGTCTAGCTTTGAGCGTAAGCATCCGTCGTCTTCAATTTGTAGGCGTGCTTCGCGAAGAATCTTGGAGAGCTCCCATATCATATTATCATCCGACTAAGCCTAGCCAGAGAGTTGCTTGTATGCTTCTGCGAACAAATCCAAGGCGGAGAACTCTCTAACGAATCGTTAGTGATTCTTCCAAGCTCTAGGAACGTCTTCAATATCATCATCCATGCAGGACGATATGCAAGCCGAAAAAAATCAAGGCTGCTGGGCCACGGTCATAAAGGATGACAAACTACCGACTTAGATCCAGCAAAGTCACAGACATAAGAGCTTGCCGAATTAAGGTCTTAGAGCCTCTCAAATCATGGATGTTCAGGCCACCAAGACGTGTAACCCACGAAAACTTTCGTGAAGGCAAAGTTAATGACAAGCCCCCAAGTTTCGCTAGCCGGATTCTTTACTGTCTTGAAAGTTTTGTTGACATAACCATATGTAGCCCCCGATCATTAAGTCGGCTTCGTCGAAGGCGGCTTGATGCTCAAAAGAACATGCATAATTGTACATCAAACTATTGTAGCCCCCGAGCGCCAAGTCAGAGTTTCAAAAGAAATTCGTCTTGGTGCTCTCAGAGTAGCTTTAGAGAAAATGTGAATAGTGTAGCCCCCGAGCGCCAAGTCGGAAATAATTTCGGCTTGGTGCTCCAAAGAGAACTTCACAAAAAATTCAGCATCGGTGTAGCCCCCCAGCGTCAAGGTGGAATTCACATAAATTTTCCGACTTGATGCTCAAAAAGAACTTTCACCATATCTTGGAGATCAACATACTGTAGCCCCCGAGGTTTGTTCCGGCTTGGACGCAAGGCGGGGCAAAGCTCTTAAATTAGAGATGTCAAGCCCCCAAGCATCGATCCGACTTCCTCAAAGACGGCTCAAGTCTTGGTCAACACCGCGATTCCATCTCCCAAGGTGTCAAGCCTAGTGAAAATCCGGCTTAAAACACCTTAATTATGAGGAACGCGGCAATATCCAAGTGTCATGTACTTGAAACATAAACAGGAAAATACAAATATATTAAATTGTTCATTTAATCGTGTCCAACAAACAGATGTAAGGCGGAACAAACATGCCTTTAAACAAATGCATTAAAGCTGAAATAATGCAGCAGTTGAACACATAAAACTGTTTAGGAGGAAAAACTCAACTAATTTAAATAGTTTATGTAAAATTTTGTTTAACAAGTGCTGGCTTATCCATTATTCTGGTTTTTATGCTTGACCTTTCGTGAGACGGAAGACTCGCAGCACAGAACCATGTCCTTAGGTGATGATGCCTAATGACACCGTCCAGAACCCAAGGCCAAAACACCGGCTTTGAGTGCCGAAAAGTCACTACTCCGGAATCCACATAAAAACAACAAAAAATGTGTGTCCAGAAAACTTAAGCTAACGTCCGAAGACGGGTTTTTTGCATGGTACTGGGGCCTTAAAACGGCAAGGCAGTAAAAGTTTTATACTCACGAGCGCAAGGCAAATCGTGAAAAAAATATGACCAAAACGAAAGCGGTAAAATACTCAGGATATAAATAAACCAATCTTAATCTCATGATCATAAATAATTAAAATAATAAATAAATCGAGACTTGGCTGTTTGAGCGGAGTCAGAGATGAATCCATCCGCGATGAAGTCAAGAGGGCGAAGTAGTCCATAACGATAACGAAACCGGACGCAGCAAAGATAAAGATGTAGCAAGCCATAAATTCGGCGTGTCGAAACTGGGACCAGCTCCGGTAAAAACCAAAGCGTAGTTGGCCGCGGAAAAATTCCGATGCGTAGCCGCAACTCCACACGTATACTTCTTCGACCAACAAGTATAACATTAAGTATAACATGAATCAGTCAATTTTGTTTCTTGTATGTGCGTGGAGCAACACGATCAGATCAAAAGTTGCTTTTTTCCTCACGTGAAGGCTCCACAAGGCTTGACATACACGATTCACGTTTGATCGATGCATCAAATTTGACATGACAAATCCCGTCGTCTTTGTTGCTTGACGAGTTGCTCTGTCTTGCATGCATGTTGGACTGATTTAAAAACCGTTGCCAACCGGTAGCCGAGTAGAAAAAGGCGTCGCGAGAAAGGACTCGTAGTTAATTTGCGTCTCCGGTACTCACGTGGAGCGCTGCCTAATCCAGTAGTTGAACTACATCCAGGGCGATCGATCCTGTAGATCGGACCTGCTACTCCTGAGGCGGTTTTGACGTTTCACCCGCGTTTGCATGGCTACGCCCCTCTACGCTTGTGGTTTTCATTGGAAATTTAGCCACGGAAGCTCATATTTTAAGCTAATTTAACTAGCTTAGACCCCTCATTGAGATCACACACATGACTTGCCCCCTTGAGCTCAGTTTCTGGCTCCGTCCCTGGCGTCAAGGACAGCGACTAGAAAACTACAGACTTCAAATCCAGCGACGACTCCACCAGCATGATGAGCCAGCGGTCGCTGAAATAACCATGGCAAAGACCGATCTGTCCGCGGCAAAGCCTGCTGGTTATAAGATCGATCTCGTCGGTGATGTGAAGCCGGATGCGTCGAGGCTGATGAGTCAATCAGACGCAATCTAGCAGATAAAATTGATGAGAGATCGCACGACACCGCCGACTTGGCCACACGCTCAAGATCTTCATACTCTCAAGAGCGATGGCGAAGCCGGAGCATCGCCGAAGATGCGATTTTTCCGTCTTCGGAGACGGCGAGGGGATCCCGCCCGGATCCGTGCTGTAAGCGCCTCTTGCCCCACGATGGGCGCCAACTGTCGTGGTACTGCCGACAAGTACGCCATGGAGGGGTCCTCACAGTGTGTGTTTAGAGACGTGGGGAAAGGCGAACGGTTGACGGGTACGAGGTAACATAGCTTACCCATTTTCAGATCTCACGACGGTGGCGGAATCCTACTCCTGCTATAAATCACTATAATGGCAATATGCCGAGTTACAGAGATAGGTTCGCTGTGCGAGGTTATGTGAAGTTGTCTATGATCATGCCCTAAAGGCTCCCATAGGCCCGACTTATATAGTCGTCAGGTCCTAGGGTTACAGGGAAAAGTCCTAACCAGACAGGTTACACAGTCCTACACGGTCTATTACTAGTCTAGCGTGTCTTGCACTCCAAGGCTCCGGATACGTCTGTGACTCCTTCATAGCCTTCATTTATCCGTCATAGGCCTCCCTTCTGGATCCATCTAACTGGGCCGCCCAGTAGGCCATGGGTCATGCTATCAACTGTGAGCCACCCGGGTTATCCGGATAAGAGACATGCTACGAGGATACGCATATAACATATTCCCAACATCTCAACCTCAGATCTACGATGTAGATTTTCGGATGATTTAATACAAATAAAATTGTCCTTCTCACTCATAAATTAATTAAGGGAGTTTTAAAACTCTACAAAATTTGATTCCAATTTTCAAGGATAGGTATTTAAAATCTTTTCCGTGTATCCTTGGTCTCATACCGTTTAGATATGTAAAACAAAAGAAATGAAAAAGATAAATAAATGGAAGATCTGACTTTAGGATTTTTCCTAGGTCATTCGAAAAATGATTTTGAGTTGATTCAAACTCTCATGGATCAAGGCTTATAATGTATATCAACTCCTATGAGGAAAAAATTATTTAACTTACAGAAATTTTATAGTGAATTAAATACCAAAACAGGAGCTATTTTCACTATAAAGAACATAACAAACTAACTACAAATGCTAAAAATTCAAATCCAATTTTCTTGAGCTCACAATATTCATATCTATATGACGGTATGACTTGTGCTTGCTGTAAAATGATTGAGTATTGTGAGCATATCAGTTTGCTTGTAAGCCCTATTTTAAATATCTAATTATTTAAGACCCAGAAACAAGATTAGTTTTGGGAAAAACCTAGCTTGTTGGTGCTTAGTAATGTTGGTTGCATCTTTGTTATTGGTTTATAAACCTTGGATACCATAAATGGCTTTTAGGATTTAATTTCTTGATTTATATCTTGTGTGATGGTTTACAAATAAAGATGCCAAATTGGCATAATTGGAGAAAAGGTTTTCAGTAATAATTAAGTGTTTTAGTATCATTACTGAATGCTTTAAGTGGTTTAGTTGTTTGTGTATCTGAGTATGGTATGGTGATTGATGTGTGATCGTTTGGCTGTTTTGCATGTTAATTTTGTTGCGATGATAGACATGAACCGTGGTGAGTATGAGAAAGGAGTAATTGTGAACTTCCAAAAGGAAGTCGAGGGATAAGGTGCTGACCAAGGCAAGACACCTAATTGTTCATAAGCTTTTCCTACAATTCATTTTATGCATGTTTTAATTATCTACTTATGCAACTTGCATTGTTCTACTATTTTGTTACTCATATATTGTAGTATATTGGCTCCTCCAAGCTATGACGCTTTTGTATTGTTAATTACAAACCCGCATTACACTCTTATACCCCATTGTTTAGTAATATAGTGGTTGACACCATGCCCCTTTGGCAAATACTTTTTAGCAAAGCAAAACTATAGGTTGGGAACCCCTCAAAATGTTTACAAATGTTTTCACTCTAAAACCTTGGGAATGTTGCCTTACTAAGAGGAAGTTTTGAAAGGAGGAAATGTCTTATTTCAAATAATGTTTGAAAGAAAGAGAAGGAAAATGTTTGCAAAAACGACACTAGGTTTTATGTAGTTTGCTGGAACAACTAAACCGTGTAGTCACATTACCCTGGATTGGGACAAGCTTGACTTGAAGTTTGTTTATTTTAGTATGGGATGCCTCACAACTACTTATAAGGAATCGTATCCCTCAAAGCCAGGTATCCCCAACGACAAGGGTCATTAGTTGGGAACAGTGATCCTGGGGAGATGCAAATTGCCTTCGGGTGCAGTCAGACGATACTATGAGCCTCTCATTGAAAGTGCACACTCGATGGAGTGTAAAATGCACTTCGGATGGTCTTTTGGTACCCGAGGTGCTGGTGTTGAGAGGGATACCTCATAGGGTAGGCCTTCTAAGGGTGTTTCATTATTCGAACCCCGCATATTGGTGTATGGTTATTCGTGGTTGCTCAAGGTGGATTATAGAATATTGTGGGTAAAATTTACATCTCTGCGGATTGTAAATCTATTACATGTACGTGGTCATGGATGGTTGCAAAGGTTGCTTCTTAGTAGTGTTGGTTTTGTTTTAAAAAATGTTTTGGAAAGCAAAGGCTAGGAAACTGTTTAGGTCATGGGATGACCAGAAAGGAAAGGAATCGTTTTGGGTCATTGAGATGACCAGTAAGAAAAGGAAGTGTTTTGGTCATGGTATGACTAGGAAGGAAAAGGGGTAACCCATTCCTAGAAGTTTCACTAAAAACTTGTTTTCAAATGTTTTCCAACAAAGATATAGAAACATGCTATATCTATAAGAGAAAACTTTTTTTCAAATGTTTTCAACTAAGATATAGAGATATGCTATATCTACAAGAGAAACTAGACTTAGATAGAGCCATCCTACTACCACAGCCATGCTAGATATCCTGTTATTAATGTTCTCCTTAGATGGTTTGCGAGTACATTCCAACATACTCCCTGGAATTCTACATGGCTATTTACTTGGTCAGACTTCGAGAAAGACGAGGAACAAGAAGGGAACATGGCAACTATGCGAACTAGCGGGTTCTCACGGTCAGCCGCATATAGGGTTAATGCTAAAGGGAATATTCCCTAGAGGCAAATAATAAAGGGTTATTATTATCATATCTCAATTAGTCCAGAATAGTTTCATATTGTTCTATAATTGTATCAAGTAGAAACATTGATACAGGTGTGATATGAAACAGAAAGTCCCTAGTACTCTTTATTCATACTAGTTCATTGGTCAACCGATGATCAAGGTTTCTTGATCATGGGTGATAGTGCCAGGTTACAACGAGGTCATATCGTTGGTGAATGATGTGATGGATATTATCAAAATATTGTGACATGATCAAGTCACGAAGTTCATCGTTGCAATAGTTAGAAACGTAGTCTCCTCCTCCTTTGACCGTGAGATCATATTAATCACTATATCCCGAGGCTACTCTAACAGCAACAAACGTCACTCAGTGAAACGGTGATTATAAAGGTATACGTTAGGTATTCCAGAGGTACATGTTGAGTCCTATGAATCAAGACCGGGATTTGTTCACCCGCATGACGGGTAAGATACCTAAGGCCGACTTGGTGAGATTACATCCATAATATTGCAACATGTGAATAGGTCAACAAAGATGTAATATCACAGTAACAAGTGAAACAGTACTTGTCGATGACGATATTGAACAAGGTATGTGATACCAAATGGTCCGATCTCGGACAAGTCGTATTGGAGAAACAAAGGGAACTGGACTCAACGTTTATGGTTCAAACGATATTGTCATCATGGAATGCATAGGGTTCATTATGGGCATCCCTATCCCGCTAATGATCATTGATAGAGATCATCTATGTGCCATTCCCGAGCCGTGGGTAAATACACTTAAGGGTACGATGAGTTAGAGATCATCTGTAAGTTGAAATCACAGTAGAGAAAGAGAAAGCCGAAATTGTTCCGAAGAGAGATCCGATGTTATTCGGAGAAAGAAAAAGGAAAGGACCAAAAGGTGTTTCGGATGAATGGCAATTTAATATATGCATTTATTATATGTTATTTATGAATTAATATATAAATTTAAATTTATAGGGCAACTTCCTCGTTAGGCCAAAACCCCATAGAAAATTTGTCCCAGGAGGAAGCCACCCTGGAAAAGGGAAAGAAAAAACAGCAGCCACAGCAACTAGCGCAAGCCTAGTCGCATAGGCGGGCGGCAAGCACTTGGCGCCATGCGGGGCTGCTCCTTCGCTTCCCCTGCTGGCCCACCGAGTAAGGCACCGTCCCACCCGATCCACTGCCTCCGCAGGCTGCGGGATGGCACCGGCCATCCCGATGTTGGAGATATGCCCTAGAGGCAATAATAAATGTAGTTATTATTATATCTTTGTGTTTATGATAAATGTTTACATTCATGCTATAATAGTATTAACAAGGAAACCATTAATACTTGTGTGATTTGTAAACTTAATTTGAAGTCCCTAGTATAGCCTCTATACTTCACTAGCTTGTTGGTTGATTAATGATTGTGGTTTCCCTATCATGAACATTGAGATGTTATCAACAACAAGATCATATCGTTAGGAGAATGATATGGTGGACATACTCCTATAGACAAGCGTAGCATAAAGATCAAGTCATTTCAATAGTTCAATTGCTATATGCTTTCTGATACATAGTAACCTGATTCCTTCGACCATGAGATCATGCATATCACCTTTACCGGATGGATGCTTTGATGACATCAAACACCACACCGTAACTGGGTGGTTATAAAGGTGGCATTGAGTGTTCGGAAAGTATTGGTTGAGACACATGGATCAAGAGTGGGATTTGTCCATCCACATGACGGATAGATATACTCTGGGCCCTCTCGGTGGAATGTCATCCAATTAGCTTGCAAGCATGTGACTTGGTCACAAGGGATCACATATCACGGGAACGAGAAAAGAGTACTTATCAGTAACGAGGTTGAACTAGGTATGCAGAGATACCGACGATCATAACCTCGGATAAGTAACATATCGTGAGACAAAGGGAAATTGGTATCGTATGTAAGTGTTTCATTCGATCGCAAAGTAATCGTAGAAATATGTGGGAGCCATATGAATTTCCAGATTCCTCTATTGGTTATTGTTCGGAGAAGTGTCTCGATCATGTCCGCATAATTCACGAACCGTAGGGAGACACACTTAAGGATTCGACGTTGTTTGAGTAGTTATGGTATTATGAGAAAGAGACCGAATGTTGTTCGGAGTCTCGGATGGGATCCGGGATATCACGAGGTGATCCGGAATGGTCCGGAGAATAAGATTCATATAAGGAAAGTCCCATTTCGGAGTTGCGGAATGATTCCGGTGTTTTCATCGGGAATGTTCTAGAAGGTTCCGGATTGTCCGGCACTCCGGGGGGGAAGGGTACATGAATGTGTCATTACATATTGGAATGATTGCATCATGTACTAAGTGTTCTTGCTGTCCCAAATAAAGGATTAAATTGAATCCTAAAACAGAAAAGTCAAATGTCCAGTTTGAAAGTCAAACGGCTAAAACAAGAAACTGTGGGAAACAAGAAAGAGGAGTTGGGAACCGACTTGAGGGAGGAGTCTCCTCCCCAAGCCGGCGCGCCACCCAAGGCCGACTTGGGGAGGGACTCCCCTCGCCTGGCCGCGCCTCCCCATCTATAAAAGGAGGGGCAGGGCTCCCCTCCTAGACACACAAGTTTCCACCTCTAAATCTCCGGTTTAGAGCCGTTTTGGTTTAGAGCTTCTAATTGCTTTAGCCAGCGGTTTAGAGCCTTCTAATTGGTTTAGAGCCTTCTAATTGGTGTGTCTAATTACTAGACCACTAATAGCCTCTCTCATAAGCTCCACCATACTCGCACCGGCTTAAGGCGAAGCCCTGCGGGATTTCCCCTCTACTTCCGGTACCACGTCGTTGTGCTGCCGGAATCGCGAGGAGAGTGCTACAACCTCCGCTGCCTGCTGGAACAAGGGAGAGGAAGGTCTTCGTCGAGTACCGAACGTGTGACCAACTGCGGGAGCGCTGCCGGAACGTGGCGCCGGAAGGATCGTCTACGCGATCTTGAGATCGGAAAGAGTACGACTACATCACCCACGAGAATCCGCTCTCGTTAAACGCTTTGGAATCTTCGAGGGTAAGTTATACCATCGACTCTTTGCTACAATCTAGTAGATAGATCTTGGCTTGTTTGTTTGTATGCGATAGAAAATTTTTGTTTTCCATGCTACGAACCCCTACAGTGGTATCAGAGCCGTGTCTATATGTAGATCTGTTGCACGAGTAGAACACAATGGTCATTGTGGGCGTTGATGCTTTTATTGTCGATTGCTTCTTGTGTACTTTGCATCTTGCGGTATGTTGGATGAAGCGGCCCGGGCTAACCTTACATGACATCGTTCATGAGACTTGCTCCACGCTTGACATGCAACTTGTATTGCATAAGTGGCTTTGCGGGTGCCTGTTTCTCCTAGCATAGTTAAGATCCAATTTACAACGGGTGATCAACAATGCTAGTATCAATGTTGTGGTTCTTGTTCGTAAGTTAGAATGACACTTATTGAAAGCCCCAAACCACGTAAAATATGCAAAGAAAGTAGAGGCGTCTAACTTTGTTTTGCAGGGGTGTGCAGTGATGTGATATGGCCATGATTGTGATTATATTTGATGTATGCAATGTTCCTTATTGTAAGTCGGCAACCGGCAGGAGCCATATGGTTGTCTTTAATTTATGTTAAGACCCGCGTGTCTATTCAAAGTAGTTGTAATAGTTGAAGCCGGTGGACGACAACCATGGAGAAGCGTCATTGACCTTGATGCAATGCCGGTGATGATGGAGATCATGTTCGTGCTTGAAGATGGAGATCGGAAGCACAAAGAAGAAAGGCCATATCATATCACATATATATTGAATTGCATGTGATGTTAATCCTTTATGCATCTTGTTTTGCTTAGTAGACGACGGTAGCATTATAAGATGATCCCTCATGCACATCAATTTCAAATCATAAAGTGTTCACCCTTAGTTAGCACCGTTGCTAAAGCTTGTTGTTTCGAAGCACCATGTGATGATCGGGTGTGTTAGATTCTGCAAGTGTATACAACGTGAGCAAGCCAGATTTGCTCATGCAGAAACTAAGGTTTGATCTTGACGAGCCTAGCATGTACAGACATGGTCTCGGAACACGGATCACCGAAAGGTAAAGCATGAATCATATAGTAGATGTGATGAACATGTCGATTGTTCGCCATTGAAACTATGTCAACTCTCGTGATGATCGGTGTTGATATGGTGGATTTGGTTCGTGTGATCACTAAAACAATGTGAGGGATATTGTTTTGAGTGGGAGTTCACCTAGTTTAATTTTATTATTAATTTGAACTCAATTTGTCATAAACTTAGTCTAAACTATTGCAAATATGTTGTAGATCAATGGCAGCCCCTACCATCAATTTTAATGCGTTCCTAGAGAAAGAAAAGTTGAAAAACAATGGAAGCAACTTCGCGGATTGGTTCCGCAATTTGAGGATTGTCCTCACAGCTGGTAATTTGACCTATGTGCTGGATGCACCGCTGGGTGACCCACCTGCAGCTGATGCTCCCGATGAAGTAAAGAATGTTTACCTCGCTCGGAAGAATCAGTACTCCATAGTTCAGTGTGCTATCTTGTATGGTTTGGAATCGGAGCTTCAGAAAAGGTTTGAGGATTCAGACCCATATGATATTGTCGAGGATCTCAAATTGATTTTTGAGACTCATGCGGCAATTGAAAGTTATGAAGCTTCTGAAAAGTTCTTTAACTGCAAGATGGAAGAGGGCAGCTCCGTTAGTGAGCATGTGCTTAAGATGTCTGGGCACGCAAACAAACTTCAAAGCTTGGGTATTGTGATTCCTAACGCTTTGGGGATTTACCGTGTCCTCCAATCACTACCACCAAGTTACAAGAACTTTGTGATGAACTACAACATGCAGAACATGAACAAGACGTTGCCAGAAATCTTTGCCATGTTAAAATCTGCAGAAGTGGAGATCAAGAAAGAGCACCAAGTGTTGTTGGTCAATAAGACCACCAAATTCAAGAAAGGCAAGTCTAAGCAAAAGGGACACTTCAAGAAGGGTGGTAAGAAAGCTACCACGCCGACGAAGAAGACCAGGGCTGGACCTAAGCCTGATACTGAGTGCTTTTACTGCAAGGGAGTAGGTCACTGGAAGCGGAATTGCCCAAAGTACTTGGCGGATTTGAAGAATGGCAACATCAAGAAGAAAGGTATATCTGATATACATGTTATTGATGTGTATCTTACTAGTACTCGTAGTAGTGCCTGGGTATTTGATACTGGTTCGGTTGCTCATATTTGTAACTCGAAACAGGTGCTGCAGAATAAACGGAAGCTAGCGAAGAACGAGGTGACGATGCGCGTGGGAAACGGATCAAAGGTTGATGTGATCGCGGTCGGCACGCTACCCCTTCATCTACCATCGGGATTAGTTTTATACTTAAATAATTGTTATTTGGTGCCTGCGTTGAGCATGAACATTATATCAGGATCTTGTTTATTGCGAGACGGTTACTTGTTTAAATCCAAGAATAATGGTTGTTCTATTTATATGAGTAATATGTTTTATGCACATGCACCTTTGATAGATGGTCTATTCTTATTGAATCTCGATAGTGGAAATACACATATCAACAACATTGAGGCTAAACGTTTGAAATCAAGCGATAATTCGACCTATATGTGGCACTATCGTCTTGGTCACATCGGAGTGAAACGTATGAAGAAACTCCATTCTGATGGACTTCTTGAATCACTTGATTTTGAATCACTTGAAAGATGCGAAGCATGTCTGATGGGTAAAATGACTAAGACTCCATTTTCTGGTATGATGGAGCGAGCTACGGACTTATTGGAAATCATACATACCGATGTGTGTGGTCCAATGAGTGTAGCATCGCGCGGTGGTTATCGTTATGTTCTTACCTTCACGGATGACTTGAGTAGATATGGGTATATCTATTTCATGAAACATAAGTCCGAAACTTTCGAGAAGTTTAAGGAGTTTCAAAGTGAGGTAGAGAATCAATGTAACAAGAAGATTAAATTTCTACGTTCTGATCGTGGAGGTGAATATCTAAGTTACGAGTTTGGCGAGCATTTGAAGAAATGCGGAATACTTTCACAATTGACACCGCCGGGAACACCAAAGCGTAATGGTGTGTCCGAACGTCGTAATCGAACTCTCTTAGATATGGTTCGTTCTATGATGTCACTTACAGATTTACCGCTATCATTTTGGGGTTATGCATTAGAAACAGCCGCATTCACTTTAAATAGGGCACCGTCTAAATCCGTTGAAACGACACCGTATGAATTATGGTTTGGGAAGAAACCTAAATTGTCGTTCCTTAAAGTTTGGGGATGCGAAGCCTATGTAAAGAAGTTACAGCCGGACAAGCTTGAACCCAAAGCGGAAAAATGCGTCTTCATAGGATATCCGAAGGAAACTATTGGGTATACCTTCTATCATAGATCCGAAGGCAAAAAATTTGTTGCCAAGAATGGATCCTTTCTAGAGAAGGAATTTCTCTCGAAAGAAGTGACTGGAAGGAAAGTAGAACTCGACGAGGTTGTCGAACCTTCTCTCGAAATTGCGAGTAGCGCAGCACCGGAAAAAGTTCCTGTGGTGCCTGCACCAATAAGAGAGGAAGCTAATGATGGTGATCATGAAACTTCGGTTGAAGTTGCTACAGAGCCTCGGAGGTCAACGAGAACTCGTACCACTCCAGATTGGTATGATTCCGTTATGAATGTCATGGTAGTGGACAACACCGATGACCCCGAGACATATGAGGAAGCGATGATGAGCCCAGATTCCAATAAATGGCAAGAAGCCATGAAATCCGAGATTGGATCCATGTACGAAAACCAAGTATGGACTTTGGTGGACTTACCGGATGGGGAAGGCTGTCGAGAACAAATGGATTTTCAAGAAGAAAACAGATGCTGATGGTAATGTTACTGTCTATAAAGCTCGACTTGTCGCAAAAGGGTTTCGACAAATTCAAGGAGTTGACTACGATGAGACTTTCTCACCGGTAGCGAAGCTAAAGTCTGTGAGGATTATGTTAGCAATCGCTGCATATTATGATTATGAGATATGGCAGATGGATGTCAAAACAGCATTCCTCAATGGAGACATTGATGAAGAGTTGTATATGATGCAACCCAAAGGTTTTGTCGATCCTAAAGATGCTAACAAGGTATGCAAACTTCAACGGTCCATCTATGGATTGAAGCAAGCATCCCGAAGTTGGAATCAACGTTTTGATAAGGTAATCAAAAGTTTTGGTTTTATACAAACTTATGGAGAAGCTTGTATTTACAAGAAAGTGAGTGGGAGCTCTGTAGCATTCTTAATACTGTATGTGGATGACATATTGTTGATTGGGAATGATGTAGACCTTCTTAATAGTGTCAAGGAATATTTGAATAATAGTTTTTCAATGAAGGATCTTGGCGAAGCAGCTTACATATTAGGCATAAAGATTTATAGAGATAGATCGAAACGCCAAATATCATTGTCACAGAGTACATATTTGGACAAAGTTCTAAAGAGGTTTGGAATGGAAGAAAGCAAGAAAGGGTTCTTGCCCATGTTGCCCAATACGACCTTGAGTAAAACTCAAAGTCCGACATCGGCAGAAGATAGAGAAAGGATGAGTAAGACTCCCTATGCCTCAGCCATAGGATCTCTAATGTATGCCATGCTATGTACTAGACCCGACATCGCATATGCTGTTAGTCTAACTAGCAGATATCAAAGTGATCCAGGAGTGGATCATTGGACAGCGGTCAAAAACATCCTTAAGTACTTGAGAAGAACTAAGGATATGGTTCTTTCTTATGGAGGTGATGAACAGCTCGTTGTTAATGGTTACACCGATGCTAGTTGGAACACCGATCCAGATGATTCTAAATCACAATCCGGATACGTATTTATTTTGAATGGTGCAGCAGTTAGCTGGAGGAGTGCAAAGCAAAGCGTTGTGGCGAGATCTTCAACTGAATCGGAATACATGGCTGCTTCGGAGGCTTCACAAGAAGCGATATGGATGAAAGAGTTCATTACAGAGCTGGGTGTGGTTCCTAGTGCGCTGGACCCAATGTCTATCTACTGTGATAACATGGGCGCCATAGCCAATGCGCAAGAACCAAGGTCACACAAGAAGCTGAAGCATATCAAGCTACGTTTTCACGCTATTCGAGAACATATCCAGGATGGGGATATAAAGATTTGCAAAGTACACACAGATCTGAATGTGGCGGATCCGTTGACTAAACCTCTCCCGAGGGCAAAACATGACCAACACCAAACTGCCATGGGTGTTCGGTATATTACCATGTAATCTAGATTAGATGACTCTAGTGCAAGTGGGAGACTGTTGGAGATATGCCCTAGAGGCAATAATAAATGTAGTTATTATTATATCTTTGTGTTTATGATAAATGTTTACATTCATGCTATAATAGTATTAACAAGGAAACCATTAATACTTGTGTGATTTGTAAACTTAATTTGAAGTCCCTAGTATAGCCTCTATACTTCACTAGCTTGTTGGTTGATTAATGATTGTGGTTTCCCTATCATGAACATTGAGATGTTATCAACAACAAGATCATATCGTTAGGAGAATGATATGGTGGACATACTCCTATAGACAAGCGTAGCATAAAGATCAAGTCATTTCAATAGTTCAATTGCTATATGCTTTATGATACATAGTAACCTGATTCCTTCGACCATGAGATCATGCATATCACCTTTACCGGATGGATGCTTTGATGACATCAAACACCACACCGTAACTGGGTGGTTATAAAGATGGCATTGAGTGTTCGGAAAGTATTGGTTGAGACACATGGATCAAGAGTGGGATTTGTCCATCCACATGACGGATAGATATACTCTGGGCCCTCTCGGTGGAATGTCATCCAATTAGCTTGCAAGCATGTGACTTGGTCACAAGGGATCACATATCACGGGAATGAGAAAAGAGTACTTATCAGTAACGAGGTTGAACTAGGTATGCAGAGATACCGACGATCATAACCTCGGATAAGTAACATATCGTGAGACAAAGGGAAATTGGTATCGTATGTAAGTGGTTCATTCGATCGCAAAGTAATCGTAGAAATATGTGGGAGCCATATGAATTTCCAGATTCCTCTATTGGTTATTGTTCGGAGAAGTGTCTCGATCATGTCCGCATAATTCACGAACCGTAGGGAGACACACTTAAGGATTCGACGTTGTTTGAGTAGTTATGGTATCATGAGAAAGAGACCGAATGTTGTTCGGAGTCTCGGATGGGATCCGGGATATCACGAGGTGATCCGGAATGGTCCGGAGAATAAGATTCATATAAGGAAAGTCCCATTTCGGAGTTGCGGAATGATTCCGGTGTTTTCATCGGGAATGTTCTAGAAGGTTCCGGATTGTCCGGCACTCCGGGGGGGAAGGGTACATGAATGTGTCATTACATATTGGAATGATTGCATCATGTACTAAGTGTTCTTGCTGTCCCAAATAAAGGATTAAATTGAATCCTAAAACAGAAAAGTCAAATGTCCAGTTTGAAAGTCAAACGGCTAAAACAAGAAACTGTGGGAAACAAGAAAGAGGAGTTGGGAACCGACTTGAGGGAGGAGTCTCCTCCCCAAGCCAGCGCGCCACCCAAGGCCGACTTGGGGAGGGACTCCCCTCCCCTGGCCGCGCCTCCCCATCTATAAAAGGAGGGGCAGGGCTCCCCTCCTAGACACACAAGTTTCCACCTCTAAATCTCCGGTTTAGAGCCGTTTTGGTTTAGAGCTTCTAATTGCTTTAGCCAGCGGTTTAGAGCCTTCTAATTGGTTTAGAGCCTTCTAATTGGTGTATCTAATTACTAGACCACTAATAGCCTCTCTCATAAGCTCCACCATACTCGCACCGGCTTAAGGCGAAGCCCTGCGGGATTTCCCCTCTACTTCCGGTACCACGCCGTTGTGCTGCCGGAATCGCGAGGAGAGTGCTACAACCTCCGCTGCCTGCTAGAACAAGGGAGAGGAAGGTCTTCGTCGAGTACCGAACGTGTGACCGACTGCGGGAGCGCTGCCGGAACGTGGCGCCGGAAGGATCGTCTACGCGATCTTGAGATCGGAAAGAGTACGACTACATCACCCACGAGAATCCGCTCTCGTTAAACGTTTTGGAATCTTCGAGGGTAAGTTATACCATCGACTCGTTGCTACAATCTAGTAGATAGATCTTGGCTTGTTTGTTTGTATGCGATAGAAAATTTTTGTTTTCCATGCTACGAACCCCTACACCCGACCGCTGGGAGCTACTGCTGGCTGTAGCTAGGCCGCGCGCAGAGCCGACCCATCCAGCTCTGGATGCATGCTGCGGTGGTTGTTTGGTCTACAGTTTGGCCCATCCGGCTATTGATATTTTTCTTGTTTATTTCCTTTGACATTTAGTCCCACATGGGACACCCAAAGGGGAGGGCACACCTCCTTCCGCCTATATAAAGGGGTGCCCATTGGTGGGATTATATACACACAAAAGGAGGTTTTCTAAGGCATTTTCTTTAGGGAGTTCTCTCCTCTCTCTCTCTAGTTGACTCCTTACGCTAGTATGGTCCCATGAATGGACTGTTTGCACATGAGACGACACACTAGCAGCATGCCATTACGCTACGGGGATTTTAAGCCGGAGATCTACTTTCGCACTCCTGATAGGGATCGGGGAGCCAGAGATCGTCATCATACACCGTATGTGTACGAAACCACGAGGAGCCACACTTGGGGCATCTTGGATGTCGTGAGCCAGACTGCTGCACGATGGAGCAGGAGGTGACTTGCGAGGAGCTTCACGACCTTGAGGTCGGCTACGAGCACAACTACATCAACCACGTTTTCCTCGGAACGTTAACCGCTTTCGGTCTACAAGGGTATGTATCCGAAACCTCGGCCGTTACTGCATTACTCCTAGATAGATCTTGGGCATTAGGGCGTTCCAACCGTAGGAATTTTTTTGTTTTCTGCCCCGGAATCCCAAGAAATGTGTGACTTGGGCTCGACGTTTTGATAAAGTTCCGCGGCTATTGAGGATTGATGTTAGTCCGTCAAGGCTTATGTAAGGTGTAGCCATAAAGGCGTTGATTTAAGGTTTAATTTGTATTCGTTATGTAATTTGTCAGTCTTGATCAAAAGATAGCGATGATTGCTGAAGCATTTGAGCGTGGAAGCGTACGTTGTTCATGTCGTGCAGTGCAGCAAAGGCGGTCCAGGACGTGGACTAAACTCGCGTTCAAGTGTGAGCAGGACAAAGCCATGACTACGAATAGAAGACGGTGGGGCTGAGAAATGGAGAAGAGATTACATAAAGATACAAAGCAATAATTCTCATGTCCAAAATATCTTATGTCCAAGTCCAAGATGTTACAAGCTTCCAGTCTAACAAGTTCATACGCTCAGACACTAGTAATGACAGTTCGAAAAGTCGAAGAGCCTCTTTGATTCACAGGCTTTTTAGAACATATAGACAGAAAAAATGCAGGATTAAATTATCATGTGCTCTTAGTCCTATAATACTGGAGAACTACATCAGTTTGTATCAAATAGAATTCCACAAATAGAAATTAGAAAGAAATCCTAACAAGGGGATTTGAGTGGACGAAAAAAATTCTCCAAAACACAGTAACATGAATCCTTTTAAAGAAAATCTAGGATCAAAGGCCTTCATGTAAAAAAACATTTTTTTTGTAAAAACATTTTGATTCATATTCTCCAAAATCGTATGAAATTCCAGTGAATCAATGAGCCGAAATATTGAAGGGCACCGCCACCAATAACAGAGTTATAGAGATTATTTGGACTGCAAGATACTTGCCTGAATTTAGTAGGAACCTCGACATCCGACAGATTAATGTTTCTTGCCTAAAATAATTAGGCACTACAAATAGTCGACGAGGCCCCTAGTAGTATGGAGATGGGATCTTCTTCGTGGACACTGGAAGATGCAAATCAAACAAGGAACTAGAGAGATGCATGAGCTGGATTGAAAATGAAAGAGAAGACATGATGATGGCTACATAAGGTTCCTGATGTGCCTCCAACTTTCCACATCCGCAACCATCAGGATGTTACACACATGTATCCGACAAGTGGAGTATCCTTATCGATTGGAATCAGGGACTCCTAATCTTTTAGCAGCTTGGCAGATCAAATACCATCTACAATTGGAAAGATGGAGCGACCCGCGAAAAAGAAAAATGGAAAGATGGAGCTGGCACCATTGCCCTTTTGGCCACCACTCTGTTGCTTTCACGTCGCTCTGCTTGATCTTTTGCAATCTGGTAAGACCGGTAGGTATATTCCAGCAAACCAGCAGTTCACTTACCTAGCACCAAAGACACATGATGGCATGAATTGAACTGTTTACTATGGAATTCCTGTAAAATTGTTGTGTGTTTTTTTGAAAAGGAGCATATATTAATATCACGATGATACCGACTAGTACACTAAACCTCTGCAATAATATGCACACTGCAAAATAAAAGACATACTAAAAAAGGACCCGCTACAACGATCAGATCCTTAGTAGTAGCGACACTAACACCACTGAAACAACACTAGAAGTAGAACCTCTCCAATAGCGATGCCTTAGCACAAACACTGTCGCCGTCCGATTAGCGATCATAGGTTTCCACCCTGAAGAAAGTCTCTGCTCATAAAATAATGCCTTCAACAAGGTCATTGCTAAGCACAACCAATTAACACTAGACCTTGGATTTTCATCCTATAAGTAAAACCGTGAACTCCTCATGTGCCGGCGCCTCCGCTTTCTGACGTCAAGTCACGAATCACCAAGCCAATTTCTCATCACCACCAGGACTCAATCCATCATTGCTAGTCCTCAAATCTCGGCTTCCATAACATTCTCCGCGCACTGACTTTACCATGGAACTAAAGACATGTTCCACAATGACAACAGACTGTAGAGCTTCACCTCGCTTCCTTTGAAACCAAACGGACAGAAAAAATACGGTTGCGCGAGACCGAATCCCATCCGTTTCCAGCAATCTTTAGGCATGAATCTCCATGGGAGTTCGCCGGCGAAGCCTTCCGAAACTCGACACTCCGGCCAGCTCACTAAAGACAGGCAAATAACATAACATCATCATGGCGTGAGAGGGATCCTAGGATCACCGCCTTTATTCAGGCCGAGCTGCCACACAACCGACCATCCCGGCCGGCCGATCCGCCAGCAGTCTGGCAAAACTATGACGACCCTGGCCGCCATGCCGTAGGCGTCGAGCAACACCATGAGGAGGAGGAGATTGAGTCGCCCCGGTCCGCCGCCGTGCCAGATTGGGCCCATCACCACCTCAAACCCTTGTCGACGGCCGAACACCACCACAAGGATCACCGCTGAGCCGCCGTCTGCCACGCCGCAATACCGCCGGGGAACCTTGTCGCCGTGATACCCGACGCGCATCACGTCCTCCATGGGGAAGTGTCCCTCGTCACAATCCCGCCGAAGAGGAGACAAGCGCAACCCCCCCCCCCCCCCCCCTGTCCCGCCGGCAACGAGCAGGCCCGACCGAAGCCCTAGTGCTGGCGAAGGAGGGAAAGGAGCGGTGAAGGGGGTCTCAGACGGCGCGGCGGTGGCTAGGGTTGCCCCTCCCATTGCCTAGAAGAGGGGACGTACGGGAGTCCTAAGTCAGCTTAACTAATTTGGGGGTTGCGTTTCATAATGGCCTGCAAATTCCTGCACGTAATGGCCTCCCAAGGAATGCACATAATTTAGCAAAGTAGACCATATTCAGTATTCAGAGACAAGGAGCTACACTGAAATAAAAGAAGGCAAACAAATTTTCATTAGAGTAGCGATACATTAAGCTTAAGACAGAGCAGCTAATTTCCCGCATGTGTCTTGCGATCTGACAAAGCTAGAACAACAACATAGTGTATTAGAAAAGTGTTATTCCTCTGTGCTACGAGGTTTCAGCTGGGATCGATGACTGCAAATCGCCATCTTCTAGTCTAGAAGAAGGCTCGGCTTCCATAGAACACCTTGGGAGATTTGTCCTGCGCCGTGGGTTTCTTCGTCGTCGCGCTGGAGTCGGTGGTGCCGCTCGAGTCCGCGGGCGAAGTGGCGGCGGCGGCGCCGTTGCCTCTCTTGTCGCTGCCATTGTCCATGTCCAACGGAAGTTTCATCTTGGCCAGCGACTCCGTGAACTGCTGCATGCTCTTCATGTACATATCCATGATCTCCTTCTGGTTCACCTGCACCTCCTGCTCGAAGTTGAAACTCATCGCCGGCGGCTTGTCCACCGCGCTCTCAGACATGGTGCCGGGTGAGTTCACCGCCGGGCTCTCCTGAACGGTGTGGGACGAATCGACCTCCGCCGCGTCCGAGGCCTTCTCCTTCTGCCCAGCTGCTGAGGAGAGCGCATTTCCTGACGGCTCCGACGGGTTGGACTGCGGAGTGGCCGGGACGGCCGCGGCGGGGGACTCCGTGGTGGAGAGGCTGCTGACTGGCGTGTCACTCCGGAAGGCGCCGGCCGAGTCGGCGGTGCTGTTGTCCGTCGAGAAGCTCTGCACGACGCGCACGCCGGCGTGGTGGGACTCGCCGTCAACGTCCTCCGAGGTCAGGAGGCTCTCGGAGCTCTGCGCTTCCACGGCCGTGCACGGTAGCCCAACATACTCCGAGAGCATGATCTTGTTTTCCTCCACAAGATTGAGGTCAGGGAACTCCATATTCTCGTATTCCATCTCGGCGCCGTTGCCCGCGTCCCCGCACTCCTCGGGATCGGCCAGCGCTAGCTTGGGAGTCGGCGAGACGGGGATGACCTCGGGTACGACCCCGATGTAGGAGAGCTCGAGCTCCAGGAACCCAGACGGGGAGTGGAAGAGGTCGTTGGTGGAGAGCGGGAACTCGGCGGCGAGAGTGCCGCCCTCTGCGGCGATGACGTCCGGGAGCGGCACGAGCGCGAAGCCCAGCAGCTGGTCCTGTAGGTAGTTCTTGACCCGGCTGAGCATCCACACCTCGCAGCGGAGCGCGGCGTCGACGTCCCCGGCGCGCACGGCGACGCGCACGGACTGGTCGAACACCGGGTTGCGGCCGCCGCCGTTGATGACCTGCGTGGACGCGGCCGGCGCGCCCTCGCCGGGAAGCGAGAGCCGCGCGTACACGTCCTGCTTGTGGTAGATGCAGATGTTCTGGATGTCCCTTGCGCTCTTGACGTGCACGTCGACGTACCCGATCAGCTCCCCGCCCCCGTTCGCCGCCGGAGCCGGAACCGCGTCCCTCTGCTGCTGCTGCGACTCCATGAAGGGAACACCTCTGCCGCTAGCTGCTACTCTGCAACTGTAGCCAAGAGATAAGAACGGACGGATCAGACGAAATCCATGTAAGATTACGCTAAATTTCGCAGAGACACAGGTGGGGGGGAGCAGCTGGATGGTCAAAATCCAAGATTAGGTACGCAAGGTGGAGACGAGGAACTGTCGGTTGACGCTCACCGCAGGAAGCCCAACCGGAACCGCACACCAGCTCCAACTCTGGACGACGCTAGCTTACTCCAACTCGATTCAACTACTCGAACAGCAACAGGAGATCAAGAACTCCTTAACAGAGCTCCATCCACCAGTGGGCGGCACTACCGTACTAGGGAAAAGTCGGCCAGGTTTCCATCCCGATAAAGTTGAAACAAGCAATAGCTCAAGATCCCATGGAAGAAAAGGCAAATCTCAGAGCACGCACGCTTACCCTGTGTGTCCTGGAGAAGAAGAAGCAGCACCACTGGAATCAGGCGGAGGAGAGAGCAGCGGGCTGGGCTGGGCTGGGGTTGGGGGAGGAGGAAGGACGAAGGGAGGGGCTCGAGGATATGTAACACCAAAGTCCAAAGGGAATTAGGGCAGTAGCACGGGAATTTTTTATAGTCGCCCGCCTCCTTTGCCTTTCTTTTCTACGACTCCCTTTTACCTAACTACGCTTGCCTGCTTTTATTGCCTTGTTTGGCCTTACACCAGCCACACCACACTCCACAGCAGCCTAAATCTATACGTTTAGTACTAGTACTCCACTCCATAATGAGCGGTATTATTGATGTGATTAGGGCGTTCAAAAGCGCCATCTCCGCTGGATGGTATCGCGACCGCATACTTAGCCGTCAGGTCAGGCGACGACACTACGCATGCGGAGACGAACCAGAATAGAAAACCGTACTCCGTAGCTTTAATGAACCAGACGCATATACGGGTGGAAAATACGGGAGGAATGAAGGAAAGTGAGGGGAAGCGGGTCGCAGAAAGTCAGGGGGCCGTGAGCTCATCGGCGGGGGAGGGGTACTTTGCGCCGGAGTAGTTTTTCTTTCCCGTTTACGGTGCCCGAAAAGTCAAAGGAATCCTGGCGCAGCCGCGGGCCGGCCTGGGTTTGGAGCCTTGTGGCGGCAGCAGCGCGTGACGGGGGGAGCCAACGGGGTGCCGCCACGTCCGCGCGTGGTGGCGAGGGGGGAAAAGCCTTTCTCGTGGGGAGGCTGCTGCTGCGTTCCGTTTTGTTTTTAATCGGAACCGTCTGGGCGCCGGGGCGGCCGTGCGAGCCGGAGGAGCTTCGCGCGCGCGCGAGCGGGTGGGTGTGGTTGCGGGTGGGGCGCGTCGCCGTCAGTGGGGGACCCGGCGCGACCGCACGCTTGTGCAGAGTTTTCAAAGCGGATATCATCCGTTTCTGCGGCCGCCATCATTCCCCGATCGATCCAGATCGCTCGTCTCGTCTGGTCGATCGCCCAGCGCATGGCATGGAGGCTTGTTCTGTTTGCTGCGCCTGCCGTGTTTGCCCGGCGCACAGTGACCGGAGAGAGAGACCTGGCGTGTTGATAGTGCTGCGTTGTTGCGCCGCTGGACTGGCTAATCATCTCAAGGAATCAGGTTGCGACATGGACGGGTTTTATTTTACTCATAAAATTTGTCTGTCAACTGTCAACATGTGCGTTGTTGCTACGAAGACGTGATTGTGTAAGCAGTGAGCCATCGACTGGGAGTGGACGGCTTAAACCCTGCGTACATAACCCGTCACTATTGTACCCCGTTCAAATCACGGGTTTGACACTGCGTGTTGCATAAATGGGGAATATTCTTTCAGTGGGAGGCGACGTTTCCGTCGACAGATAGGCGCCCGTGATGACTTCGTCAATCTCAAGACGCGATCTGCCGGCTCAGTTTCTCGGAAGTGCTCATAGGGGTAGGGTATGCGTGTGTGCGTTCATAGGGTGGATGCATGTACGTGTTATGAGTGTCTTCGATTGTACTGTGTTTCTCAAAAAAAAGTTGAGAGTCATGCATGCATACGAGGTCCTAAAAGTATCGGAGGTGTCAACTACAGTAGATCCTAGTCCTATGAAAATGTATATCGGGGTCTTACAAGTTTCGCAATTTCTTTACAGAAGTCAACCTCGTTCTATGCTACAGCGAGGATGGTTGGTTGACCGTGCGATGGGAGATCGAGGGCCACGGGCGTCTAGACTTTTTCGCGGTGTAACCGTAGCTTTTTCCGTTTTTTAATTTGGAGAGTCATGCCCGCACCCTGGTCAGAGAGTCCATTCTCTTCCTCTCCCGTCCCCCGTTCATGAGTGGAAGCAAGGTGGTGGAGCTCCCGGCGATTTCCGCTCTCGCCAGCGTCACCAGCTCTCACCGCTACTACATCGCCCGCGAGCCGAGCATACCTAGCGCGTCCGCCGCATCCCTGACTATATCTCCGCAGTTCACCGACTACTTCGACTGGTTGCCGGCGGAAATCCGCACGTCTCCATACAGATTCGAGCATCGTCGGCTCGTCCCTTTCCCCCTGAGAGCCGGCTACATCAGGGTGGATGGGGTGGAGGGGATTCGTCGTTGGATTCCCAGGGAATAGCTGTCATGTGGCAGGCCATCCTCCGCGACCGCAGCCGGATACATCCTCGCATCAACGTACGCATCCCTGCATCGCCAGCTGCAACCCCGGAGCCCACATCCCGCATCCCTGCATCGCAGCCCACATCGCATGCGCCACAGCGGCGAAATATGTTCGATGGTAGCCTGTATTTCTGCTACACCTTCTTCAGTTCCACTACATCTTCTTTCGATCTCCGCCTGTAGGTACTTTTTGGTCATCCTTTTTGCTACAATTTATGAATGTAGCATTAGCAAATGTTTTTTTAACTCTTTTTTGCCTTGTATGTTAGTTCTCTTTTTGAGTTTATTTTTTAAAATGTAACACACTTATATTTTTTTTGTGGAACTCATATCTTTAGTTCAAGCAACAACTAACAAAAATAATTGTAGCCTGTATGTATCTGAAACCTGCAACCTGCCTTTGTCATTTTGAAAACAACATGTTAGCAGTACATCATGTTTGAAATTTTTTGTAGCATATATGTGTGACTCTATTTTTTTTTCATTTTTACTCTGATTTTTTGTATCATTGTTGTAACAGAAAACTGTCAGAACATTTCACTATGTATAATCACTAAGATTTTTTATGATTTTCCTCTATGATTTTCTTTTATTAACAAATAGTTGTAACGATGAATTCCTAGTGCTAGTTATAATTGTTTTTCATTGCCTTGTATGAATTATTGAAGCCTAAAAACAAGATGTATGTTCATTTATTTTTGTTTTAAATAAATGTAGCAGTAGCAAATGTAACACAGTTCTGATTTTTGTCATGTTCATACGTTCTTTTTTAGTTCTAAATGACAAGATCTAGCAGTAGCAACAAGAATAGGACATGGTGGAAGAATTCAAAGCTTCGCCTCATGCGGGAGAGGCTTACTCTGAAGCCTCGAACATTGCCTATGGATGATGAGTTGAGGGAACGAGAAGAAAATGAAGATTTGAAGATGGGTATTACTAAACCAGAAGAGGAACATGTTGACAACAAGAACAATGAAGTCAGTTTTTCATGTGTTTATCTTCTTCAATTTATTTTTTTGGATTTATATTTAATCAAATGTTTTTCAGTAACATTTTTTGTTTCGCAACCAAAAACGTGTATTGACTGAAATCTTTTTTTGTTTGCTTGTAGAATTCTAAGGAAAAGAAACTGTTTCAAAGGGCCTCAACTATGAAACTTGTCAAGTTATACCCAAAGCTAATTGAAGACCTGATGCATGTAAAATGCATACATTAACTTTGTAGTTTGTTGACATGATTTCCCACATATTTGCAACATATATGATGTTAAATCTATGTTATACATTGATTTCAGGGATTTTCTAAACAATTCCCTCTCTTTTGGTTCTAACTTTTTCTGGCAGAAAAACCTCTTGTTAGTGTTTTTTCTGGCAGAAAAACCTCTTGGCAGAAAAACATATAATGGAGCTAGGTCAACGGGAGCTGTTAGATAATTTCCATACGAATCCAACGAGATAAAGTAGAATCCAAGGGGACCAACGAGGTGAAAATGATATCCCATATACTAGAGGGTGTGCCACATGTATGATCTCAGCTGTCGAAACTCCGATGTAGTTGATTCCACTGCCACCCATGCTCATTTCCTTCTCGGACGTCCAATCGCCTCGATTATTTCGCCCATGGAGTTCTCTTGACCTAAAAATCCCTATATAAGGACCCCCTCAGGGAGTCTTCGAGACATAACACACTAGATACGAAAACACCACCAAACAGAGTCTGATCCAGCGAAGATTGGAAGCGGAAACTCCATCGGAGCCACCTCCGAGGAGATCTCCACCCTCTCCAACATCTCCAGCATCATCACCATGATGAAGAGGGAGTATTCCACCTCCGGTCTATGGGTTTGTGACAGTAGCGTGATCTATTTCTCTCTCGTTCTTCATAGATCTAGTACCATATGAGCTGCCCTACATGATTATGGTCATATTTGTAATTCCTATATGGTGGATCTTTGTTCTATGATTTGATATTTGATATTGGAATCTATTTTGTGTAAGATGTTTTGATAGATGCATATCATGCGTCCTGTTCTTAATTGCTTGTTTTGATCCAACTTGTATTCAAGAACTTGTCTAGAGAGAAGTGTGTGTTAGATGGAGTAGCATGGTAGTAGAGATTGAATTGTGACACATAATATCCAAGATATACTTTGGTTTTTACCTTTATTTTACTGCCTCACTAGGGATAAAATGAAATAATGTGCTATAGTTATCTTGTGACAGTTGATAACCTTGTTAGAAGGTAGCATATTTGTATTTTAAACATCATGTACTATTGCTTAAAGTTATACTCTGATTTGTTCTTAATTCAAGATTTCATGGAGATTTCCCTTTCTTGAGTATTATAAGAGAGAGATGTATTCCATCTCAATATTAGAATGTGCTGTCCATATTAATTCTTTTATCAAGCACATATAGAAAATTCCACGAGTCTTTATCATTGATGAATTGTTTTGTGATCACCACAAGGTAAAAAGAAAGTAGACAAGTGAACCCATGAATCCTGGTCTGATTTTTATCATAAGAAACATCTTTCCATTGCATCTACTATCCTTTTTATTTTCTACAATTTATTATTTCGAAAATACAAAAATACTTTAGTACTTGCAATCACTCATAAAAACCCAAAAACAACTCTACTATCTTCCATATCATCTAGTTTGCATTTCTTTACATTACTTTACTTTATTTACTTTAGTTTATTTTATATTTTATTTCATATTACTAATATGAAACCTTGTGCTTTACAACCAGTTGGTGGAGTTGGGGACACAAGACAAATTATTTCACATTACAGGTTGCTTGAAGAGGAGAACACAAATATCCTTCCACAACCAATTCCCTGAGAGTTTGATATAAACCCTCGAGTCACCCTTGTGGGGAAAAGAAGCTTGCTACAACACTCTGTATTTGGAGTCCCAACGAAAAGTAGCCACGTTTGTTGCCATTAATACCAGCAGACGATGATAAGAAAGGCAAAGTACGGAGGCTTACTGGAAATCAAGTGCTCAAAGCTCTATCCTGAATTATGTCAGTACTTGATGGATAGTTTTGTCCCAGCAACGTGTAGCTTAGTTTTCCCCGGGCAGGGCTCAATCCCATTAACCAAAGGGTTTGTCCATGAGGTTCTTGGAGTGCCAATGGGACATGTGGAAGTGACATTTCGAGGTGAGAAAAATGCATCAACTTTCATGAGGGAGCAATTTGGTGTTGCTGGCACGGGACAACCCATCATGACTGCTTTGGCTGATAAAATAGCAGCAATGCGACCAACTGTTGCCTGCCAAAACCCACCGGCGAGCAGCGACGAGCAACACGAAGAGCCGGGAGGCTCCCAGAACTGCTGGTGGGCCCTGGTCCCTCGGGCAACGGCCCGCAAAACTCCGGCACACGTCCTGGCTGGTGCAAGGGCGTGCCACCTGACCTATACCTGGTCAGGAAGGTGATGGATTGCTTCGATTGGTTTCCTGCATGGCAAACAAACATACGTAAAATTCGAGCCGCGACCGGCTCCCAGGTTTCCCTGTGAATCGGCTCCTGGAGCCGATTATCCCATGGTTCTGCATTAGATCTACGATAACATAGGGTTTTGCTTCATCAATACAAGTTAAATCGATCTACGACAGTTTAACGTTTTCACCACATAATTGGAACATCCTACACGTAATTGAGCCTGGTAGATACAAAAGATGATAGAAAACTAACCCTAGAGAAGGCCTAACAACCGACGTAAAGTCAATTCCCGGAACAACTCCTCTCGAATTGGCAAACCATATCCTCACATACTACTGGATCGTTCAACCCGTTTGCAAGGCCTGACCATGTGGATATCAAACTAAACCTTGGAAAACAAGGCATAACCATAACAGATCAAATCAACTGGGTAAAGATCAAGCAAGATGCTGCCCTTACACTCGAGAAAAGGTGCAGAGGCAGCGAAACAACTAAAGGCAGCATAACTAAGCAATCATAACAAAAAGGTACCGATGCTAGCCCAAACAAATCTATGATAACAGTATTACTCGCCATCAACAAGGCTTCAGTACGAGTAACACCAAATAACGCATAAGCAGATACTGCCTAGACCGCAAGATGCGATCTAGGCAGCATGATACTTACCCGAAAGAAACCCTAGAAACAAGGGGTGGCGATGCGCCGAGATTGTGTTTGTTGTGAACGTGATCGTCCTCCTTTCTCAATAACCTTAGGTACATATTTATAGTCCGGAGACTTTCTATCTTTGGAATAACCCTAACAACTCTATCTCTTACTTAAACCGAAACGTAACCTACCATAATATACAGATACACGGGCAATTTAGCCCAAGCCCACGCACAAGGCTAATCCAGCAATACGTTGTATATATGTATCCTCCAAGCCCATCTTGATTACGGCCCATCTCCTCCTTTGGCCAAAATGTGGCGATAACACATGCCCCCCTGGTTTTGGCAATAATAATTCCAAAACCACTCTGTTTTTTTCCCCTCCTTTTTTTATATCGGGTTACGCGTTGCAGAGCAGAATCGTCACGCCGCCCCTTCATCATGATGCCTTGTCTTCTTAACTTCTCCGCAGTGCATGATTTGACCGTTTTGGCACCACATTATGAAAAACTGCTATGGCATTGAACCACCTCCCACTATTCCTCTTATTTAAATTCATCTGAGCAGTTTGCGCCCCCATCCTCTTCCATTAGCCAAAAAACCCTCTTTCTCCGCCATGGCCTCCTCTTCTTCCTCCAAATCATCCGGCCTTTCCTTCCAATCCTCCAACACACTGAGCGACCGGGAGCCGACGCCGGAGCACCCGCCAATGGCGGCGTACGATGCTCTCGCCCCACAATGGTGGGACGAGAGGGACTGGGACTTCGCCGCCTGGTCAGAGGACGACGAGTCCCTGACCGACGGCGAGGAGGGCCTCCAGTTCCTTGCCGACGGGGAACTGGAGGCGGAGAGCGCTGACGACGCCGTGTCCTGGGGTGAGGACGTCGAATCCTCCGACGAGGAGGAGGAAGCGGAGGAGGACACCTCCTCCGACGAATACCCGCCGGTGAAGCGCTTCCGCGCCGGGTCCAGCGAGGACACCGACGACGACGACGAGGATGAGGAGGCCCCCGCTGACAACTTCAGCAGCAGCGGTGAAGACTACGCCGGCAGCAGCGCCGATGACAGCGAGTACGACGACGGCGAAGACAGCGGCGACGACACCGGCTTATAGATTAGGAACTAGTAGTAGTAGTACTAGTAGTAGATTTCCCTTTGTAAGCAATCGGCTTCATTGTACATAACCGTCTTTTGAATCATCAAAGATTGCTTTCCCAATTTGATTTTGCCGATAGTCAAAATACGTCAACGTTCCAGAAGCCGATAGTAATGTATCGGATTTCACCATACTACGCTCATATGGTCAACCAAGTCAGAGCCCAAAGAGCCGATGGTAACACATCGACTTTCCCCACAAACGTTGACAAGGTCAAATTTGGTCGCATATTTAGATAAATCTGAGCGGCCACTTTCCAATTTCAAACGGTAACCTGTGACCTTCTTCAAAAAGGCTAACCCAGATCTCCAATTGCCTCACCGAACAGATCGAGCTTACAGCGACAAGAACCCTCGATCCCCAATCGCATAGATCCATCTCCGCCGGCAAACTAGATGGCGGAATCGTCCAATACCAACACGGCAGTCTCTGGTCTGAAGGTACGCCTGCTCCTCGCAGTCTGAACACGGTGCTAGAATTAATAGCCAACACCTGAATTAATGCTTTATTCCACCGTTAAATTTTTAGGTTTCAGACATCCTGCTACCGCATCCTTCTCTCCCAAATTCTCTCTGTCTTGGCCCCCGTACAGAATCTAGTCCTGCCCATCTGATCTCTTGCGAGGCAAACAGAATCCCCTTCGTAAGCCAAAACCTAGATTTGAATTCCTGGGCCGACTGCTTGCGAGCCTGGCCTAACCCTCCTGAACACTGGGTCTCTTGGTACAGCAGGGTAGGCAAAACTTACCAATCCCAATGGGAAAGCACGGGAATAGCCGATGCTTTGTATTTGTCATTGTCTCCCCTTGAGAAACATGAAAATCTTCTAAAAACCATCGGCTATTTCTGGTCCGATGCTCTGAACTGCTTCATGTTTGGTCATGGCCCCATGACACCAACTCTGTTAGACGTGGTGATGATTACTGGTCTGGATGTTACATCACCCAGCCCCTCTGCTTTTAAGCTGACAAAGGTCCCCTACAAGCTTTCTTCCAAAACAGACTGCACGAACTGGGGTGCCTATCTTCAAAAACACATGAAAACTAAAGGCCCTGTCACAGAGAAAGAACACACGGCTTTCCTCAACTTCTGGCTGGAACATTTCATATTCTGTGGCCCTTCCCTGGCTCCAACCAAGAATTACCTCTCCTTGGCCTATGAACTTGCCAAAGGCACTCAACTCGGCATCGGCAAACTGTTCCTTGGAGAAGTCTATCGATATCTCTAGTTGATGTCTGTCAAATTATTCTCCGGCCTAGCAGTCAAAACAGGAGGTCCTTGGTGGTTCATTCAGCTATGGTCTCAGCTGTATTTCCAAAACCATGTCCCAAACTTCCCCCTTTTGGCGAGCTGCACCTTTCCAGATGCCAAAGGGAAGCAGATCCGATGCACCAGCTACGGCCAAGCTCTGTATAGACTGCCAGGTAGTAAACTGATCCCTCAGGAAGCATCCAAGTGGTGCAGCATTTTCTTCCAAGGCCTGGACAATCCTATCTTCTTTCCTTACACGGAAGAATCGGAACATTTTGAAAATCCAATCTCCTTCAGGCTAGACAACTTTGCCGATGACACCAGCACTCGGCAGCTATTTTCCACTGTGATCCGTCCCTACTTCCTTCCAGTTGGCATGAGTACATCCAACAGAATAATCAAGCCTGGATACGAATTCTACCAGCCGGTCGTAGTGGCTCGGCAATTTGGCCTTGGACAAGTACCTCCCCATTTCTTTCTCCACCATCTTACAGAGAGCAGAGCTGACCTGCCCGATCCTCTCACCAGTCAAAGGTGTTATTCCTTCTTTGACGCTCTGACCATCCCAATTCCTAGCAACCTCACCTTCGCTTCATCAACCGATGGTTTTGAGAACTGGTGGTTGATGTGGAAGACTCATGCCTTCAGGAGAGCTCTGGGACCGTTGCTGGAACAACTCGATGCTGAATATGATACCCCCGTAGAACAGGTACCACTACTTGTAAATTTTCTTGATGCAGCTCACAAATGATTCGTCTAATAACCCGCTCTGTCTCCTTGCAGCAACAAGATGGTCCTGAACCTACACACGGTGATGGCTCCCCCTTTGAATTCTTCCCACCAGCTCCTGTGGTCCTTTTCTGCAAAAACTCGCCACCTTTGAAAAAGGTCGTGATGCAGAACCAGCCGATATCACCACAATCGGCTTCCAAGAGCCAAGCAACTTCGGGGTCAGCCGCCTCTCGAGTTCCAACTAAAACAAGAACGGTGGTGAGGAAGGTAGCTGCCAGGAAGACTTTGAGGCGCCGGAGCCCTTCTCCAGAAAGTTCGCATGTACGCTGACCCATGCCTTGGTTGATCTCTTTCATCCTTGCAATCATGCTTGTGCTTACTAGCTTCTCCTTTTCTTACAGGTTTCCACCGAAGACACCTCCAGCGGGGACACACAATCCGATCGAGGCGAATCGGGCCCCACAGACTCTGAGAGGACCACCACACCGAGCCAGCCAGATTTGCCACCATCGGCTCCCCGGAAAAGGCCGGTCCCTGAACCTACTTCCCCCCGAGCATCAGTCGAGGCGGGGCCAACTGTGAGCCCCAAGAGGGCTCGCAAGGGACTGCAAACTCCTTCGTCGAGCCAAGAGGTTTCGAAAGTCATCACCCTCCATGCTCTTACCAACTGTTTTTTTTATCTGCCGATTTATCACTATTTATATCGGCTAAGCACCTTCCATGCAGACGACTGACACTTCTAGTGGGAAAGCCGGGGAAGTGCCGATGCCTTTCACAAGGCTGGATCTAGTAATCCCTGAAGGTGTAGATGAGACGGTTACCACTTTGGCCAAACCCCCAGCAACAACACACAAGCCGATTGTCTCATCATCTGCTATCCCCTTGATCTTAGGAGAGGTACGTTCGCTTCGTTCAGCTCATCCTTCCATGTTGGACGCATACTGACGCCATTTCGGCCTGCCAGGGTTGTGATATATCAGGCCTGCTGACGTTCGATCCTGAATCCATCGATCCTGAATCCATCGAACCAACTCTCTCTGTCGCCAACGATGAACCACGAGCAAAGGCTGTTCTACCTCAATTCCAGCATCTCAAAGCCTTGCTGTCCTCCCCGATCGAGAAGTTGATCGAGGGTTCTGAAGAGGTGAAGAGTGTTCTTGCCGAAATCAAGGACCAACTCCCAGTAGCATTGCAGGTGAAGCTTTGGCCAGTTGTAACTCTGTCTTTCTACGGGTCGAGGGTGAAGTTGGCTCGTGAGAGGATTAATCTGCGCCGCGCCCAACTCCCGCTGAAGGCCAATATTGCAGACAAATGTCAGCGGCTCAACGAGAAAAAGGCGTCTCTGGATGCCAAAACTGACACCTCTGTCAGCACCGCCGAGCTTGCATCCTTGAAAAAGGAATTGGGAGACCTTGAAGAGAAGGTCCGGGCGACTAAACAGCTCATTCGTGACAAGGAAGCATTCATCGCCCGCTCCCAAGACGAAGCAGAAGGCCTCAAAGCTCAACTGAAGACTGATCTGGCGGAAATACGTGCCCTGAACAAGCAGCTAGTGATGGGCAAGGACGAAGATGACGAAGAGATCGCCGAGGTGGATCGTGTCCGTGCTGACGCCCTCCACGCCTTCGAGGCATTCCTTCAGTAGCTTATTCATGTAAACTGACAACTGCTCGTAACAGTTTGAACCTCTAGAGTCGATGGCTGTGCATCGGCTATATTTTTTTTTATTGGCCGATTTCATGTATCGGCCCCCATATTTTACTGTCCATCATCCCACATGCTTGGGAAATACTTCTTGAGATGCTGACCGTTGACAGCCACTGGGAATTTCACGCCGTCCAGCTCCTCAAGCATGTACGCGTTCCCCCTTAAAACTTGATCGACCCTGTATGGCCCGTGCCAATTTGGAGACCATTTACCATATGCTGCATCCTTAGTCCCCAATGGCAATACAGCTTCCCATACCAGGTCGCCAACGTGGAACTCCTTTGGTATCACCTTCTTATTATATGCACGAGCTACCTTGGCCTTGTTCTCTTTGATTTTCTCAAGCGACCACAGCCTAAGCTCAGTTACATCCTCAACACTGTCACTCATCAGGGCTGCATATTCTTCAGTTGTTAGATCGTTCTGAAAAGTGACACGTCTTGATCCGGCCGTAATCTCCCAGGGCAATACGGCTTCTTGTCCATAGACTAGATGGTATGGCGAGGTTTTTATCGCTCCATGACATGACATGCGATAGGCCCATAAAGCCTCTGATAAAACCTCGTGCCAACGCCTAGGGTGCTCATCGATTTTCCTCTTGATCAACTTGATAAGGCTCTGGTTGGACGCTTCAGCTTGCCCATTTGCTTGAGCATAGTATGGAGATGATCGGATCATCTTAATTCCCGTGTCCTCGCAGAACTCTCTAAACTCGTGAGAAGTGAAGACCGAACCTCCATCGGTCGTGATAGTTTGGGGAATCCCGAATCTATGAATGACATGTTCTTTCACAAAATCGATAACATCCTTCGAGGTCACTGACTTCATAGGGACGGCTTCCACCCATTTAGTGAAATAATCCGTAATGGCCAAAATCCACATGTGGCCTTTGCTTGATGGAGGATTGATCTTGCCAATCATATCCATGCCCCAACCTCGGAATGGCCAAGGTTTGATGATGGGGTTCATTGCTGACGCGGGTACCGTCTGAATTTTTCCAAATTTCTGACATGCTTGACACCCTTTGTAGTACTTAAAGCAGTCCTCAAGCATGGTGGGCCAATAAAACCCTGATCGCCTGATCAACCATTTCATCTTGTGAGCCGATTGGTGAGTTCCACAGGCGCCTTCGTGTACCTCGTGTAGGAGCCGATTGGCCTCGGTTGGCCCCAGACATTTGAGCAGTAATCCTTCCAGAGTCCTGTAGAACATGTCGTCCCCAATAAGCACATACTTCATGGCCTTGTACCTTATCCGTTTAGGTGCCCCCCGAGCCGAATCTTTCAAGTAATTGAAGATATCGGCTCTCCAGTCGTCCGCCTCCAGGAACTGTACCTGAACATCAGCTCCCTCTGCTACGTCCTTGTAGCCTGAAGCCGTTTGTGCGAGGTCATTTGCCTCGGTATTCTGCGATCGCGGGATCCAGTTAAAGTTTATGTACTGGAACTGTGCCATCAGCTCACGGCATTGCAACCATAATGGGAAGAGCGACTCGCTCTCACACTTGTAATCCTCCGTGAGTTGGGAAATCACCAATTTGGAGTCTCCAAAAATTTCCACTCCTTCTGCTCTAGCTTCGATGAGCAACTCCATTCCCTTGTGTATCGCCTCATACTCAGCGACGTTGTTGGTGCAAGGGGTAGATAGCCTGATGGAGAAGGAATATGTTGCCCCCCGGGGCGACACGAGTAGAATGTCGATGCCGCAACCATCATCACAAACCGATCCATCGAAAAGCATAGCCCACGCTCGTATAGACAGTGCTGCTATATCAGTGTTGATTCTTTCAGCAATAAGGTCGGCCAACGCCTGACCCTTAACCGCTTTCGCGGGTTGATACCGGATATCAAATTCCGATAATGCAAACATCCATTTGCCGAGTCGGCCTTTCAACATAGGAGCCGAGAGCATATGTTTTATGACATCTGATTTGCATATAATGATAATCTCCGCTGAGAGCAAGATGTGGCGCAGCTTGGTGCAGGTGAAAAACAGGCGGAGGCACAACTTATCGATCTCAGGGTACCTTGTCTCTGCGTCCAGCATCCTTCTGCTGATGTAAAACACAACTTGCTCCAGACCATCATAAACTTGCACCACCACCGAGGCGATGGACGTGTCAGCTACTGACAAGTAAATGTAGAACGGCCTATCCGGCTGGGGCGGAACCAACACTGGCGGCTTCGTCAGATATTTTTTGATTTCGTCGAAGGCTCGTTGTTGTTCTGTCCCCCAGCGGAACTCCTCATCAGTTTTAATTTTCACAAGTCCCATGAACGGCTCTATTCTTCCTGACTGATTGGAGATGAATCTTCTGACGAAGTTGATCTTGCCGATGAGAGACTGCAGTTCTTTCTCCGTGGTAGGTGGCTTCATTGTTCGCACTGCCTCCTGACTTTTCAGGCCGATCTCGATTCCGCGTTCATGGACCAAGAAACCCAAGAACTGACCGGCCGTCACACCGAAGGCACACTTCTTTGGATTCATCCATAGCCCGAATTTCCTTGTTGGGTCCAGGACGCGTCGCAGATCGTCCAAGTGTCCTTGTACTGAAGCAGACTTGACCACCACGTCATCGATATAAATTTCCACCAGCTTGCCGATCAGATCATGGAAAATGTAATTCATGGCTCTTTGGTATGTGGCGCCGGCATTCTTCAGTCCAAACGTCATGACTACATATTCAAACAACCCCACCGAACCTGGGAGTCTGAATGCAGTCTTGTGTATATCTTCCGGAGCCATAAAAATTTGGTTGTAACCGGCATTGCCATCCATGAAGCTCAAAATCTTATGACCAGCAGCTGCGTTGATTAATGTCTCTGCTACCGGCATCGGATACTCATCCTTTGGAGTGGCTCTATTGAGATCCCGAAAATCTATGGCAACACGCCAGCGGCCATCCTTTTTCTCTACAGGTACGATACTAGAGATCCACTCAGCATACCTGCATGGCCTGATTAACCGAGCTGTCAACATTTTCTCGATCTCTTTCTTGACTTCTTTCAAAATTTCGGCCTTCATCTGTCGTGCTCGCTACTGGAATGGCCGAAACCCTTTCTTAAGCGGGAGTCGATGCTCGATGATGCTCCTGTCTAACCCGGGCATCTCTGTATAGTCCCAGGCAAAGCAATCTGGATATTCTTTCAACATAGCTATCATCGGACCCCGCAGATTCGGATCTAACTTCTTGCTGATAAATGTTTGTCGTGGCTTATCCCCAAGACCGATGTCAATCTCCTCTAGCTCATCAGCGGAGGTAAACCCATACCCTAGCTTTCCGTCACCTGCTAAATCGATGCTAAACACGGGGCAAACAGTTGGTGAGGATAACAAAGATAATTTGGGCCGATTGCCGGAATCGGCCCCCTTTTTGATTGCATTAGTCAAGGAAGGTTTACAACTTATTTGTGCTCTACAATGGCAGAGAATCTCCCTACTACGACTGCATGACCTGTTTGTCGTAAGTTTACTGCTTTCCATTTTTTGTGGCCGATCGCAAGGATCGGCCATACCACGTACGATCGTGGACTTTGCTACTCTGTTAGGCCAGTGGATAAGACCAGCCTCACCCTGTTTTTTGTAGCTTCAATGCGCTCACAGCCGTCTAGACTGATTCCAGAGATCGGCTCTTGGTCTTCTGCCTCCCAGATGTTCATGCCAGCTATGGAGATCTCGATCGAATCATCTGCATGAATGACCTCCACTTTATCTCCATCCCACTGTATTAGGCACTGGTGCATCGTGGATGGAATGCAACAGTTAGCGTGAATCCAATCCCTCCCCAGCAAGACAGCGTAGGTGCTTTTGCTGTCAACGATGAAGAACGACGTAGGGATGCTTTTTCTGCCCACGGTCAGATCCACGTTCAGAACGCCTTGCGTTTCTGTAGTTTGGCCGTTGAAGTCGCTTAACGTGACGTTGGTTTTGATCAGATCTGCAGTGGAGCGTCCCAAACGCCGTAGCATGGAGTATGGCATTATATTGACTGCCGCTCCGGTGCCAACCAACATCTTGCGGACAGGCTGCCCATTGATATAACCTCGCAGGTACAGGGCTTTCAGATGTTTGTAGCCCTTTTCTCGTGGCTTCTCAAATATAACCGGCCGTGGGCCGCAGTCAAACTGTGCCACTGGTAGTTCTTTGGTTCTTGGAGCGCAAAACTCTGACGGAAGTGTGAACACCATGTTTGTGCCAGCCGGTGTCTTCGCATCGGCTTTTACTGGTTTCGGGCGCCACTCTTTCCTTTTCGGACGAGCCTCCGTTTCCAAGGTTTGCCGAACTTTCACGGCCAGATCGGGCCGTGCTTTCCTTAAAGCGTGGAGGTACTGCGCTTCGGCTTCCTCCAAGCTACGCAGTCGCTGAACTCTACGCTTCTGGGTGTGTCTGAGTCCATCGGGACACCACCTTGGCCGGTGATACCTGTCTTCTTCTTCTTTACCCTTTGGCTCCTCGAGATCTTTTGCTCGAGATGACTCCTCTTGCCTGTTCTGAGGCGGGAGAGGCCCTAGACGCTTGAACACTGAAACTGGACCTGTGTCATCCTTCTGCTGTCCACATTCCGGGCAGTTGTCGATTGTAGGCAATCGGCTCATTCCCGCATCCCAGCAATACTTGAAGAAAGGGCAATCCCAATGTTTATCCACGCCTTCCTTTGACTTTCCCCTAGCGAGGTGCTCATATCCTTCATCATCTCTACCGTGCCGGCGACGTCGGTCATACTGACGCTCATACTTGTTAAGGAGATGCGTGGAGTGTGGCTTCTGATATCGCACGCTTCTCACTTGCTCCTCGGTTAAATACCGCCTGTCATCATAACGGGGCCGGTCACGTGGACCAGCCTCCTCTCTTTCTTTGCCCCGAGAGCGACCGCCTTCCTCCTTATATGTGCCATGGTGGTACACAGGCCCTGTCATATTAACATCGAACGAGAAATCTAACTGACGCCTCGTGGAGTGGCTGTGTTCTACCATGTTGACGCCGGGAAACGGGTTTGTGTCTACTTTCATGGAGAATTGCCCAAGGATCAGACGGCCCTGTTCTATCACCGTTTGGATCTGGCGACGTAGCTCTTTGCAATCATTGGTGGTGTGGGTGAATGAGTGGTGCCACTTGCAATATGGTCTCCCGTTCATTTCTTGAGCCGTAGGGATTTTATGGCCTTCGGGTAACTTCAGCTGCTTTTCTTTCAGTAGTAAATCGAATATCTGCTCAGCTTTGCTCACATCGAAGTCGAACCCTTTTGCAGGCCCTTGCTGTTTTACCCATTTGCAGGACACAGGATCTGCCCCCCGAGCCCATTCAGCCACGGCCACCTCCTGGTCTTGTACGGGATCCTCTTCTTCTGTATCGACCAGGCCTATCGGACGTTTGAACTTGTCTTGGTACAACTCAGGGTGGCGCTGTTCATACATTGTCAGTTTCTGGGCCATGTGCGCCAATGAATTGTATTCTACTTGGAAAGCCAGATCCTTGATAGGTGCTGAGAGACCCAACACTGCCAGCTCGACTGCTTCTTTCTCAGTTAAACGAGCCGAATAACATCGGTTCTTGACAGTCCTGAAACGTTGAATGTACTCGGCTACCGTTTCTCCCTGCTTTTGCCGCACCTGCGCCAGATCTGCAATGCCAGCCTCGGTAGCTTCTGAATGATACTGAATGTGGAACTGTTCTTCCAGTTGCTTCCAGGTCTGGATCGAATCCGGTGGCAACGAGGTGTACCACCCAAAAGCTGGTCCTGTCAGAGATTGCGCAAAGAACCTTACGCGTAACTGATCCGATGCTGAAATCATGCCTAACTGTGCCAGGTATCGGCTCACGTGCTCGATCGAGCTCGACCCTTCTGATCCGCTAAACCTTGAGAACTCAGGGAGCCGATACTTGGGTGGCAGCGGAATTAGATCAAACTCGTTGGGGTACGGCTTAGAATAGCCGATTGTCCTTCTCTTCGGCACGAAGCCGAACTGGTCTCTCAAGATGGTACGGATCTGCTCCACCGTTTGAGCTGCAGGGGCTAAATTCTCATGACTCGTTCCGGTGGCATACTTGGCTAGCCATGCCTGTTTATCCGCGTCCATCCCAGACATCCCCGCTCCAGAAATACCTGCTCCTGAAGCCCCTACTCCAGAAACTCCTGCCCCAGAAATCCCTGCGGTTGCAATCTGGTTCGTGCGCGTCAGGCTACTGCAGTCTGGCACGTAGGTGCACACATATCCATGCGGGATTTCTTTAGGTGGTTCAAACAGGAATTGGCAATCGCCAGGGTCACCTCCAACCTTGTAGACGACGTACGCCGGTGCCCCTGGTGGCTCCGGAGCTGCAAGCGTGAATGGCAGCTGTGGCCTGGTCTGGAGCAGTCTTTCTCCCTGGTGAGTCCCTAGAGTAGGCCCCGACGGAGAGTACTGATGTTTCATGATCTCCTGAACTACGCGGACCGCGACGCGCTCGAAAGTGTTCACTAGGCTCTCAGAATGGCGGTGAAGAGAATGAGCCACCATGTAATTGACTTCCTGTCGCAGAGCTCTGGTGCGCTCTTCTGAAGGAACTGACAGATCCACCTCATCAAGAGCACCTTCGGGTGAGAACCCTTTCCACCTGATGCCATGCTTACGGGTCCTTTCAAAAGAGCCGATGAGATCGGCTTCGAAGAGAGCTTTGATATCATCGTACTTCGCCTTGTGCTCATCAGGCAGATCGTCGTACGTGACCGGTCTGTTCTCCATCGCAGCGTCAGATGTTGATGCAGACGTTGTTGACGGTCCCACCGGGCATGCCAGAATGTGTTGCCTGCCAAAACCCACCGGCGAGCAGCGACGAGCAACACGAAGAGCCGGGAGGCTCCCAGAACTGCTGGTGGGCCCTGGTCCCTCGGGCAACGGCCCGCAAAACTCCGACACACGTCCTGGCTGGTGCAAGGGCGTGCCACCTGACCTATACCTAGTCAGGAAGGTGATGGATTGCTTCGATTGGTTTCCTGCATGGCAAACAAACATACGTAAAATTCGAGCCGCGACCGGCTCCCAGGTTTCCCTGTGAATCGGCTCCTGGAGCCGATTATCCCATGGTTCTGCATTAGATCTACGATAACATGGGGTTTTGCTTCATCAATACAAGTTAAATCGATCTACGACAGTTTAACGTTTTCACCACATAATTGGAACATCCTACACGTAATTGAGCCTGGTAGATACAAAATATGATAGAAAACTAACCCTAGAGAAGGCCTAACAACCGACGTAAAGTCAATTCCCGGAACAACTCCTCTCGAATTGGCAAACCATATCCTCACATACTACTGGATCGTTCAACCCGTTTGCAAGGCCTGACCATGTGGATATCAAACTAAACCTTGGAAAACAAGGCATAACCATAACAGATCAAATCAACTGGGTAAAGATCAAGCAAGATGCTGCCCTTACACTCGAGAAAAGGTGCAGAGGCAGCGAAACAACTAAAGGCAGCATAACTAAGCAATCATAACAAAAAGGTACCGATGCTAGCCCAAACAAATCTATGATAACAGTATTACTCGCCATCAACAAGGCTTCAGTACGAGTAACACCAAATAACGCATAAGCAGATACTGCCTAGACCGCAAGATGCGATCTAGGCAGCATGATACTTACCCGAAAGAAACCCTAGAAACAAGGGGTGGCGATGCGCCGAGATTGTGTTTGTTGTGAACGTGATCGTCCTCCTTTCTCAATAACCTTAGGTACATATTTATAGTCCGGAGACTTTCTATCTTTGGAATAACCCTAACAACTCTATCTCTTACTTAAACCGAAACGTAACCTACCATAATATACAGATACACGGGCAATTTAGCCCAAGCCCACGCACAAGGCTAATCCAGCAATACGTTGTATATATGTATCCTCCAAGCCCATCTTGATTACGGCCCATCTCCTCCTTTGGCCAAAATGTGGCGATAACACCAACAAATAGAAAGTTCTTGAGATTCTACATCACATATGCAATGTGTTCAGTGCTAGCGCCAACAACATGGATTCGTGTCAGTCCAAGGGTGTATCCATCACTGGTGAACATAAAGGAAGCAAAGAATCTGAACATTTGTAAATTTGTGATCACCATTATTCACAAATCATTAAACAATAATGGAGAAAAGGAACAAGTCATGCCTTGCATGTTGTACCTCATGGTAACTTCTCTTTTTATCTTTTTGTACTAAGAGATTTTTTCTTTTTATATGGTAATCTCAGTTTTTATTTTTTTTCTCATGTAGGTGAAATATGTTGATTCATTACAGCTACAAGGGATCGACATTTGTGAGGACATAACAATAGTTTATGTATGGACAAATGCCATGATCAAGGAAGCTCTTAAACAAGATACCAGGAGCAACGGGTCGTTCGGCGCACCACCGGTACATTACACTAGTGTTTTTTTCTCATTGAAAAATGTAACTACATTTTTCTGTGTGATTGTCTTATTTTCTTCACAAGACATTTTTGGTCATGTGTTTTTACTTTTTGAAATGATGGTATTGTTTTATGTTTTTTTGTACATCTTAAAGCTGAATTTGAAGAGCAGGGGTTACATAATGAGGGATCTCTTAGGGACAGTCATGAACTAACCATGTCTGACCCATGCTCTATGAACGAGGAAAAGACTAATGTTGAAGCTGATTCAGAAAGTGTTAGGGAGCAAGGAGGTGTTCATGAAGAGAGCATGTCCAAGGAACAATCTACAAACGAGGAAAGGAACGATGATGTTCAATCTGGTTCAGAAGCTTCAAGCGATCAAGACGAGCAAAGTATATTGTTTTCAGACCCAGGGAAGATTGAAAAGTTTATCAAAAAACATGCAGCAACTAAACTAACAACATATGTAAGTCAAAGACAATAGTCCACCTTTTTGCTTGTTTTTTATTTTTTGATCTCTTGCTATAATTTCAATTATAACAATTTAAAATGCAATAGGGGATGGCAAGCTACAAGGAAGCAATCGAGTATGCCTGCCATGGTTCCAAAGCTTCTCTACAGATGTTAGTGAGGAATCTTTCCAAGGTTCCACACAACGAAACAAATTCTACAGAACACAAACTTACCAGCTCTCCAAAGTGCAAGGAAGATAAAGTGAAGAGATGTAAAGAAAGGAAAGAAAAAGAGCCGAGGGGCAGCCGTTATAATTGATGAAAAGCACAAACCATTTTCTTCCAGTGAAGATTATTCATGTCAAGATAGAGAGAGAGATCATGAGCAAAAAGCATGTCTGCAGAAGTTAAAGGTGTTGATCTTGGGAAGACATTGCTAGAGAAAAATACAGCAATAGTTCCATAAGATGAACCATTGGCACGAAATACTGTCAAACCAAAGAGGGCAAAGTCAGAACCCAGCAAGCAACATGATCTGCTCATGCAAGAAGAAGTTATAACAGACTACAAGGTTGATGATTCAGAGATGTCAACTATTTTGGCTCTACCATCACAAGGAACAACTGCTCCCAAGAAAAAGGTAGTCACATGGGATGCAAGCATAACAAACAAGGATGATATTATCAAGCCAAGGAGAAAAATGGAAATGGAACAGATGAAATCCAAAGCAACAACACAAGCACAGAAGAACAACCACTCTCCAATTCAAGAAGTAGCTACTGGTACTGATGCACCTACTACCAAGATATTCACACATTAGAGAAAAACCAGATAAGACATTTGTGAATCTCATGTCATTGAATTCTTGGAAAAACAGTGAGAGGCAAGGCGGGAACATGTGCCTTTGGTGATAGATACCAAAGAAGATGTAGTTACACCGATAATCAAGGGTAGTAAGCTTGAATACACATAGTGCAATGCTGAATATGTTGTAGATTTGGAGCAAACACAAGCGCATGTAAACCCAACAAGGATCCTGAGCCATGACAGAGATGACAGTGCAGATGGAGATACCATGTCTGACATTTCTGATAGTACAAAGAGGAAATAACTTATTGATCTCGTGGTTAGCTCCCCATGCGGTCAAAATTTCAATATCCCTCGCCTTGAACTCTATGAATCCTTTGATATGGATACGGCAATGCCAGGTGGTGTTGATATGCACGAACTCATGCAGTTTTTGCCAGCCAGAGAACTAGTCGATGAAGGACTACAAAGCATCAACGATGTAGCATTAGGGCATGAGTGCCAAAAACTATTGTTAGAAATGGAACCGAAACTGATTCATAATAAAAGGAAAGGTGCTTCATTTGCAAAAAAGAAAGATAAGAGATTAAAGCATGTTGCAGTGACAAACTCACCCTCACCTGGGAGGTACAGAACTCGGTCTGTAATTTTCCAAGAACTGTCTGATAGTACAAAGAAGACAGACAATTTATCAACAACAAACACTGACGAGGGAATGTCTGACGGGCAAGAGAAGTTAAAAGATGCTCCAGCAACAACAAACATAGTTTAAGGGAAACATTCATCGGGGGGCATTTAGTGAGCATACAAGCATTCATGATACTACCATGCATAGAGAAATAATACAAGGAGCAGATGTAACTGAAGCAGCAGAGGATTCTGATGGAAGCTTTATGGTTGAGCAAAATTCCAGAGCGAAAGCAACATCAAGCAATGTCCCTATCTCGACACAACACGAGATGATGAACATGAAGCTCAACTTTGACAGTGATGAGATGGAAAGGAGACTTAAAGATGCTTTGAGGATGGCTCCAGATCCTCCTCCTTTTGATCCTGATACACCTCCAGAATACCTTGATCAGAATGTACAAGTTATCGAGGAAGATAACAAAGACATAGAGAAATAAGAATTGCCATCTATGCAAGAAGTAGAATGTAACAAATCACCCATAGTACACCAATCACACAAGAATATGATAAAAGGGTTCCAAGGCTAGGGAAGTTTGCAAAATCGCCTTTCGTCAACCTTGAAATGTAGAAAACATATTATGTGAGCAAGCCAGTGGAGGATGTATACAGAGTGGTGTGCAAGCATGGCTACGTTGCTTCTCCTGGGGATCACAACAATGACAAAGTTGTAATCGACACTGACACTTTCTTTGTTAATCTATGTCAACACCCGGATTTTTCAATCCTAGATGCCTGTTATGCCATACATCGCAATCCCAGGATTACCATTTTTGCGAGACATAACAGAATTGGATACCATAGTACATCATCCGTTACAACGATACATAAGTTCTTACACAAATAGGGATCTCATGATCCAGTTCTTAATACACTTCAAGCAGCGGAATACGTAATAATAACGGTAGCGTAGGCGAAGCTCCATCTTCAGGGTCACAGGCAATGCTGACGATGGGAGATGATCCTAGTTGTCGTAACCTTCCTGGGGTCCATCTTCCAGGTACTCCTCTTCATAGTCTGGCCATGGGAATAGCCAGGGACAAAGCCATGAGTACTCTTTAAGTACTCGCAAACTAATACTAACAGGTAAGGGGTTTTTGGATAATAGGACACTAGCCTCTAGGGTTGTTTTGCAAAAAGCCAGGTTTATCTCTACTCAGTTCTAAAGCTAGTCACAATTTAATAACTCCTAAGTGGGATCTTGTAATTCAGGTCACAACTCTGTTGTGGTCAAGTCAAAGTCTCAATTCGTTTCGCAAGTCATTTTGAAAAGTCTGACGGGGGAACAGTATGGCCACTCCAACTGTCCATAACCGCGGACGCGGCTATTCGAATAGTTTGACACTCTGCAGAGATTGTACACTTTCACCACAACATTCGATACATCCGTCAGGAACAAATCCTGAATTCACATACTCAGTATGCGGATAATCAATCCTAACCTTTCGATTACACGCCCTAGTATAAGCACCTCTCCTGTGAGTTTGGCCTCCCAACCATGACCACTGTCATCTTGGGTACTGCACAGGTGGACAATCTTCACAAGGTAGCCTCAGCTCAGACCTTGGCCGTGAGGGAACTAATACTAAGGAATATAATTTTCCAGTCAAGCCCTACCCAATCTTCGGGTATTGTGGTTGTACGATAAAATTGGAATGGTATCGCATCCAGACAACCATCAGTTTTATAAAGGGCTAAGGCTCATGCCTCAACATTTTCATCACCAAAATCATCAAGTGTTTGGAAACACATGTCCAAAACAGTTCAATAGAATGATCCATCATTCCAAGGTTTTCATAACCATTTTTCCACCAAGTAATCCCATCTAAAGTTGATCAAGTTTTATGCTTAGCACTAGCATCTACAGGTGGGGGTAAGCACTGATGAGGGGTGGTAAACTAGTGGGGTTTTAACTAAGTTCAAACTCATGCCTTAGGATGACATCAAGGTTATCTAGCTTAGGCCAAATTTTATGCCCTTTATGCCCTTTATGCGGGCGGTGGCTGTATGGCACGGGGCGGCAAACGGGGATGTCTGGCGGTCTCCTGGGTTGATGGCGATCGTGTATGCACGCGGCGAGGGTGGCGCGCGGTCTGTGGATGCTGGTCGAGGGTGGCGCTCTGGCGCACGCTCGGCATGGTCTGGGCGCGGCTTGTGCGCGTGGTCCAGGGCTTGGCCACGCTTGCGGCTGGAACAATGAGTGGCGATGGACGGTGGGCTGCCTCCTAGACAAGGTTGGCACAGCTAGTTCTTCCTCTAGCTTGCTGTCCACAATGGGGTGGCAAGGTTGGCTTCGGCTGTTCACCATTGATGGCAATGGCAAGCTCACAGGGGTGCTAGTCCTTAGTTAAACTTCCTAGATGATCTACTGAGCTGTGTGTGAGCTAACTAGGGAACAAGTTAGGCAAGAATCACTGCACACTATAGTGTTTGATGTTTTGTTTGATTTGTGTCTGCAACTTGTTTGATGAAATGGCCGCATGAAATCAAGTTTTGAATTTTGAAATGATTTTTGGTGGGTTTGCTAGGTTGGTGCTGGTGAGTCTGCAGACGCTTGGGTTTTGAAAGTTGAGCTTGTTTGAGTGGGTTTTGAAAAAGTTGGATCTTCCCATATGCAGAAGATTCAATTTTGAATTGTCATTTAAACTATGCATTTGAAAGTTTCTGGGTGATCACAAAGTGGGCCTTGATACTCTGTTATGAGTACATTCAAGGGGTGCAAAGATCCAGAAAAGTTTCTGTTAGGTTCTGAAAGTTTGAGACAGCCAAAGTAGGCATGGGAGTTAAATTGGCCAAAATGACCATTCACTTAATATATTTGTTTTGATTTACTTGTCTTTAAGGAAAGTGTGGGAAATGTTTTAGATGATGTTCATTTCACCTAAGAAACATTTTACAAGCAATGGATCACACAAACAAGGTGGTTTTTAAAGAAATTCAAAATCCATGCATACACATATACATGCATTCATGAGTTTATTTAGAAAAGTTTTTGTTAACCCTAATCTTGATGATTAGTGTTTGATGGTCTAAGTTTGGTATTTTCGGGATGTTACAATCTAGGGCACCTCGCAGATTCTATGGCACCTCAGAAGAAACTAGTAAATGTAGTTGTTGAGGTTGCCTTTAACATAATTAGGGATGAGAATAAAAATTCGAAGAATTACATCATACCTCTATGCATATATGTAAGTATATCTCCCATGTGCCCCTCCTGCAATGTTTTTTGTGTCTGCTCAAAAACAAAAAAATGGTGTGTGATGCGCCCAATTTTTTGTTATTTTTGTGTTTTTAGTATGTTCATGTCCAGAGATATCTAATTGAGTGTCGATTCAACTTACACTAGTAGGGAAAACCCTACCGCCAGCTAACTAAAATGGCCTACCGCTGACGAGCTAGGGTTCACCGGCGACCATCTCGTCGGCGGTAAGGACACATCGCCGGTGCACTCCAAATTCGCCGAGGGTATTCTTTGATATCGTCGGTGAATAATCTTATTCGTGGGGGGTAGTGCCCTTACCACCGGCGCCCATCCTGTTTTGCCGGGGATATTATGTACCATAGCAAAAATAGTAATAAGAAAATAGACAGAATACACAGTATACAGGAGAATACCCAGTATACATGAGAATACATAGTATACAGGATAATGACAGCAAAATACATATTAACATAATAACCAATAGCAGTATACACAAAATGTTCAATATAGCTAGTTAGGACATTGGTTCCTAGGATTATATAGAGTTCACTCATATCTTCACCCTCGTCGGAAGATTCGGGAGGAAAGCAAGTCATGCACCGCAGGGGATTGACTAAGTAAAATCATAGGACAGAACAATTAGTCATGATTTTCATTGAACATATATATTTACATTCTCCACATGAATTTCAGAGAACGTACCGTCTCATTCAAAAACAAAGGACTTATGCGGGTCACTTTAAATGGCTAACACCAAAGTTCGCAGGGAGCGGTATGGTAATCTTCCTATCCATGCAATGCCAAAGTAAGTAAACATAGTTATAAAGTAAGTAGCACAAACATAACTATAAAGTAAGTACATAGCATAAATAAAACATCACAAAGTCTAGCAAGATAAGTAATATATGACAAGTAGTTGATCCCACACGGCTCTTTCCTAGCTACATCAGGTGTCGTCATCATCGTCAGACAAACCTAAGGAAGAAGCAGACGACATGGGTGGACAGTAAAGTCGCTAGGGCTGAACCCATAGTACGGGCCCCGAGGGCGTGCGGTGGAGGAGCACACACCGTCGGACCTAGAGGGACTCGCCTCCTAGACGGGTTACTTGTGTTGAATGGCCACCAAGATCTCGTACTGCTGAGATATCACCATAGGATCCTCGCGGAGTGTCTGGACCAAGGGGTCAAGAAGTTGTCTCTCGACCAGTCGGTGCTCCCGCTCCTCCGCCATCGTTGCGACTGATGGCTGCAAGTGCACAGATCGTTTGTAGCTAGTTTCGAAGTTAAGATGTCGATCCCACATGGATCCCAAAGGTAAGTGTTTATGGGTGAAGTCTCTGTCACACTCAAAGTTGTCACAGGTCTTCGAGTGAATTGACTGAAAGTGTTGAAATAAGAATAGATTTTGTATTAAAGGAATTTATTTAAATAAAACTAAAATGTAAACTTCAGAAATAAAAGGCATAAAAGTAAAGAACGATTTGTTTGTTGTTTTCTGCAGATGACAAAGTAGGCGCGGTGAGATTTAGTTCATGATGATAGTGAATGTGCTAGGTGGATGAGTGATAAGTGTAACAATTATAATCTTATAAGTATGTGTATAGGCAAGCAACCCATAATTAGCCAGAACTCCTCTTGGTAGATTTCATCCCAACTTCAATAATCCTACTAGCCTGTTACCACAACCATGGTTAGTCACTAGACGATTAAGATCCTTTAGGTTGCTTATCAATTAAGCTCCTTGTATCGGACTAATGCAATAAGCATGGTGGCTCCTCGTGATCCTCGAGTCAAACTAGTTTCCCATTGATATCCCCATGTCACTTGGGGGTCGCCGGTCTGCTAGCGAACAAGATTCTATCTATATAGAACAAATCATCATGTTGTCTGGGCCCTTAATTGGACAACAAACATCAAGCATCCCACAAATATTCAAGCACACATAATATAGTAATTAATATCAACCACAAACTTAATGGAAATTATATAGGCACATCACATCTCACCAATCCCTTACATCTCCCACTCCCAAGGGAACTTACTCACACATGAGAGAAGAAAGCATCATCGATATAATTAAATAAAGGGAGTTCTTCTCGATATTACCGTGGAGATTCACAATAAGAAATAGAAATAAATCCAACACAATTCAAGATGGGAAGAACAATCTCAAACCCTGGTCTTGCAAGGTGGAGATACTCTCTCAAGTACAAGTAATGACTATGAAGGCGTGGTGGCTAGGATATCGAAGATTGTGAAGCGAGATGAAGAACGTCTTCCCCTTCTTATCCGGATCTCTTATGTCTCCCTTATGGATGGGATGGCGGCTCGTGTGTTCTGTTTTCGACCTCCGCATCTACACGAAAGTTGTCCCTTTCAATAAGACGAAGGCGATGGCAGCTATACGGAGGGAACTATACAGCTGGAAAATATTCCCGTCGTATAGTTACTCGTTAGAGCTTCTGTGTACTCCCCTTGATTGCTTCCAAAAAGATACTTGCTTGTTTTCGTTTGAATATTGTGTTTTTTCTGTTAAATCCCTCTGTTGATGTTCAGAACCTAAAACACACATTTAAAACCAAGTTTTCTTTGCTACCGAAGTATTCGCATTAGGTAAAGCTAGAAAACCATTAAATCCAAACAAAAACCATCAATAGAAACCATAAAAAATGTGTCGAATCTCACAGCTATCAACTCCCCCAAGCTTAGGTGTTGCTCACCCTTGAGTGAAAAGGAAATAAGAAAGGATAGCAGAGATTCGAGACTAAAATAAAAGAACTTACAAGCTCGAATTGGTGTCAAATTATTGTCTTCATGATTCCTGCAATATTAAACATGATCATACAAGTATTCATAAGATTGCACTGATTCCACTTCCTAACCACGTATATCTTGCTAGCAAATAAATCATATGCCTGAGCGATTGTCAAAAGTTTATCTAGGAAACTGAAACAAATCATTTTGGTCTCTCTCTTATTGAGAGATGAAAACTTTTTGCTCTTGTTCCTTTAATCAATTAAGAGTACTCAAGTTGGCACCAACAACGTTTAATTTAAGAACAACTCATCTTCTCCCACCTCAAAATTTTAAGACTCTCAAAGCACTTTTTTCCTTTCCTTGTTTTTCAAGAACTTCAGCTCTTTAGTAGAGAAATCATGCCACTGTTTTTAACATGTTAATTGGTACTATGTTGTGCACTCGTGACCATGCCAATAGATAACAGTTGAGCAATAGTGGGTCATAGGAGTACTACAACTTCAATTGAAACGTGAAACCACGAGGAGACTAAAAAATTTACCCATCATAGAATTACAGCTACAGACGTTTACATAACTCAATAGCCATAATCAAGTGGTTTCCCACATTTAGATCGTTGATGACCCACAAGTATAGGATATCACAACAGTCTTCGCGGGTAGTATTACCCAATTTATTGATTCGGGGGATCCAAAGAATACTTGCAAGCCTTAACAACTGAGTTGTTAATTCAGCTACACCTGGAAATAGTTCTTGCTCACAGAAGTTTATCAGTAGCAACAGTTTGTAGTAGTAACAACAAAGCAACAACAGTAGAACAAGAGCAATAATAACAGTAGCAATAAATAGTAGGATTCGAGTGCGGTAGGCATAGGGATGGATGAACGGGCATTGCATGGATGAGTCTAAACATGTAACTTCAAGATCTAGGGCATTATAGATAAATAAGAATAAGCATCCAAGTACTAAACAATCCTAGGCATGTGCCCCATATATAGTCATGCGTGCTCGCAATGAGAAGTTGCACAACATCTTTTGTCCTGCCAACCCGTGGCAGCGGGGACTCTAGGGAACTACTGGCAATTAAGGTGCTCCTTTTAATAGAGCACCAGAGCAAAGCATTAACACTCTGTGAACACATGTGATCCTCACACCACAGCCATCCCCTCCGGTTTTCCCAATTTCTGTCATTTTGGGGCCTTTGGATCCGGACAATGATATGTGTACACAACTTGCAGATAAGATCACAAACAATACTATCATAATGATTCAATAAAAAGTTCAGATCTGAGATCATGGCACTCGGGCCCTAGTGACAAGCATTAAGCACAACAAGTTGCAACAAAGTCAAATAGCACTAATAGAGACACTAGGCACTATGCCCTAACAATCTTATTCGATTACAAAATAGAACTCATCCAATCCCTACCATCCCCATAGCCTACAGCGGGGGATTACTCACTCATGGATGAGGGAAACATTGATGGTCGATGGAGAGGCGTTGGTGATGACGATGGTGATGATCCTTCCCAATTTCCCCGTCCCGGCAGGGTGCCAGAACGCAGTGGAACTCTTTCTGGAAAAACATCGAACCCCCGGTTTTTAGGTCAAGCGGTAACCTATATAGGCAAAGAGGGAGTCTTAGGGGTGCCTAGGGTGGCCTCACCCCCTAGGCGCGGGCTGGGCCCACCCGGGCCTGGCAGGGGTGTGGCCCCCCAGACTCCACTCCGTCTCGTACTCTGGCTCCGTGGATCTTCTTGTGATATAATTTTTAGCATATTTTCTAGGATTTTTCGTGATAGTTGATTTTCTGCACAAAAACTAGACACCAAAGTAATTCTGCTAAAAACAGCGTTAATCCGTGTTAGTTTTATCCAAATCACACAAGTTTAGAGGAGAAACAATAGCAAAAGTGTTCGCGAAAGTAGATACGTGTTGGACGTATCAACTCCCCCAAGCTTAGCTTATTGCTTGTCCTCAAGCAATTCAGTTGAAAACTGAGTGCGATAAAAGAACTTTCACGAACACATTTGCTTCATATGATGTATATATTCTCAGCACATGAGTAGATACTTAAACCATTCATAATATGAAGTATGCAACTAAGTCTACTCAATAGTCATTGCAAGCTATGAAGAGAAACCAACTCAAAAATAATAAGTAGAATGAGACATAAACATAAGCAACTTTGCAATGCTCATAAAAAAAGTATGATAGAGTGGTATCTCGCTTGCCTTTGTTTGTAGAGCACAATATAAATGCCAAGGCAGATACAAGCATCAAAGTCATGACATAATTAACCAAGTTTTGAGAAAAACACAAGAATGACAATTATGCTCTCAAAAAGGTGCTCATAGAATAAGTGGAGACTCAACAAGGAAGTGAAAAGGTTTTGAAAAGTTTGAAAGGCTTCCAAATGGTGAAAGTAAGGTATTCATTAGCTTTGAGCTCTCATTGCCCCTATCATAGGCATCTTCATGTGGTTAAGGTGAAAGTGAGGTCCAATATGAGTTATATGCTTCATAGACCCTAAACTGGAAATCCCATGTCCCTTGGGTACGAGGGCCACACGTCGTGCTACTCAACTTTGGTTACCTGCAAGTTCTTGTCATTGTACATACAAGCATATTATAGAGAACCGCCAACGGGGTACCCCTTGCACATGATACATGAGCTATACCGTGATCAAAATGACAAGGCAAGCAGACAATGAGCATCTCAGCGATCTTTTTATTTACTATGTGCATAGCTTTTTATTGAGGATGCTTCACAGAAAGATCATTATGGTGGTGCTTCAAGTTTCCACCATGATTAGGCATGGCTTAGGGTAGCATCCCAGGCGTTTCCCTATCACATATATATACTCCATGAACTCACAAGCTCCCCTTTTATTTCACACCATCGACATCCGCAAACAAAAGAGCAAGGTATCAATGATGGTTACATTGAGTTTACTGATGAATTTGTTGAAGAGTGCCAAAACACACATGGTGCTAGTTCTATTAAAAGTCTCCTTGCTAGATGATGACCCACAAGTATAGCGGATCGCAACAGTCTTCGCGGGTAGTATTACCCAATTTATTGATAGGACCACAAGGGGAGCCAAAGAATGTTAGGAATATGCCCTAGAGGCAATCATGTATGATGAGATTTCCCATTGTATTCATAAAGATATTAAGTAGTCCTTGTATAAACATCTGATGTGTATCATTGAATATGTTATTCAGTTGTGGAACTATACATTCATGTTGTTTGTACTAAATATCCTTGGTCATTGAGGTTGTGCTGGACACACAATTTAGACCAATGTGAAAGTTCGCTTGATGACTCGGTTCCACTTGTCATGGGCATGGAGATGCTATTGCAACTTATACAGATTCGTCTAAAGAGTTTAGCGATTCGGATTTACCCATATTGAGGTACAACGAACAAGTTGTCATTTGTATATCTCAATCAATGTAATCCTTAGACCTGAGGTTATTGCGTAGTCCGAGTTGAGGATCACCGACTTAGGTTCTGTCAAACGCTGATCCGTAACTGGGCAGTTATAAAGGCAAAGTTCGGGTCGACTGAGAATCAAGCTGCGTGATGTGAATAACCAAGATGGGATTTTGCCTCTCCACTCAGAGAGATATTCTCTGGGCCCTCTCGGATGATATGATTCGGAAAGCATGGCCATGCACGACTCGGTTAAGTGTTAACTGAGGCGATCGACTAAGAGTTAGTCGGATGAATCACTTATCTCGGATCGAGAAGAGAGTCAGACTATTTAAGGGATGACAATTATTCGCCTATAGTCTGACAAGGTATATCCTGAGGCAAAAGGGTCTCGGAAGCAAGTCACATTGGAAAGGCAAGTCGTCATGACTCTTTGGTACTTGGGAGTCGGCGCGTTCTTCTATGAGCCGCTACCGACTGATCGATTGAGAGTCGGACTCTAATCGTGTCCAAGTAGCCATGAGCCTGCGGGGTCACACACTTAAGAGCGGGAGCAAGTTCGGATTGGATTTGAACTGGAAATCTGGTTGGGTTGGACCCGAGCCTGATTTGGACTGAGTAAGTGATTCAGACTCACAGGGACTAATATTATATGGGCTTTAGTGAATGGGACGCGCGAGCAGAGCCCATATTCACTCCCTATATATAGTGGAGCACCGTAACCCAGAAAGGTTAATCGTTGTTCGGTTAGGTCATTCCATGTGTTGGAAACCCTAGCTCCACCGCAATCCTACCGTCGTATCGAACCTAGCAGTTCGCCGCCAGTGCTCCTCCTTATATGTGTGGATACCAGCAGAGGTGCTGTACGATCAGCACCACGACGATCGGATAGCAAAGGACTGCACTGCATCAACTAATGCGCTTCATCAGTAATCCGCAACTGCGCGTCTAGTGGTAAACTTCGTGGCCTTCTACCTCGGCTAGATCTTGGGATCACCACGTTAGAGGAAAAAGTTTTGTTTTATCTCTGTGTGACCCAACAAAGAATACTTGCAAGCCTTAACAAATGAGTTGTTAGTTCAGCTGCACCTGAAAATAGTTCTTGCTCACAGAAGTTTATCAGTAGCAACAGTTTGGTAGTAGCAACAGCAAAGTAACAACAACAGTAACAACAAAAGTGAAACAAGAGCAATAGTAACAGTAATGGTAATAGTAGGATTCGAGTGCGGTAGGCATAGGGATGTATGACGGGTGTTGCATGGACGAGTCTAAACATGTAACTTCAAGACATAGGGCATTGCAGATAAATAATAACAAGCATCCAAGTACTAAACAATCCTAGGCATGTGCTCCAAATATAGTCATACGTGCTCGCAATGAGAACTTGCCGAACATCTTCTGTCCAGCCAGCCCGTGGCAGCGGGGCCTCTAGGGAACTACTGGAAATTAAGGTGCTCCTTTTAATAGAGCACCGAAGCAAAGCATTAACACTCCATGAACACATGTGATCCTCACACCACAGCCATCCCCTCCGGTTGTCCCAATTATTGTCACTTTGGGGCATTTGGATCCGGACAATGATATGTGTACACAACTTACAAATAAGATCACAAACAATACTATCTTAATGATTCAATAATAAGTTCAGATCTGAGATCATGGCACTCGGGCCCTAGTGACAAGCATTAAGCACAACAAGTTGCAACAAAGTCAAATAGCACTAATAGAGATACTAGGCACTATGCCCTAACAGATCTTATTCAATTACATGATAGAAGTCATCCAATCCCTACCATCCCCAAGCCTACAGCGGGGGATTACTCATTCGTGGATGAGGGAAACATCGGTGGTTGATGGAGATGCGTTGGTGATGACGATGGCGATGATCCTCTCCAAATTCCCCGTCCCGGCAGGGTGCCAGAACGGAGTTTCTGGATCCGAATCTTGGTTTCTGGTGGCGGCGGCATGGCGGAACTCTTTCTGGAAAACTATCGAACCCCCCCTCTGTTTTTAGGTCAGAAGGCAACTTATAGGCGTAGAGGGAGGCCGAGGAACTGCCTGGGGTGGCCAAACGTCCCCCAGGCGTGGGGTCAGTGGGCCCGCGCCTAGGGTGGGTCTAGGCCCCCCAGGACTCCTCTCTTTCTCCCTTTCTGGCTCCGTGGATCTTCTGGTGAGAAATAGTTTTTGGCATATTTCCCGGGATTTTTCTTGATAGTTCATTTTCTGCACAAAAACAAGACACCAAGGTAATTCTGCTGAAAATAGTGTCAGTCCGTGTTAGTTGTTTCCAAATCACACAAGTTTAGAGGAGAAACAATAGCAAAGTGTTCGAGAAAGTAGATACGTTTTGGATGTATCAACTCCCCCAATCTTAGCTTATTTCTTGTCCTCAAGCAATTCAGTTGAAAACTGAGTGCGATAAAAGAACTTTCACGAACACTTTGCTTCATATGATGTAAATATTCTCAGCACATGAGTAGATCCTTAGACAATTCATCATAAAGAGTATGCAACTAAGTCTATTCAATAGTTATTGCAAGCTATGACGAGAAACCAACTCAATAATAATAAGTATCATGAAACATAAACATAAGCAACATTGCAATGCTCATAATAAGGTATGGCAGAGTGGTATCTCGCTTGCCTTTGTTTGAAGAGCACAATATAAATGCCAAGGCACCTCTGAAGTTCACATGAAGACTAGAGATAAATATATCAGAGATACAAGCATCAAAGTCATGATATAATTAACCAAGTTTTGGAAAAAACACAAAAATGACAACTATGCTCTCAAGAAGGTGCTCATAGAATAAGTGGTGACTCAACTAGGTTGTGAAAACGGGTTTGTGAAGGTTTGAAAGGCTTCCCAATGCTAAAAGGAAGGTACTCATTAGATTGGAGCTCTCATTGCCCCTATCATAGGCATCTTCATGTGGTTAAGGTGAAAGTGAGGTCCTCACTCTGAATCAGATGCTTGACAGACCATAGACTAGAAATCCCAAGTCCCTTGAGTACGAGGGTCGCTCCGCATGCTACTCAACTTTGGTCACCTAAAAGTTCTTGTCATTGTAAATACATGCATATCATCGAGAACCGCCAACGGGGCACCCCTTGCACATGGTACAAGAGCTTTCCCATAACCAAAATGACAAGGCAAGCAGACAATGAGCATATCAGCAATCTTTTTATTTACCATAGGCATAACTTTTTATTGAGGACGCTTCATAGATGCTCATTATAGTGATGCTGCAAGTTTCCACCATGATTAAGCATGGCTTAGGCTAGCGGCCCAGGCGTTTCTCTAACACAATGTATAAAATCCATGAACCAACAACTTCCCCTTTTATTTCACATCGCCGACATCCGAAAAAAAGATCAAAGTAGCAACTGGATAGAATTATCCAAAAAGTGTTGAAAGCGTTCTTCGTGACAGCACGGTTCTGCTGACTCCCAATATATAATAAGCAAGCATATAACTTTCATGGACTAGTCACAATGGTTCAAGATTATTAAGCGCAAAGAATATAAAGTGTTCCATCAAGTTCGTGAGAGCTTTACTAACTAACTTTCTCAAAACAGACAAACATTTTATTTTGGAAGAAAACAAGGCATATGGAATATGCACTAAAATAGCAAATGATGCTAATAGGTAGGTATGGTGGACACAACTGCCAATATTGGTTTTGGGGAGTTGGAAGCATAGGTATAGCACATACTCAGTGCAAGTGAAGGCTAGCAATAGAGAGGGAGCGACAAACGAGAGAGAAATAACTGTCATAATCATGCTTGCAACAAAACATGACTAACTATGGCATGAAAGTGATACAAGAACTCTGAGGCAAAATAAATCATCGAGGCTTACTGACTATTGATTAGTCATATGCTTGCGTGAGCATGTGCCAAGTAGATTCATATGAACAGTTAGAGGAGGATACCACAATATCATACCAAAGTATGAATAAAACAATGCAAGAAAACAATCATATGACATGCTACAAACTATTAGCAAGCTGGAGCTAATCATAGACAAGAAAGAACTACTAGGCATCCATAATGACATACACCTTACATAAACAGGCTAAGCATACTCACAATGATGAGTATATGTACAAAAATGAAACAAATAGAGTTCGTTACCAGCCTCTTACCACACCTCGACTTGTCTCAATCTTCATTATTGCCCTTCACTTGTGTGACTTGATTAATTAACATGAAAATCAATATCCATTGAGGACGACTGAACCCTGCGAAGAACTCACAAAACCAAAGAAGAACAACATTTTTTTTTGGTGTTTTCGATTTTTTAGAAACAAGCAAACAAAGAAAAACCAAACAAAAAAAAATAAAACCAAACAAAGCAAAATCCTTTTAGATTTTTCTTTTAAGGCAAACCAAAGCAAAGAAACAAACCAAGAGAAACAACGGAAATATTTTTGGTATTTTTGGGTTTTTGAGAAAGCAACAACAAGAACCAAAAAGAAAGCGAAACAATGGATATACAAAGAACCGACCGAACCTGATATATAGATGAGTGTGTGATGTCGGTATACCTTCCCCCAAGCTTAGGGTTTTGTCCTAAGTGGGGCTCAATAACGCGGATGGTAACCCCATGCTGGTGGGTCATCATATGAATGATCATAGTCAGGCACCTGCGATGAAGAAGAAGACGCGTCCCAATCAAATGAGGGCTGCTGGTATGAAGACTCTCCCAAGTTGGAGGGCTGAACCGAATTGTCTTTGGCATCCTCTTCAACATTCTCCTCTTGCTGGGAGAGTTCCCCCACATAAGTGTCAACCTTCTCCTCCGTAAGCGACCATCCTTGCCTGTTATCAAAGTTAAACAAAGGAGGTGCAGGCAAATAAACTATTTTCTCAGTCCTACCCTTTCTACGACCTTGCTGGGCAAAAGATAATTCATATGGTAAACTTCTCACATTATCCCCCAAGGAAACAAAACCATGCTGAATCATGGATTCAATATCAAACCTCTCTATGGGGAACTGAAAATCTGAATAATGAGGCTCTAAACCATGGAAAGCTAGAAACCTAGAAGCAATGATACCTCCACAAATTCCACCCTTCTCAGTTTGATGGTGAGACAGTGAGCTATCAAAGCTCCCAAACTATAGGAACTATTCCTACTAAGAGCAGCTGCAATAAAAGCAGATCGAAAGAAGACAACTTTCTAGCAGTCTTTCTAGCAAGAACGCACTTGGTAATGAAATAGGCAAAGTATGTAATAGCTGGGAGCTGAATGTTCCAAATTTTACCACTTTCCTTTGAGAAGTCGAAACCTTGGCAAATCTCAGTATAAAAATCCACAAGTGACTTAGGCCTCTCCTTGATCTTCTCACAAGACCCCCACTGAGGTACTCTAATTGCTGCACAGAAATCAGTAAAAGGTAGGTCGACAGGTATATTATATATTTTATAAAGGACCATGGGATTAGAAGTAGACCAAGTGAACCAGAAGTCCTGCACAAAAGCCATGGTTAGCTTAACATATTGGATTGGTTCACCTTCCACAAAGTGCTCTAACCCTGCATTTGTAACCAAAGTTTGGAAATCTTGGACGATCCCCGCAGCTCTCATAAATTCATGGCATGGATATATGGAAGGAAAAACTGCTACCTCACGATGAACCTTCATTGGCTCATGCACCATCAAGTAATATTGGTTCAGTGGATAAGCACTCATCTTCCTTGCTGAAATTTTTAGACAACCATCAAACCAAGTGATTTCTAGGTTGATAAATGATGAGCAACTACTATAGGAACTTACTAGAGGACTACACATGCATCAAAACAAAGTTTCTAAGCATAGAACAAGCATGCAAGCTCAAACAACCAGTCACCTACAGTAGCAAAATACTCAAGATACAATCTACCAACCACAAATCTAACTGGACAAGTGGAGGAGGCACGTACCCAGGAACAATCCCTAAAAAAATCAGCACTTGAGATAGGCTGAACAAGGAGATCGAAAATCGCAAGCAAGAACAGCAAGAACTCGAGCTTGACCAAGTTTTCTGGTGTTTTTCGGGAGAGATAAAGAAGGTGGCTTTGAGGAGGCAGCCTGGAGGGACCCAGGTGGGCCAGACCCCGCCTAGGCGCCACCACTAGGTAGGTCGCGCCTACCATGGGTGTGGGGCCTAGGGGTGGCCCCCTGGGTCATCTCAGGTGCCATTCTGCCCCATTTTTCCAGGCAATTTTTTTTTGAATTTTCTGGGATTTTTCAGGAAACTTTATTTTTGGCCAATTTTTAGGGTATGAAAATTGATTTTCTCGCACAAACAGTTTTTTCAGAAGAAGCAAAAGAAAACCAAAAGCCAAACTACATGAGCTCTAAAAAACTCAAACAAGCAAACAACTAGCAAAACTAAAACTAAAGCAAAGACTAGGAAGGAGAAAGGAAAAAGAAAGCAAGTATAACCATAGTGGAAACATTATTTGTTCATTAAAATCCTTTTATTAACAAGGTTGATCAATTCTTGTTACCAAAACAATCTTATATGAAACAAAACTTTGCATTCGACAAGGTGATTATGTTACCTCATATTTGATAGCAATGGTCCCAATCATAATAGTTTCAAAATTTTCTTGTGGAATGGGATAATATATTTCTCCAACCTTGATGCCTTCAATATTTTCAATATAACTCAGGCAATAGCTCTTAACAACCTTCTTGGGGAAATAGACAGTGTGCTCTTTGTCATTAATTTGAATGTTACTTTACCTTGATTGCAATTTATGACAGCACCTGCAGTATTAAGAAAAGGTCTCCCAAGAATAATAGACATATTATCATCTTCAGGCATTTCAAGCACAACAAAATCAGTTAGAACCATGCAATTATGAGCAACTTGAACATGAACATCCTCACATATACCAACAGGAACAATAGTTGACTTATCAGCCATTTGTAAAGAAATATTAGTTGGTATCAACTTTTCTAGCTGGAGTCTCTTATAGAGAGAAAAAGGCATAACACTAACTCCAGCTCCCAAATAACATAAAGCAATTCTAAGATAATTATTTTTAATGGAGCAAGGAATAGTTGGTATACCTGGATCACCAAGTTTCTTTGGAACCTTACCATTGAAGGAGTAATTAGCAAGCAAAGTAGAAATCTCCTCATTAGGAATCTTTCTTTTATTAGAGACAATATCCTTCATATACTTTGAATAAGGAGTCAATTTAATAGCATCAGTAAAAGGAATTTGCAGAAATAAAGGCTTCATCCACTCACAAAACTTGTTGTAGTGTTCTTCCTCCTTTGACTTGTGTTTCTTACCTGGAAAAGGCATAGGTTTCTGCATCCAAGGTTCTCTCTCTCTTTACCATGTTTAATAGCAATACAATCTTCCTTTGTGTACCTAGTGTTCTTAGTGTGTTTCTCAGGTTCTTCCTCACCTTCCTCCTTATCAGGAGACTCATCAATATTACCACTCTCAGTTTCAGTATCAGAAACAAATATACTATTAGGATCTACAACACGTTCAAGTGGTTCCTCAACTTTCTTATGTTTATTTTTCTTCCTCTTACGAGGACTACCACTATCCTCACCTTGTTGGTAATCCTAATCTATTCTTTTAGGGTGTCCTTCAGGATATAAAGGATCTTGATTAGCTGCACCACTCCTAGTTCTAATTCCATAAGCATGTTTATTTCCTGAAGCATTAACTAGCATATCCTTTTGTACTTTAGCAAGTTGATCAAGTTGGGTTTGAACCATTTGAAAGTGTTTACAAAGAATTTTAATATCATTAGAAGTTCTTTCTACAATATCTTTCAACTCATGGATAGCCCTAGAGTTTTCCAATAAATGATTCCGAACTTGTTTATTAAAATTACCTTGTTTAACAATAAATGTGTCAAGTTCCTCTAAGCATTGATCAGGAGACTTACCATACGGAATATCACCTTCATTAAATTGGAGAGAGTGTACCTCAATAGTAGATGAGTGGGGAATTAGCTTGCATAATTCTTCTATAGGAGGTAAATTCTTCACATCTTCAGCTCTAATACCTTTCTCCTTTAGACACTTCTTAGATTCCTTCATCACTTCACCATTTAATGCAATAACTCCCCTCTTCTTTGTTGTTGGTGCTCGAATTGGTTCAGGCATAACTGGTTCAGGAGTAATAGGCTCAGGTGTATTTAGCTTAGTTGAAGTCCAATCATCATAATTCTTGCTTATCTTGTTCATTAATTCTTCAGCATCTATAGGGGTCCTTTTCCTGAAAACACAATCAGCAAAGCTATCTAGGTAGGTCCTAGAATCATCAGTTAGTCCTTTATAATAAATATCAAGAATCTCATTCTGAGGTAATGGCCATCCAGGATATGCATGAATCAAGGAACAAAATCTTTTCATGACTCAGACAATTTCTCTTCTTCTCCCTATTTAAAATCAAAAAGTCTCTGCAAAGCAGCATGTCTAGCACTGGGAGGAAAATATTTATGGAAGAAAGAAGCAATCAGGGCTATCAATGGAACCATGAGGTAATCTATTAAACCAATCCCTAGCTTCTCATTTTAGTGAAAAAGGGAAGATCTTAGCAACAAAGTACTTGCGCATTTTAAAATCATCAGAGAACAAAGCACTCATAGTAGAAAGCTCATTCATATGATCCACAACACTCTCATTTTCAGCACCACAAAAAGGTTCTTTCTCAACAATATCTAAATAAGATAAATCAAGAGAGAAATCATAATCTTTATCTTTAATATCTACGGGAGAGGTGGCAAACTTAGGATCATAGGACTTCTTAGGCATAATAGTAAGTCTAGCAAGGAGACTCTTAATATCACTAGCACCATGTGTGTTTCGGCACTCTTCAACAAATTCATCAGTGAGCTCAATGTAACCATCATTAATATCATAACTCTCACTAGGCTCAGGTGAGCTAACAGTTGTAACAGTGGCTTCACTAGGAGTTTTGGTATTTCCTAGACTAGCCATAGTAGCATCTAGAAAAGGACCTAATGAACCACTCGCATCAAGCACAGTAGAAGTAACATCATGAGTATCAAAAGCAGTTTCAGACTCAGCAGTAGTAGCAGTGTGTGTAGCATGTGTATGTGGTGGTGGTGTAACAAGCTTACTTATAACAGACGGTGAATCAAGAGCAGCAGAGGTGTTTAGGACTGTACCTCTTCTTGTAGTGGAAGGTAAAATAGGGAACTTTCCATCCCAAGACTTCCTCATGATGAAAGGAGTAGTAGTGAACAATACTAGAACCAAGTGAACTTACAAAAAAAGCTATGCTCCCTGGCAACGGCGCCAGAAAATAGTCTTGATGACCCACAAGTATAGGGGATTGCAACAGTCTTCGCGGGTAGTATTACCCAATTTATTGATTCGACACAAGGGGAGCCAAAGAATACTTGCAAGCCTTAACAACTGAGTTGTCAGTTCAGCTGCGCCTGGAAATAGTTCTTGCTCACAGAAGTTTATCAATAGCAACATCAAAGTAACAACAACAGTAACAGCAACAGTGAAACAGGAGCAATAGTGACACTAACGATAACAGTAGGATTCGAGTGTCGTGGTATTGCCGACGAGTACGCCATGGAGGGGTCCTCACAGTGCGTGTTTAGAGACGTGGGGTAAGGCGGACGGTTGACGGGTACGAGGTAACACAGCTTACCCAGGTTCAGATCCCACAACGGTGGCGGAATCCTACTCCTGCTATAAATCACTATAATGGCAATACGCCGAGTTACAAAGATTAGGTTCGCTGTGCGAGGTGTGTGTAAAATGATACTAGGTTGTGCCCTAAAGGCTCCCATAGGCCCGACTTATATAGTCGTCAGATCCTAGGGTTACAGGGAAAAGTCCTATCCGGACAGGTTACAGAGTTCTACACCGTCTATTACTAGTCTTGTGTATCTTGCACTCCAAGGCTCCGGTTATGCTGGTGACTCCACCATAGCCTTCCTTTATCCGGCATGGGCCTCCCTTCTAGATCCACCTAACTGGGCCTCCCAGCAGTCCATAGGCCATGCTACCGACTATGGGCCACCCGGGTTAGTCGGATAAGAGACATGCTATGAGGATAGCCATATAGCATATCCCCAACAGTAGCCCCCGGAGAACTGCGAGATCTTGCGCCGTCTTGCCTCTTCCCGTGAAATGCTTCGTCTAGATGGATGTCGGCAAATCGTCAAGCAATATCTTGTAGTCCTCCCAAAGAACCCTGCAAGGTTTTCTCCGTCTTCTATGAGTAAGTCGGAGAAATGCTGAATCTTCCATCGTACGCTCCCGTTGTCGGATTAAACCCGTCCATGCCGGAATCTTCGATGGGACGGCTCATCTACCATGTCAGTTAAGGCGACATAGGCTGTAGGTCAGCGACGCCTCGTAACTCACACATGCAGAGAACGTAATCATATCCGATTTTCCCACGCGAGCGATACGAACCGTTGGCGGCGACGGTTGGAGACGTGGCGAAATTACTGCGCACGTTCACGAACACGTCGTCTACGCGGCAACCGTCCGATTAGCTGCACGAATCTTGGCGCAGAGTAAGATAAATAGCGACCGTGGGACACTTGCCACTTTTCCACCCCATTCTCCTGCGTCATCGTCTTCTTCCTCCAGCCGTGCGCCTCCTCGAGCTCTCCACGAAAACCTCGAGAAACCCTAGCTTCTTGCCTGCACTAGTCGTGTCCTCTTCCTCCTCCATGGCTAGCAGCAGCTCATCCCCATCAATGGCGGCATCGAGCGAAGCCGCGGCGAAGCCGGCGAGCTCCGTCGTCGTGCCCCCAGAGGGCCTGGTTATTCCCGCATCGGCGGTGATAGAAACCACCGACGGCGACCATAACCTGGCGGCGCTGGAGCCCCTGGAAGAGGATCCAGACTCGCACAAAGGCGACTGGCGCGGCTCGGACATCATCAGCCGCGACCTCCAAGAGATGGTCGCTGAGGGTTACCTTCCTGCGACGGAGGGGCTCGCCTGGCAGGCGGCGCCGGCCGGCGAGGTGACCCCCTCCCCAAGCCGGAGAGAAACTATACCTCAAGGCGCAATTGGTACGCGGCGTTTCTGTGCCCATCTCCCACTTCTTCCTGTCTGTCTTGAATCACTTCAAGGTCCAACCCCACAACCTCTCCCCCAATAGTATCCTAGTGCTTAGCAACTTCGCGGCACTTTGTGAGGGTTACCTAGGGATTAGGCCTAGGTTAGATTTGTTTGTGTACTTTTTTACCGTCAAACGTGAAGCCGGACACAACAAGGAGGAGCTTAGAAACTGCGGCACCATAAGCTTCAAGATCCATCCTGGCCGGCGGTTCCCCGACATCGTCGGCCACGAGTCATGCAAAAACTAGCAGCAGACGTACTTCTATGTCCCCGACATTCCTTTGGCGGGCCGAGAAGTAACGTACCCAGACTTCGTGGATGGAGCCGCCGCTGAAGTCCCCACATGGCAGTCCCATGCCTCCCTTCCCTCCGACCTTAACGCTTCTCGCGCAATAAGGCGGATCGAATGGTTTGTAGAGACAGGTCTGACCGGCTTGGACCTAGCCATGTGCTGGTTCATCAGGCGGATCCAACCTCTGCAGCACCGTATGAAGCTTATGCACGAGTACACCGGCGACCGAAGGGATACCCTCCGGATCTCCGAGGACAACTTCTCGAGCGACTCTGTCAAGTTCCGCCTTAAGGACATAGTCAAGGTGAAGGACAAGAAGCGTGGCTTCACCCTCACCTACGACATGTTCGTAGACGGAAAGTGCCCAAAGGTAGGTATTTATTTTCCGTGTATGACATTGCTCCAATTTCTCCGTCTTGCTAATACCATCTTGTCTAACACAATGATTTCTCACTTAACAGCTTAGAGATCAAGAGGAGGGCAACCTGGCCGCCCAAATCTACGATCCCAAGATGAAGGAAGTCACGGTCGTGTCCGACAACGATGTCCCTTTGGCGCGAAAGCGGAAGAGCTCCACCTCTGACGCTGCCGACAGAGGCAAGAAAAAGAAGATGGAGGGTGGAGCCTCCAAAAAGAGTACTGCCGCCCTGGAGGCGGAAAAGAAGAAAGCCACCGGGATGTTTGCCAAAGCGCCCCCCTAGTGTAAGCTTCTTATTTTCCGACATTGTCTCATTTATTTGTCTTATTCCTGTACTTATGCATTTTGCACGTTTCAGGAAGAAAGCCACAACCAGCCTCAAGAAGTCCTCCAAGACTCTTGGGGCTTCTAGAAATATCAAGGATATGCTGCATCGCGACTCTTCCCTCGCCATCGCCCCTGCTACTCCTGCCGTCAAACCCTCCTCCGCTCCGACAAGCTCCCAACTCCAGGAGGCACCAGGCCCTTCCGCTATGGAAGTGGATTCTGGCGCCTCTACCGAACTCGCAGTTGTCGGCGAGCAGGCGACGCAGGAGAGCGCTGCTCTTCAAATGGCTGAAGCTCCGGCTAAGGATGCCATAGGTAGCGGCAAGCCAGTGGTGGGTGTTGGTACTTCTGCCGAAGGCGGCGCCTCTACTCCCCAGAAGCCCTTCGAATTGCCGAAGATTATCTTCCCGGTGGTTACGCCGGGTAGCACAACTATGCTTCCTGGAGGAGTGCCGTCATCTCCGACGTGCGGTTTCGAGGAGCTACTCCGTCAAGCAGACATCTTGCAAAGTAACAGCGTTTCCTTTGGCAAGCTGCTGGCCGAGAGTGCTACAGACCTCAAGATCATCGCACTTGTAAGTTTTACTTTACCTTTTGCATTTCATATGAGTATCCCACTGTAGCGCCCGAGGATGTAGACGGAAAACCATTGGTTTTGCATCTATATTCTCTAAGAGTGACTAAGTTAGAAAAAACTCTCACTGTAGCCCCAAGCATTTAGATAGAATGAATTAGTCTGACTAGATGCTTTAAGAGTAGCATACACAGTGTTCATAATTTTAAGTGCTGTAGCCCCCAAGCCTCTAGTTGTAACTGAATTAGTTCCGACTAGATGCTTAAAGAAAAGCTAAGCATTTTCCGAGTTAAAACTTTATACTGTAGCCCCTAAGCTTCTAGTTGAGAACTGAATTAGCTCCGACTAGATGCTTAAAGAAAAGCTAAGCATTTTCCGAGTTAAAACTTTATACTGTATCCCCCAAGCTTCTAGTTGAGAACTGAATTAGCTCCGACTAGATGCTTAAAGAAAAGCTAAGCATATTGCTAAGTTAAAAACTCTCGCTGTAGCCCCCGAGCACCTAGATGGAAAATCTACGACTAGGGGCTCCAAGTAGACTGAACAACGACTTGACTTTGTATTTGTTTCCATAGATCGAGAATGCTTGGAGGGGTATGACCAACGATAAGTACCAGAAGATGCGCGCGGACCTTGAAGCTGAAAAGGGTAAAACCGCCATCTTGAAGGAACATATCATCAAAAACAAGAGTCTGTTTTCTTTTTGCGCACTTCTATCTTACTTTTGTGCCTTCCGTTTTCGAGTACTCACGGTGTACTGTGTTTTCTCCGACTTGCAGAGCATGTCGCCAAGGCCAAGGATATTGTCGAGCAGTCCAAGCACATTCAGCAGCTGGACAGCGAGAACAAGATTCTTAAGAAGGAGAGGGAAGAAATGCTGAAGATGCACAAGGATTCCATGAAAGCCCTGCAGGACTCCGCCTCCGCCGAGATCAACCGCTTGAAGGAGGAGCTTGCGATCCTAAAGGATCAGAAGCAAGCTGCCGATGAGCAAAACCTTCGCCATAGCGAGGCGTTTAAGCTCCTCCAAAAAGAGAAGGAATCCTTGGCGGACGTCGTCTGGCAGGCTAAGGCCAGCATCTTCAGTAAGTGTCCTCTGCCTTGTAGCTCTGTAGTCTGGATACTTAGAATTTATTGAACTCAAGCAATTCTTGTCGGAATTTTCAGCGCCTATGGGTTTAACCCGCTCGCCTCCTTCGGACAAGGAATGCATGATTCTTGCCGGCAATTTCATCAACACCGCCATCACCCAAGCCAAGGAGATTGCCAAGCCCCTCCAAATTTATATCAAGGCCTCCGACTCCATGGTGAAGTACTCGGAGATTCTGCGCCAAGCCCCCGAGCGTGTCGCAAGCTAGAAAGCTTCATGTGCACGGGCTGGCGCAAGGATGGCATTGTCCATGGTGAAGTCGCACTATGAAGGTGCCGACATCGACACGGTGACATCTGGTATCCCCGACATGGATGATGACGGCAAGGAGATCGATCACGAAGCCATCCTGTCATCACTCGCGGGATATGACACCAGGGTTGCCGAGTTGGTGGATGTCGACGTCTTCGTGCCCAGGAACTTTCTTGACAACGCCGAGCCTGAATCCTCCGAGTCTCTTCACAGTGGCGACGCTGAGGGTGAATCTCCGGCTGGTGATGATGCGGCCTCCAAGTACCCTGCACCCAAGGAGTGAAAAAAACACTTTGTAATTCTTGTTTCACCTCTGGAGTGTGCATTTGAAAAAACTTGGCGATGTAATCTTAAGGCGGAAAACAGTGGTTGTCGTATCCTGCTACTTAAGAATTAATGCCCAGTATGTATATATTTTTTAAGCAAGTGCTGGCTTATCCATTACTTTGGTTTTTATGCTTGACTTTTCGTGAGTCGGAAGACTCGTTGTCAGAACCATGCGCTTAGGTGATGATGCCCAATGGCACCGTCAATAACCTGAGCACAAAATCGCCGACAATAAGTGTCGAAAGTCACTACTCCAGAATCCACATAAAAACAACAAAGAACGTGTAGACCAGAAAACTTAAGCTAACGCCCGTAGGCGGAATTTTCACAAGTGCAATCGCAAAGTATGCATAAAGGTTTATATGATCCAAAAAATGAACACTAAAGGAGGTAAAAGACTCAGCAAAATGAGTGAACCAGAGAGCTTTATTTCATTTGATCATATAAGAGGTACACAATTAGATAAAAAATGCTAAGTGTAGAAAGGACGTAGCTGTGCTATGTTCCATGGCCGATCAAGCTCCGGGTAGTCGTCATCCGGGTCACGTCGCTTACGCTTATGATCCTTGTTGGGTCTATCCTTGAGCTCACGATTGTCGACAAGGTAGTAAGACCCATTGAGCAGCGCCTTGCTTATGATGAACGGTCCTTCCAATGGCGGGGATAATTTGTGTGACTTCTTCTGCTTAAGTCGGAGTACTAAATCCCCCTCTTTAAACGAGCGATGCCGGACGCGGCGACTATGGTAGCTGCGTAGCTTCTGCTGGTAGATGGCGGATCTTTGGCATGCCAAAACACGCTCCTCCTCGAGAAGGTCCACATCTAGGCGTCTGGATTCTTCAGCGTCATCTTCTTCATAGGCGGCAACTCTTGGTGCATCGTGGAGGATGTCGAAAGGTTGGATAGCTTCTGCTCCATATACCATGAAGTAAGGGGTGTAGCCGGTGGATCTGTTAGGTGTAGTTCGTAAACTCCACAGCACAGATGGCAATTCTTCTTCCCAGGCTCTAGCTGCTCTATGTAGCGGTGCCTCAAGACGTGGCTTGATCACCTGCAGAATTAATCCATTGGCTCGCTCAACTTGACCATTGGATTGTGGGTGTGCCACAGATGCAAGGTCAAGTCGGATGCCTTTGTCCCAGCAATAGGCCTCCACTTCTCCGAGTGACAAGTTGCTTCCTTTGTCGGTGATGATGCTATGTGGGAGACCAAATCTCACGACTAGATCCCGGACAAACCTGAGGGCAGTTGCCCCATCAAGCTTTCTAATGGGTTTAGCTTCTATCCATTTGGTGAATTTGTCAACTGCTACAAGCAGATGCGTAAATCCACACGGTGCCATTTGTAATGGTCCTACCATGTCTAGCCCCCAGACTGCAAACGGCCAAGTTATTGGTATTGTTCGCAATTCTTCAGCAGGGACATGTGGTTATCGGGCATAATACTGGCATCCTGTGCATGTTTCAACCAGCTTGGCAGCGTCCGCCTTCGCGGTCAGCCAGTAGACTCCTTGCCGGAAGGCTTTCGTGACCAACGATCGAGGAGTGGCGTGATGCCCGCAATCTCCGAGATGGATCTCGCGTAGGATTTCCATACCTTCTAGCTGGGAGACACACTTTAGGTATACACCAGTAGTGCTCCTTTTATAGAGTTTCCCATTGATTATGGTATAACCCTTTGCTCGTCGTACTATTTGCCGTCTTTCGATCTTGTCGTCAGGCAAAGTTCCGTGTTCGAGATACTCCATGAACGGTTTAGTCCAAGCCGGAGGGATCTTTGTCACCATGTTGACGAAAGAATCAGCTCTATCCGGGTTGTCGATGTCGGCGCCCTTCACGGATGGTGTGCGTAGATGCTCTAGGAAAACTCCTGGCGGAATTTGCTTGCGCCTTGATCCAAGTTTAGACAATATATCAGCCGCCTCGTTTTTCTCCCTAGGCACATACTTGACTTCGTAGCCCAAGAATCTCTTGGCTATCTCGTCCACTTCGTCGCGATATGCCGCCATCATAGGGTTCCGCGCATTCCAGGTGCCAGCCACCTGTTGGGCAACCAAGTCGGAATCTCCACAGCAAACTATGCGCTTGATGCCAATATCCTTGGCTACACGCAATCCGTGAATGAGTGCTTCATACTCTGCCATGTTGTTTGTAGCCTCGAAGTGGATCTGCAGAACGTAGTGTAGCTTGTCTCCTTTTGGTGACTGTAGCAATACACCAGCCCCCGAGCCGTTGAGTAGCTTTGATCCGTCAAAGTGCATCACACAGTACTCTGGTTCCGGCAACGGAGTGGCATCCGGCATCTCCGTCCAATCTGCAATAAAATCCGCCAAGGCTTGTGACTTGATAGCGTCGCGTCTTTTGTAGGTGATCTCGAAGGCGGCAAGTTCAATGCCCCACTTCGCGACCCTTCCTGTAGCGTAGCTGTTGTTGATAATGTCGGACAGTGGAGTCTTGCTCACTACTGTGATTGGGTGGTCCTGAAAGTAATGCCTCAGCTTCCGCGAAGCGAGGAATACTCCATAAGCTATCTTTTGGTAGTGCGGGTAACGCTGCTTGGACTCCGTCAAGACCTCGCTTACATAGTAAACTGGTCGTTGCACTCCGTGCTCATAGCCTGGTTCCTTCCGCTCTACCACGACGATGATGCTAATAACCCGGTTGGTCGCCGCCATGTAGATTAACGGGGGCTCGCCAGGCTCAGGTGCTACAAGGATAGGCGCTGAGGAAAGAATCTCCTTGAGCTGCATCAATGCTGCATCTGCCTCGTCCGTCCATGTGAATTTTTGTACGCCTTCTTCAGCAACTTGTACAGTGGCAGAGCCTTCTCTGCAAGTCGGCTGATGAACCGACTAACTGCTGCAACACAACCTGTTAGTCGTTGGATGTCCTTTAGGCATGTCGGACGGTTTATGTTTAAGATGGCCTTGAGTTTCTCCGGGTTGACCTCGATTCCGTGCTGGGAAACCATGAAGCCCGACAGTTTGCCGGCTGGAACCCCGAAGACGCACTTCTTAGGGTTGAGCATCATGTTGTATTTCCGGAGATTATCAAAGGTTTTTTTTAAGTCGGAGATTAAGTCATTTGACTTTTTAGACATCACCGCGATATCGTCCACATAGGCGTGAACGTTCCGACCAATTTGGTCGTGAAGGCAACGTTGCATTGTCTGATGGTAGGTAGCACCTGCGTTTTTCAACCCAAAGGGCATCGTGATATAGCAAAACATGCCGTAAGGGGTAGTGAACGAAGTGGCCAATTGGTCTGACTTCCTCATCTTGATCTGGTGGTATCCTGAGTATGCATCGAGAAAACACAAAAGTTCCGAGCCAGCCGTCGAGTCAATGACTTGGTCAATGCGAGGCAAAGCAAACGGATCTTTGGGACATGCTTTGTTCAAGCCGGTGTAATCAACGCACATTCTTAATTCATTGGTTCCCTTTTTGGGGACAAGTACAGGATTGGCCACCCATCGGGTGTGAAGGACTTCTCGGATAAACTCAGCCTTAAGTAACCTAGCTATCTCTTTGCCAATGGCGCGTCTCTTCTCATCTCCGAAGCGTCGTAGAGGTTGTTTCACTGGTTTACATTTTGGATCTATGTTTAAGTTGTGCTCGGCAAGTTCCCTAGGTACACCTTTCATGTCGGCAGATTGCCAGGCAAAGATGTCCCTATTCTCACGGAGGAACTCGACGAGCGCGCTTTCCTATTTGGGATCCAGGTTCGTCCCAATGGCGACGGTCTTGGAGGCATCGCCTACCACAAGTTCCACCGGCTTGGTCTCGATGGCGGCCTTGAACGCAGGAGCGGAGTCGGAGATCTGCTTCTTCGACGCGGGCATCTCTGAGTCATTGACCTTGCTCTGGATCTCCTTGAATTCTTCGCTGTAGGGGACAGCTTCTGCAACGACTGCTTCATTGATCTCGCAGTCCCTTGCCTTGGTAAAGCTTCCGGAGACGGTGATGACACCGTTTGGACCGGGTATCTTGAGCTTGTTGTAGACGAAGCATGGCTTGGCCATGAACATGTGGAATATGTCGCGGTCGAATATGACGTGGTACACGCTCTTGAAGGGGACTACCTCAAAGGTCATGTGCTCTTGGCGGTAATTATTAACGTCGCCAAAGGCTACCTGAAGTGTGATGCACCTAAGGGATCGAGCCTCCCGACCAGGCACTACGCCATGGAACACGGTGTTGGTCCGCCTTAGGTTTGCCTCCGTCAAGTTCATCTTCTGCAGTGTATCCAGGTACATGATGTTGATGCTGCTTCCACTATACACCATGCACTTGGTGAACTCCACACCATCAATCAATGGGTTGATGACCATGGCGTACTGGTTCTCCGTGGGCACAAGGTCTGGGTGGTTCGTCCTGTCCCAAGTGATTGGAACCTCCGACCAGCGCAGGTATTGGGGAACTGGGGGGGAGAGTAGCTATCAGGATCCTTAGAGAGGTCTTCTATTGTCGGACGGTGGGGGTGCCAAGGAAAGTGTGGTAGACTGGGGCCTTCTTTGCGAAGGGGTTCTTGCCCTTGTCGTCGCTCTTCGTGGCGTACTTGGGGTCAACGTCCTCGTCCATGTCACTTGAATCCTTGGACTCCTCCTCCTTCTTCTTCCCCTTGCCCTTGCCTCGTGGTCTGTTCTTCCGACTTCGCTTGTAGCCGGACTCCGGGTCTTCCTTGAGGTCGTTGACGAACTTGCAGTGTCGATTGGTATGGGTGGCCTTGCCGTTGACATCGAGGTGTACGAGGAACGACATATCGCGGTACTCTTCGTAGGTTTGGGGAACGCGGAGCGGCGCCGAGTTGGTTTCACTTCCTCGTTGCTGCCCACGGCCTGCTCCCCTTCCTCGGCCACGTTGTCTGCCTTCTCCTCGTCCTGCAAAAGTCATGGCGACCATGTCGGTAGATTGCTTTTCTTCTGGAGCGGTTTTCCGCTTTGTACTGCTGTTCCTCCGAGCTTGGGTTGGAACGGCCGTTGCCGGCAAAGAGCCACGAGCATCGTCGTCGGCAGCTGCGAACTCACTAGCTAACTGAATCATCTGATTCAAGTCAAGCTGATGATTGTCCTGCAAGCGCTTTAGCTTATGTCGGAGTAACGTGCCTCTTTCCAACCCATCGATGAAGGCGGCCATGGCGGTCTGGGCGTGCACTCCTGTGCAGGAATTCTTCATGTCCAGCCAGCGGGAGAGGTAGGCGCGAGATGTCTCTTCTTTCTCTTGCACGCACCGCTGTAGATCGCCCACAGTGCAGGGACGCTTGTATGTACCCTCAAAGTTTTTGGTGAATGCTTCTTGCATGTCCAACCAGTTGTAGATAGATTTCTCCGTCAAGTCGTCGATCCATTGCAGGCCGTACCCGCCAGCATTAACGGGAGGTACTTGACGGCGACGTTGGGGTTGCCTCCGGCAATCTCCACCGCGTTGCTGTAGTCCTGCAACCATGTGGTAGGCTTGGCGGTTCCGTCATAGGGCTTGATGGTCTTGTCAATCCGGAATCCTTTGGGGTAAGTTGCGGACCGTATTGCAGGTCCAAAGCAACGTGGTCCTAGGTATGGTCCTTCCCGGGCCTCGTGGATCTTATCGATCCGCGAACGTACGTCGTATGGCTCCGGGTTCTTCTTATTTTTGTCAACAGGGGATGGGCTGCGCGAACAATGCGGGCCCCTTCCGCCATGGTGACTGCTTGGCGGCGACGGAGGCGGAGGTGGCGGTGGGTTAGCCTTCTTGCTGTTACTCTCCTGCGACGCTTCACGCCTGTCGCGGTTGCTTGTCGGACGCGGAGGGTCATGGCGCGACCTGCTCTTATGTCCTTCGTTGTGCTTTCCGTCATGACGGGTCTGCTCCATGTTGTCGCGGATGATCATGCCACATTGCTTTGGTGGGGGCATATCCGTACGATGGTGAGCCTTGTAGTCTTCCTGACGTCGGGGGGACCGGGGCGGTGGCGATGGGCGGCCAGGTTGGGCTCTTTCTCCGTGGTCGGAGGATATGGGGATAGCATCCTTCCTGTTGCGCGCATCCCTCCGTCTTCGTTCTGATGAACCCGTCCTCGATCCGACATCCTGAGGAGATCTGTCCCTTGGAGGTTTGTACTGGCTAGATTGGCAGAGCGCTGGGTCAGACTCAAGCCTCTGAGAGGTGGCCTTTTCCTGCTGCTTTACCGCCTTGGCCACTAGGTCATAGACCTGTTCCACTGCCTCAGGCGATCTATCCTGCTCCAGAAGGGTCTTGGCGATGGCGAGTTTAAGGAGTGGGGTGGGCATCACCTGCTTGCCTTCACTGTCAATGTATGGCTTGGCCTGTGCTGTCTTTGAGGGAGCCCATCCTAGGTTGCGCAGTACACCAGGATCGTTGATGATGCGAGCTGGAGCCTTCTTAGCCTTCTGCTGCTGGAGTAGAGTCTTGTACTCGGACTCCATTGCTCTAGCTTTTTCTATGGACTTTCGCGCGTTGACCAGATCTCGATCTAGTTTAGCGCCTTGCTCCGCGATGGCTTGCGCTTCCTCCAGCAGTTGCTGGCGCTTCTCGTCAAGCTGAGTCACGTTCCGGATATGATCAACAGTTAGTGGTTCAACGAGGAGGTTGTCGTACATCACTGTATCAGCTGGAGTAACATGGGCTGCTGCCGACATAGATGCTGGAGGCGGCAAGTTTGCGGTGTTGTTGTTGCTCGGACCGGTGCCGAGTTCCTGCGGCTGCTGCACTGGATTAGGCGGAGGAGGCATGACCCTTGCACGATCATCGTCAGTACCAATAAGTGGTCCCTTCCCCTTATCCAGCGCCGTAGGCGGAGCTTTTCCCGGGCTGGTCTTCATCCATCGCTGTCCCAATGGTGACGAACACCCCTTGGGACATGACGGTGTTATTAGCTTGCTTGTCGCGCGAGTACTCCTCCTCCATCTCCTGCATGGCGGAGTCTAGCTCTTCTGGACTGAAGTCTATCTCCTCTGAATCTGCACTGAAATCAGCATAAAGCGTGTCAATGACAGAGTCGGAGGGTGCCAGGACTTCCTCGATGACGGGCGGTGGAGGTGCAACGACCTCGACGATGACTGGAGGTGGTGGCGCTGCTGCGACGATGGCGGCCGGAGGCGGTGGTGGTGGCTGAATCGGAGGGGCTCCATCAATGAGCGCAAGCGCTGTCTGAGCTGCCGCTTCAGCCTCCACGTAGTTGTTGACGGTGTTCACCATGCCTTCGAAGGTGAGGCGTCCTGACGCCTGTTGCCGTCTTAGAGAATGTCGAAGAAGCGTGCCGTGGTCCAGTCCTTCCACAAAGTGATAAATGGCATCATCATTGGGGTAATTGGCCAGGTCGGCCCGTATACGGAGCCACCTGGCGAGGTAGTCGCGGGGGGTTTCGCCCTCTCTCTGAACGCAGCGCGCCAGATCAAAGATGGTAACCACGCCGACGAACTTGGATCTCTGCTGTCCATACGCACGGGCGAAGCCGGCGGATTTGCAGTGATCTTCCACCTTTATATCCTGCACAGGGGCGGTTTGGGTGGGTCTTGAATTTTTCCGATCTTTGCCGGCAAACTCCGAGGAGAGATCCGACATCGATCCTTCCGCGAACGTATCCTTCCCGTAGGCGGTCCGTGCGGGTCTTGATGCTCCTCCGACTCCCAGGGAACTAGTGCCCGAGTCGGTTTCGCCAATGAAGAGGTGGATGTCTCCGATAGGAACGATCGAACACCGCGTAGGGTTCGTCTTCGTCGGGATCCAGAACTCGTCGGGGGGAACGATCGGAACGTTTCCGGAGAAGAGAACACGACCGATGGCTACGGTTTTGCCGATTCCCGCGAAGATCTTGGTCCTCGCCCGCTGAAGAGCCTGAAGCGCCTCTTGCCCCATGGTGGCGCCAACTGTCGTGGTATTGCCAACGAGTACGCCATGGAGGGGTCCTCATAGTGCGTGTTTAGAGACGTGGGGTAAGGCGGACGGTTGACGGGTACGAGGTAACACAGCTTACCCAGGTTCAGATCCCACAACGGTGGCGGAATCCTACTCATGTTATAAATCACTATAATGGCAATACGCCAAGTTACAGAGATTAGGTTTGCTGTGCGAGGTGTGTGTAAAACGATACTAGGTTGTGCCCTAAAGGCTCACATAGGCCCGACTTATATAGTCGTCAGATCCTAGGGTTACAGGGAAAAGTCCTAGCCGGACAGGTTACAGAGTTCTACACCGTCTATTACTAGTCTTGTGTATCTTGCACTCCAAGGCTCCGGGTATGCTGGTGACTCCACCGTAACCTTACTTTATCCGGCATGGGCCTCCCTTCTGGATCCACCTAACTGGGCCGCCCAGCAGGCCATAGGCCATGCTACCGACTATGGGCCACCCGGGTTAGTCGGATAAGAGACATGCTATGAGGATACCCGTATAGCATATCCCCAACATCGAGTGTGGTAGGCATAGGGATGGATGACAGGAATTGCATGGACGAGTCTAAACATGTAACTTCAAGACACAGGGCATTGCAGATAAATAATAACAAGCATCCAAGTACTAAACAATCCTAGGCATTTGCTCCAAATATAGTCATATGTGCTCGCAATGAGAACTTGCACAACATCTTCTGTCCAGCCAGCCCGTGGCAGCGGGGCCTCTAGGGAACTACTAGAAATTAAGTTGCTCTTTTAATAGAGCACCGGAGCAAAGCATTAACACTCCATGAACACATGTGATCCTCACACCACATCCATCCCCTCTGGTTGTCCCAATTATTGTCACTTTGGGGCCTTTGGATCCGGACAATGATATGTGTACACAACTTACATATAAGATGACAAACAATACTATCATAATGATTCAATAATAAGTTCAGATCTGAGATCATGGCACTTGGGCCCTAGTGACAAGCATTAAGCACAACAAGTTGCAACAAAGTCAAATAACACTAATAGAGATACTAGGCACTATGCCCTAACAGATCTTATCCGATTACATGATAGAACTCATCCAATCCCTACCATCCCCAAGCCTACAGCGGGGGATTACTCACTCATGGATGAGGGAAACATCGGTGGTTGATGGAGATGCGTTGGTGATGACGATGGCGGTGATCCTCTCCAAATTCCCCGTCCCGGTGATACGTCAGAAACATATCTATAATTTTTTATGTTCCATGCTTGTTTAGTATCTATTTTGCTTTGCTTTGTCTACACTTTGAGGTGTTTTTATATCTTTTCTGGAACTAACCTATTAACAAGTTTCCATAGTGCATGTTGCCTATTTTCTTCTGTTTTTGGTTCTACAAAGGCAAAAAATCAATATTCTCGGAATTGGACGGGACAAAAGCCAAAGTCAATATTTTACCGTGGGCGCCACAGGGTGGCCGCACCCCCCTAGGCACGGGCAAGCACTAGGGGTGCCCATAGGGAGTGTGGGCCCCCTGGCTCCCCACCGACCTTACCTCCTGTGCCTATAAGACCCCCCGATGAGAAAACCCTAAATAATCCAGAAGAAATCCATGAAAACCTCCATAGCGCCGCCGCCACCGAAATGGAGATTCGGGGGACAGAAAGTCTCTGTTCCGGCACCCTGCCGGGACGGGGAAGTGCCCCCGGAGCCATCTCCATCGCCATCTTCCTCACCGTTGTTGATTCCCATGATGAGGAGGGAGTAGTTCTTCCTCGAGGCTAAGGGCTCTACCGGTAGCTATGTGTTCATCTCTCTCTCTCTATGCATGATCTTGTGGTCATGAGCTTTGTAATCAAGTAGATCTACCTTGCTACTCAAGTGCTTCATTAGATCTCTGCTCTCCCCATGTGTGTGAAAGTGACAGGGTGCACGCCATGGTGGCACTTAGGCTTGACTCTACATAAATACTCTTTGTGCTTTAATAGATCTATGCTTTTCCCCACGTGTGTGAAAGTGACAGCGTGCATACCGTGTGTGGCACTTTGGCTAGATTGAATATTTGTTATGAGTTATATTTGGAGTTGGATGTCTCTATGAAATTGTGGTGTTTGTTGGAACCATATAGTGCTCAAGGTGATAGTGTGGGTTATCTAGATTGGGGAAGGCGGACTTTGAGGTGTGATGTTATGGCCTTACCATGGATTAGAGTGTCCAACCGGAGAGTAGTTAAGAGTAGTATCATAAAGAGAGGATATTTATATGAGAGAGTGTTCACTAGTGAAAGTATGATCCCTAGGCCTTGTTTCTAAGCATTGAAACACCGTTTGCTACTAGATCTATTGCATGTTTGCTTGCTTCCATCTTTGTTCCGTTAGCCGGGGAGGTTTTGGTCCTTTTACCTTTCCTCCACGCCATCAGCTCTTTTCTGGCACCGTTACCCCACGTCAATAGCAAGCCAAAAGCTATTTTCTGGCACCATTACCACTTGTATTTCACTATCTCTTCGCCGAACTAGTGCACCTATACACCTGGCAAGTGTATTGGGTGTGCTGGGGACACAAGAGACTTCTTGTATCTTGATTGCAGGGTTGATTGAGAGGGAATACCTTTGACCACTTCCTTCCTGAGTTCGATAAACCTTGGGTGATCCACTTAAGGTAAACTTGTTGCTGTTCTACAAACCTCTACACTTGGAGGCCCAACAACTGTCTACAAGAATAGAAGTGCGTAGACCGGAGTTTCTGGATCCGAATCTTGGTTTCTGGTGGCGGCAGCATGGTGGAACTCTTTCTGGAAAACTATTAAACCCCCCTCTGTTTTTAGGCTAGAAGGCAACTTATAGGCGCGGAGGGAGGCCGAGGAGCTGCCTGGGGTGGCCAAACCTCCCCCAGGCGCGGGGTCAGTGGGCCCGCTCCTGGGGTGGGTCTGGGCCCCCCAGGCCTCCTCTCTTTCTCCGCTTCTTGCTCCGTGGATCTTCTGGTGAGAAATAGTTTTTGGCATATTTCCCAGGATTTTTCCTGATAGTTCATTTTCTGCACAAAAACAAGACACCAAGGTAATTCTGCTGAAAACAGCATTAGTCCGTGTTAGTTGTATCCAAATCACACAAGTTTAGAGGAGAAACAATAGCAAAGTGTTCGAGAAAGTAGATACATTTTGGACGTATCACTAGACGTACCATTATTCCTAAACCGTCCTCTGATCCTAAGTTTGCCACCTCTCCCATAGATATCAAAGATAAAGATTATGATTTCTCTCTTGATTTATCCTATTTAGACATTGTTGAGAAAGAACCTTTTTGTGGGACTGAAAATGAGAGTGATGTGGCTCATATGAATGAGCTTTCTACTATGAGTGCTTTGTTCTCTGATGATTTTAAGATGCACAAGTATTTTGTTACAAAGATCTTCCCCTTTTCACTAAAAGGAGAAGCTAGGGCTTGGTTTAATAGATTGCCTCCTGGTTCCATTGATAGTCCTGATTGCTTGATTGCTTCTTTCTTCCAGAAATATTTTCCTCGCAGTGCTAGACATGCTGATTTGCAGAGACTTTTTGATTTTAAATAGGGAGAAGAAGAGAAATTGCCTGAGTCATGGACAAGGTTTTGTGCCTTGATTCATGCACATCCTGGATGTCCATTGCCTAAGAATGAGCTTCTTGATATTTATTATAATGCACTAACTGATGATTCTAGGACATACCTAGATAGCTTTGCTGATTGTGTTTTCAGGAAAAGAACTCCTACAGATGCTGAAGAATTAATGGCTAAAATAAGAAAAAATTATGATGATTGGACTTCAACTGAGATAAATACAGGAGTGAGCCTAGCTCACTTGGTTAGGGAAGTGGATGTACAACCCAACCGCCCAGGTTCAAGTTCTCACGGACGCAGATTTGGGTTCTTATTATTCAAAAAAAACTCGTTGTAGGGACTTTCCCTACCGCATTCCTTTCAAAAAAACTGAGATAAATACACCTGAGCCTATTAATCCTAAACCAGTTGTGCCTGAACCAAATACAATACCAACACCAAAGAAGAGGGGAGTTATTACATTAAATGATGAAGTGATGAAGCTAATAAATGTCTAAAGGTGAAAGGTATTAGAGTTGAAGATGTGAAGAATCTACCTCCTATAGAAGAACTATGTAAGCCAATTCCCCACTCATCTACTATTGAGGTACACACTATCCAACACTTTGATGAAGGTGATATCCCTTATGGTAAACCTCCTGATCAATGCTTAGAGGAACTTGACACATTTATTGTTAAACAAGGTAATTTTAATAAACAAGTTCAGAAACATTTATTGGAAAACTCTAGAGCTATTAATGAGTTGAAAGATATTGTGGAAAGAACTTCTAATGATATTAAAATGCTTTGTAAACACCTTCAAATGGTTCAAACCCAACTTGATCAACTTGCTAAGGTACAAAAAGGTATGCTAGTTAATGCCTCATGAGATAAACATGCTTATGGAATTAGAACTAGGAGTGGTATAGCTACTCAAGATCCTTTATATCTTGAAGGACACCCTAAAAGAATTGAGCAGGATTCTCAAGAAGGTGAAAGTAGTGGTAGTCCTCGTAAGAGAAAGAAAAAGAAACATAAAATAGTTGAGGAACCACTTGAGCCTGCTGTAGATCCTAATAGTATATCTGTCTCTGATGCTGAAACTAAAAGTGGTGATAAAAATGATGCTCCTGATAAGGAAGAAGTTGAGGAAGAACATGAGGAGCACACTAAGAATACTAGGTACACTAAGGAAGATTTTATTGCTAATAAACATGGTAGTGAGGGAGAACCTTGGGTGCAGAAATCTATGCCTTTTCTAGGTAAGAAACACAAGTCAAAGGAGGAAGAACACTACAACAAGTTTTGTGAGTGGATGAAGCCTTTATTTTTGCAAATTCCTTTGACTGATGCTATTAAGCTGCCTGCTTATTCAAAGTATATTGTCTCTAATAAAAGGAAGATTCCTAATGAGGAGATTTCTACTCTACTTACTAATTATTCCTTCAATGGTAAGGTTCCAAAGAAACTTGGTGATCTAGGTATACCAACTATTCCTTGCTCCATTAAGAATAATTATGTTAGAACTGCTTTATGTGACTTGGGAGCTGGAGTTAGTGTTATGCCTTTTTCTCTCTACAAGAGGCTCCAGCTAGAAAAGTTGATACCAACTGGAGTTAGTGTTGCATGGACGAGTCTAAACATGTAACTTCAAGACATAGGGCATTGCAGATAAATAATAACAAGCATCCAAGTACTAAACAATCCTAGGCATGTGCTCCAAATATAGTCATACGTGCTCGCAATGAGAACTTGCCGAACATCTTCTGTCCAGCCAGCCCGTGGCAGCGGGGCCTCTAGGGAACTACTGGAAATTAAGGTGCTCCTTTTAATAGAGCACCGAAGCAAAGCATTAACACTCCATGAACACATGTGATCCTCACACCACAGCCATCCCCTCCGGTTGTCCCAATTATTGTCACTTTGGGGCATTTGGATCCGGACAATGATATGTGTACACAACTTACAAATAAGATCACAAACAATACTATCTTAATGATTCAATAATAAGTTCAGATCTGAGATCATGGCACTCGGGCCCTAGTGACAAGCATTAAGCACAACAAGTTGCAACAAAGTCAAATAGCACTAATAGAGATACTAGGCACTATGCCCTAACAGATCTTATTCAATTACATGATAGAAGTCATCCAATCCCTACCATCCCCAAGCCTACAGCGGGGGATTACTCATTCGTGGATGAGGGAAACATCGGTGGTTGATGGAGATGCGTTGGTGATGACGATGGCGATGATCCTCTCCAAATTCCCCGTCCCGGCAGGGTGCCAGAACGGAGTTTCTGGATCCGAATCTTGGTTTCTGGTGGCGGCGGCATGGCGGAACTCTTTCTGGAAAACTATCGAACCCCCCCTCTGTTTTTAGGTCAGAAGGCAACTTATAGGCGTAGAGGGAGGCCGAGGAACTGCCTGGGGTGGCCAAACGTCCCCCAGGCGTGGGGTCAGTGGGCCCGCGCCTAGGGTGGGTCTAGGCCCCCCAGGACTCCTCTCTTTCTCCCTTTCTGGCTCCGTGGATCTTCTGGTGAGAAATAGTTTTTGGCATATTTCCCGGGATTTTTCTTGATAGTTCATTTTCTGCACAAAAACAAGACACCAAGGTAATTCTGCTGAAAATAGTGTCAGTCCGTGTTAGTTGTTTCCAAATCACACAAGTTTAGAGGAGAAACAATATCAAAGTGTTCGAGAAAGTAGATACGTTTTGGATGTATCAACTCCCCCAATCTTAGCTTATTTCTTGTCCTCAAGCAATTCAGTTGAAAACTGAGTGCGATAAAAGAACTTTCACGAACACTTTGCTTCATATGATGTAAATATTCTCAGCACATGAGTAGATCCTTAGACAATTCATCATAAAGAGTATGCAACTAAGTCTATTCAATAGTTATTGCAAGCTATGACGAGAAACCAACTCAATAATAATAAGTATCATGAAACATAAACATAAGCAACATTGCAATGCTCATAATAAGGTATGGCAGAGTGGTATCTCGCTTGCCTTTGTTTGAAGAGCACAATATAAATGCCAAGGCACCTCTGAAGTTCACATGAAGACTAGAGATAAATATATCAGAGATACAAGCATCAAAGTCATGATATAATTAACCAAGTTTTGGAAAAAACACAAAAATGACAACTATGCTCTCAAGAAGGTGCTCATAGAATAAGTGGTGACTCAACTAGGTTGTGAAAACGGGTTTGTGAAGGTTTGAAAGGCTTCCCAATGCTAAAAGGAAGGTACTCATTAGATTGGAGCTCTCATTGCCCCTATCATAGGCATCTTCATGTGGTTAAGGTGAAAGTGAGGTCCTCACTCTGAATCAGATGCTTGACAGACCATAGACTAGAAATCCCAAGTCCCTTGAGTACGAGGGTCGCTCCGCATGCTACTCAACTTTGGTCACCTAAAAGTTCTTGTCATTGTAAATACATGCATATCATCGAGAACCGCCAACGGGGCACCCCTTGCACATGGTACAAGAGCTTTCCCATAACCAAAATGACAAGGCAAGCAGACAATGAGCATATCAGCAATCTTTTTATTTACCATAGGCATAACTTTTTATTGAGGACGCTTCATAGATGCTCATTATAGTGATGCTGCAAGTTTCCACCATGATTAAGCATGGCTTAGGCTAGCGGCCCAGGCGTTTCTCTAACACAATGTATAAAATCCATGAACCAACAACTTCCCCTTTTATTTCACATCGCCGACATCCGAAAAAAAGATCAAAGTAGCAACTGGATAGAATTATCCAAAAAGTGTTGAAAGCGTTCTTCGTGACAGCACGGTTCTGCTGACTCCCAATATATAATAAGCAAGCATATAACTTTCATGGACTAGTCACAATGGTTCAAGATTATTAAGCGCAAAGAATATAAAGTGTTCCATCAAGTTCGTGAGAGCTTTACTAACTAACTTTCTCAAAACAGACAAACATTTTATTTTGGAAGAAAACAAGGCATATGGAATATGCACTAAAATAGCAAATGATGCTAATAGGTAGGTATGGTGGACACAACTGCCAATATTGGTTTTGGGGAGTTGGAAGCATAGGTATAGCACATACTCAGTGCAAGTGAAGGCTAGCAATAGAGAGGGAGCGACAAACGAGAGAGAAATAACTGTCATAATCATGCTTGCAACAAAACATGACTAACTATGGCATGAAAGTGATACAAGAACTCTGAGGCAAAATAAATCATCGAGGCTTACTGACTATTGATTAGTCATATGCTTGCGTGAGCATGTGCCAAGTAGATTCATATGAACAGTTAGAGGAGGATACCACAATATCATACCAAAGTATGAATAAAACAATGCAAGAAAACAATCATATGACATGCTACAAACTATTAGCAAGCTGGAGCTAATCATAGACAAGAAAGAACTACTAGGCATCCATAATGACATACACCTTACATAAACAGGCTAAGCATACTCACAATGATGAGTATATGTACAAAAATGAAACAAATAGAGTTCGTTACCAGCCTCTTACCACACCTCGACTTGTCTCAATCTTCATTATTGCCCTTCACTTGTGTGACTTGATTAATTAACATGAAAATCAATATCCATTGAGGACGACTGAACCCTGCGAAGAACTCACAAAACCAAAGAAGAACAACATTTTTTTTTGGTGTTTTCGATTTTTTAGAAACAAGCAAACAAAGAAAAACCAAACAAAAAAAAATAAAACCAAACAAAGCAAAATCCTTTTAGATTTTTCTTTTAAGGCAAACCAAAGCAAAGAAACAAACCAAGAGAAACAACGGAAATATTTTTGGTATTTTTGGGTTTTTGAGAAAGCAACAACAAGAACCAAAAAGAAAGCGAAACAATGGATATACAAAGAACCGACCGAACCTGATATATAGATGAGTGTGTGATGTCGGTATACCTTCCCCCAAGCTTAGGGTTTTGTCCTAAGTGGGGCTCAATAACGCGGATGGTAACCCCATGCTGGTGGGTCATCATATGAATGATCATAGTCAGGCACCTGCGATGAAGAAGAAGACGCGTCCCAATCAAATGAGGGCTGCTGGTATGAAGACTCTCCCAAGTTGGAGGGCTGAACCGAATTGTCTTTGGCATCCTCTTCAACATTCTCCTCTTGCTGGGAGAGTTCCCCCACATAAGTGTCAACCTTCTCCTCCGTAAGCGACCATCCTTGCCTGTTATCAAAGTTAAACAAAGGAGGTGCAGGCAAATAAACTATTTTCTCAGTCCTACCCTTTCTACGACCTTGCTGGGCAAAAGATAATTCATATGGTAAACTTCTCACATTATCCCCCAAGGAAACAAAACCATGCTGAATCATGGATTCAATATCAAACCTCTCTATGGGGAACTGAAAATCTGAATAATGAGGCTCTAAACCATGGAAAGCTAGAAACCTAGAAGCAATGATACCTCCACAAATTCCACCCTTCTCAGTTTGATGGTGAGACAGTGAGCTATCAAAGCTCCCAAACTATAGGAACTATTCCTACTAAGAGCAGCTGCAATAAAAGCAGATCGAAAGAAGACAACTTTCTAGCAGTCTTTCTAGCAAGAACGCACTTGGTAATGAAATAGGCAAAGTATGTAATAGCTGGGAGCTGAATGTTCCAAATTTTACCACTTTCCTTTGAGAAGTCGAAACCTTGGCAAATCTCAGTATAAAAATCCACAAGTGACTTAGGCCTCTCCTTGATCTTCTCACAAGACCCCCACTGAGGTACTCTAATTGCTGCACAGAAATCAGTAAAAGGTAGGTCGACAGGTATATTATATATTTTATAAAGGACCATGGGATTAGAAGTAGACCAAGTGAACCAGAAGTCCTGCACAAAAGCCATGGTTAGCTTAACATATTGGATTGGTTCACCTTCCACAAAGTGCTCTAACCCTGCATTTGTAACCAAAGTTTGGAAATCTTGGACGATCCCCGCAGCTCTCATAAATTCATGGCATGGATATATGGAAGGAAAAACTGCTACCTCACGATGAACCTTCATTGGCTCATGCACCATCAAGTAATATTGGTTCAGTGGATAAGCACTCATCTTCCTTGCTGAAATTTTTAGACAACCATCAAACCAAGTGATTTCTAGGTTGATAAATGATGAGCAACTACTATAGGAACTTACTAGAGGACTACACATGCATCAAAACAAAGTTTCTAAGCATAGAACAAGCATGCAAGCTCAAACAACCAGTCACCTACAGTAGCAAAATACTCAAGATACAATCTACCAACCACAAATCTAACTGGACAAGTGGAGGAGGCACGTACCCAGGAACAATCCCTAAAAAAATCAGCACTTGAGATAGGCTGAACAAGGAGATCGAAAATCGCAAGCAAGAACAGCAAGAACTCGAGCTTGACCAAGTTTTCTGGTGTTTTTCGGGAGAGATAAAGAAGGTGGCTTTGAGGAGGCAGCCTGGAGGGACCCAGGTGGGCCAGACCCCGCCTAGGCGCCACCACTAGGTAGGTCGCGCCTACCATGGGTGTGGGGCCTAGGGGTGGCCCCCTGGGTCATCTCAGGTGCCATTCTGCCCCATTTTTCCAGGCAATTTTTTTTTGAATTTTCTGGGATTTTTCAGGAAACTTTATTTTTGGCCAATTTTTAGGGTATGAAAATTGATTTTCTCGCACAAACAGTTTTTTCAGAAGAAGCAAAAGAAAACCAAAAGCCAAACTACATGAGCTCTAAAAAACTCAAACAAGCAAACAACTAGCAAAACTAAAACTAAAGCAAAGACTAGGAAGGAGAAAGGAAAAAGAAAGCAAGTATAACCATAGTGGAAACATTATTTGTTCATTAAAATCCTTTTATTAACAAGGTTGATCAATTCTTGTTACCAAAACAATCTTATATGAAACAAAACTTTGCATTCGACAAGGTGATTATGTTACCTCATATTTGATAGCAATGGTCCCAATCATAATAGTTTCAAAATTTTCTTGTGGAATGGGATAATATATTTCTCCAACCTTGATGCCTTCAATATTTTCAATATAACTCAGGCAATAGCTCTTAACAACCTTCTTGGGGAAATAGACAGTGTGCTCTTTGTCATTAATTTGAATGTTACTTTACCTTGATTGCAATTTATGACAGCACCTGCAGTATTAAGAAAAGGTCTCCCAAGAATAATAGACATATTATCATCTTCAGGCATTTCAAGCACAACAAAATCAGTTAGAACCATGCAATTATGAGCAACTTGAACATGAACATCCTCACATATACCAACAGGAACAATAGTTGACTTATCAGCCATTTGTAAAGAAATATTAGTTGGTATCAACTTTTCTAGCTGGAGTCTCTTATAGAGAGAAAAAGGCATAACACTAACTCCAGCTCCCAAATAACATAAAGCAATTCTAAGATAATTATTTTTAATGGAGCAAGGAATAGTTGGTATACCTGGATCACCAAGTTTCTTTGGAACCTTACCATTGAAGGAGTAATTAGCAAGCAAAGTAGAAATCTCCTCATTAGGAATCTTTCTTTTATTAGAGACAATATCCTTCATATACTTTGAATAAGGAGTCAATTTAATAGCATCAGTAAAAGGAATTTGCAGAAATAAAGGCTTCATCCACTCACAAAACTTGTTGTAGTGTTCTTCCTCCTTTGACTTGTGTTTCTTACCTGGAAAAGGCATAGGTTTCTGCATCCAAGGTTCTCTCTCTCTTTACCATGTTTAATAGCAATACAATCTTCCTTTGTGTACCTAGTGTTCTTAGTGTGTTTCTCAGGTTCTTCCTCACCTTCCTCCTTATCAGGAGACTCATCAATATTACCACTCTCAGTTTCAGTATCAGAAACAAATATACTATTAGGATCTACAACACGTTCAAGTGGTTCCTCAACTTTCTTATGTTTATTTTTCTTCCTCTTACGAGGACTACCACTATCCTCACCTTGTTGGTAATCCTAATCTATTCTTTTAGGGTGTCCTTCAGGATATAAAGGATCTTGATTAGCTGCACCACTCCTAGTTCTAATTCCATAAGCATGTTTATTTCCTGAAGCATTAACTAGCATATCCTTTTGTACTTTAGCAAGTTGATCAAGTTGGGTTTGAACCATTTGAAAGTGTTTACAAAGAATTTTAATATCATTAGAAGTTCTTTCTACAATATCTTTCAACTCATGGATAGCCCTAGAGTTTTCCAATAAATGATTCCGAACTTGTTTATTAAAATTACCTTGTTTAACAATAAATGTGTCAAGTTCCTCTAAGCATTGATCAGGAGACTTACCATACGGAATATCACCTTCATTAAATTGGAGAGAGTGTACCTCAATAGTAGATGAGTGGGGAATTAGCTTGCATAATTCTTCTATAGGAGGTAAATTCTTCACATCTTCAGCTCTAATACCTTTCTCCTTTAGACACTTCTTAGATTCCTTCATCACTTCACCATTTAATGCAATAACTCCCCTCTTCTTTGTTGTTGGTGCTCGAATTGGTTCAGGCATAACTGGTTCAGGAGTAATAGGCTCAGGTGTATTTAGCTTAGTTGAAGTCCAATCATCATAATTCTTGCTTATCTTGTTCATTAATTCTTCAGCATCTATAGGGGTCCTTTTCCTGAAAACACAATCAGCAAAGCTATCTAGGTAGGTCCTAGAATCATCAGTTAGTCCTTTATAATAAATATCAAGAATCTCATTCTGAGGTAATGGCCATCCAGGATATGCATGAATCAAGGAACAAAATCTTTTCATGACTCAGACAATTTCTCTTCTTCTCCCTATTTAAAATCAAAAAGTCTCTGCAAAGCAGCATGTCTAGCACTGGGAGGAAAATATTTATGGAAGAAAGAAGCAATCAGGGCTATCAATGGAACCATGAGGTAATCTATTAAACCAATCCCTAGCTTCTCATTTTAGTGAAAAAGGGAAGATCTTAGCAACAAAGTACTTGCGCATTTTAAAGTCATCAGAGAACAAAGCACTCATAGTAGAAAGCTCATTCATATGATCCACAACACTCTCATTTTCAGCACCACAAAAAGGTTCTTTCTCAACAATATCTAAATAAGATAAATCAAGAGAGAAATCATAATCTTTATCTTTAATATCTACGGGAGAGGTGGCAAACTTAGGATCATAGGACTTCTTAGGCATAATAGTAAGTCTAGCAAGGAGACTCTTAATATCACTAGCACCATGTGTGTTTCGGCACTCTTCAACAAATTCATCAGTGAGCTCAATGTAACCATCATTAATATCATAACTCTCACTAGGCTCAGGTGAGCTAACAGTTGTAACAGTGGCTTCACTAGGAGTTTTGGTATTTCCTAGACTAGCCATAGTAGCATCTAGAAAAGGACCTAATGAACCACTCGCATCAAGCACAGTAGAAGTAACATCATGAGTATCAAAAGCAGTTTCAGACTCAGCAGTAGTAGCAGTGTGTGTAGCATGTGTATGTGGTGGTGGTGTAACAAGCTTACTTATAACAGACGGTGAATCAAGAGCAGCAGAGGTGTTTAGGACTGTACCTCTTCTTGTAGTGGAAGGTAAAATAGGGAACTTTCCATCCCAAGACTTCCTCATGATGAAAGGAGTAGTAGTGAACAATACTAGAACCAAGTGAACTTACAAAAAAAGCTATGCTCCCTGGCAACGGCGCCAGAAAATAGTCTTGATGACCCACAAGTATAGGGGATTGCAACAGTCTTCGCGGGTAGTATTACCCAATTTATTGATTCGACACAAGGGGAGCCAAAGAATACTTGCAAGCCTTAACAACTGAGTTGTCAGTTCAGCTGCGCCTGGAAATAGTTCTTGCTCACAGAAGTTTATCAATAGCAACATCAAAGTAACAACAACAGTAACAGCAACAGTGAAACAGGAGCAATAGTGACACTAACGATAACAGTAGGATTCGAGTGTCGTGGTATTGCCGACGAGTACGCCATGGAGGGGTCCTCACAGTGCGTGTTTAGAGACGTGGGGTAAGGCGGACGGTTGACGGGTACGAGGTAACACAGCTTACCCAGGTTCAGATCCCACAACGGTGGCGGAATCCTACTCCTGCTATAAATCACTATAATGGCAATACGCCGAGTTACAAAGATTAGGTTCGCTGTGCGAGGTGTGTGTAAAATGATACTAGGTTGTGCCCTAAAGGCTCCCATAGGCCCGACTTATATAGTCGTCAGATCCTAGGGTTACAGGGAAAAGTCCTATCCGGACAGGTTACAGAGTTCTACACCGTCTATTACTAGTCTTGTGTATCTTGCACTCCAAGGCTCCGGTTATGCTGGTGACTCCACCATAGCCTTCCTTTATCCGGCATGGGCCTCCCTTCTAGATCCACCTAACTGGGCCTCCCAGCAGTCCATAGGCCATGCTACCGACTATGGGCCACCCGGGTTAGTCGGATAAGAGACATGCTATGAGGATAGCCATATAGCATATCCCCAACAGTAGCCCCCGGAGAACTGCGAGATCTTGCGCCGTCTTGCCTCTTCCCGTGAAATGCTTCGTCTAGATGGATGTCGGCAAATCGTCAAGCAATATCTTGTAGTCCTCCCAAAGAACCCTGCAAGGTTTTCTCCGTCTTCTATGAGTAAGTCGGAGAAATGCTGAATCTTCCATCGTACGCTCCCGTTGTCGGATTAAACCCGTCCATGCCGGAATCTTCGATGGGACGGCTCATCTACCATGTTAGTTAAGGCGACATAGGCTGTAGGTCAGCGACGCCTCGTAACTCACACATGCAGAGAACGTAATCATATCCGATTTTCCCACGCGAGCGATACGAACCGTTGGCGGCGACGGTTGGAGACGTGGCGAAATTACTGCGCACGTTCACGAACACGTCGTCTACGCGGCAACCGTCCGATTAGCTGCACGAATCTTGGCGCAGAGTAAGATAAATAGCGACCGTGGGACACTTGCCACTTTTCCACCCCATTCTCCTGCGTCATCGTCTTCTTCCTCCAGCCGTGCGCCTCCTCGAGCTCTCCACGAAAACCTCGAGAAACCCTAGCTTCTTGCCTGCACTAGTCGTGTCCTCTTCCTCCTCCATGGCTAGCAGCAGCTCATCCCCATCAATGGCGGCATCGAGCGAAGCCGCGGCGAAGCCGGCGAGCTCCGTCGTCGTGCCCCCAGAGGGCCTGGTTATTCCCGCATCGGCGGTGATAGAAACCACCGACGGCGACCATAACCTGGCGGCGCTGGAGCCCCTGGAAGAGGATCCAGACTCGCACAAAGGCGACTGGCGCGGCTCGGACATCATCAGCCGCGACCTCCAAGAGATGGTCGCTGAGGGTTACCTTCCTGCGACGGAGGGGCTCGCCTGGCAGGCGGCGCCGGCCGGCGAGGTGACCCCCTCCCCAAGCCGGAGAGAAACTATACCTCAAGGCGCAATTGGTACGCGGCGTTTCTGTGCCCATCTCCCACTTCTTCCTGTCTGTCTTGAATCACTTCAAGGTCCAACCCCACAACCTCTCCCCCAATAGTATCCTAGTGCTTAGCAACTTCGCGGCACTTTGTGAGGGTTACCTAGGGATTAGGCCTAGGTTAGATTTGTTTGTGTACTTTTTTACCGTCAAACGTGAAGCCGGACACAACAAGGAGGAGCTTAGAAACTGCGGCACCATAAGCTTCAAGATCCATCCTGGCCGGCGGTTCCCCGACATCGTCGGCCACGAGTCATGCAAAAACTAGCAGCAGACGTACTTCTATGTCCCCGACATTCCTTTGGCGGGCCGAGAAGTAACGTACCCAGACTTCGTGGATGGAGCCGCCGCTGAAGTCCCCACATGGCAGTCCCATGCCTCCCTTCCCTCCGACCTTAACGCTTCTCGCGCAATAAGGCGGATCGAATGGTTTGTAGAGACAGGTCTGACCGGCTTGGACCTAGCCATGTGCTGGTTCATCAGGCGGATCCAACCTCTGCAGCACCGTATGAAGCTTATGCACGAGTACACCGGCGACCGAAGGGATACCCTCCGGATCTCCGAGGACAACTTCTCGAGCGACTCTGTCAAGTTCCGCCTTAAGGACATAGTCAAGGTGAAGGACAAGAAGCGTGGCTTCACCCTCACCTACGACATGTTCGTAGACGGAAAGTGCCCAAAGGTAGGTATTTATTTTCCGTGTATGACATTGCTCCAATTTCTCCGTCTTGCTAATACCATCTTGTCTAACACAATGATTTCTCACTTAACAGCTTAGAGATCAAGAGGAGGGCAACCTGGCCGCCCAAATCTATGATCCCAAGATGAAGGAAGTCACGGTCGTGTCCGACAACGATGTCCCTTTGGCGCGAAAGCGGAAGAGCTCCACCTCTGACGCTGCCGATAGAGGCAAGAAAAAGAAGATGGAGGGTGGAGCCTCCAAAAAGAGTACTGCCGCCCTGGAGGCGGAAAAGAAGAAAGCCACCGGGATGTTTGCCAAAGCGCCCCCCTAGTGTAAGCTTCTTATTTTCCGACATTGTCTCATTTATTTGTCTTATTCCTGTACTTATGCATTTTGCACGTTTCAGGAAGAAAGCCACAACCAGCCTCAAGAAGTCCTCCAAGACTCTTGGGGCTTCTAGAAATATCAAGGATATGCTGCATCGCGACTCTTCCCTCGCCATCGCCCCTGCTACTCCTGCCGTCAAACCCTCCTCCGCTCCGACAAGCTCCCAACTCCAGGAGGCACCAGGCCCTTCCGCTATGGAAGTGGATTCTGGCGCCTCTACCGAACTCGCAGTTGTCGGCGAGCAGGCGACGCAGGAGAGCGCTGCTCTTCAAATGGCTGAAGCTCCGGCTAAGGATGCCATAGGTAGCGGCAAGCCAGTGGTGGGTGTTGGTACTTCTGCCGAAGGCGGCGCCTCTACTCCCCAGAAGCCCTTCGAATTGCCGAAGATTATCTTCCCGGTGGTTACGCCGGGTAGCACAACTATGCTTCCTGGAGGAGTGCCGTCATCTCCGACGTGCGGTTTCGAGGAGCTACTCCGTCAAGCAGACATCTTGCAAAGTAACAGCGTTTCCTTTGGCAAGCTGCTGGCCGAGAGTGCTACAGACCTCAAGATCATCGCACTTGTAAGTTTTACTTTACCTTTTGCATTTCATATGAGTATCCCACTGTAGCGCCCGAGGATGTAGACGGAAAACCATTGGTTTTGCATCTATATTCTCTAAGAGTGACTAAGTTAGAAAAAACTCTCACTGTAGCCCCAAGCATTTAGATAGAATGAATTAGTCTGACTAGATGCTTTAAGAGTAGCATACACAGTGTTCATAATTTTAAGTGCTGTAGCCCCCAAGCCTCTAGTTGTAACTGAATTAGTTCCGACTAGATGCTTAAAGAAAAGCTAAGCATTTTCCGAGTTAAAACTTTATACTGTAGCCCCTAAGCTTCTAGTTGAGAACTGAATTAGCTCCGACTAGATGCTTAAAGAAAAGCTAAGCATTTTCCGAGTTAAAACTTTATACTGTATCCCCCAAGCTTCTAGTTGAGAACTGAATTAGCTCCGACTAGATGCTTAAAGAAAAGCTAAGCATATTGCTAAGTTAAAAACTCTCGCTGTAGCCCCCGAGCACCTAGATGGAAAATCTACGACTAGGGGCTCCAAGTAGACTGAACAACGACTTGACTTTGTATTTGTTTCCATAGATCGAGAATGCTTGGAGGGGTATGACCAACGATAAGTACCAGAAGATGCGCGCGGACCTTGAAGCTGAAAAGGGTAAAACCGCCATCTTGAAGGAACATATCATCAAAAACAAGAGTCTGTTTTCTTTTTGCGCACTTCTATCTTACTTTTGTGCCTTCCGTTTTCGAGTACTCACGGTGTACTGTGTTTTCTCCGACTTGCAGAGCATGTCGCCAAGGCCAAGGATATTGTCGAGCAGTCCAAGCACATTCAGCAGCTGGACAGCGAGAACAAGATTCTTAAGAAGGAGAGGGAAGAAATGCTGAAGATGCACAAGGATTCCATGAAAGCCCTGCAGGACTCCGCCTCCGCCGAGATCAACCGCTTGAAGGAGGAGCTTGCGATCCTAAAGGATCAGAAGCAAGCTGCCGATGAGCAAAACCTTCGCCATAGCGAGGCGTTTAAGCTCCTCCAAAAAGAGAAGGAATCCTTGGCGGACGTCGTCTGGCAGGCTAAGGCCAGCATCTTCAGTAAGTGTCCTCTGCCTTGTAGCTCTGTAGTCTGGATACTTAGAATTTATTGAACTCAAGCAATTCTTGTCGGAATTTTCAGCGCCTATGGGTTTAACCCGCTCGCCTCCTTCGGACAAGGAATGCATGATTCTTGCCGGCAATTTCATCAACACCGCCATCACCCAAGCCAAGGAGATTGCCAAGCCCCTCCAAATTTATATCAAGGCCTCCGACTCCATGGTGAAGTACTCGGAGATTCTGCGCCAAGCCCCCGAGCGTGTCGCAAGCTAGAAAGCTTCATGTGCACGGGCTGGCGCAAGGATGGCATTGTCCATGGTGAAGTCGCACTATGAAGGTGCCGACATCGACACGGTGACATCTGGTATCCCCGACATGGATGATGACGGCAAGGAGATCGATCACGAAGCCATCCTGTCATCACTCGCGGGATATGACACCAGGGTTGCCGAGTTGGTGGATGTCGACGTCTTCGTGCCCAGGAACTTTCTTGACAACGCCGAGCCTGAATCCTCCGAGTCTCTTCACAGTGGCGACGCTGAGGGTGAATCTCCGGCTGGTGATGATGCGGCCTCCAAGTACCCTGCACCCAAGGAGTGAAAAAAACACTTTGTAATTCTTGTTTCACCTCTGGAGTGTGCATTTGAAAAAACTTGGCGATGTAATCTTAAGGCGGAAAACAGTGGTTGTCGTATCCTGCTACTTAAGAATTAATGCCCAGTATGTATATATTTTTTAAGCAAGTGCTGGCTTATCCATTACTTTGGTTTTTATGCTTGACTTTTCGTGAGTCGGAAGACTCGTTGTCAGAACCATGCGCTTAGGTGATGATGCCCAATGGCACCGTCAATAACCTGAGCACAAAATCGCCGACAATAAGTGTCGAAAGTCACTACTCCAGAATCCACATAAAAACAACAAAGAACGTGTAGACCAGAAAACTTAAGCTAACGCCCGTAGGCGGAATTTTCACAAGTGCAATCGCAAAGTATGCATAAAGGTTTATATGATCCAAAAAATGAACACTAAAGGAGGTAAAAGACTCAGCAAAATGAGTGAACCAGAGAGCTTTATTTCATTTGATCATATAAGAGGTACACAATTAGATAAAAAATGCTAAGTGTAGAAAGGACGTAGCTGTGCTATGTTCCATGGCCGATCAAGCTCCGGGTAGTCGTCATCCGGGTCACGTCGCTTACGCTTATGATCCTTGTTGGGTCTATCCTTGAGCTCACGATTGTCGACAAGGTAGTAAGACCCATTGAGCAGCGCCTTGCTTATGATGAACGGTCCTTCCAATGGCGGGGATAATTTGTGTGACTTCTTCTGCTTAAGTCGGAGTACTAAATCCCCCTCTTTAAACGAGCGATGCCGGACGCGGCGACTATGGTAGCTGCGTAGCTTCTGCTGGTAGATGGCGGATCTTTGGCATGCCAAAACACGCTCCTCCTCGAGAAGGTCCACATCTAGGCGTCTGGATTCTTCAGCGTCATCTTCTTCATAGGCGGCAACTCTTGGTGCATCGTGGAGGATGTCGAAAGGTTGGATAGCTTCTGCTCCATATACCATGAAGTAAGGGGTGTAGCCGGTGGATCTGTTAGGTGTAGTTCGTAAACTCCACAGCACAGATGGCAATTCTTCTTCCCAGGCTCTAGCTGCTCTATGTAGCGGTGCCTCAAGACGTGGCTTGATCACCTGCAGAATTAATCCATTGGCTCGCTCAACTTGACCATTGGATTGTGGGTGTGCCACAGATGCAAGGTCAAGTCGGATGCCTTTGTCCCAGCAATAGGCCTCCACTTCTCCGAGTGACAAGTTGCTTCCTTTGTCGGTGATGATGCTATGTGGGAGACCAAATCTCACGACTAGATCCCGGACAAACCTGAGGGCAGTTGCCCCATCAAGCTTTCTAATGGGTTTAGCTTCTATCCATTTGGTGAATTTGTCAACTGCTACAAGCAGATGCGTAAATCCACACGGTGCCATTTGTAATGGTCCTACCATGTCTAGCCCCCAGACTGCAAACGGCCAAGTTATTGGTATTGTTCGCAATTCTTCAGCAGGGACATGTGGTTATCGGGCATAATACTGGCATCCTGTGCATGTTTCAACCAGCTTGGCAGCGTCCGCCTTCGCGGTCAGCCAGTAGACTCCTTGCCGGAAGGCTTTCGTGACCAACGATCGAGGAGTGGCGTGATGCCCGCAATCTCCGAGATGGATCTCGCGTAGGATTTCCATACCTTCTAGCTGGGAGACACACTTTAGGTATACACCAGTAGTGCTCCTTTTATAGAGTTTCCCATTGATTATGGTATAACCCTTTGCTCGTCGTACTATTTGCCGTCTTTCGATCTTGTCGTCAGGCAAAGTTCCGTGTTCGAGATACTCCATGAACGGTTTAGTCCAAGCCGGAGGGATCTTTGTCACCATGTTGACGAAAGAATCAGCTCTATCCGGGTTGTCGATGTCGGCGCCCTTCACGGATGGTGTGCGTAGATGCTCTAGGAAAACTCCTGGCGGAATTTGCTTGCGCCTTGATCCAAGTTTAGACAATATATCAGCCGCCTCGTTTTTCTCCCTAGGCACATACTTGACTTCGTAGCCCAAGAATCTCTTGGCTATCTCGTCCACTTCGTCGCGATATGCCGCCATCATAGGGTTCCGCGCATTCCAGGTGCCAGCCACCTGTTGGGCAACCAAGTCGGAATCTCCACAGCAAACTATGCGCTTGATGCCAATATCCTTGGCTACACGCAATCCGTGAATGAGTGCTTCATACTCTGCCATGTTGTTTGTAGCCTCGAAGTGGATCTGCAGAACGTAGTGTAGCTTGTCTCCTTTTGGTGACTGTAGCAATACACCAGCCCCCGAGCCGTTGAGTAGCTTTGATCCGTCAAAGTGCATCACACAGTACTCTGGTTCCGGCAACGGAGTGGCATCCGGCATCTCCGTCCAATCTGCAATAAAATCCGCCAAGGCTTGTGACTTGATAGCGTCGCGTCTTTTGTAGGTGATCTCGAAGGCGGCAAGTTCAATGCCCCACTTCGCGACCCTTCCTGTAGCGTAGCTGTTGTTGATAATGTCGGACAGTGGAGTCTTGCTCACTACTGTGATTGGGTGGTCCTGAAAGTAATGCCTCAGCTTCCGCGAAGCGAGGAATACTCCATAAGCTATCTTTTGGTAGTGCGGGTAACGCTGCTTGGACTCCGTCAAGACCTCGCTTACATAGTAAACTGGTCGTTGCACTCCGTGCTCATAGCCTGGTTCCTTCCGCTCTACCACGACGATGATGCTAATAACCCGGTTGGTCGCCGCCATGTAGATTAACGGGGGCTCGCCAGGCTCAGGTGCTACAAGGATAGGCGCTGAGGAAAGAATCTCCTTGAGCTGCATCAATGCTGCATCTGCCTCGTCCGTCCATGTGAATTTTTGTACGCCTTCTTCAGCAACTTGTACAGTGGCAGAGCCTTCTCTGCAAGTCGGCTGATGAACCGACTAACTGCTGCAACACAACCTGTTAGTCGTTGGATGTCCTTTAGGCATGTCGGACGGTTTATGTTTAAGATGGCCTTGAGTTTCTCCGGGTTGACCTCGATTCCGTGCTGGGAAACCATGAAGCCCGACAGTTTGCCGGCTGGAACCCCGAAGACGCACTTCTTAGGGTTGAGCATCATGTTGTATTTCCGGAGATTATCAAAGGTTTCTTTTAAGTCGGAGATTAAGTCATTTGACTTTTTAGACATCACCGCGATATCGTCCACATAGGCGTGAACGTTCCGACCAATTTGGTCGTGAAGGCAACGTTGCATTGTCTGATGGTAGGTAGCACCTGCGTTTTTCAACCCAAAGGGCATCGTGATATAGCAAAACATGCCGTAAGGGGTAGTGAACGAAGTGGCCAATTGGTCTGACTTCCTCATCTTGATCTGGTGGTATCCTGAGTATGCATCGAGAAAACACAAAAGTTCCGAGCCAGCCGTCGAGTCAATGACTTGGTCAATGCGAGGCAAAGCAAACGGATCTTTGGGACATGCTTTGTTCAAGCCGGTGTAATCAACGCACATTCTTAATTCATTGGTTCCCTTTTTGGGGACAAGTACAGGATTGGCCACCCATCGGGTGTGAAGGACTTCTCGGATAAACTCAGCCTTAAGTAACCTAGCTATCTCTTTGCCAATGGCGCGTCTCTTCTCATCTCCGAAGCGTCGTAGAGGTTGTTTCACTGGTTTACATTTTGGATCTATGTTTAAGTTGTGCTCGGCAAGTTCCCTAGGTACACCTTTCATGTCGGCAGATTGCCAGGCAAAGATGTCCCTATTCTCACGGAGGAACTCGACGAGCGCGCTTTCCTATTTGGGATCCAGGTTCGTCCCAATGGCGACGGTCTTGGAGGCATCGCCTACCACAAGTTCCACCGGCTTGGTCTCGATGGCGGCCTTGAACGCAGGAGCGGAGTCGGAGATCTGCTTCTTCGACGCGGGCATCTCTGAGTCATTGACCTTGCTCTGGATCTCCTTGAATTCTTCGCTGTAGGGGACAGCTTCTGCAACGACTGCTTCATTGATCTCGCAGTCCCTTGCCTTGGTAAAGCTTCCGGAGACGGTGATGACACCGTTTGGACCGGGTATCTTGAGCTTGTTGTAGACGAAGCATGGCTTGGCCATGAACATGTGGAATATGTCGCGGTCGAATATGACGTGGTACACGCTCTTGAAGGGGACTACCTCAAAGGTCATGTGCTCTTGGCGGTAATTATTAACGTCGCCAAAGGCTACCTGAAGTGTGATGCACCTAAGGGATCGAGCCTCCCGACCAGGCACTACGCCATGGAACACGGTGTTGGTCCGCCTTAGGTTTGCCTCCGTCAAGTTCATCTTCTGCAGTGTATCCAGGTACATGATGTTGATGCTGCTTCCACTATACACCATGCACTTGGTGAACTCCACACCATCAATCAATGGGTTGATGACCATGGCGTACTGGTTCTCCGTGGGCACAAGGTCTGGGTGGTTCGTCCTGTCCCAAGTGATTGGAACCTCCGACCAGCGCAGGTATTGGGGAACTGGGGGGGAGAGTAGCTATCAGGATCCTTAGAGAGGTCTTCTATTGTCGGACGGTGGGGGTGCCAAGGAAAGTGTGGTAGACTGGGGCCTTCTTTGCGAAGGGGTTCTTGCCCTTGTCGTCGCTCTTCGTGGCGTACTTGGGGTCAACGTCCTCGTCCATGTCACTTGAATCCTTGGACTCCTCCTCCTTCTTCTTCCCCTTGCCCTTGCCTCGTGGTCTGTTCTTCCGACTTCGCTTGTAGCCGGACTCCGGGTCTTCCTTGAGGTCGTTGACGAACTTGCAGTGTCGATTGGTATGGGTGGCCTTGCCGTTGACATCGAGGTGTACGAGGAACGACATATCGCGGTACTCTTCGTAGGTTTGGGGAACGCGGAGCGGCGCCGAGTTGGTTTCACTTCCTCGTTGCTGCCCACGGCCTGCTCCCCTTCCTCGGCCATGTTGTCTGCCTTCTCCTCGTCCTGCAAAAGTCATGGCGACCATGTCGGTAGATTGCTTTTCTTCTGGAGCGGTTTTCCGCTTTGTACTGCTGTTCCTCCGAGCTTGGGTTGGAACGGCCGTTGCCGGCAAAGAGCCACGAGCATCGTCGTCGGCAGCTGCGAACTCACTAGCTAACTGAATCATCTGATTCAAGTCAAGCTGATGATTGTCCTGCAAGCGCTTTAGCTTATGTCGGAGTAACGTGCCTCTTTCCAACCCATCGATGAAGGCGGCCATGGCGGTCTGGGCGTGCACTCCTGTGCAGGAATTCTTCATGTCCAGCCAGCGGGAGAGGTAGGCGCGAGATGTCTCTTCTTTCTCTTGCACGCACCGCTGTAGATCGCCCACAGTGCAGGGACGCTTGTATGTACCCTCAAAGTTTTTGGTGAACGCTTCTTGCATGTCCAACCAGTTGTAGATAGATTTCTCCGTCAAGTCGTCGATCCATTGCAGGCCGTACCCGCCAGCATTAACGGGAGGTACTTGACGGCGACGTTGGGGTTGCCTCCGGCAATCTCCACCGCGTTGCTGTAGTCCTGCAACCATGTGGTAGGCTTGGCGGTTCCGTCATAGGGCTTGATGGTCTTGTCAATCCGGAATCCTTTGGGGTAAGTTGCGGACCGTATTGCAGGTCCAAAGCAACGTGGTCCTAGGTATGGTCCTTCCCGGGCCTCGTGGATCTTATCGATCCGCGAACGTACGTCGTATGGCTCCGGGTTCTTCTTATTTTTGTCAACAGGGGATGGGCTGCGCGAACAATGCGGGCCCCTTCCGCCATGGTGACTGCTTGGCGGCGACGGAGGCGGAGGTGGCGGTGGGTTAGCCTTCTTGCTGTTACTCTCCTGCGACGCTTCACGCCTGTCGCGGTTGCTTGTCGGACGCGGAGGGTCATGGCGCGACCTGCTCTTATGTCCTTCGTTGTGCTTTCCGTCATGACGGGTCTGCTCCATGTTGTCGCGGATGATCATGCCACATTGCTTTGGTGGGGGCATATCCGTACGATGGTGAGCCTTGTAGTCTTCCTGACGTCGGGGGGACCGGGGCGGTGGCGATGGGCGGCCAGGTTGGGCTCTTTCTCCGTGGTCGGAGGATATGGGGATAGCATCCTTCCTGTTGCGCGCATCCCTCCGTCTTCGTTCTGATGAACCCGTCCTCGATCCGACATCCTGAGGAGATCTGTCCCTTGGAGGTTTGTACTGGCTAGATTGGCAGAGCGCTGGGTCAGACTCAAGCCTCTGAGAGGTGGCCTTTTCCTGCTGCTTTACCGCCTTGGCCACTAGGTCATAGACCTGTTCCACTGCCTCAGGCGATCTATCCTGCTCCAGAAGGGTCTTGGCGATGGCGAGTTTAAGGAGTGGGGTGGGCATCACCTGCTTGCCTTCACTGTCAATGTATGGCTTGGCCTGTGCTGTCTTTGAGGGAGCCCATCCTAGGTTGCGCAGTACACCAGGATCGTTGATGATGCGAGCTGGAGCCTTCTTAGCCTTCTGCTGCTGGAGTAGAGTCTTGTACTCGGACTCCATTGCTCTAGCTTTTTCTATGGACTTTCGCGCGTTGACCAGATCTCGATCTAGTTTAGCGCCTTGCTCCGCGATGGCTTGCGCTTCCTCCAGCAGTTGCTGGCGCTTCTCGTCAAGCTGAGTCACGTTCCGGATATGATCAACAGTTAGTGGTTCAACGAGGAGGTTGTCGTACATCACTGTATCAGCTGGAGTAACATGGGCTGCTGCCGACATAGATGCTGGAGGCGGCAAGTTTGCGGTGTTGTTGTTGCTCGGACCGGTGCCGAGTTCCTGCGGCTGCTGCACTGGATTAGGCGGAGGAGGCATGACCCTTGCACGATCATCGTCAGTACCAATAAGTGGTCCCTTCCCCTTATCCAGCGCCGTAGGCGGAGCTTTTCCCGGGCTGGTCTTCATCCATCGCTGTCCCAATGGTGACGAACACCCCTTGGGACATGACGGTGTTATTAGCTTGCTTGTCGCGCGAGTACTCCTCCTCCATCTCCTGCATGGCGGAGTCTAGCTCTTCTGGACTGAAGTCTATCTCCTCTGAATCTGCACTGAAATCAGCATAAAGCGTGTCAATGACAGAGTCGGAGGGTGCCAGGACTTCCTCGATGACGGGCGGTGGAGGTGCAACGACCTCGACGATGACTGGAGGTGGTGGCGCTGCTGCGACGATGGCGGCCGGAGGCGGTGGTGGTGGCTGAATCGGAGGGGCTCCATCAATGAGCGCAAGCGCTGTCTGAGCTGCCGCTTCAGCCTCCACGTAGTTGTTGACGGTGTTCACCATGCCTTCGAAGGTGAGGCGTCCTGACGCCTGTTGCCGTCTTAGAGAATGTCGAAGAAGCGTGCCGTGGTCCAGTCCTTCCACAAAGTGATAAATGGCATCATCATTGGGGTAATTGGCCAGGTCGGCCCGTATACGGAGCCACCTGGCGAGGTAGTCGCGGGGGTTTTCGCCCTCTCTCTGAACGCAGCGCGCCAGATCAAAGATGGTAACCACGCCGACGAACTTGGATCTCTGCTGTCCATACGCACGGGCGAAGCCGGCGGATTTGCAGTGATCTTCCACCTTTATATCCTGCACAGGGGCGGTTTGGGTGGGTCTTGAATTTTTCCGATCTTTGCCGGCAAACTCCGAGGAGAGATCCGACATCGATCCTTCCGCGAACGTATCCTTCCCGTAGGCGGTCCGTGCGGGTCTTGATGCTCCTCCGACTCCCAGGGAACTAGTGCCCGAGTCGGTTTCGCCAATGAAGAGGTGGATGTCTCCGATAGGAACGATCGAACACCGCGTAGGGTTCGTCTTCGTCGGGATCCAGAACTCGTCGGGGGGAACGATCGGAACGTTTCCGGAGAAGAGAACACGACCGATGGCTACGGTTTTGCCGATTCCCGCGAAGATCTTGGTCCTCGCCCGCTGAAGAGCCTGAAGCGCCTCTTGCCCCATGGTGGCGCCAACTGTCGTGGTATTGCCAACGAGTACGCCATGGAGGGGTCCTCATAGTGCGTGTTTAGAGACGTGGGGTAAGGCGGACGGTTGACGGGTACGAGGTAACACAGCTTACCCAGGTTCAGATCCCACAACGGTGGCGGAATCCTACTCATGTTATAAATCACTATAATGGCAATACGCCAAGTTACAGAGATTAGGTTTGCTGTGCGAGGTGTGTGTAAAACGATACTAGGTTGTGCCCTAAAGGCTCACATAGGCCCGACTTATATAGTCGTCAGATCCTAGGGTTACAGGGAAAAGTCCTAGCCGGACAGGTTACAGAGTTCTACACCGTCTATTACTAGTCTTGTGTATCTTGCACTCCAAGGCTCCGGGTATGCTGGTGACTCCACCGTAACCTTACTTTATCCGGCATGGGCCTCCCTTCTGGATCCACCTAACTGGGCCGCCCAGCAGGCCATAGGCCATGCTACCGACTATGGGCCACCCGGGTTAGTCGGATAAGAGACATGCTATGAGGATACCCGTATAGCATATCCCCAACATCGAGTGTGGTAGGCATAGGGATGGATGACAGGAATTGCATGGACGAGTCTAAACATGTAACTTCAAGACACAGGGCATTGCAGATAAATAATAACAAGCATCCAAGTACTAAACAATCCTAGGCATTTGCTCCAAATATAGTCATATGTGCTCGCAATGAGAACTTGCACAACATCTTCTGTCCAGCCAGCCCGTGGCAGCGGGGCCTCTAGGGAACTACTAGAAATTAAGTTGCTCTTTTAATAGAGCACCGGAGCAAAGCATTAACACTCCATGAACACATGTGATCCTCACACCACATCCATCCCCTCTGGTTGTCCCAATTATTGTCACTTTGGGGCCTTTGGATCCGGACAATGATATGTGTACACAACTTACATATAAGATGACAAACAATACTATCATAATGATTCAATAATAAGTTCAGATCTGAGATCATGGCACTTGGGCCCTAGTGACAAGCATTAAGCACAACAAGTTGCAACAAAGTCAAATAACACTAATAGAGATACTAGGCACTATGCCCTAACAGATCTTATCCGATTACATGATAGAACTCATCCAATCCCTACCATCCCCAAGCCTACAGCGGGGGATTACTCACTCATGGATGAGGGAAACATCGGTGGTTGATGGAGATGCGTTGGTGATGACGATGGCGGTGATCCTCTCCAAATTCCCCGTCCCGGTGATACGTCAGAAACATATCTATAATTTTTTATGTTCCATGCTTGTTTAGTATCTATTTTGCTTTGCTTTGTCTACACTTTGAGGTGTTTTTATATCTTTTCTGGAACTAACCTATTAACAAGTTTCCATAGTGCATGTTGCCTATTTTCTTCTGTTTTTGGTTCTACAAAGGCAAAAAATCAATATTCTCGGAATTGGACGGGACAAAAGCCAAAGTCAATATTTTACCGTGGGCGCCACAGGGTGGCCGCACCCCCCTAGGCACGGGCAAGCACTAGGGGTGCCCATAGGGAGTGTGGGCCCCCTGGCTCCCCACCGACCTTACCTCCTGTGCCTATAAGACCCCCCGATGAGAAAACCCTAAATAATCCAGAAGAAATCCATGAAAACCTCCATAGCGCCGCCGCCACCGAAATGGAGATTCGGGGGACAGAAAGTCTCTGTTCCGGCACCCTGCCGGGACGGGGAAGTGCCCCCGGAGCCATCTCCATCGCCATCTTCCTCACCGTTGTTGATTCCCATGATGAGGAGGGAGTAGTTCTTCCTCGAGGCTAAGGGCTCTACCGGTAGCTATGTGTTCATCTCTCTCTCTCTCTATGCATGATCTTGTGGTCATGAGCTTTGTAATCAAGTAGATCTACCTTGCTACTCAAGTGCTTCATTAGATCTCTGCTCTCCCCATGTGTGTGAAAGTGACAGGGTGCACGCCATGGTGGCACTTAGGCTTGACTCTACATAAATACTCTTTGTGCTTTAATAGATCTATGCTTTTCCCCACGTGTGTGAAAGTGACAGCGTGCATACCGTGTGTGGCACTTTGGCTAGATTGAATATTTGTTATGAGTTATATTTGGAGTTGGATGTCTCTATGAAATTGTGGTGTTTGTTGGAACCATATAGTGCTCAAGGTGATAGTGTGGGTTATCTAGATTGGGGAAGGCGGACTTTGAGGTGTGATGTTATGGCCTTACCATGGATTAGAGTGTCCAACCGGAGAGTAGTTAAGAGTAGTATCATAAAGAGAGGATATTTATATGAGAGAGTGTTCACTAGTGAAAGTATGATCCCTAGGCCTTGTTTCTAAGCATTGAAACACCGTTTGCTACTAGATCTATTGCATGTTTGCTTGCTTCCATCTTTGTTCCGTTAGCCGGGGAGGTTTTGGTCCTTTTACCTTTCCTCCACGCCATCAGCTCTTTTCTGGCACCGTTACCCCACGTCAATAGCAAGCCAAAAGCTATTTTCTGGCACCATTACCACTTGTATTTCACTATCTCTTCGCCGAACTAGTGCACCTATACACCTGGCAAGTGTATTGGGTGTGCTGGGGACACAAGAGACTTCTTGTATCTTGATTGCAGGGTTGATTGAGAGGGAATACCTTTGACCACTTCCTTCCTGAGTTCGATAAACCTTGGGTGATCCACTTAAGGTAAACTTGTTGCTGTTCTACAAACCTCTACACTTGGAGGCCCAACAACTGTCTACAAGAATAGAAGTGCGTAGACCGGAGTTTCTGGATCCGAATCTTGGTTTCTGGTGGCGGCAGCATGGTGGAACTCTTTCTGGAAAACTATTAAACCCCCCTCTGTTTTTAGGCTAGAAGGCAACTTATAGGCGCGGAGGGAGGCCGAGGAGCTGCCTGGGGTGGCCAAACCTCCCCCAGGCGCGGGGTCAGTGGGCCCGCTCCTGGGGTGGGTCTGGGCCCCCCAGGCCTCCTCTCTTTCTCCGCTTCTTGCTCCGTGGATCTTCTGGTGAGAAATAGTTTTTGGCATATTTCCCAGGATTTTTCCTGATAGTTCATTTTCTGCACAAAAACAAGACACCAAGGTAATTCTGCTGAAAACAGCATTAGTCCGTGTTAGTTGTATCCAAATCACACAAGTTTAGAGGAGAAACAATAGCAAAGTGTTCGAGAAAGTAGATACATTTTGGACGTATCACTAGACGTACCATTATTCCTAAACCGTCCTCTGATCCTAAGTTTGCCACCTCTCCCATAGATATCAAAGATAAAGATTATGATTTCTCTCTTGATTTATCCTATTTAGACATTGTTGAGAAAGAACCTTTTTGTGGGACTGAAAATGAGAGTGATGTGGCTCATATGAATGAGCTTTCTACTATGAGTGCTTTGTTCTCTGATGATTTTAAGATGCACAAGTATTTTGTTACAAAGATCTTCCCCTTTTCACTAAAAGGAGAAGCTAGGGCTTGGTTTAATAGATTGCCTCCTGGTTCCATTGATAGTCCTGATTGCTTGATTGCTTCTTTCTTCCAGAAATATTTTCCTCGCAGTGCTAGACATGCTGATTTGCAGAGACTTTTTGATTTTAAATAGGGAGAAGAAGAGAAATTGCCTGAGTCATGGACAAGGTTTTGTGCCTTGATTCATGCACATCCTGGATGTCCATTGCCTAAGAATGAGCTTCTTGATATTTATTATAATGCACTAACTGATGATTCTAGGACATACCTAGATAGCTTTGCTGATTGTGTTTTCAGGAAAAGAACTCCTACAGATGCTGAAGAATTAATGGCTAAAATAAGAAAAAATTATGATGATTGGACTTCAACTGAGATAAATACAGGAGTGAGCCTAGCTCACTTGGTTAGGGAAGTGGATGTACAACCCAACCGCCCAGGTTCAAGTTCTCACGGACGCAGATTTGGGTTCTTATTATTCAAAAAAAACTCGTTGTAGGGACTTTCCCTACCGCATTCCTTTCAAAAAAACTGAGATAAATACACCTGAGCCTATTAATCCTAAACCAGTTGTGCCTGAACCAAATACAATACCAACACCAAAGAAGAGGGGAGTTATTACATTAAATGATGAAGTGATGAAGCTAATAAATGTCTAAAGGTGAAAGGTATTAGAGTTGAAGATGTGAAGAATCTACCTCCTATAGAAGAACTATGTAAGCCAATTCCCCACTCATCTACTATTGAGGTACACACTATCCAACACTTTGATGAAGGTGATATCCCTTATGGTAAACCTCCTGATCAATGCTTAGAGGAACTTGACACATTTATTGTTAAACAAGGTAATTTTAATAAACAAGTTCAGAAACATTTATTGGAAAACTCTAGAGCTATTAATGAGTTGAAAGATATTGTGGAAAGAACTTCTAATGATATTAAAATGCTTTGTAAACACCTTCAAATGGTTCAAACCCAACTTGATCAACTTGCTAAGGTACAAAAAGGTATGCTAGTTAATGCCTCATGAGATAAACATGCTTATGGAATTAGAACTAGGAGTGGTATAGCTACTCAAGATCCTTTATATCTTGAAGGACACCCTAAAAGAATTGAGCAGGATTCTCAAGAAGGTGAAAGTAGTGGTAGTCCTCGTAAGAGAAAGAAAAAGAAACATAAAATAGTTGAGGAACCACTTGAGCCTGCTGTAGATCCTAATAGTATATCTGTCTCTGATGCTGAAACTAAAAGTGGTGATAAAAATGATGCTCCTGATAAGGAAGAAGTTGAGGAAGAACATGAGGAGCACACTAAGAATACTAGGTACACTAAGGAAGATTTTATTGCTAATAAACATGGTAGTGAGGGAGAACCTTGGGTGCAGAAATCTATGCCTTTTCTAGGTAAGAAACACAAGTCAAAGGAGGAAGAACACTACAACAAGTTTTGTGAGTGGATGAAGCCTTTATTTTTGCAAATTCCTTTGACTGATGCTATTAAGCTGCCTGCTTATTCAAAGTATATTGTCTCTAATAAAAGGAAGATTCCTAATGAGGATATTTCTACTCTACTTACTAATTATTCCTTCAATGGTAAGGTTCCAAAGAAACTTGGTGATCTAGGTATACCAACTATTCCTTGCTCCATTAAGAATAATTATGTTAGAACTGCTTTATGTGACTTGGGAGCTGGAGTTAGTGTTATGCCTTTTTCTCTCTACAAGAGGCTCCAGCTAGAAAAGTTGATACCAACTGATATATGTTTGCAAATGGCTGGTAAGTGAACTACTATTCCTGTTGGTATATGTGAGAATGTTCCTGTTCAAGTTGCTCATAATTGCATGGTTTTAACTGATTTTGTTGTGCTTGAAATTCCTGAAGATGATAACATGTCTATTATTCTTGGGAGACCTTTTCTTAATACTACAGGTGCTGTCATCAATTGTAATCAAGGAAAAGTAACATTCAATATTAATGACAAAGAGCACATTGTCTATTTCCCCAAGAAGATTGTTAAGCGCTATTGCCTGAATTCCATTGAAAATATTGAGAGCATCAAGGTTGGAGAAATATATTGTCCCATTCCACAAGAAAGTTTTGAAACTATTATGATTGGGACCATTGCTATCAAGTATGAGGTAACATAATCACCTTGTGGAATGCAAAGTTTTGTTTCATATAAGATTGTTTTGGTAACAAGACTTGATCAACCTTGTTAACAAAAGGATTTGAATGAACAAATAATGTTTTCACTGTGGTTATACTTGCTTTCTTTTATTTTTATCCTTCCTATTCTTTGCCTTTTATCTTGTTAACTTTGGTTTTGCTTGTTAGAGTGTCTTAGAACTTCTATAGTTTGGTTTTTGGTTTGCTTTTGCTTCTTCTAAAAAAAATTGTTTCTGCGAGAAAATCAATTTTCATACCCTCAAAATTGGCCAAAAATAAAGTTTCCCGAGAAATCCCAGAAAATTCAAAATAATTTTTTCCTCGAAAAAAGGGGCAGAGGGACACCTAGAGTGACCCAGGGGGCCACCCCAGGAACCCACACCCCTGGTGGGCGCGACCTCCCTACAGGTGGTGCCTGGGTGGGGTGTGGCCCACCTGGGCCCCTCCAAGGTGCCTCCTCCCAGCCATCTTCTTTCTCTTTTCTGAAAAACACCGGAAAACTTTCTCAAGTTTGAGTTCCTGCTGTTCTTGCTCGCGATTTTTGATAACCTTGCTCAACCCATCTTTGCTGCTGATTTTTGGAGGGATTGCTCCTTGGTATGTGCCTCCTCCGCTTGTCCAATTAGATTTGTGATTGGTAGATTAAATCTTGAGTATTTTGTTGCTATAGGTGACAGGTTGTGTGAGCTTGCATGCTTGTTCTATGCTTAGAGATTTCATTTTGATGCATGTGTAGTCCTCTAGCAAGTTCCTATAGTAGTTTCTCATCATTTATCAACTTGGAAATCACTTGGTTTGATGTTTGTCTAAAAAATACAGAAAAAAAGAGGTCATGGACAACCACACATTTGGTGAAATATTTGAGAGTGATGCACCTACAAGGGAAAGGCCTTCAAGATCATCCTCCCGAGCTAGGCCGTCATACAATGAGGATCTCATTACACCATGATTTGGCGACGAGGGAGATGAGGGGGATACTCACCCTTCCACCTTTCCTTGGCTAACCTTTTTGCGGGCTACTGGGATTCTTGATGATTTTACAACCTTGGTTCGAAGGGTTGGACTAACAAGATTTATGCAGGATGAGAGCATGCAATATGCTACGCTCACTAAAACATTTGTGGAGAGATTTTCTCTTACTAACAGCTTGTTCAAGCCAGATGTGTCTTTCAAAATTTATGGCAGGTCTTACAACATGACATTGAAGAAATTTTGTGAGGCTTTGGGACTTGGTACAGCTGGGTCAGCAAAGAAGATTCCAGCTGAACCCACTGATTTGTTGGAGCTCTACCGCGGGATAACTAATGATGATGACCGTAGAGCCCAACAGGGAAAGATAAGAAATATTCAACTCCCAGCCATCAGGTACTTTGCTTACTATCTTGCCACTAGTGTCTTGGTAGGGAGGCTATAGTAATATTTCCAACTATCATTTGGCATTCATAGCTGCTGCACTCAACAATGAAACTAAGTACAATCTTGGTTCTCTCATTGCTCGTCGCTTAGCTGCTAAGGGACCCATTTATGGGGGGATTATTGCTGCACGTGTTGCTACTGCCTTGGACCTTGCTGTTGATCCAAATGATATAGTTTTGGCCCCTCAGAGGCTTGATCTTGCTGCCATGAAGGCACACCACTTTGTCACTACTGGCTCTACCCTTGAGAGCTTGGTTTATAGAATGATGTTTAATGACGGGGAAGAGAGAGAGATCCCTCTCCCCAAACCACTTTGTTCAGTATTTCCCAGGGACCTTTGTCGCGCTCCAAGGAGGAGATGGATGACAAGGTGCGCATTCTTGGCTTCCATAGACGCTATCAGGGGGACGCGCCCTCATATGACCCCTTTATGTACTACACGGGTGAGTCCTCGAGTTCGTACCAGGACGAAGGGGCCTCCTCGTCGTACTACGGAGGTGCACCTTCTTGGGCACCATGGAGTTGAGCCCCACTTAGTCCAAAAGCCTAAGCTTGGGGGGGAGGTACACCGACATCACACTCATCTATATATCATGTTTAGTTGGTTCTTTATATATCCATTGTTTCGCTTTCTTTTTGGTTTTTGTTTCTGCTTTCTTAAAACACAAAAATACCAAAAATATTTTCGTTGTTTCTCTTGGTTTTTTCTTTGCTTTTTAGATTTGGTTTGCCTTAAATAAAAATCCAAAAACATTTTGCTTTGTTTGCTTGTTTAAAAAAATCGAAAACACCAAAAATATTTGTTATTCTTCTTTGGTTTTGTGAGTTCTTTGCAGGGTTGGTTTCATGTTATTATTCAAGTCACACAAGTGAAGGGCAATAATGAAGATTAAGACAACTCAAGGTGTGGTAAGAGGCTAGTAACGAACTCTATTTTTTTTTCATTTTTGTACATATACTCATCATGGTGATCATGCTTTGTCTGTTCATGTAAGGTGTATGTTACTGATGGATGCTTAGTAGTTCTTGCTTGTCTGTGATTAGCTCCAGCTTGCTAATAGTTTGTAGCATGTCATATGAATGTTTGCTTGCATTGTTTTATTCATATTTTGGTATGATATTGTGGTATCCTCCTCTGGAAGTTTCATGTGAATCGACTTAGCACATGCTCACGCATGCGTATGACTAAACAATAGTCAGTAAGCCTCAATGAATTATTTTTCCTCAGAGTTCTTATATCACTTTCATGCCATATTTAGTCCTGTTTTATTGCAAGCATGATTATGATAGTTATTGCTCTCTCGATTGTCGCTCCCTCTCTATTGCTAGCCTTCACTTGCACTGGGTATGAGCTCTACTTGTGCTTACAACTCCCCAAAACCAATATTGCCAACAATGTCCACCATACCTACTTATTAGCATCATTTTCTATTTCAGTGCATATTCAATATGCCTTGTTTTCTTCCAAATAAAATGTTTGTCTGTTTTGAGAAAGTTAGTAAGTAAATCTCTCACGAACTTGATGGCACACTTTATTCCTTGCACTTAATAATCCTGAACCATTGTGACTTGTCCATGAAAGTTATATGCTTGCAAATTATAGGTTGGGAGTTAGCAGAACCGTGCTGTCACGAGGAACGTTTTCAACACTTATGGATACATATCTAGTTGATACCTTGCTCTTTTGTTTGCGGATGTCGACGGTGTGAAATAAAAGGGGAGCTTGTGAGTTCATGGAGTATATATGTGTGTTAGCGAAACGTCTGGGCTGATAGCCTAAGCCATGCCTAATCATGGTGGAAACTTGCAGCACCACCTTAATGAGCATTCTGGGAAGCATCCTCAATGAAAAGCTATGCATATAGTAAATAAAAAGATCGCTGAGATGCTCATTGTCTGCTTGCCTTGTCATTTTGATCACGGGATAGCTCATGTATCATGTGCAAGGGGTACCCTATTGGTGGTTCTCTATGATATGCATGTATGTACAATGACAAGAACTTACAGGTAACCAAAGTTGAATAGCATTCGGAGCGTCCCTCGTACTCAAGGGACTTGGGATTTCCAGTTTATGGTCTGTCAAGCATATAACTCATATTGGACTTCACTTTCACCATTACCATATGAAGATGCCTATGATAGGGGCAATGAGAGCTCAAAGCTAATGAGTACCTTCCTTTCAGCATTAGGAAGCTTTTCAAACTTTTCAAAACCTTTTTCACTCCCTTGTTGAGTCACCACTTATTCTATGAGAACCTTCTCGAGAGCATAGTTGTCATTCTTGTGTTTGTCTCAAAACTTGGTTAATTATGTCATGACTTTGATGCTTGTATCTCTGACATTTTGACTTCTAGTCTTCACTTGAACTTCAGAGGTGCCTTGGCATTTATATTGTGCTCTACAAACAGAGGCAAGCGAGATACCACTCTATCATACCTTATTATGAGCATTGCAATGTTGCTTATGTTTATGTTTCATGCTACTTATTATTATTGAGTTGGTTTCTCTTCGTAGCTTGCAATGAATATTGAGTAGACTTAGTTGCATACTTCTTACTATGAATGGTTTGAGTATCTACTCCTGTGCTGAGAATGTATACATCATATGAAGCAAATGTGTTCGTGAAAGTTTATTTATCGCACTCAGTTTTCAATTAAATTGCTTGAGGACAATCAATAAGCTAAGCTGGGGGGGAGTTGATACGTCCAAAACATATCTACTTTCCCGAACACTTTTGCTATTGTTTCTCCTCTAAATTTGTGTGATTTGGATACAACTAACACGGACTGACCCTGTTTTTAGCAGAATTACCTTGGTGTCTAGTTTTCATGCAGAAAATCAACTACAAGGAAAAATCCCGGAAAATATACCAAAAAACTTATTTCACCAGAAGATCCACGGAGCCAGAAGACGGGACGGATTGGAGGCCTGGGGCCCACACCCCTTCTAGGCATGGGTGGGCCCAGCCCGTGCCTAGGGGGGTGCTGCCACCCCAGGCACTCCCTTGGGCTCCCTCTTCGCCTATAAGTTACCCCTTGACATAAAAACCGAGGGGGGTTCGACATTTTTTCAGAAAGAGGTCCGCTGCGCCGCCACCACCAGAAGCCATGATTCGGATCCAGAAACTCCGTTCTGGCACCCTGCCGGGATTGGTAATTTGGGGAGGATCATCGCCATCGTCATCACCAACGCCTCTCCATCAACCATCAATGTTTCCCTCATCCATGAGTGAGTAATCCCCCGCTGTAGGCTATGGGGATGGTAGGGATTGGATGAGTTCTATCATGTAATCGAATAAGATTGTTAGGGCATAGTGCCTAGTATCTCTATTAGTGCGATTTGACTTTGTTGAAACTTGTTGTGCTTAATGCTTGTCACTAGGGCCCGAGTGCCATGATCTCAGATCTGAACTTATTATTGAATCATTATGATAGTATTGTTTGTGATCTTATCTGCAAGTTGTGTACACATATCATTGTCCGGATCCAAAGGCCCCGAAGTGACAGAAATTGGGACAACCGGAGGGGATGGTTTTGGTGTGAGTATCACATGTGTTCATAGAGTGTTAATGCTTTGCTTTGGTGCTCTATTGAAAGGAGCACCTTAATTTCCAGTAGTTCCCTAGAGGCCCCGCTGCCACGGGCTGGTTGGACAAAATATATTGTGCAAGTTCTCATTGCGAGCACGCATGACTATATATAGAGCACATACCTAGGATTGTTTAGTACTTGGGTGCTTATTCTTATTTATCTGCAATGCCCTAGATCTTGAAGTTACATGTTTATACTTGTCCATGCAACGCCCGTCCATCCATCCATATGCCTACCGCACTCATATCCCACTCTTTGCTACTATTGTTACTATTGCTCTTGTTTTGCTGCTGTTGTTGCTTTGCTGTTGCTATTTCAAACTATTGCTACTGATAAACTTCTGTGAGCAAGAACTATTTCCAGGTGCAACTGAATTGACAACTCAGTTGTTAAGGCTTGTAAGTATTCTTTGGCTCCCCTTGTGTCGAATCAATAAATTGGGTAATACTACCGCAAATACTGTTGTGATCCCCTATACTTGTGGGTCATCACCTATCCCCGGTGAACGGGGCTATATTTCGCCGACGCTAAAGGGCGTCCCATCTTGGGGCATGTGGCCCACCACAGTCCCGGCGCGCGTAAGGCCTGTTCGCCGGTGGTATATGGGCTAGCCCCGAAGAACATGGTATCCATTCACTAGCGGTAACACGAGGTAGGCCTAGAAGGCCTTACTACCGGTGACCCTGGGCCCACTTTGCCGGCGGTAAATAATCCGGCTATAAGGTTTTCCTTACTAGTGTTAAAAGATGTTACACAGTGCTTTGAGAACAGTCCAAAAAATAGGCTCGACCGTAAAGAAGAAGTAAGTTGTGATCTTCTCTTACTTTGTCATTTTTTTACTATTATATGCAGTCTAATAATTAGTTTGATCATGTTATGTTGTTTAGTTTGTTTGGGGTTCTTTTTTTACTTAGTATTCTATATGTACGTTCAAAACAGGTTTGCTTCCCCGCGTTGGAAAAATTCGCAGGCTCCCCAAATGAACCATCAGGTCACTACTGGCTTGTTGTTTTAAATATAAAAGCTCAATGATTTGAGATATATGACCCCCTAGCTTCGAACGGAGAAGCACTGCTGATGGATGCATGCCACTACCTAATTGCATCAATTAAAAAAATCTGGGCTAGAGAATATGGGAAATCAAAGGTGTGGATCAGTGATTGGCCAGTTGATGTAATTAATACCCCAGATCAAAACAATGGGTAAGAAATTATTTCTCCCATTGCAACATTTTTATTTTAATTATTTGTATTTTTCCTTACTTCTCTCTTCCAATTTTTAGTTTTCAGTACATTTCTCTTTTGGGTACATTTCATTTTTAAAACCTTCAGTTAGTTTTTTCTCTCCTTGTTTCTTTGTGTTTTCCCATATCTGTTTTGTTTGTCATGCAGGTATGATTGTGGTTTCTTCATGCTTAAAAATTTAGAAGATAGGCAGGGAGGAAAGTTCAATGATTTGGGATTCTTCATGCAGCTGGATTCACTCATAAGGACATACCAAACATAGGGAAGCTCTACACGGACAAGTGGTTAAATACAAGGAATAAATCTAGATGTAAGCTCTTTCTTTATGGAGAAACGTATCAGGTATGCAAAAATATTTTGTCATAAACAAAGCCCAGTCGATATTTTTTTAGTTACATTATGCATGATTTTCTCTACGGATGAAAAACATAATGTAATAGAGTCTAAGCCCCTATGTTGCAAGTTTTTTCCTTGAAACATATGTCTCTCTACAAACATATATCCGGAGAATACACAATTCTTGAAACTGTAACAAAGGGGTAATCACTAGAATAAAGGTAACAATGGATATTACTGCGGATTTGTTAGCCTAACAGGACAGTTCTGTGCATAATGATCAGTTACACGGCATACACTGCATGTAGTTGGCACAGGCATCTATAGTTCGAGACCACCCTTCTTTCTTTTTTGACTTGTCCTACCCTTAGTTATCGTCATTGGTGGGTCTTTTGCTTTCCGGTATGCAGTGACATTAACATCTTCTTCCATAGGCGTGCTTTCCGGTGTACTACTCGTAGGTTCAGAACATGCTGGAATTTTACATTTCTTCTTCCTCTTTGATGCGTCGGCAGTAGCTTTCTTCAAATCAGCCAACTCTCTCTCCATCGCTTTCATGTGTTTATCAACAATTTCTTTTTCTTTGTCCGAAGATGCCAAGGCAACAACAAGATTAGACAAATCATTGCACATGGTCCCATAGCGTAGCAATCTCATGTCTTTCCTAGATAAATTCTCTCCAGCATGCTTCTCATGAAGTTCAACTTGCCGCGGAACTACATAAGGGGGCGGAAGCAACCACTTGGGAAGGATGTAATGTTCTGGAATTTTCTTCACTACGCCTAGGTAGGTCATTAATTTCAGTATATAACAACATAGAAGCCCATATCTAGTTATTTTGTAGCACTGGCAATTGTATATTTCATTAGGGAAGTCAACATCAACAATGTATATTCTCTGTCCATAACCAAATACAGAGCCTTGTATTGGGAAAACCTTGTACACACCCCCACCACAATCACGAATATTGTAAGATGTAATCTTACGGTGATCCAGCTAGAATTTTTCCTAGATGGGGAGGGTATAAGTTCTTAAAATCCGCTCCTCTCTTACACCGTAGGGGCTTCCCCTACGGTAAAGGTGTCAAAAAAATCTGCTTCTCCATCGGGTAGTCTGACCAGACTAACAGTTTTGTCCACACCCTGGAACTCATGTGCATCCTTAGCAACCTCAATTTTTTCTTGAAACTCCATGTATTGTTTGAAGAAAAGTAGAAGGCTATCATGTGGGTTAACATACTTCTTAAGCACAAAATTGAACCCCTCGCTCCTAGTAGTTGTTTGGAGGAAAGGGAAAAACAGGGTCGGAAATATGCTGGTACAAAGAACTCTCTTAGGTCACATAGGTCTAGAAAAATGTGAGTTATCTGTAACACCATGCCTCTGAACCATCTCTGCCCAATTCTGTTCAAACTCTTCAGCACTCAATCTATAATCAATAACCTCAATGAATTCTAGCCTCAAATCTTCTCGCTGAGCGACAAATGTACCAAGCTTCTCCTGAACTTTCTACATGATATGCCACCTGCAAAATCTGTGGATTATGCCTATGAAAACCAGTAGGATTGCAGACCTTATTGGTGCATTTTGGTCAGTATTGATATTCATAGGGTGTAACCCATCCATAGCTTCCAAAAATTCTTGAAACATCCACACAATATTTTCATTCTTCTCATTCCTAACAAACCCACATCCCAGCTGTATCGATTGCCCGTACCGATTGATGCCAATAAAGGGGGCACATGGTATGTTATATTTGTTATTCATGAATGTAGTATGAAATGATATGAAGTCATGGTAGAGCTTGTATGCATCTCTTGCAGTGCCATCCACCCAATACAGATTCTCCACTCTATCATATGTATCAATTCAAATGTAACAAAAAATATTGGGTCTACTTTTTTCACTTCTTAAATATACTTGAATAGCTCAGAAATGTCTTTTATTCTATTTGCATTATTATTCGAAGAAGTGTAATTGTTGACTGCCTTACTATTGTATGGAATGTTTTTTTTTCTACTGTAAACCTCACCCATGATTTTCATGATCCTAAGAACTCAAGTTAACCTCATGCAGCAAGTCAATAACCTTCCTCTCCTCTTTAGGGATTCTATTATGAGACCACAAGTATTTTTTCAATGGGAATTTCTCAACAATGTCATGAGTGTGCTCTTCAACAAATTGGGCCACTGTCTATCTGGTAGCACCAGCCCTCTTCACACACATTTTTTCCTTGCAATCAGTTAGCACAGTTATTTTTCGGTTCCTTTTCTTAATATGCATAGTCTCTAACTCTAGAGTTTTACCGGATTTATTGCAAACGAAAACACTCTTGTATCTCTCGCCATCTTTGGCTAATCTTTTAGAGGACTCAATATTCACAAAAAAGCCTATATGTTTGTCATATCTGTTGTAATGCGCAAGAGATGCTTCTAGTGATTCAAAAACCATGCCAACATATGGAGTTTTTGGAGTTAACCCTTCCGGAGTAGACTGGACCTCACATTCACCACCACTGTCCTCACTAGACAATGTAACACCCGTGCGCACACCTGAATGTGCACGAGGCCCAGTGTTTGAAGCCGTTGCGCCACTTGTTCCTTGTTCATTATTATGGCCGCTAGAAGGTCCAGCCCCAGCTACATATGATGGTTCTTTGCCAGCATTTACATCCACTGTTTGGCTAGTAGAAGGAGCTGAAGTACCTTCTCCGCGTGGCTCGTTTGGGTTGATGCCTCCAAACCAATAATCAAAACCCCTTGGCATTGTTTTGTTTCCGTGAAAGTTAAAGAATCTGGTAGTACAAAAGGAAAAAAGAAGGAACAATTAGTGATTCTGCATAGTTTTTTTACATATATTTTATTATCTGTCAAATATACATTTTATTATCTAAAAACAAACATAGGTATGAAAAAAAAGGAAGGATGTGATGTGGAACTTCAAGGCAACTTCTCATGGATGCAGGAAGTTTTCTATAATTCCCAATACTGTTCACAAGAACAATTACGTCTACACCATGTGTCCCACTTTATATGTTTTTATTATGATGTTACTTCTTTTGTTTCTCGTACTAAAATATGCTCAATATATCCCCCTGGAGTTTTGTTATGTTTCCTTCTTTCTAGAGTGTGCTTATGTTTTTTTCCCCTGGAGTGTGCTAAAAAAATGCTTTTATATGCCCCTGAATCTGACAGTAATGTAACAAAATCATGAACACACCCCTGATATCATATAGTTGGAGAACAACGTAAAATCGGCATGTTTTCCTTATGTAACTTTAGCAAGATATGAGTTTTTTTCCTTTGTTTTTGTTTTTACAACCAGATGTAACAGGGACAGTTGCTACTAATGTATGTCCAATGGTTCTTGTGTTTTTAAACCACTGATGATGTGATGGTTTTTATGTGGATGAACCACAACAGGTGACATGATGTAACAGAAAGAGGAGGGCACATGTTTGTACAGGAAGTAGGCGCAGGGAAAAACAGGAGTTGGAGAGGGAGAGTAATAAGGGAGATAGGAGAGAAAGTGGAGGCATAGAGAGAGATAGAGGAATATGAGGAGGAGATGGGGGATATGTACTTATAGAGAGGAATTTTTGAAGAGAGGGATGAGAGGATGTAACTCAAAAGTTCATGGTTTGGTTTTCCTGAAGTACCAGACGAAGTGGATGTAACCTTTCATGGAGCCATGGTTCCGATCTGAGAAAGCCATGCGAGCAATGCTTCGTTTTTTTGCTAGGAGGCCCGGAGAAGAAGGGGCAGGTAGATATGCGGATTGGCCTCGTGGGAGATGGGGCTGGGGATGGCGTGTTTTATTGTTTTCCGTTTTTCATCCCCGTTTGCTTTCCATTTATCATAAGTTTCCACCTGGTTGGAGCGACCTTGCTGTATCCTAAAACTAGGTCGACTTTGGTGCAGGGCCGGCTCTATAGTTTTTGGGGCCCTAGGGCGAAGTTGAAGGCATGGCCCCCAAGGCTAATATATATGCCACCAAGATCGGAGTTAGCAAAAAGGTCGTGAGGTCTAAACATGAGTAGCACTAATTTGTAGTCATAGTAACTACAATATAGTATATTGAAAAAACTGGCATAAATAAGAATGATAATTGCCAATTTATCAAAATAAATCAAATTATGATTATAAAGTAATCACGTCTATTTTTCTTGGCCTCTCCGATCTTTCATTTTCAAAAAAACGTTCTATAACAGCCTTAATTTGAACTGTAGAAGTTTTTGCTCTACAAAGCAAATGATGTTGTTATTCATCTGCAGGTTCAACGATGGCCCTTACAATTTGTATAGCTGAATCGATCTCAAAAAAAGAAGTATAGAGCAGTTGCCTTCATCTGGTTCGTTCTAGGAGACGAGCGTGCGACATGATAATTGCATAATTCCGCTTCAGCAGCGCGACTAAGGGGCCTAGCGCTCAGAACAGTACAGGACAAATATGCCAACTTGATCGCTCACCGTTTCCCAACCTAGGGCTGTTGTCGGTTCTTTCTTTCTTAGCCTAACATAAGTACGCAAATGAATACGGGATGACAGAATTATGGGCCCCTCTAGGGTATGGGCCCTAGGGCGTCGCCCATGTTGGCCATGGGTCAGAGCCGGCCCTTCTTTGGTGTAGTCACGTCCTACAAGTTTGTAAGTTGTGCACTTGCAGGCCATCAAGATATTTTCTGGCACAGTTACCAGGGAGCTAAGCGCTAAGTGTTGTTTTTTGAAAACATAGTTCTTGACACCATTCATGATCTCCGTTGAAGATAGAGGCACCACTCGATCAGGAAGAACTTATTTACCTCTGTATATTGATCGTGTTCCGATTGAAAGACGTCTAGAGTTTATTTAAAAAATTCTAACTCAAATACCATAGATGTGAGTAGCTTGATTCCATTGATGGCACATTTTACCATCACCCATGGGGCCGAACCTGAGCTGCCATTAGGAGAATATGGGAATCCATGCAGACACTTAAGAAAGATACCTATTCTTTGTCTTGAACTTGAAGGCTAGGATTTTTAAATATATACTGAGCTACTTTTTATGATGAAAGAGATAGATTTTGTAGGAAAAGAAGAGGAAGATCCTAGTAATCACTTGACAAGGGTCTACGACCTTTGTGCTACCCTTAAACCAGCAAGTTTGTCCATAGAGTTTTTACTCATTAAACTTTTTCGCTGGTCATTAAAAGATAATGCTTTAGCTTGATTACAATCATTGCCCAATCATACTATATAAAGCTGGGAAGATTGCATCCGAGAATTCATGCATAAATATTTTTCATTCTCAAAGATCATGCAAATTAAACGTAGCATAACTAACTTTCTCCAAACAGTTGGAGAAAACTTTTGTCAAGCATGGAATAGATTTTATGAAATGATTATGAAAGTCCCAAATCATGGTTTTAAAGAACAATTCGTTATCCAATATTTTTACAATGGGCTTAATGGCGAAACAACGGACATGATTGATCTATCTGCGGGGGGAGATATATGTAACTTAACATTGCCATAATGTGTAGAGCTTTTCAAGGTAAGATCTTTCAATGACGAATAAGACAATCCATTTGAGGGTGTTGAACCACGAAAAGGTATGATCCATATATCCTCCAATCTCATTTTTGAAGTTAGAGAGTCCATGGAAGAAATAGTTATAGCCTCAGAATTAGTTAAAGAAACTAAAGTTAATATTATTCAAACTTATGCAATAGAAGATGATAAAAATCTTGTAATGAAAAAGTTTAGGTATCAACAAAATAAGTTCCGTGATAAAAATTACAAATGTCTTATGACACAGGAAAAGAATATAAGGGACCTAACTGAAGTCTTTGATGACTTGGGTCATGCTACAAAAAAATTAGACAAATATATAAGCATGGTTAAAACACAATGTGATCAAATTATTGAAACCCAAGATTTGATTTTGAACCAAGGAAATATTGGTATAGTTTCTACTAACATTTTCACTACACGTGGCACAGAAACACAGGAACCACAGGGACCACCTTGGTATCAAGAGGAACAAGCCCGCAAGGCAAGAGAAACTCAAGAGATAATTCAAGAAGAAGATAACTTTGTGGATCCTCAAGATGACATAGATTATGAAAAAAAACCATGAAGCTTCCAAGACACAACAAGTGTAAGATGAAGCAGGAGATAAGCGTAAATTATATGATTCAAATGCTGAGATGATTTACTCAAGGGAGGAAGCTGATCTCAGAAAGGAAAAAGGAGAGCAATTTGTTACATCACGAGAAGATCACGTTGATAAGCAAAAGTTAGCGGCAAGAAAAACTAAGAAAGTCACTCCTCCAATGCCAAAGGTAAAAGAGAAGGTAATACCGACCAAAATTAAAATTCATTATCCTAAACGGGTTCAATATGAACCTGATAAAGCTATTTATGACTCTTTTGTCGAAGCATTAGGAAGCCTTCGCTTAGAACTTCCATTAACTGATGCTATTCAAGTTCCTACTTATAAATTTTTTATGCGAGACATCCTTAATAGAAAAAAGAAGGTAACTAAAACTGTAGCAGTAATGACAAGCTTAGGAGACAAGCTGTCTGCTATGCTTGGAGACCCTGGTATACCAACTATCTCCTGCGCAATTGGGAAAACTAATATATTTAATGCTCTTTATGATTTAGGAGCAGGTGTTAGTGTTATGCCTTATTCCCTATTTAAGAAATTGAACTTAGGAGAGTATTCCCCTACTTCAATTACCTTACAAATGGCGGATAAAACAACTAAACAACCTGTCGATACGATCGAAGATGTTTTGCTTAGAATAGACCAACATATTATACCCACTGATTTTATTATACTTGATGTTCCTGAGGATGACAAACTTTCTACCATCTTTGGAATACCATTTCTTAGCACACCTGAAGCTAACGTAGACTGCTCTAGCGGTAAGATTACTGCTACAGTAAGACTATTGCTATGGGTTAGAGCAGTCTATGTTAGCAGTAATGACAAGCTTAATATTGTCCTTAATATATATGATGATCAGATTGTTCGGTACTTTCTAAAGAAACCGGAACTTGGTGGAAAATATGTTCCGCCACCCAAGCGTGTTCAAGCAACAGGAACAAGAGGTGAAGAACAGCTTGAAGCAAACGATGATAGCATGGAAATTGGTTGAGAATCAAAACTCCAAATAAAATAATTAATGGGACCTAACCCATTCTTAATAAATTAAAATTTGATTTTTATTCTATCCTTTAGTTTATATTTATTTTGTTTGAACTAATAAGTTTGTTTTAAGTGTTGATTATTTCAGAGGACCTACCCTAAAGAAGTTAAAAGAACAAGAGAAAATTGTAGAAGAAAATTTTACAGGACTACAGTGCTGGTAACGAGCGACGGTATGGTCAACGTGACCGTAATGCACGACCGTACAGAGTCATCAATGGAACTGCCACTGTTCATGTCACATTCCAAATTTTAGATTTGGTTCTGCATATCATTCATGTCATTGCATCATGATCATCCATACAAAATTTCGGTTTGAAAAGATTCTCGCGAAACGACATTTGCAAACCCTATTTTGAATTGCTAAAATGTTCCTACGAGAGGGTATACTAGGACTTGTATTTTTCCACCCTTGTAAACTAGTGGAAATAAATACCACATGATCCTAGATTGATCTCCTAGACTTTAGAAAAATTTAGAAGGAAGAATCACTCGATTCGGAGTTCGTATGAAGAAGATACGAAGGAAAAACTACAACCGAAATAGAAAAGAAAAACAAAAAAAAGGGGCGCGCCGGCCCAGGCGCCCCAGCCCGCAGCGGCAGCCAGCAGCAGCGCGCACCGCGCGGCGCGTAGTAGCTGCCTCCGCCAGCTACCGACCCGCTGACGAGCGGGGCCCGCCCGTCGGCCGCCTCCAGTCACCTCCACGCGGGACCCGCCTGTCAGCCGACATCGTCTCGAGCTCCAACTACCAGCATGATTCTCGCGGGATTTTCATGTCGATTCCGAACCGATTTCAACGATTTTTCTTGCCTATAACGATCTCCTCGAGCCCCTCTTCCAAACCCCCCCTCTAATCGCGACCGAGACGCCCCAAATCTCCGGCGATTTCTCGCCGGAGTTCGAGCCCGCTGCCGCCGCCATTAGCCAGGTGAGCACCGCCGCCCGCGCCCGCCGTCGCCCGCCCTCGCCCCCTCGCGCGCCGCGACCCCGCCTCGCCCCAACTGACCCCCCTCCTTCTCTCTTCCGCGCAGGAGCCCGCGCCACACCGCCGCCTCGCCGACGCCGACGCCGCCGCCGCCTCCAGCCGCTCGTCGCCGCCCGCACCGAGCCCGCCGACTCGCGCCACCACCGCCAAGAGGACCGCCCGAGCTCGCCGACCTCGTACGGCGCCCCACCGCCGCCGGAGACCGCCCGTGCCGTCTCCTCGAGCCCGCCGCCGCCACCTCTCCCTGCCGCCGATTCTTGATCCAACGGACCAGATTGGCCGTTGACTAGTCAGCTCAGGCGCTGACTGGTCAACCGCCCAGTCAGCGCCCAGTCAGCCGCCACGTCAGCCCAGTCAAAGTCAATGTTTGACTGGGTATTTTCCTAAATAGTCTTATTTGACAGATTTTAGGTAAAACTTGTAAAATTCATAGAAATTAATCTACTAGGCCAAAAATTGCAAATAAAATATGTGTAGATTCAGTAAGTCGTGTAGAATCTTGCTGTACCTTTGTTTTACACTTTTGCAGCAAGATTTTGTCTAGATTAATTAAATGAATTATTGGCCTTTTTGGAGTAATTAATTCGTAGAAAAAGATCTGTAACTCCAAAAATTGCAAATAATATGTCCCTGGAATCAGTAGAACAAGGGGGATCTCAAAGTGAATTAAAAAGTTAGGCTTACAGTAAAAACTTTTGCAGAAACTATTTAATGGCTTTCTGCAGTATTTTAATTACTCAGGGAGTTGTATAATTCCTTTTTGAGAAATTCCAATTGGTACTGTTCCTAATTAGCAATGCCTACACGGTCGAATTTTCCCAAGATTTTACAAATAGTATGTTAACAGTAGTGAATTATTTGGTTTCTAGCTCTAGTTTTGAGCATTATAAATTGCATAATAGTTTTCCTTGCGCTAAAATTATTTTCCATGCATGCATCCAGTAGCTTTACTGAATAATATTATGTGATGCTGCTGTAGCATCAATCCACTTGTCATGCATGCATCTTGCATCATCTTTGTTTGCATATGCTTGTGGATGGTTTGTTTATGAATGCAATTGTATCGTGTTGATTGTGACGAGTGCAACGCTTGCTCGTGTGTGGATTGTTCTTCCGACTGCTACAACCAAGGCAAGTAGATGCTACCTTGTTCATGATATTGTCCTACTATTTTCAATACATTGTCGTGTATTTTGTAGTTGCATGTGTAGGATGATACTATCGCTATGCTATGTCCTATTATGTGGTAGGGCTTTCCTTGTAGATGAACCACCGTTGGTAGATGTGCTTAGCCATGCTATGATGAATGAGGGCTGGGTTACATCATGAAAGTTGTTTCTAAATGTGTTGGTTTGTGAAAACTAAAACAACTTAATCAATGAACTTCCTGGGTGTGATGGGATTGATAATTTTTGGTGGTATCATTGCGGAAAGGCACCCAGGTATCAAGAGAAAATGATTGACTTCTTTATTTTGTAGCTTGCGTGTATAACCATGTGCCAATAATGGAATGGGCGGTTGGTTGGACTTAGTAGGTTGTGGTAACTCGAACCCGCGTATCCAGAGATGTAGAATTTTGGTAGGTTGGACCGGTGCGCGTCGGGATTGGGGAGCTACTTCCCGAACAGTCTTTTCTTGGACTTCTCTCTATCATCACCCTAAATGAGAGTGATGGTACGAGCTGGGCTGGCCAAGTCACATGGGTAAAGTGTACTAACCCCTGCAGGGTGTATAATCTAATCGATTAGCCGTATCCCCGGTTATGGACGTTTGAGTTGCTTGATATTGATTCCATGACATGTTTCTCGCTCATTCTAATTTCATAATTGCTTTAATGTTGTTGGGTTAACTTAATTGGGATCTTTTCAAAGAAAAATCAAAAACTGTTTATGAAAGTAGGACAAAGGGATTTGCAAATTCAAGCTAGCCACAGCTCCACTGGCTTCAGCTAGTAAAGGCCGAAGGCGACTGGCTTTAGCTAGCCTCCTCCTTCTTCTTCCTCCTTTCTTCCTAGTTCTTTCTCTCTCCACCTCAAATACTAATCACCTAAAACCTTCGATTCTTCACCGATTTCATGTTTCTAAGTGGGGGATCTTCACATTGGTACGTTTCTCATCTGATCCATGCTTTGTTTTCTGAAATCCATGGTTGAATTTCTCACATTGACTATCTAGATGAGTTCATCATAGTTTGAGATGATTTTTGATTCCTCATGTTAGGATCGATAACTACTGCCTGTAATCGTTTGTTTATGTGATAGAAAATTGATACCCATGTTTTCCCTTGCAAATTTTATAGCACAATGCATAACATCAGAAGAATCATCCGCAAGGGAAAAGGAGCGGCAGGGGCCTTGGGTCCCTTTGCGCCGTCGAGCTCGAGGAAGAGACATTCGGAGGTGGACAACTTGAGGGCAGACATGAGCCGAGACTTTGAGAGGGTGAGCAAGCGCGATGTTGTACCAACCAAGTAGGCAAATCGAGAGTTCCTCTCCCACCAAGGGCTCTTGGAGGACTTCGAGCGGATGGCTGAGCATGCAAGAATGGTCGTCTTCTCCCACATCATCGTATTCACCTTCAAGCTCGCCAAATTCGCTTGTCATCATTACATGATGATCTTGAAGCCCAGGAGCGAAATTTCACTGTAAGTTTTGTGCTCAATGGGCAACTCCGCAGCCTCACTTTTATGAATTTTGTGATTGTTTTGGGTTCTCCAATGAGGGAGAACTTGGAATTAATGACAATGTGCATATGGAGGCAATGCAATCTTGGGAAAAGATTTCTGTTCACAGAAACAATGATTTCTTGCGCAAAAGAGCGCAACCATATAGAATCCTACTATCCGTTATTTTCGCACTTTCTTAGAGAATTCTATTTTTGGGAAAGAAGATGTTGGGGCTATGGTGTAGGGTTCGCAGCATAGAAAACAAAAATTTTCCTACGATGTGAACTATATACCAAGATCTATCTACTAGATACAAACAACAGGCGGATGTATATCCGTAGAGAACATACCCTTGAAGATCGACAAAGCTTAACGAGTTCAACTCGTGGTTGATGTAGATGATCTCTTGCCGATCTCAAGATCGAGAGGAAGTCCTAGCGCCGCAAATCAGCAGCGCATCCGTGCTCGCACACACGTTCGAGGCACCGAGCAACCTCCGCCTCCTCGCTCTAGCGATGTAGCGGAATCACAACTCTTTCTTGCCGAATAGCCACCGGGAACATGTATCTCGCTAGTCCGAGACCATGGGGGATAAATTCTAGAGGGGGAGAGAGATCCTTCACGAGGAGGTGTGTGTGAGACAAGTGAGGAGGGGGGCTCCTTTTATAGGAGGAGGGGGGAACCCCAAGGGGGTGGCCGGCGCATGGGGCTGCCCCTTGCCCTCCCCTCTTCATGTGGGTGGACACTCCACTCACAAATCTCCTTTAAATTCCCTCCACTCAAAAGTCCACTCAAATTCCCATTAAATTTCCACCAAATTTAATGCAAACTCTCATTAAAAAAAACTATTTTATTTTATTCAGAATTTTGTCAATTACTTTAATGAAAAACATTCACAAATAACCCCTTGCTAGAATTCTATTTCACATGCATAACCACTTTATGCAATTTCACCCGAAAACCTGTTTCGGTATCTAGTGAAATAATTTCCTGCGCTTGTTCATTCTTTCGGCATGAAACATTTGCTCCAATTGGATGTCGGTGTCTCTTAAGTGTGTCACCCTACGGTTCATGAATAATGCGGACATGATCGAGACCCCTCTCGGATCAATAATCAGAAGCGGGATCTGGAGACCCATACTGACTCCCACACATTCAACGATGACTTTCTTGTGATCGTCGGAACCTTTTACGCTAGTATCTTAATCCCTTTGTTTCACGATATATTACATGTCCGAGATTCGATCATCGGTATCTCCATACCTAGTTTGATCTCGTTACCGACATGCACTCTTTTCTCGTTCCTGTGATATAACATTCTAGTGATCAAATCACTTGCTTGCAAGCTAATCAATGTGATATCACCGAGAGGGCCTAGAGTATATCTATCCGTCATCGGGATGAAAAAATTCCACTCTCGATCCATGAGCCTCAACATAACACTTTATTAGTTCTGAATCCATCTTTATAATCACCCTGTTACGGTGTGACGTTTGATGTTATCAAGAAACTCTTCCGGTGTTAGTGATTGACATGATCTCATGGTCTAAGGATTAGGATCACTTCGTAAGTTGTTATAGCAATATAAACTCAATGACTTTGATCGTAATGCTATACTTCGGATGAATGTTCATCACACCATTACACTAATGTTGTGATCCCATTATTAACAACATCCAATGTCCATGATCAGGAAACCTTGATCATCTTGTTAATCAACGAGCTAGTTTATGAGAGAGGCATAACTAGGAACTTCTTGTTTGTTTATTAAACACACATGTATTAACGTTTCCGTATTAATACAATTATAGCATGCAAAATAAACATCTATCATATACTTGGAATACACATAATAAACACTTTATTATTGCCTCTCAGGGCATATTCCCTTCAGTCTCCCACTTGCACTAGAGACAATAATCTAGTTACATAGTGATAAATCTAACACCCATTGAGTTCTGGTGTTGATCATGTTTTGCTCTAGGGAGAGTTTTAGTCAACGGATCTGCTACATTGAGATCCGTATGTACTTTACAAATCTTTATATCTCCATCCTTGACATGCTCGCGGATGGAGTAAAACCGGCGCTTAATATGCTTGGAATGCTTGTGAGACCTTGGCTCTTTGGCATTGGCAATGGCACCATTGTTGTCACAATAGATCACCATTGGGTCCAACGCGTTTGCCACTACTCCTAGTTCGGATATGAACTCCTTCATCCAAACTGCTTCCTGAGCCGCTTCTGAAGCAGCAACATATTCGGCCTCCGTTGTTGATCCCGCTACCACAGGTTGTTTGGAGCTCCTCCAACTAACCGCTCCGCCGTTCATGAGAAATACGTATCCGGATCGAGAATTAGAGTCATCCGGATCGGTGTCAAAGCTAGCGTCGACATAACACTTAGCGACGAGCTCTTCTTCACCTCCGTATACAAGAAACATATCCTTAGTTCTTCGTAAGTACTTAAGGATATTCTTGACCGCTATCCAGTGTTCCGAACCTGGATCCGATTGGTACCTACTAGTCAAACTAATAGCATGTGCCACATCCGGTCTTGTACATAGCATGGCGTACATTATAGAGCCTATGGCTGAAGCATAGGGGACTTTGTCCATTATCTCTCTTTCTTCCGCCGAAGCCGGACTTTGAGTCTTACTCAATGTCTTGCCTTGCAACATAGGTAAGAACCCCTTCTTACTTCCGTCCATTTTAAACTTCTTTAAAATCTTATCAAGGTATGTACTTTGCGATAGCCCTATTAGGCGCCTAGATCTATCTCTATAGATCTTTATGCCTAATATGTATGACGCTTCACCTAGGTCCTTCATTGAAAATTTGCTGTTTAGATAACTTTTAACACTGTTTAAAAGATCTATATCATTTCCGATCAATAATATGTCATCCACATATAATATCAGAAATGCCACATTGCTCCCACTCACTTTCTTGTAAATACAAGCTTCTCCATAAGTTTGGACAAATCCAAACTCTTTGATCACCTCATCAAAGCGGAGATTCCAACTTCGTGATGCTTGCTTCAATCCATAGATGGATCGCTGAAGCTTGCACACCTTGTTAGCATCCTTAGGATCGAAAAAACCCTTTGGTTGTATCATATACAACTCTTCTTCAATATTACCATTGAGAAACGCGGTTTTGACATCCATCTGCCATATCTCATAATCGAAATATGCAGCAATTTCTAACATAATCCTAACTGACTTTAGCATCGCTACGGGAGAGAAAGTCTCATCGTAGTCAACTCCTTGAATTTGTCGAAACCCCTTTGCGACAAGTCGAGCTTTATAGACGGTCACATTACCATCAGCATCAGTTTTCCTTTTGAAAATCCATTTGTTCTCCACGGCCTTTCGGTCGTGAGGTAATTCCACCAAGTTCCAAACTTGATTTTCATACATGGATTCCATCTCGGATTTCACGGCTTCTAACCATTTGTTGGAATCCGGGCTCATCATCGCTTCTTCATACGTCGCAGGGTCATCATTTTCATCAACCATGAAATTCATGACAGGATTTCCGTACAGCTCGGGAGCTGCACGCGTGCTGTTTGACCTGCGAGGTTCGGTAGTACTCTCTTTCGGAGTTTCCTGATCATTATCATTAGTTCCCTCTTCAACAGGTGGAGCCAACTCCGGAACAACTTCCGGCGCTGCGCTACTCGCCATACTTTGAAGAGAAGGTTCCACAACCTCTTCGAGTTCTACCTTCCGACTACTCACACCTTTCGCGAGAAACTCTTTCTCTAGAAAGGATCCATTCTTGGCAACAAAAACCTTGCCCTCGGATCTGTGATAGAAGGAATACCCAATAGTTTCTTTAGGGTATCCTATGAAGACGCATTTTTCCGCTTTGGGTTCGAGTTTATCCGGTTGAAGTTTCTTCACATAAACATCGCATCCCCAAACTTTAAGAAATGACAGCTTAGGTTTGTTTCCAAACCACAATTCATACGGTGTCTTTTCAACGGATTTAGATGGTGCCCGATTTAAAGTGAATGCAGCAGTTTCTAGTGCATAACCCCAAAATGACAACGGCAAGTCCGTCAGAGACATCATAGAACGAACCATATCTAATAAAGTACGATTACGACGTTCCGACAGGTGTGAGTTGTGAAACAATTCCACACTCTTTCATGTGAGTGCTAAACCCGTAACTTAGATACTCACCTCCACGGTCGGACCGTAGAAATTTGATCTTTCTATTATGATGATTTTCCACTTCATTCTGAAATTCCTTGAACTTTTCAAAGGTTTCAGACTTGTGTTTCATCAAGTAGATATAACCGTATCTACTCAAATCATCCGTGAAAGTAACAAAATAACGATATCCACCTCGCGTCGACACACTCATTGGACCACATACATCAGAATGTATGATTTCCAATAAATCTGTCGCCCGTTCCATTGAACCGGAAAACGGCGTTCTAGTCATCTTGCCCATAAGGCATGGCTCACATGTATCAAATGATTCATAATCAAGTGATTCCAAAAGTCCATCCGAATGGAGCTTCTTCATGCGTTTAACACCAATATGACCTAGACGGCAGTGCCACATATATGCGGATATATCATCATTAAGTTTAATCCTTTTAGCATCAACATTATGAATATGTGTAACATTATCATCGAGATCTAATAGAAATAAACCATTCATCATCGGTGCATGACCATAAAAGATTTCATTCATATAAATGGAACAACCATTGTTCTCAGATTTAAATGAATAACCACTTCGCATCAAACACGATCCAGATACAATGTTCATGCTCAGTGCAGGCACCAGATAACATTTATTCAAGTTTATAACTAATCCCGACGGTAAGTGGAGAGGCAGCGTTCCGACGGCGATCACATCAACGCTTGATCCATTGCCGACACGCATCTTGACCTCACCCCTTGCTAGCGGTCGCTTGTTCCGCAGCCCCTGATTCGAGTTACAAATATTAGCAACTGAACCGGTATCAAATACCCAGGTGCTACTGCGAGCACTAGTCAAGTACACATCAATAACATGTATATCATATATACCTTTGTTTGCCTTGCCGGCCTTCTTGTCTGCCAGATACTTGGGGAAGTTGCGCTCTCACTGGCCAGTCCCCTTACAATAGTAGCACTCGGAATCAGACTTAGGTCCAACTCGGGGTTTCTTTTCAGGCACGGCAACAGGCTTGCCGCCCTTACTTCCCTTCCGTTTTCCCTTCTTGTCTTTCTTGAAACCAGTGTTCCTATTGATCATCAACACTTGATGTTCCTTTTTGATCTCCACTTCTGCAGTTTTAAGCATTGACAGAAGCTCGGGGAGAGACTTCTTCATGCCTTGCATATTATAGTTTATCACGAAGCTCTTATAGCTAGGTGGCAGAGACTGCAGAACACGATGGATGCCTAAGTCAATGGGAATCGATATTCCCAAGGACACAAGCTTATCGGCGTAACCCGACATCTTGAGTACATGCTCACTAACGGAGCTGTGCTCTTCCATCATGCAGCTAAAGAACTTTTCTGAAGCGTTGTAGCTCTCTACAGCAGCATGTGTGTCGAAAATCATTTTCAACTCACCCATTGTATCAAATGCATTGCCGTTTTCGAAACGCTTTCGAAGTTCCGGCTCTAGCCCATACAATATGCCGCAATGAACTAAGTTGTGGTCCTCCTGATGAGTCTGATAGACATTCTTCTCCTCGTCAGGGGCATCATCAAAAGGTGGGGGGCCTAACGGCGCTTCTAGCACATATTGCTTTTGTGCAGCAGAGAGGAGAATCCTCAAATTCATGGCCCATTCGGTAAAGTTGCTACCGTTCGTTGCTAGTTTCTCTTTCTCCATGAACACATTGAAATTGAAAGCAGGTGGTGCCATCTACAACAGAATTTGTAAAGTTTAGACTAAGTGTATGATAGATTGAGTTCAACTAATCTATATTACGAATGAACTCCCACTCAAAAACGACATCGCTCGTGCCTTTTTGGTGATTACATGAACCAAATCCACTACACCAAGTCCGATCATCACGTGAGTCGGTATAGCTTCAAAGGCGAGCATCAAATGGGCATCATATCAACTATATGACTCATGCTTAACCTTTCGGTCCGTGTTCCGAGGCCATGTCTGTACATGCTAGGCTCGCCAAGTTAGAACCTTAGTATTCGCGTGTGTAACTGTTTTACACCCGAAATATGGTCGTGGATCCAAGAACACCCGATCATCACGTGATGTCTTGGAGCGACAAAAACATAATCGGTGCATACTAAAGGAAGAACAGATTCTTATCTTGATATTTAAATGAGGGATCATCTTATTATGCTAAACAAGCGCTAAACAAGCAATATAAGATGCTATCAAACATCATATGTTTATTAGTGAAATTATATGGTTCCCGCAGATGATCTCTATCATGTGCATCGTGATATGATCACTATCATACCTATATGTGTAAATCCAAGGTCTATGGATTTTACACGCTATGTGTGTTATAAGAGTATCATCTCATACTTCTACTTACAACACTACCATATCATAACACTAGCCCAGCAACAATCTAAACTAGACGCCTCTAATTTATCCATTGCAAGTTTTACGTGGCTTAGGGCTTTCGAGATAGAACCGTTCTTACCTACGAACATGAACCACAACGAGGATAATCAAATTGTTGGCAACTCGCTTGCAAAATAGATATTGACTATAGTAGGAGAGACAGACACCCGCTAGCCACTTATGCAAACTAGTTGCATGTCAAGCGTGGAACAGGTCTCATGTGCGAGGACATGTAAAGTTTGTCCGGGCCGCTTCATCCCACTATGCCACCAATATCCAAAATTAGAACAAAGGAGCAACAACATGGTCATCATCACCCACATACTCATATGTGTACTACCCGTGTAAAGTATTTACGCAAAGATCCGGCTCTGATACCACTGTAGGGTTCGCAGCATAGAAAACAAAAAATTTCCTACGATGTGAACTATATACCAAGATCTATCTACTAGATACAAACAATGGGCGGATGTATATCCGTAGATAACATACCCTTGAAGACCGACAAAGCTTAACGAGTTCAACTCGTGGTTGATGTAGATGATCTCTTGCCGATCTCAAGATCGAGAGGAAGTCCTAGCGCCGCAAATCAGCAGCGCATCCGTGCTCGCACACACGTTCGAGGCACCGAGCAACCTCCGCCTCCTCGCTCCAGCGATGCAGCGGAAGCACAACTCTTTCTTGCCGAATAGCCACCGGGAACATGTATCTCGCTAGTCCGAGACCATGGGGGATAAATTCTAGAGGGGGAGAGAGATCCTTCACGAGGAGGTGTGTGTGAGACAAGTGAGGAGGGGGGCTCCTTTTATAGGAGGAGGGGGGGAACCCCAAGGGGGTGGCCGGCGCATGGGGCTGCCCCCTTGCCCTCCCCTCTTCATGTGGGTGGACACTCCACTCACAGATCTCCTTTAAATTCCCTCCACTCGAAAGTCCACTCAAATTCCCATTAAATTTCCACCAAATTTAATGCAAACTCTCATTAAATAAAACTCTTTTATTTTATTCAGAATTTTGTCAATTACTTTAATGAAAAACATTCACAAATAACCCCTTGCTAGAATTCTATTTCACATGCATAACCACTTTATGCAATTTCACCCGAAAACATGTTTCGGTATCTAGTGAAATAAATTCCTGCGCTTGTTCATTCTTTCGGCATGAAACATTTGCTCCAATTGGATGTCGGTGTCTCTTAAGTGTGTCACCCTACGGTTCGTGAATAATGCGGACATGATCGAGACCCCTCTCGGATCAATAATCAGAAGCGGGATCTGGAGACCCATACTGACTCCCACACATTCAACGATGACTTTCTTGTGATCGTCGGAACTTTTTACGCTAGTATCTTAATCCCTTTGTTTCACGATATATTACATGTCCGAGATTCGATCATCGGTATCTCCATACCTAGTTTGATCTCGTTACCGACATGCACTCTTTTCTCGTTCCTGTGATATAACATTCTAGTGATCAAATCACTTGCTTGCAAGCTAATCAATGTGATATCACCGAGAGGGCCCAGAGTATATCTATCCGTCATCGGGATGAACAAATTCCACTCTCGATCCATGAGCCTCAACATAACACTTTATTAGTTCTGAATCCATCTTTATAATCACCCTGTTACGGTGTGACGTTTGATGTTATCAAGAAACTCTTCCGGTGTTAGTGATTGACATGATCTCATGGTTTAAGGATTAGGATCACTTCGTAAGTTGTTATAGCAATATAAACTCAATGACTTTGATAGTAATGCTATACTTCGGATGAATGTTCATCACACCATTACACTAATGTTGTGATCCTATTATTAACAACATCCAATGTCCATGATCAGGAAACCTTGATCATCTTGTTAATCAACGAGCTAGTTTATGAGAGAGGCATAACTAGGAACTTTCTGTTTGTTTATTAAACACACATGTATTAACGTTTCCGTATTAATACAATTATAGCATGCAAAATAAACATCTATCATATACTTGGAATACACATAATAAACACTTTATTATTGCCTCTCAGGGCATATTCCCTTCATATGGAAGGTCCTAAAATAAGCGTAATACATATGGCCCTGCACCCCAAGATGGAGCGCAAGGTAAACTTGGGTGCTCTACTCATCCAGCACTTTCACCGCCAATGTGCTGCTTCCTCTAGAGACATCCGCCGTGGAGGCTTGATCACTCAGATCGCCTAGACAAGTGGTTTTGTCATGCCATAGGAAAGGGCCGTAGCCGGCAGTAAGACGCTGGATGATACTGACATGGCAAACACTAGACTCATGGGGGTATATAGACCCCAACGCTCCCTTCATGCTTATCAGTTTTATTTTGATCCTAACGGTGATATCCACCAAGTTTTGCTTCCTTTTTTCCAAGCTTTTGGTTTGCCAGGTAAACAGACCTCGGTCCTCACAGAGGAGGAGTTCTAGCAGGCACTGATCCTCTCAGGAAGGATTGCACCGCCAGGAGGTCATCCCAACTGGGAAGAGGCAGCAGCTGGCCAAAAACAGCAAGGGAAAGGAGGAGAGGAATGTAACACAGGAGGCTGGAACGACTATGACTAGCAGCACCACCACAACCAGTATTTCCCTCAGCAGTAACAAGGTATGCCTCAACCACAGCCGAGATTCAACTATGTCCCGAGGAGTGATTTTGACCAAGTGGTACATCGCATCGACAACATTTAAAAAACCTTGCACGGTGTGAATGCCAACATAGTTGATCTCACTCAGAATTTTACTTCATTTATAACTGGTTTTTCGAACCACTACCCGAACTTCCCATACCAGCAGTCGTCACCCAGAGACGGTGGCAACTGTTCATTCAGATAGGCCAACAGCCTAAGCTTGGGGAGGATTGATTCCTCCCACCTTTTGCATTCATATTTTTCATTTTTATTTTGATTTATTTTAATTCTCTTTGCATGTTTATTTTCAGTTCTGCATCAACAAGAGAAAAAATTAAAAAATAGACTAGATTTTATCTTCAATTGTGAAATTTCTCTCCGCTCTCGTTGGTTCTTCTGCATGATATTTGTCCCTAGTGACTCAGCTATACATATGAACATGACGAGTTGGCTCAAGCAAGGGGAAAGCAAGCAAGAGGAGGTATCACATTCTTGTTTTCTGTCTTCCTATAAGTTTATTCTTGAACATTTTATGTTTGTTCGGTTGCACTTGAGTCCAACTCCACACATAACTAGTTATCTTTTAAGGCTTGAGCTCAAAAGTTTATGTAACTACTTTGGTTAAGACTTGCGACAATTGGTATCAGTTTGAAAAATAACCATTTGGATTAAAAATCCAGAACTTTTGAGAACAATAAAAAGTGTCGATTGACAACTTTGGTGCCACATTTGTGTCCTAATGGCTTAATCTTAGTAGTACTCAACCCCACATACTGATCGTCGACTTGATGACACCTTATGAAAAAGAATTATTTGATGGAATGAATTTTTTTATGGTGGGAGAGAGAGAGATTCTAAAACCTGTTTTACCTAGATGAAAATAGAGATAATAATCATTTCTATGTTACTCATACACACCTTTGGCATGCTAACAACTCCGCTAGCCTACGAACGACCTATGGTATAACCCAGGATTTTGGCTATGAGTTGATGACATGAGTGGCACATGTGTTGCTATATGGGAAAAATTATTAGTATCCTCAAAAGGTTGTGTAAGCATTTTATAAAAAAGAAAATAATCATTGATCCTTGAAAAGAAGGAGAAAGATATGAGCTGAAAATATTATGTACTTTGCTAGAGCTTTGGCATCACCTCACCACCTAAAATGAATAATTAGAGTTCTTGGAAAACAAGGAAGAGAAGAGGTGTTTGATAGCCACGATTATCAAAGTGGGTGTTAATGAAAAAGCTCTAAGATTATCCTTCTTTTGACATCTACTTGTGCACCCTTAAATCTGACATAAAAGCGACCTCGCTTAAAAAAGTTTTACTCTCATAACAAGAGAGGCGCTGAAGAAAAATTAATCTACAAGCCTAGCCAAATTTTTGACAAACTCATTTGGGTCTTTAAGAACTATTAGCTATCAAGTTATTTGCATCTAGGGATTAAACTTAAGTGCAACTGTTCAGATATATTATGCTCATGATTAAGGTTGCAGGATTTCAGACAATGGAATATGATACAACCTCGAACTTGTAAGCCTTTTTTTCCATGATTCAATTCTCTCTATTATTCATTATATCTTTGTCACTCGAGGGCAAGTAACAGCTAAGGTTGGGGATGTTGATAGCTCCCAATTTCATGACTTTTTCAATTGATTTTCCCCTTGTGTATTGTCGGATTTCATTGAAGATTGCCTTTTCCACTAATTTTAATGTCGTGATTAGTGAATCCTTAGTTTCTTGTGATGGCTTTCAGGTAATAAACATTTATTGAATATATAATGGCATTTATGAACTAATTACATCAAAAGAAGAAAATCCCCAATTGGAGCCTCTTTCATTGGAGACATGCAGTGCGCATAACGACCGGCTGTACGGTCGAAATGCGCCCGTACCACTCGTCCATACTACCTGCCAGCGGCTCCGCTATATCAACAGAAGCAACTTTCGTGAAGAGGGAGGACCAAACAAGAGAACACAGCCGCTGCAAAACTCATCAGAGAGAAGAGATCAGATCTGGAAGAGGAGAAGAACATCCCATTGTTCCTCTATGATATGCACCTCTCCAACATACACTCCATCATCACACCCATCATCATTTAGAGAGAGAGATTGACAATTGTAAGATTTCGGTTTGATACTTTGATCTACCTTTGGTTTGTATTTAATTAGATCTTCGAGTACTATTGTGGTTTTCTACAATAACTTTCAAATGATTTCCATTTGCAATACAATTATGCCTTTGATTTGTCTCCCGCTTAAGTCTGAGTAAATCCCGATAGGCATGGGAGATGTAGGGAATTGGTGAGATGTATCATGCGTCCTTTCTATCCATCCATTTGTGATTGTTGTAGTGAATATTAATCTGTGAGAATGATTATCTATGTTTGCCTAATGCTTGTTATCTAATTTAAGGGTCCAGGTAACATGATCTAAAGATATCATAGGTATGAACTTGTGTGCTAACAAATCGGCGACCCCCTGAGTGACACAGCCGATATCAATGAGGAGTTAGCATAACTTGAGGACAACAAGGAACCATCAAGATTCAAGCATTGATCTAGTCGCAAGACCTTAAATGATGTGCTGACCATTGTCGTGGTAACAGACAGACGGATCATTGATTCTAGGAAAAATTGGCCATGAGGACTCCTAGTTGGTATATGGGTTGCTTGCCTACTCGCTTACAAATAAGGAAATATCACAATTACTTATTATGCTTTACACATTTGGCATGTTCACTATCATCATGAACCATTTCTCTCCGCGCCTAATTTCTCATCTGCAAGAACTCCACTCTCATTTCCAGTCTATACTTTTATGCAATTTACTCCTTATTTATTTCCTACGCGAGTTTCCTCTATCTTTTACTCACAACCCTCCATCATAAAAAAATTTAGTAAATTCACTCAAGACTTGTGACACCTTGGGTGTGACAGAAACGCCGCCTAAAAGCACTTGCTAAAGCTCCTTGTTGGGATCAATATAAAAAATGAAATTAATACTTCTGCGAAAACATTCTCTAACAAACCTGTGCACTTGCAGGCCATCAGTCGTCTTGTTAAGGCACTCTATGGACTGAAGTAGGATCCTCATGCTTGGAATGCACGCCTTGGCTCTGTTCTTCGGGCTCATGGGTTTTTCCCTTCCACTACTAACACATCCTTGTTTCTCCTCTAGCACCCTGAGGTCACGATGTACCTGCTGGTCTATGTTGATGACATTATTATTATTAGCTCCTCAGATGTTGCTGCTGATCGTCTATTGTCTGCTCTGAGTGGTGATTTTTCTATGAAGGACCTAGGCACTTTGCACTACTTCCTTGGATTGGAAGTCTCGAGGTATTCTGCTATGTTTTCTCTTACTCAGCACAAGTACTCCATGGATTTACTGCACCAAGCTGGTATGCTCAAGTGCAAACATGATAGTACTCCTATGTGTTCTCCTGACCGATTGTCTGCTCTTGATGGGGACCTTCTCACTTCTGATGATACCAATGAGTACCACAGTGTTGTGAAGGGAATATGCCCGAGAGGCAATAATAAAGTGGTTATTATCTTATTCCTTGTTTATGATAAATGTTTATTTTGCATGCTATAATTGTATTAATACGGAAAAGTTAATACATGTGTGTTTAATAAACAAAAAGAAATTTCCTACTTATGCCTCTCTTATAAACTAGCTCGTTGATTAACAAGATGATCAAAGGTTTCCTGATCATGGACATTGGATGTTGTTAATAACGAGATCACAACATTGTTCAAATGATGTGATGAACATTCATCCGAAGTATAGCATTACGATTAAAGTCATTGTGTTTATATTGCTATAACATCATACAAAGTAATCCTAGTCCTTAGACCATGAGATCATGTCAATCACAAACACTGGAAGAGTATCTTGATAACATCAAACGTCACACCATAACAGGGTGACTATAAAGGTGGGTTCAGTGCTACGAAGGTGTTATGTAGAGGATCATGGATCAAGAGTGGAATTTTTCCATCCCGATGACGGATAGATATAATCTAGGCCCTCTCGGTGATATCACATTAGTTAGCTTGCAAGCAAGTGATGATATCACTGGAAGGTTATATCACGGGAACAAGAAAAGAGTACATGTCGGTAACAAGATCAAACTAGGTATGAAGATAATGATGATTGAATTTCGTACATGTAATATATCGCAAGACAAAGGGATTATTTTCAGAGAGGGGTCTCGATCATGTCTGCATTATTCGTGAACCATAGGGTGACACACTTAAGGGATACCGACACCATTTGGAGCAAATAAGATGCCAGAGAAAGAAAAAGGAAGTGCTAGAATTATTTTAATGGAAACCATAATTATTTCGGGTGAAATTGCTAAAACTGGTCCTGCATGTGATATTGAAATGTTGCAAGGGGTTTTATGTGATTTTTTTTAATTAATGTAATTAACAAAATTCTGAATAAAATAAATAAAAGATTTTTATTAAATGAGAGCTTGCATTAATTTTGGTGGAAAATTAATGCATGTGAGTGGATATGTGAGTGGAGATGTGTTTATGTGAGTGGAGCTTCCACCACATGAATGAGCGAGAGGGGGGAACCCTCCATGGCCAGCGTCCAAGCCCCCTTGGGATGCCCCCTCCCCTATATAAGGAGCACCTCCTCCTCCTTCACTCTCACACCTCCTCGCGAAGGATCTCTCTCCCCCCTTTAGAATTCCCCCATGGTCTCAGATCAGCGAGATACATGTTCCCAGTGGCTTTTTCTAGAAGGATTTGTTGCTTCCGCTGCTTTGCAGGAGCGAGGGCGTGGAGGTTGTCAGGATACCCGAACGTGTGTGCGATCACGGATGCACCACTACTTTGCGGTGCTGGACTTGATGGTGCTGGACCTGCTAGACCGGCTGTACTTTTTCTCGATCTTGAGATTGGCAAGCGTTCGACTACATCATACACGAGTACAACCTCGTTAAAGCTTTTCGGTATTTGAGGGTATGTATTCTATGGATGTATATCCACCCGTTGCTTGTATCTAGATAGATGGATCTTGGTGCATATAGTTCCCATCATAGGAATTTTTTTGTTTTCTATGCTGCGAACCCTACGGTGGTATCAGAGCCGGATCTATGCGTAGATGCATTGCACGGGTAGTACACATATGATTATGTGGGAGATGATGATCATGTTATTGCTTCTTGCTTTTACTTTGGATATTGGTGGCATAGTGGGATGAAGCGGCCCGGACAAACTTTACATGTCTTCGCACATGAGACCTATTCCATGCTTGACATGCAACTAGTTTTGCATAATTGGCTAGCGGATGTCTGTCTCTCCTACTATAGTAAATATATTATATACAACAAGTTGTTAATAATTTGGTTATCATATTTGTGGTTCCATGTTCGTAGCTAATAACGGTTCAATCTTTGAAGGCCCTAAGCCACGTAAAACTTGCAACGGATAAACTAGAATCGTCTAGTTTATATTGTTGACGGGCTAGTGTCATGATATGGTAATGTTGTAAGTTGATACTCTTACAACACACCTAATGTGTAAGTTCCATAGACCTTGGCCTTACACACAAAGGAATGATAAATATCATACCACGATGCACATGATAGTGATCAAGTGCAAGAACCATATTGTCACATCCCAAAATTTTCCAAATTTTGAAATGTGAAAAATAATCAAACAAAAGAAACAAATGTTGAAATTTAGGGGGAAAAGAAACTTTTGCCTCTAATTGAAACATCAAAACATTACTTGAACAAAATCTGAATCAGAAAGCAACAAACAAATATTCAAAATATCAAATGCATTCATGCATGGAATGTATCTTGAATTTAAACACTTGGAAAAGTTAAACCAAAAACCTAAACCCTAATAAGAGAAATCACCATCAAGATCACTCCAAGACTATGGCTTTGTTCCATATAAAAATTTAGCAACAAACATTCCTAAATGTTCAATAATGGTAAAAAAAACTATTACAAAACTATGGGAATTGATTTCACTCCATTTGGAGCCATGGATAAAAATTATGATTTTTATAAGATAAAAGAAAGTATTCCAAGGCTAATAAAGCTCATAGCTAAAATCAATACCAAATTGTGAACAAAGTAATTCTAAATGATATAAAAAGATAAATGATTATTAAATAAAATTATACAAATTGGAATCACTATTTTTTGAACAATAAATAAAAAGATATGAATTTTGTAAGACAAAGAAAGAAAGAAAGAAAGAAAGAAAGAAAGAAAGAAATAAGAATAATTGCAAAGACAATTTAAACCATGGCTTAAATCCATAAATAAAAGGAATAAAAGTTTATTAAAAAATATAAAAGGATAAAAGGTTATTTAAATAAAATTATATGGGGTCATGAACCATATTCAATTTTTATTTAAATAAATGCCTTCGTGCCCCACACAATTTAAATGTTTAATAAAAATATTTTTGAAATACTCTAAGTGGACTAAATAACCAACTAGGTTTTTTTGTATAAAACCTACTGAAAAGATTTGGAGGAATTTTGAAATCAAATTGAAGTTTAAATCAATTGATTTGAATAAAAACACAAAACAGAAATGGAAAAAGAAAAAGATAAGAAGAAAAAAATCATACCTGCCAGCACCCCAGCCCAGCCCAGCACTCCAGCCCAACACAGACCACCTTGGCCACTCCCTCTCCCCCTCTTCTCTCTTTCTCACCGCGCAGAACCCCCACCCCCTCACTGACCAGCCGACCCCACTGCAACGTCGACGTCGTTGTCTTCAACGCGCGCTGAACCCGCCCTCCCCTCTCGGCCGTTTCTACTTGTTTAAATTCGCTTAAATCCGGTTGAATGCGAGCGTAATTAACCACCCCGGCCACGCCTTCTTAAACCCCACTCCCTCCTCTCCTTTTCCCCTCAAATCCCGTCGCCAGAGAGCCACCAGGCTACCCAATCTCGAGCTCGCACCGCGACAGACCCCGACGAACTCCGGCAGCACTTCCGGTGAGCCCCGTGCACCCTTTGCCCTCTGGTTCACGCTATCTGGTTAGCCATCATATTGTGCTTCTTCTGACACTCGTTGTTCAGTTACTCATGGCCTGTAGGCTTGCCCTTGTCAACCTCTGCAAACACCCGACGCTGGGAGCAACTCCGACGAGCGATTCCGGCCAAGTATGCACACCCCTCTGTCATTCGCGACCACCACTGCATCCACCTCGTCGCCACGACCTCGGTAACCCTTTGAGAAACCCCCTTTACCCCCTGGCCTCGCTGGAGCGCCTACCGCGGTCGCCATTTGCGCTGCTCGAAATTGGTTAGAGCATTTTGATCCGCTGGATCCAGATCCAATGGCTGTGATTAGATGTTTAGGCGAAGCGGTATGATTAGGTATGAATCGTTGGATGCAACTTAGATATAACGGCACGTGTGTGTGATCCGCGTGAATCGGTACCAGCTAATCAGGAAGTGCCGCGTGTCTAGGGTTTTGATTTAAAAATCCAGATTTGATCTATTAGGTGTTTAAACTTGCAAAAATCATAACTTTTAATCTACAAATCAGAAAAATACAAATTTGCTCTCTATGGATTCATAAAAATGTGAACTTTATTGTTGTGGCCTTACTTTGTTCACTTGTTTCTGAAAAATTTGATTTTCAGGCAGAGACTTGTTTAGGACTATTTTGAGTATAAAAATTGTTCTAAAAATTATTTTTGAGTGAATCCTTTTGCAAATGGTTTTGTTTTTAACCCTCTGACCATAAACACTAACATTTGAAATTAAAAATATATTTTTTTGACACTAGAAATTATTCCTTTGAATAAAGCTTTTCTAACAAAAGAAAAAAATGATTTCTATAACTTATTTTCACTAACTTGACCAATTGGAATTCTACATTTTTAGAATGACCAATAGATGTTTGTAGTGTTCAAAACTTTGCAAAAACAATTTCTAAAATAAAATAACCTTTTGCATGCTTGCATGCATTTCTTTATATTCTTGTGATTGTTTTGTAATGCTAGTTTTGAATGTGGCTTTGCTTGATTGTGTTGTAGTAAACTTTGACGAGTGTGACATTTGCAATATCAAGGAGAGTACCTAGATTTTCTACTAAAAAGGCAAGTGATACTTTGGTCATCAAAATTCCTATATTTTCAATATTGCATTAGGGATATTTTTGTAGTATTCATGATAGGACTATTTTAAATATTTCTATGTTATGCTAAACCTATAGTATATACCTTGGTAGTATTTCCTAAAGATATGAGACATGGTAAGTTTAGAATGCTTAGTCTAGCTATATAGAATTATGGGTGGAAATACTGATATGATGTCTTATGAAAATACAAATATTGTATTGGACTAATGAAAACAACTGATTTTAATGAAACACCTAGGTGGAAATTCTAATTGTATGGATGGATTTTTGTTGAGTGGTTACTCAAGGCCCATTTCTATGGTTTACCCTGGTGTATCTCACTTGTGGATGGCCACCCAGGAAGAAAGAGATTGGAGATATTCTTGTCGTGAAAGCTTCCAGTGCAGCCACATGGCATATGGGCTCTGCCCTGACCAAATTAGTTGCAAGAACTCAGCCAGATGGACAGATGGTGGTAGTGATGATAGGATGGAACACATCCATGGTGGTCCGAGTGATTGCTTCTGAAAAGTCTCGTCTCGATGCATGTCGAGTCTTGTGGGGAAAGTGCACCACCTCTCGAGAGGGTAAACCTAAGTACTTAGCTGTGTCCCCGGTTATGGACAATTTTGAGCATCAAGACAATGAAGTAGAATCAAAGATATCATCATTATAATTTCTCTAAGTTAAAACTTTTTGGGTGAACAAGGGTAGCACCTGGTGTGTATCCAGTGTGCCATGTTTGATGAAATATTTTGAAAAGGAGAAAAAATATTTTACAAGGGACAGGGAAAACTTATTTTATGCAAAGGCCAGCCAAAACTCCACTTAGCCATATATTCATGTAGATGTTAGATTCTCCATATTAATATGTTACCACTTGCCAATACAATTCAAATGTATTGACCCTTGTGGCTGTAACTTATCATGTTGCAGGTTTGTTTGATGTTAGTGAAGTTTGTTGAGTAGGGATTACAAGTCTACAACCAACATGTTTGCATGTGGCATATGAAGATGAAGGACTCCATGCTTTATAGTTATATCTGCTGCTGTGTAATAAGATAGCCATATGAGCTATGTAAGTTGTAATGAACTATTTTATTCCTGGTTATGAGTTGTAATATGACCTTTGTTTCTTGATATTACATCTTAAACTATGGGTGCTAGCTATTCGATCTAGGGACTAGCACTATAAACACATGGACTTGTACCTTATTGGGTTCAGGCCTCTACAGATGGTATCAGAACACTGTGTTGCCTATAGGTTCGTAACCCTAGTATATGGACAAAACCCCTTAGAATAATAGGAGTTGCATTTGTGCAAGTTATTTATGAACAATCTTGTAAATTCTTTCCTTAGTATTCTGTTTGTTTTCTACATGTCTCCCTTTTTCAACTTTATGGCTAAGGACTGCAACTTCAACATCATCAAGGACTTCAACTTCTACATCGCTAATGATTTCATCCTCAACATCACAAATGACCTCAACATCACAAAGGACTTTGTCTTCATCATTGCTAAGGACTTCAACTTCGGCATCACTAAGGACTTCAAGATCACCTACTAGGAATTGGACTTCTCGACGTCCTCAACGTGCTGGATCTACATATCTCCATCATCAATAGAAACCAAGTGAAGTTTCAGAAGGAAGAATTGTTCTTTAATAGTTCTGGGACTTAGAATTTTATTTAGGATATTTTTGATGATAGGAGTAAGCAACTAAGGAAATGATGAGCTACACGCCCAACTCAAGGAGAAGGACAAGGCACTCAAGGATCAAGAAGGTCAATGGAGGAAGTTCAAGTTTATTAGAAAAGAAGATAAGAGCAATTAGGAAAGACCATAGGATGAGAACTTATCTATTATGGTTTTACTGGGTTATCTTTGTTTTTGTTTCTTGTGGAAGTGGAACCCTATAGTTGGACCACCATGCTAGTGTTTCGTTTAAAAATCGATTTACTGATCTTTTATTGATCATACCTGTAAGACCCCACCTTTATAAAAGTAAAGGTCCATGTGATTGCAATGCTAGTCATTGGATCAATAGCTAGCACCGACAGTTTAAGATGTAATATCAAGAAACAAAGTTCATAATACAACTTTATTACCAGGAATAAAATAATAAATTACATCTTACATAGCTCATTTGGCTATCTCATTACAATGCAGCAGAAATAACTATATAGAATGGAGTCCTTCATATTCAAAGTGCCACAGGCAATCATGTTGGTTATAGACTTGTAATCTTATTCAACACACTTCACTAACATCAAACAAACATGCAACATAATAAGTTATAGCCACAAGGGTCAATATAGTTGAATTGTATTGGCAAGTGATACTATGGTAGAATAGTGGTATCTATCATCTATATGCATTTGGATAAATGAATCTTAGGCTTGCTTTGCTCAAAATAGATTTTTCCTTATCATTTGAAAACACAAAGTTTTTATTTGTCAAAATCACCCAAGGAATCTACCAATCAAATATTGAAGATCCTTTAACCCTTGTTCAACCACAAGTTTTAAACTTAGAAATTGGGATGAGGAGATCCTTGATAGCTTCCATGTCTTGATGCTCAAATTGTCCATTGCCGGGGACATGGCTAAGTACTCAGATTTTACTCTCTCGAGAGGTGGTGCACTTTCCCCACAAGACTCAACATGCATCGAGATTAGATCTTTCAGAAGCCTTCCCTTAGACCAAAATGGACGCGTTCCAAACCTATCACCCCTACCACCAACTTTCCATCTGGCTAAGTTATTGCAACCTATATGATCCAGGCAGAGCCCATAATGCCATGTGGCTGCACTTGAAGCTTCTCAACATTTGACATCTCAAATCTCTTTGTTCCTGGGTGGCTTTCCACAAGTGAGATACACTAGGGTAGGCCATAAATATGGGATCCTGAGTAACCACTCAACATAATCCATCCTTTCCATTCCACCCAGGTGATTCATTCACATAGTTGTTTTATTAAACAAAAAACAAGTCATTGTCTTAGAAATATTTCATAGCATGAATATAATCCACCCTTGTTTTCTACTAGCTAAGCTAAGCATGATAGTAGTAGGGATCTTAACTTATGAAAATTCTACTAAGGCATCATCTACTAGGATTTCCCAAGGAATAGCATACTTAGTAAAATTCCATGCAAGTCCTACTCAAAATATCACTAATGCATAGTGAAAATAATGGGACAAAAGTATGAAGCACCACTTGCCTTTTTAGTAGAGAATATAGATTCACTCCTAGACCTTGAAATAGTCACACTCTTCAAATTTTACTACATTTCAATCAAGGCACAAATTCAACTAGCATTCAAACAATTCACCACAAAACATAATAAAAACAAAGCAATGCATGCAAGCATGCAAAAGATTTTTTTTGGAAAAGTGGTTTATATTAGGCTATAAACATTTTAAAACACCTATTGGTCATTTATAAAAGTGGTAAAACCATTTGATATTAATTTAGTGAAAATTGCCACTTTAAATCATTTTTTGTTTAGCTAGAAATGATTTAAATCAAAGTAATATTTTTTAGTGTTTTCCAAATTGTCGTGGTATTGCACGGCAGATGCTACTGGGGGTAGCTTACGTAGAGGGAGCAAGGCGACGTAGGAGAATCCAGGAGCGAGATTGGCACACGATGTACCCAGGTTCACGTCCCCTCGGTGGAGGATCGCTACGTCCTGCTATCAATCCAGTATATGATCATAGATTGGTTTATATGGGAGCCGCCGGAGGCGGTGGGAGATTAGATCTAAAAGAGAGATGTCCCCGTGGGGGTGCCCCTGGTGGCTTTATATATGCAGCCAGTTAGGGTTTACAAGTGCTAGTGGGCTTTCTATTAGAGTCGCCGTCTTGGGCCTCCAGTCGGCGCCAGTCGTCTTGGTCCAGCACGCGCCAGTCGCCGTATTGGGCGAGTCGACCCGCTCCAGGCTTGGCTTCAGTCGGCTCGATCCAGTCGGTGAATCCGCTTCGTGGGTATACCCCGATTGGTATTCCCCCATCAGTAGTCCCCGAGCGCGTTGTCGATTCGACACGGGCTTTAGGCAGGGCGCGGAGAGTCTTGACGATGGGTCGTGGCGAATCGGCGACGAGCTCCTGAACAGAGAAAAGAACCGTGAAGCGGGAGGCGGTCGGCGTGAGCCAGTCGGTGATGGCCAGTTGGCGAAAGACGCAGGGAGTTGGTGAAGCCGTCAGATGCGGCGAGTCCTCGAACGTGGAGCGTGCCAAGTCCCCGAGCGCGGCGAGTGGCGAGGTCGAGCGACCGACGAGTCCGCGAGCGTGTGGCGTATGCGAGGGCGAGTCCGCTATGGCGAGTCCCCGAGAGTGGAGAGTACGCGAGTAGCGAGTCCATGGTGGCGAGTCGACGAGCGTGTTGAGAACGCGAGGGCGAGTCCGCGGTGGCGAGTCCCGAAGCGTGTTGAGTACGCGAGGGCGAGTCAGCGGTGGCGAGTCCCCGAGCGTATTGAGTACGCGAGGGCGAGTCCGCGATGGCGAGTCCCCGAGCGTGGAGAGTACGCGAGTAGCGAGTCCATGGTGGCGAGTCGACGAGCGTGTTGAGAACGCGAGGGCGAGTCCGCGGTGGTAAGCCGACGAGGGCGAGCCGCGAGTGCCAAGTCCCGCGAGTTGGCTTGTAGAGGCGACTTGAGGATCTTTGGAGATGCATATTCTGAAAATAGTAGTGGTTGCTGCCGAGCATGGCGGGTGAAAAGGTCGGGCGACCAGCGAGTGCCAAGTCCCCGAGCGCGGCGAGTGGAGAGGTCGAGCGACCGGTGAGCGCCGAGTATCCGAGCGCGGCGAGCAGCGAGGCCGAGCGACCGGCGAGCACCAAGTCCCCGAGCGCGGTGAGCGGCGAGGCCGAGCGACCGGCGAGCGCCAAGTCCCCGAGCGCGGCGAGCGGCGAGGCCGAGCGACCGGCGAGCGCCCAGTCCCCGAGCGCGGCGAGCGGCGAGGTCGAGCGACCGGCAGGCGCTGAGTCCCCGAGCGCGGAGAGTGACGAGGTCGAGCGACCGACGGGCGCCGAGTCCCTGAGCGCGGCGAGCGGCGAGGTCGAGCGACCGGTGAGTGCCGAGCCTCCGAGCACGGCGTGTGGCGAGGTCGAGCGACCGGCGAGCTGCGAGTTCCCGGGCGTGGCGAGTGACGAGAAAGACACCGTTTTGCTGAGAAGGAGAAAAGATACAATTGCATTAGGGTGTACTTGCATAATATATTGAATAATTGTAAGACGTGCGAATTGTAGACGTTAAAATAAAATGCACGTTTGTTATGTGGATCGATGGGAAGTATGTAAGGTTTATGCATGTCTTTTCATGAGTAGGCAGACCTCCAGCACCAAACGCTTGCCGGGTAACAGGGACACGATGCCAGACTGTTGAACCCGGAGACAAGGTCGGCCTTTTGGTACCCAGCCTCACTACTTCGACGGACGCGAATAAACAGCAGACAAAACTGAAACCGATCCCAAGTATGATTTTGGTCCCTGAAAGGGTCATATGCGACAGCATGGTCGGCTTTGAAAAATGAACGAAGATGCATATATGTTTTAGATTCATAGCATGTACGAATATAAAGAAACTTATCTGTTAAGTGTGGACAGAGTCGACGCCGCAGGGGAGTTGCCGAGACTAGCGAGTCCGCATTTTAAGCATGTCCGCGTTTAGGCGAGTTCCGAAGCATGGCGAGTCGGCAATGGATGAGACCGTGAGAGGCGAGTCCGCGGCGAACGAGTCGCCAAACGTGGAAAATCCACGAGAACAACGAATCGCAAGTCCCCGAGTTCAGCGTTTGGACGCGGCGGACTCGATCCGTCAAATGGTGTCAGGCGGCGGAGTCGTCTATATTTTTGGGAACCAATATCCGGTCGTGGTTTTAGGCGCCTGAGAGCGGATGAACGCTCTGTGGTCGTATGTGTCCATGGGTGTTGGCTCCTGTTTCCATGAGACCATGATTTGACCTCAACGTAGCGCATGCATACCAAGAAACGACATTAGATATACAATTTGAATGAACAACTGGTTAGCGTAAACATCAAGTGAGAGAAATTAATTGAAAGTCTAATCAAATCCGTCACCGTGTCTTGTTCGTAGGTGTAGAGAACAAAAACTCTGGAGGTATGAGGAAACTGTTTGTGCACGCTAGTTAGGGTTTACAAGTGCTAGTGGGCTTTCTATTGGATTCGCCGTCTTGGGCCTCCAGTCGGCGCCAGTCGTCTTGGTCCAGCACGCGCCAGTCGCCGTATTGGGCGAGTCGACCCGCTCCAGGCTTGGCTTCAGTCGGCTCGATCCAGTCGGTGAATCCGCTTCGTGGGTATACCCCGATTGGTATTCCCCCATCAGTAGTCCCCGAGCGCGTTGTCGATTCGACACGGGCTTGAGGCAGGGCGCGGAGAGTCTTGACGATGGGTCGTGGCGAATCGGCGACGAGCTCCTGAACAGAGAAAAGAACCGTGAAGCGGGAGGCGGTCGGCATGAGCCAGTCGGTGATGGCCAGTTGGCGAAAGACGCAGGGAGTTGGTGAAGCCGTCAGTTGCGGCGAGTCCTCGAACGTGGAGCGTGCCGAGTCCCCGAGCGCGGCGAGTGGCGAGGTCGAGCGACCGGTGAGTCCGCGAGCGTGTGGCGTATGCGAGGGCGAGTCCGCTATGGCGAGTCCCCGAGAGTGGAGAGTACGCGAGTAGCGAGTCCATGGTGGCGAGTCGACGAGCGTGTTGAGAACGCGAGGGCGAGTCCACGGTGGCGAGTCCCGAAGCGTGTTGAGTACGCGAGGGAGAGTCCGCGGTGGCGAGTCCCCGAGCGTATTGAGTACGCGAGGGCGAGTCCGCGATGGCGAGTCCCCGAGCGTGGAGAGTACGCGAGTAGCGAGTCCATGGTGGCGAGTCGACGAGCGTGTTGAGAACGCGAGGGCGAGTCCGCGGTGGTAAGCCGACGAGGGCGAGCCGCGGTCGCAGAACCACGCGTACACGCAGCATGCCTAGGAGTAGTCCCCGAGGCTCGAGTTGGCTTGTAGAGGCGACTTGAGGCTCTTTGGAGATGCTTATTCTGAAAATAGTAGTGGTTGCTGCCGAGCATGGCGGGTGAAAAGGTCGGGCGACCAGCGAGTGCCAAGTCCCCGAGCGCGGCGAGTGGAGAGGTCGAGCGACCAGTGAGCGCCGAGTCTCCGAGCGCGGCGAGCGGCGAGGCCGAGCGACCGGCGAGCACCAAGTCCCCGAGCGCGGTGAGCGGCGAGGCCGAGCGACCGGCGAGCGCCAAGTCCCCGAGCGCGGCGAGCGGCGAGGCCGAGCGACCGGCGAGCGCCCAGTCCCCGAGCGCGGCGAGCGGCGAGGTCGAGCGACCGGCAGGCGCCGAGTCCCCGAGCGCGGAGAGTGACGAGGTCGAGCGACCGACGGGCGCCGAGTCCCTGAGCGCGGCGAGCGGCGAGGTCGAGCGACCGGTGAGTGCCGAGCCTCCGAGCACGGCGTGTGGCGAGGTTCAGCGACCGGCGAGCTGCGAGTTCCCGGGCGTGGCGAGTGACGAGAAAGACACCGTTTTGCTGAGAAGGAGAAAAGATACAATTGCATTAGGGTGTACTTGCATAATATATTGAATAATTGTAAGACGTGCGAATTGTAGACGTTAAAATAAAATGCACGTTTGTTATGTGGATCGATGGGAAGTATGTAAGGTTTATGCATGTCTTTTTATGAGTAGGCAGACCTCCAGCACCAAACGCTTGCCGGGTAACAGGGACACGATGCCAGACTGTTGAACCCGGAGACAAGGTCGGCCTTTTGGTACCCAGCCTCACTACTTCGACGGACGCGAATAAACAGCAGACAAAACTGAAACCGATCCCAAGTATGATTTTGGTCCCTGAAAGGGTCATATGCGACAGCATGGTCGTCTTTGAAAAATGAACGAAGATGCATATATGTTTTAGATTCATAGCATGTACGAATATAAAGAAACTTATCTGTTAAGTGTGGACAGAGTCGACGCCGCAGGGGAGTTGCCGAGACTAGCGAGTCCGCATTTTAAGCATGTCCGCGTTTAGGCGAGTTCCGAAGCATGGTGAGTCGGCAATGGATGAGACCGTGAGAGGCGAGTCCGCGGCGAACGAGTCGCCAAACGTGGAAAATCCACGAGAACAACGAATCGCAAGTCCCCGAGTTCAGCGTTTGGACGCGGCGGACTCGATCCGTCAAATGGTGTCAGGCGGCGGAGTCGTCTATATTTTTGGGAACCAATATCCGGTCGTGGTTGTAGGCGCCTGAGAGCGGATGAACGCTCTGTGGTCATATGTGTCCATGGGTGTTGGCTCCTGTTTCCATGAGACCATGATTTGACCTCAACCGTAGCGCATGCATACCAAGAAACGACATTAGATATACAATTTGAATGAACAACTGGTTAGCGTAGACATCAAGTGAGAGAAATTAATTGAAAGTCTAATCAAATCCGTCACCGTGTCTTGTTCGTAGGTGTAGAGAACAAAAATTCTGGAGGTATGAGGAAACTGTTTGTGCACGCACACGCGGCTTCCGGATCGAGAACTTGTACGGCCGATCCGCGTGTGTGCCAGCCGCGTGACAGCCTGCAGGCAGTGCGCTTGGCCGGAGTACACGCCGAGTTGTCTCTTTCTACGTCGATCGGGATCTTGCCGTCACTGATAATAAAATTGAGGATCCCGCCCGGATTATCACCCTCCAAGCATCGCTAGCCCTACGGTGGACGCCAACTGTCGTGGTATTGCACGACAGATGCTACTGGGGGTAGCTTACGTAGAGGGAGCAAGGCGACATAGGAGAATCCGGGAGCGAGATTGGCACACGATGTACCCAGGTTCACGTCCCCTTGGTGGAGGATCGCTACGTCCTGCTATCAATCCAGTATATGATCATAGATTGGTTTACATGGGAGCCGCCGGAGGCGGTGGGAGATTAGATCTAAAAGAGAGATGTCCCCGTGGGGGTGCCCCTGGTGGCTTTATATATGCAGCCAGTTAGGGTTTACAAGTGCTAGTGGGCTTTCTATTAGAGTCGCCGTCTTGGGCCTCCAGTCGGCGCCAGTCGTCTTGGTCCAGCACGCGCCAGTCGCCGTATTGGGCGAGTCGACCCGCTCCAGGCTTGGCTTCAGTCGGCTCGATCCAGTCGGTGAATCCGCTTCGTGGGTATACCCCGATTGGTATTCCCCCATCACAAATATATTCTTAAACACAAATATTAGTGTTTATGGTCAAAGTGTTTTAAAACAAAATCATTTACAAAAGGTTTCACTCAAAAACCATTTTTAAATCAAGCAACATATTATTTTATTAGAAATGCCTTTAAACCAAGTAATAATTTTACTATGGTTAATCAAATACATTTTAAAATCCAAAACATGGTGTTTAGTGTGAGAGAGTTTAATTCAACCCATTTGCAAAAAGTTTTTACTTAAGAACTATTTTTAAACATAATCAATATTTTTATTTAACTAGAAACTCTTTTATTCAAGGATTAATTCCTTAGTGTCACAAAATTTACTTTTAGATCCAAATGTTGGTTTTTATGGTCAGTAGGTTCAAATTAAACCATTTTCCAAAGATTTTACCCTAAAAACATTTTTAGAATAAATTTTATAACCAAAATAGGCCTACACATGTTTCTGCAAAACAACCATTTTACAGAAGCAATTCACTAAACAAAGGGCATGGTTGGAAAGTATTATTTTTCCTGATTCCAATGATATAAAGTTTGAAAATTTGGAAGTGTGGATCAAAAGTTATGAATTTTACAAAATCAAACATCTAATAGATTCATTTCTGTTTTTAAAACAACAGCTAGGCCACGCGTCTTAATTCTATTGGCTAATACCGTTTTGTGAGGATCGCGTTATGCAGACCGTTGGATCTAATCAACAACGCATGGATCAGATTAAACGATACCTCTTCGTCTAAATGATCTATCATGTCCTTTGGATCGGCATCTAACGGACCAAAACGATTTAGCCAGAAACGGGCGGCGCTGCGACGGTGGTGAGCGGTGGAGCGCTCTGGCGGTGGCGTTGCCGATGAATTAGGAAGCATGGGAGAGGGAGAAGTAGCTCACCAGATTCGCAGGAAGGTGACGATGCTCAACATGTCTGTGGTTGGCGAAGGGGCGCACGGGGACGATGGTAATTCCTCGCCGGAGTTCCTTCTAGCGACGGGTGTTCTCTATTGAAGACGGAGGCGACACTACGGTGCACACCAGAGCAAATAAAAGATGCTGTCAGATGCGCAAGATCATGGCGAATACACACGTGTGAAAGAGAGGGAGAGGCACGGTCGGAAATTACCACGGGAGCTCATCGGAGAAATGGCAGACGGTGGCGACGCTCAGGCGAAGTCGTTGCCGATGTTGCGGGGCACGCGCGGGCGAGCTAGTGCTACTGGGAGGTGCGCAAGAAGATGGGGAGCAGGCTCATGGGTACTGGGGGCAGTGGGGTGACGGTGTTGGCCGGATTTTTCCGATGAGTTCGTCGGAGGCACAGGTGTTGCCGCGAGCAATTCGAACGGCCTGGAGGCAGAGATAGAATGGTGTCTGGGAAACGGGAGAGGATACGTGGGTGATTAAGAGGGAGTGGTTGCAATGCGGAATCAACGTGACATTAAGGCGAATTTACGCAAAGAATTAATCGGCAGTGAACGGCAACGAAATTTGGGGATGAACGGGTCCGCGCGGTGCGTGAAGACGATGCTTGCATGGCGGTGGGGTCACGTGGTCAGCAAGGTTAGAGAGGGTTCGGTGGGGTTAGGTCGTCAGTGGCTACGTGGGTCGTTTCTCGAGTGAAAAAAAACATTTCGTGGGAGAAGAGAGGTGGGATGCTAGTTGGGCCAGATGGGTTAGCTGGGCTGGGCTGCTTCTTTTTATTTTTTTCTTCTTTCGTTTTCTTTTTTTCTGTTTTCATTTCCTATTTTGAATTTATTCAATTTATTCAAATTCTTGTTTGAATTCAACTTTTTCCCAATCTTTCAGTAAGTTTCTCTACTGTTTAAACATGTATTTTAAAGACCATTTTTGAAATATTTCTTTTATTCATGTATGGTTTATTATTTATTTATAATAGGCACTTGCCTTTATTCAAATAAGAATTTAATTATAATTTCAAACTCTTATTTGAATTCTAATTTTCACCAAACCTTTTTTAGTAGGTTTTATTTATTCCATAGTGTGTTAAATAATTCATCTTGAATTAGTTAAAATATGATTTATTAATCATTTAAATTGGGCAATTGTCTTTATTCAATAAAATCAAATATGGTTTTAATCCCATATAAATTTTATTCGAATAATTCTTTGATTCCATTTAATTTAATTAAGTAACTTTTATTCCACTTGGGAAATTCCAATTTATTATTTTCTCATGATTTATTTAATCATTTTCATTAGGGATTTGTCTCCATTTAAATATAATTAGAATATGGTTTTATTTAAACAATCTTTTATTTATTTTTATTATTTAATATCTTCCATTTGTTTATGGATTTGGCCAAGATCTAATTTGAATTTTAAACATTCCTTAATTATTTATTTCTTTCTTTGTCTTATAAAGTCCATATCTTTTTATTTATAGTTCGAAAATTGGTGATTCCAATTTGTATAATTTTATTTAATATTTTTTATCTTTTAAATATTTTAGGATTATTTTGCTCACAATTTGGTGTGGATTTAGTTATGTGCTTTATTAGCTTTGGAATTTATTTTCTTTTTATCTTATTAAATTCATAAGATTTTATCCATGGCTCCAAATTGAAAGAAACCAATTCCTATGGTTTTATAATATTTTTATTTATCATGTTTGATCATTTATAAATGTTTGTTGCTAAATTTTTCTATGGATCAAATCCATACTCTTAGGGAGATCTTGGAAATGATTTTCTTTCATTAGGGTTTTAGGGTTTTGGTTTATTTTCTAAATGTTTAAATTTCAAGATACATTCATTGATGAATGCATTTCACTTGATTGAAATTTGTTGCATTCCCTTTTATTCAAATTTTATTAAGGAAGGGTTTTGATGTTTCCATTTTGAACAAAAAGTTTCTTTTCTCCCTAAATTTCAATAATTAATTCTTTTGTTTATTTATTTTTCACTTTCAAAATTTGGAAAATTTTGGGATGTGACAGGCTACCACCCTTAAAAGAAATATCATCTCGAGATTTGGGAAGGCTAGAGGTTACAAGTTGGCTACAAGGCAACTAGGGTACCACCACCCTTAAAAAGGTTTTCATCTAGATTACATCTTGGCTTACTTGGGATATTGATGTAGCTTCTCTGGACACTTGTTTGCATAATTTCCTAGCTCTTTGCATTTGAAACACATCACTTGGCTAATATCTTTCTTTTCCTTTGGTATCATTGTCTCTTGTTTGTTTCCTTGGTTCTTCTTCTTTTCTAGGCAATCACTGGCATAATGTCCCATCTGTTTGCAATTGTAACATTGCACTTGGCTTTTGTCCTTCTTCTTCTTTTTGGGTCTCTCCAAAGCTAGGAGTTCTTGTAGTTCATGCTCTTCATATCTCACCTGAAAGGTGGGAAATCTTTCTCTCTTCTTGGGGCAGTCACTAGAGATATGACCTTCTTCTCCACAAGAGTAGCAACACTTTATGGTCACTTTGGATTTGGCCTTATGAGGCATGGTTCTGACTTTGCGTTCATCCTTCATGGTAGAGGTTGTTCCCTTATGGAGGTTTCCAAACATTTGATGCATTCCATCTTGCTTCATTTGTTGAACTATAGGGTAGATGGGGCATTGGATAGGGACATGATCATTTCCTTCACATAGGAAACAACTCACTTGAGATGTGGGGCATTGTTTAGTTGGATGCTTCTCTTCACAATTAGGGCATTGATCCACATGCCCCTTAGAAGTGTGTTCCATGTCTCCACAAATATTGCAAGCTTGAGTTCCTTCTATAATATCATCCTTGATTTCATTGTTGTCACAATCTCCTTGGGAAGAGTTGATTATCATGTTGATCATTTGATTGGTCATCCTTTGCAACAAGTGAGATTGGGTTTCCAATTTTTTTTGCATGGTTGGGTCTAACTCATTTTTGTTGGCGAAAAACTGAGTTGTCACTTGATTCAACTGGGCTTGGGTTGCTAGAAGTTGTTCTCTCATGTGCATCTCTTGGTTGTGGTTATTGTCACCATTCTTGATGTTGGAGTCTCTTGGAGAAGTCATCTGTTTGGGTTGGATTGGGATTAGAATAGGCAAAATATTTCTAGAGGAAGAATTCTATCACACACAACAATTCACACAAAGCAATGTGCAAGCAATCACAATCAAACATTACTATCAAACAACAAAGTTCAAGCACATTTTTAGGCAACAAAATATTTTTATTACACCACATAAGTTGGTGTGATCAATAATTTGATTTATCTAAACACTAATATGGTGGTCCAACTATATGGTTCACTTGAGATTATTTCATTCTTCTTAGTTGTTTCTTCTTGAACAAGCTCATGGTATCCTTGGAAAATTTCTTGCATCTTGGTCACAAAGCTTCAAAGGTGATGATGATTCCTTCTAGGTTGTGTTTCCTTAGTCTTCAAGTCTTGAGTAACATTATTGTCTCACTTGTAGTCCTTAGTGATGTCCAAGTTGAAGTCCTTGGTGAAACTAAAGTTGAAGTCATTGGTAATGTTGAAGTCTTTGCTCATGGTGGTGTCTTTGTCCATCAAGTTTGAAAAGGGAGAGATGTAGAATCAAAACCAAAATGTTGAGGAAAGAGTTTACAAGATTGTTTGTAAATAAGTTTTGGAACAAATACAACTCCAATTTTTCTAAGGGGTTTTGTCCAATCCTAGGGTTACAATCCTACAGGCAACATAGTGCTCTGATACCATCTGTAAGACCCCACCTTTATAAAGGTAAAGGTACATGTGATTGCAATGCTAGTCCCTGGATCAATAGCTAGCATCCACAGTTTAAGATGTAATATCAAGAAACAAAGGTCATAATACAACTTTATAATCAGGAATAAAATAATAAATTACATCTTACATAGCTCATGGCTATCTCATTACAATGCAACAGAAATAACTATATAGCATGGAGTCCTTCATCTTCAAAGTGCCACAGGCAATCATGTTGGTTGTAGACTTGTAATCCTATTCAACACACCTCAATAACATCAAACAAACCTGCAACATAATAAGTTACAGCCACAAGGGTTAATATAGTTGAATTGTATTGGCAAGTGATACTATGGTAGAATAGTGGTATCTATCATCTATACGCATTTGGCTAAGTGGAGCTTAGGCTTGGTTTGCTCAAAATATATTTTTCCTTATCATTTGAAAACACTAAGTTCTTGTTTGTCAAAATCACCCAAGGCATCTACCAATCAAAGATTGAAGATCCTTTAACACTTGTTCAACCTAAAGTTTTTAACTTAGAAATTGGGATGAGGAGATCCTTGATAGCTTCCATGCCTTGATGCTCAAATTGTCCATTGCCGGGGACACGGCTAAGTACTCAGATAATACTCTCTCGAGAGGTGGTGCACTTTCCCCACAAGACTCGACATGCATCGAGACTAGATCTTTCAGAAGCCTTCCCGTAGACCAAAATGGATGCGTTCCAAACCTATCACCCCCTACCACCAACTTTCCATCTGGCTAAGTTATTGCAACCTATATGATCCAGGCAGATCCCATAATGCCATGTGGTTGCACTTGAAGCTTCTCAACATTTGACATCTCAAATCTCTTTGTTCCTGGGTGGCTTTCCACAAGTGAGATACACTAGGGTAGTCCATAAACATGGGGCCCTGAGTAACCACTCAACATAATCCATCCTTTCCATTCCACCCAGGTGATTCATTCACATAGTTGTTTTATTAAACAAAACACAAGTCATTGTCTTAGAAATATTTCATAGAATGAAGATAATCCACCCTTGTTTTCTAATAGCTAAGCTAAGCATGATAGTAGTAGGGATCTTAACTTATGAAAATTCTACTAAGGCATCATCTACTAGGATTTCTCAAGGCATAGCATACTTAGTAAAATTCCATGCAAGTCCTACTCAAAATATCACTAACGCATAGTGAAAATAATGGTACAAAAGTATGAAGCACCATTTTCCTTTTTAGTAGAGAATATAGATTCACTCTTTGACCTTGAAATAGTCACACTCTTCAAATTTCACTACAATTCAATCAAGGCACAAATTCAACTAGCATTCAAACAATTCACCACATAACATAATAAAAACAAAGCAATGCATGCAAGCATGCAAAAGATTGTTTTATTTGGAAAAGTGGTTTCTATTAGGCTATAAACATCTTAAACACCTATTGGTAATTTATAAAAGTGGTAAAACCATTTGATCTTAATTTTGTGGAAATGGCCACTTTAAATCATTTTTTGTTTAGCTAGAAATGATTTAAATCCAAGTAATAATTTTTAGTGTTTTCCAAATATATTATTAAACAAAAATGTTAGTGTTTATGGTCAAAGTGTTTAAAAAATCATTTACAAAAGGTTTCACTCAAAAACCATTTTTAAATCAAGCAACATTTTATTTTATTAGAAATGCCTTTAAACCAAGTAATAATTTTACTAGGGTTAATAAAATACATTTTTAAATCCAAAACATGGTGGTTAGGGTCAGAGAGTTTAATTCAAACCATTTGCAAAAAGTTTTTACTCAAAAACTATTATTAAACATAATCAATATTTTTATTTAACTAGAAATGCTTTTATTCAAGGATTAATTTCTTAGTGTCACAAAATTTACTTTTAGATCCAAATGTTGGTTTTTATGGTCAGTAGGTTCAAATTAAACCATTTTCCAAATATTTTACCCTAAAAACATTTTTAGAATAAATTTTATAACCAAAATAGGCCTACACATGTTTCTGCAAAACAACCATTTTTACAGAAGAAATTCACTAAACAAAGGGCATGGTTGGAAAGTATTCTTTTTCTTGATTCCAATGATATAGAGTTTGTAAAATTTGGACGTGTGGATCAAAAGTTATGAATTTTACAAAATCAAACATCTAATAGATTCATTTCTGTTTTTAAAACAATAGCTAGACCACGCGTCTTAATTCTATTGGCTGATACCGTTTCATGAGGATCGCGTTATGCAGACCATTGGATCTAATGAACAACGCATGGATCAGATTGAATGATACCTCTTCGTCTAAATGATCTATCATGTCCTTTGGATCGGCATCTAACGGGCCAAAACAATTTAGCCAGAAACGGGCGGCGCTGCGACGGTGGCGAGCGGTGGAGCTATCTGGCGGTGGCGTTGCCGATGAATTAGGAAGCGTGGGAGAGAGAGAAGTAGCTCACCAGATTCGCAGGTAGGTGACGATGCTCAACGTGTCCGTGGTTGGCGAAGGGGCGCACGGGGACGATGGCAATTCCTCGCCGGAGTTCCTTCTGGTGACGGGTGCTTTATGTTGAAGATGGAGGCGACGCTACAGTGCACATCAGAGCAAATAAAAGATGCTGTCAGATGCGCAAGATCATCGCGAATACACGCGCGTGAAAGAGAGGGAGAGGCACGGTCGGAAATTACCACGGGAGGTCATCGGAGAAATGGTAGACGGTGGCGACGCTCAGGCGAAGAAGTTGCCGATGTTGTGAGGCACGCGCGGGCGAGCTAGTGCTGCTGGGAGGTGCGCAAGAAGATGGGGAGCAGGCTCGTGGGTACTGGGGCAGTGGGGGTGACGGTGTTGACCGGATTTCACCGATGAGTTCGTCGGAGGCAGAGGAGTTGCCGCGAGCAATTCGAACGGCCTGGAGCCAGAGAGAGAATGTTGTCTGGGGAAAACGAGAGAGGAGATGTGGGCGATTAAGAGGGAGTGGTTGCAGGGCGGAATCAACGTGACATTAAGGCAAATTTACGCGAAGAATTAATCGACAGTGAACGGCGACGAAATTTGGGGATGAACGGGTCCGCGGGGTGGGAGAAGATGATGCTTGCGTGGCAGTGGGGTCACGCGGTCAACGAGGTTAGGGAGGGTTTGGTGGGGTTAGGTAGTCAGTGGCTACGTGGGTCGTTTCGCGAGTGGAAGAAAACGTTTCGGGGGAGAAGAGAGGTGGGCTGTTAGTTGGGCCAGATGGGTTAGCTGGGATGGGCTGCTTCGTTTTATTTTTTTCTTCTTCAGTTTTCTTTTTATTTTTCTGTTTTCATTTCGTGTTTTGAATTTATTCAATTGATTCAAATACTTGTTTGAATTCAATTTTTTCCCAAACTTTCAGTAAGTTTCTCTACTATTTAAACATGTATTTTGAAGACCATTTTTGGAATATTTGTTTTATTCATTTATGGTTTATTATTTATTTATAATTGGCACTTTCCTTTATTGAAATAAGATTTTAATCATAATTTCAAACTCTTATTTGAATTCTAATTTTTACCAAACCTTTTTCAGTAGGTTTTATTTATTCCATAGTGTGTTAAATAATTCATTTTGAATTAGTTAAAATATGATTTCTTATTCATTTAAATTGGGCAATTGTCTTTATTCAATAAAATCAAATATGGTTTTAATCCCATATAAATTTTATTCAAATAATTCTTTGATTCCATTTAAGTTAATTAAGTAACTTTTATTCCACTTGGGTAATTCCAATTTATTATTTTCTCATGATTTATTTAATCATTTTCATTAGGGATTTGTCTCCATTTAAATATAATTAGAATATGGTTTAATGCCCATATAGTTTTATTTAAACAATCTTTTATTTCTTTTTATTATTTAATATCTTACATTTGTTTATGGATTTGGCCAAGATCTAATTTGACTTTTAAACATTCCTTAATTATTTATTTCTTTCTTTGTCTTATAAAGTCCATATCTTTTTATTTATAGTTCCAAAATTGGTGATTCCAATTTGTATAATTTTATTTAATATTTTTTATCTTTTAAATCCTTTTAGGATTATTTTGCTCAAAATTTGGTGTGGATTTAGTTATGTGCTTTATTAGCTTTGGAATTTATTTTCTTTTTATCTTATTAAATTCATAAGATTTTATCCATGGCTCCAAATTGAAAGAAATCAATTTCTATGGTTTTATAATATTTTTATTTATCATTTTTGATCATTTTTAAATGTTTGTTGCTAATTTTTTCTATGGATCAAATCCATAGTCTTATGGAGATCTTGGAAATGATTTTCTTTAATTAGGGTTTTAGGGTTTTGGTTTATTCTCTAAATGTTTAAATTTCAAGATACATTCATTGATGAATGCATTTCACTTGATTGAAATTTGTTGGATTCCCTTTTATTCAAATTTTATTCAGGAAGGGTTTTGATGTTTCCATTTTGAATAAAAAGTTTCTTTTCTCCCTAAATTTCAATAATTAATTCTTTTGTTTATTTATTTTTCACATTTCAAAATTTGGAAAATTTTGGGATGTGACAATACCAACCTATGTGGCGTGACAATAATATTTTGTTTGCCTAAGATATGCTTGAACATTGTTGTTTGAGTGGAATGCATGATTGATATTTCTTGCACATTGCTTTGTGTGATTTGTTGTGTATGAGTAGAATTCTTTCCCTAGAAATCTCTTGTCTATTCTAATTCCAACCCAACCCAAACAGATGACTTCTCCAAGCGTCCACAACTCCAACATCAAGGATGGTGACAACAACAACCTCGATATTCCCATGACATTACAACTGCTAGCAAACCAAACTAAGTTGAATCAAGCGACAACCCAGTTTTTAGCCAACAACCACAACAACATTGAGTTAGACCCAACCATGCTAAATTTCTTGGGATCCCAATCCCAATTGTTGCAAAGGACGACCAGTCAGATGATCAACATGAGAAGCAACCTTTTCCCAAAGATATTGTGACAACAATGATTTCAAGGATGATATTGTGGAAAGAACACAAGCCTGCAAAATCTATGGAGATATAGGACACATTTATAAAGAGCATATTCACCAGTGCCCAAATTGTGATGAGAACCATCCAACTAGATAATGCCCCACATCTCAAGTTACATGTTTCCTGTGTGAAGGAAATGATCATGTCCCTGTCCAATGCCACATCTATCCTATAGTTCAACAGATGAAACATCAAGCTAAAGATGGAAAACATCAAGTCTTTGGAAACATCCATGAAGGTACAACTTCCACCAAGAATGATGAAGACGAAGTCAAATCTCAGTATGCACCTCCATACAAGGTAACCAACTTTGGTGAGCAAAAGAGGAAACATGGACATTATCCTAGGAACCGTTCTAGGAACCGAGAAAAGTTTCCCACATTTGTGGTGAAATATCCTAAGAGAACTCCTAGCCTTGGAGATACCCAAAAAGAAGAAGGGCCAAGAAAACAAGTAAGAGATAGTGATACCAAGGATAAATAAGGATATTAGCCAGGTGATGTGCCACAAATGCAAAGAGTTAGGCCATTATGCATCAAATTGTCCAAAAAAGGAAAAGAACAAGACAAGCAAACTTGGAAAGGACCACAACCTTGTCACATGTTACAAATGTGGTAATACGGGACACTATGCCAACAACTGCCTAGAGAAATTACATCAAGACATCAAGTAAGCCAAGATGCAATCTAGTTAAATCCTACTAAGGGTGGTAGTACCATAGTTGTCCCGAAACCAACTTGTTGTTTCTAGCCTTCCCAAATCTCGGGATGAGATTCCTTTTAAGGGTGTTAGTCTATCACATCCCAAAATTTTCCAAATTTTGAAATGTGAAAAATAATCAAACAAAAGAAAGAAATGTTGAAATTTAGGGGGAAAAGAAACTTTTGCCTCTAATTGAAACATCAAAACCTTACTTGAACAAAATTTTAATGAGAAAGCAACAAAAAAATATTCAAAATATCAAATGCATTCATGCCTGGAATGTATCTTGAATTTAAACACTTGGAAAAGTTAAACCAAAATCCTAAACCCTAATAAGAGAAATCACCATCAAGATCACTCCAAGACTATGGATTTGTTCCATATAAAAATTTAGCAACAAACATTCCTAAATGATCAACAATGGTAAAAAAATATTACAAAACCATGGGAATTGATTTCACTTCATTTGGAGCCATGGATAAAAATTATGATTTTTATAAGATAAAAGAAAGTATTCCAAGGCTAATAAAGCTCATAGCTAAAATCAAAACCAAATTTTGAACAAAGTAATTATAAAGGATATAAAAAGATAAATGATTATTAAATAAAATTATACAAATTGGAATCATTATTTTTGGAACTATAAATAAAAAGATATGAATTTTGTAAGACAAAGAAAGAAAGAAAGAAGAATAATTGCAAAGACAATTTAAACCATGGCTTAAATCCATAAATAAAAGGAATAAAAGTTTATTAAAAATATAAAAGGATAAAGGGTTATTTAAATAAAATTATATGGGCTCATGAACCATATTCAATTTTTATTTAAATAAATGCCTTCGTGCCCCCACTCAATTTAAATGTTTCATAAAAATATTTTTGGAAATACTCTAAGTGGACTAAATAACCAACTATTTTTTTGTATAAAACCTACTGAAAAGATTTGGAGGAATTTTGAAATCAAATTGAAGTTTAAATCAATTGATTTGAATAAAAACACAAAACAGAAATGGAAAAAGAAAAGGATAAGAAGAAAAAAATCATACCTGCCAGCACCACAGCCCAGCCCAGCACTCCAGCCAAACACAGCCCACCTTGGCCACTCCCTATCCCCCGCTGCTCTCTTTCGCACCGCGCAGAATCCCCACCCCCTCACTGACCAGCCGGCCCCACTGCAACGTCGACGTCGTTGTCTTCAACGCGCGCTGAACCCGCCCTCCCCTCTCGACCGTTTCTGCTCGTTTCAATTCGCTTAAATCCGGTTGAATGCAAGCGTAATTCACCACCTCGGCCACGCCTTCTTAAAACCCAGTCCCTCCTCTCCTTTTCCCCTCAAATCCCGTCGCCAAAGAGCCACCAGGCTACCCAATCTCGAGCTCGCACCGCCGCAAACCCTGACGTAATTCGGTAGCAATTCCGGTGAGCCCCGTGTGCCCTTTGCCCTCTGGTTCACACTATCTGGTTAACCATCATATTTTGCTTCTTCTGACACTCGTTGTTCACTTACTCATGGCCTGTAGGCTCGCCCTTGTCAACCTCTGCAAACACCCAACGCTGGGAGCAACTCCCACGAGCGAATCCGGCCAAGTCTGCACACCCCTATGTCATCCGCGACCACCACTGCCTCCACCTTGTCACCACGACCTCGGTAACCCTCTGAGCAACCCCCTTTACCCCTTGCCTCGCCAGAGCACCGTCGACAGACGTGCCGCCACGGTCGCTTTTTGCGCTGCTCGAAATTGGTCAGAGCATTTTGATCTTCTAGATCTAGATCCAGTGGTTGCGATTAGATGTTTAGGCGAAGCGGTATGATAAGATCTTAGCCGTTGGATGCAACTTAGATCTAACGGCACGCGTGTATGATCCACGCGAATCGGTACCATCCAATCAGGAAGCGCCGCGTGTCTAGGGTTTTGATTTAAAAATCCAGATTTGATCTATTAGGTGTTTAAACTTGCAAAAATTATAAATTTTTGTTACATTACAAAAATATTAAACTTGGATCATCAAACTCTAATCATCAAAATTAGGATTAACAAAAACTTTTCCAACTAAAAATATGAAAGCATTCATATGTGTGTATATTCAAAATTTGGATTCTTTTGAATTGCCATGGTTCTATGTTTCTTTGCTTGTAAAATGATTCTTAGGTGAAATAAACATCATCTAAATAATCCCCAAACTTTTCCCAAAGACAAACAACTCAAAATAAGCAAATTAAGTGAATGGTCACTTTGGCCAAATTAACTCCCATGCATACTTTGGCTATCCCTAACTTTCAGAACTTAACAGAAACATGTATGGATCTTTGCACCCCTTTTTAGTACTCATAATAAGGTACCAAGGCCCACTTTGTGATCATCCAAAAACATTTAATGCTTAGTTTAAATGACAGTTTAAAATTGAATCTATCTCATATGGGAAGATCCCACTATTTCAAAAACCACTCAAACAAGCTCAATTTTCAAAACCCGAGCATCCGCAGAATCCTCAGCACATGCCTAGCACACCCACCAAAAATATTTTCAAAATTCAAAAATAAATTTCTTGCGGCCATTTCATCAAACAGGTTGCAGATTCAAATCAACCAAATCAAAAACACTATGTTGAGCAGTGTTTTGGACAACCTTGTTCCCTCTCTGGTTACAACTAGCCTTAGTAGATCATCTAGCATATTTAACTAACCTCTAGCCATCAATGGTGAGCAGGTCGAGAGCAAACCATGCCACCCCATTGTCGCCGGCCAGCTAGAGGCCACACTAGCCTCGCCAACCTTGTCTGGGAGCTTACCAGCAACCCAACGCCACTCCCTGTCCTAGCCTCGAGCAATTCCAGCCACTGGACCACACGCCTAGGCCATGCCAAACTTCTCTACGACCATGCCGAGAGAGCGCCAGAGCGCCACCTCGAAACACGCCCACAGACCGCGCGCCTCCCTCGCCGCGTGCACGCGTGATCACCACCACCCCAGCAATCCCGCAGACACGCCCGTTCGCCGCCGCGCAGACCACACGCGCTGTGCGCCATCAAAACCTCCATCGGACTCGCTTAGGGCGCCGAAGCGTTCCGACCGATCAGCACCGTCCCACGCCTCGCCACCACGCTATTGAGATTCGCCAGGGAGCACAGCACCGCCCCCTATCGTCGCCCACGACGAGCTCAGCACGCGCCCGTCGGTCCCCTCTCGCCACTATAAATAGAGGCCACCCCCGCTCGATTTATTCACATCAGTTCACTCCCCTCTCACCCAGAACCACCCCACCTCACTCCCGGAGCAAGGCGAGTAGTGCATCGCCGGAATTTGGCCGGAGCCCGCCGCTGATGGAGAAGAAGGAAGCCATCGATTGGAGCCGCCCCTGGAGGAGCTGCCGGTGCCAGGAGAATCATCATTGTCAACTTTGTCGTTTGCAACCATCACCGACCCTCGCCTGAGCCCCGGTGAGCCTCCCACGACCCCCACCGAGCCGCTAGGGTTCGATCTCGCCGGTGACATGTTCATCGTCGACGACGACCCTCAGCCGTTGATCTCACTTCTAATCCAACGAACCACACCGCCCCGTACCGCTTCGCGTGTTATGAGCCACTGAATGGTGGACCCCCCCCCCGGTCAGCTGAGCCCCGCGCTGCGGAGTGACACTAGGCCGGCCAATTAACCTCTGCCGCGCGACCCAACCGTTTGAATTTAGGTTTTTCTATTTTAACTCAAACATAGTTCTGTACCTAGTTTCAAAAATCAACCCAGCTCGATTTAGTGAACCAAATTGTATGAAACTAATTTTGTTAGAAAGGTACTGAAATGCTTAATCCAAGCCCGTTGGATTCAAATCATTTGGATCTGTAGATCACCCTTGGTAAAAATAACAAGGCAAAAGCTTTTCTGCATTCAAACATTTTTCAAATTTCAACCATAATAGCTTTTGAGTTGATTCCAACTCTCAAAAATCACATTTGATCATACCTTTCAGAATATATAAAAACATATGGGTTTACTTACAGAAATAATGTTCAAGTAATAAAAGAATGCCACATAGGCATTTCTAGTCACTTTAATTATTTAAAATAAAAGGGTTAAACCTTATTAAATTGTGACACCACTTTAAATCACATTACCATGTACTGAAATATGTGGTTATGACAAGTGTCAACATGATTCCATGTTTGGTTTGGAGAATATTAAATCTTAAGTAGTTTTTCAATGAGTAGAAATTACTTTTCTAAAAATAAAATAAATAAGACCAAAGCTTTAATCTTGTAATGTTAGTGATGATACTAGATCATCTATAGTGCACCTTTGTGTGATGATTGCAAATAGTTAAGTATTGTTTGGTGATTGTGTACCTTGTATTTATTTATAGACGCTAGTACTGACCAAGGATACGAGGAGAAAGGAGGATACTACGAACAAGAAGCCGAGGAGAACTTCAACCACTGTTCTACACAAGGCAAGCCTTACTAACCAAGTTGACCTATGTAAGCCAATACTTGCAAGCTATTAACTTAGCAAGCTTATACTGATACCTATGCAAGCAAATACTTGCTTGTTACCATGCCAACTATATGCCCTAAGCATATGTGATCATACCCACTTGATAACCCAATCCTAGTTTTACTTGCAAGTTTTATACTTTATTTCTTTATCAAAGCTTTCTCTTATAGTTTACATAGTGGATTGTAGATACCAGACAGATAATTGAAGTTTGCATAAAGAACATTAAATTTGGCCTAAGCTAGAAAATCTTGATGTCATCCTAAGGCATGAGATTGAACTTAGTTAAACTCCACTTGTTTACCACCCCTCATTAGTACTTACCCCCACTTGTAGATGCTATTGCTAAGCATAAAATTTGATCAACTTTAGATGGGAATACTTGGTGGAAATGGTTATGAAAACCTTGGAATGATGAGTCATTCTACTGAAATGTTTTGACATGTGTTTCCGAACACCAGATGATTTTGATGATGAAAATGTTGAGGCATGAGCCTTAGCCCTTTATAAAACTGATGGTTGTCTGGATGCGATACCATTCCAATTTTACCGTACAACCACAATACCCGAAAATTGGGTAGGGCTTGACTGGAAACTTATATACCTTAGTATGGATTCCCTCACGGCCAAGGTCTGAGCTGAGGCTACCTTGTGAAGATTGTACACCTGTGCAGTACCCAAGATGACAGTTGGTCATGGTTGGGAGGCCAAACTCACAGGAGAGGTGCCTATACTAGGGCGTGTAATGGAAAGGTTAGGATTGGTTATCCGCATATTGAGTATGGTGAATTCAGGATTTGTTCCTGACGGATGTATCGAATGTTGTGGTGAAAGTGTACAATATCTGCAGAGTGTCAAACTATTCGAATAGCCGCGTCCGCGGTTATGGACAGTTGGAGTGGCCATACTGTTCCCCCGTCAGATGTTTTCATAATGACTTGTGAAATGAATTGAGATTTTGACTTGACCACAACAGAGTTGTGATATGAAATTCAAGTTCCCACTTAGGTGTTATAAAATTTCAACTAGCTTTTCTTGCTTCTGAACTTAGTAGAGGTAAATCTGGCTTTTTGCAAAACAACCCTAGAGCCTAGTGTCCTACTACTATAAAACCCCCTTAACTTGTTAGTATTAGTTTGCGAGTACTTAAAGAGTACTCATGGCTTTGTCCCTGGCTATTCCCGTGGCCAGACTATGAAGAGGAGTACCAAGATGATGGACCCCAGGAAGGTTTCGACAACTAGGATCATCTCCCATCGTCAGCATTGCCTGTGACCCCGAAGATGGAGCTTCGCCTACGCTACCTTTATTATTACGTTATTCCGCTTCTTGAGTTGTATTAAGAACTGGATCATGAGATCCTTATTTGTGTAAGACCTTATGTATGGTTTATAATGGATGATGTACTATGGTATCCAAATCTGTTATGTCTCGCAAAAATGGTAATCCTGGGATTGCGAGGTATGGCATAACAGGCATCTAGGATTAAAAATCCGGGTGTTGACAAGTTGGTATCAGAGCCATCCTGACCATAGGAGACCCTAGTTAGATTGGACGTTTGAATCAAAAACTTAGTTGCAAAACCAAAGGAAATAAGTATTTATAAAAACTTATTCCCATTCTTATCACTTTGTTTCTTTCATAAAAATTCATGTTCCTCAAAAACTTTTACAAAATACATAAAATTTGACACACTTGATCACTCTACTAACTTACTCATCCTATACTCTTATAGATGGACGTGAAGTACAACAAGTTTTATCAGTTGTGGAATGGAGGAGACCTCATCTTTGAGCGGTATTTGGACCAGCTTTCGAAACTTCTGGAGCATCCACACCCTGAGTTCTTCGGAGCTCAGCTCAATGATCAAGGAGGAGAAGATCAGCAGTGGCTAATTGTTGTAAGTCTCCGAGGAAAGATTGAACCTCCCACTGCCGAGGGAATTCATTTCACCTTAAGAGAGAACAACTGGCTCGATGGAATTTCCAGGGCCATGCAAGAAGCTCTTGCCCGTCTGTGTGGGCAGAGTATCAACCAGATAAAGGGTACCCGCTTTGAGTTTTGTCCAAGGCGTGATGCTATGGGACAGCCACTGGAAGCCCCATACCACCATGAGCTGAAGACCCGGTTGGACCACCTTAGCTTCATGATGTATGATCGGCAGCAGGAGTTGGACAATGCCCGTGATTACTCCAACCACAAGTCCGCTATCATCAAGACGAAGGATCATACCATCGCCATGCTAGCAAAGGATCGCAAGTCTCCCCGCCATCAGATCGACAAGAAGGAGCGCATCATTACCCGTCTTCGCCACCGTATCTCGGATTTGGAGGAGACCATCCACGAAAGAGACATGCAGCTGGAGGAAAGGGAGGATGCCGGAGAAGATCTTCGTGGAGACCCCTACTCCTATCTCAGCGATGATGATGATTTTCTGGAGGATTAGGCCATGGACTTCTTCACCGATGAGGATGATTTTGCCTTCATCGATGACGATGAGGATGATGATTACACCGACTCCAAGGAGTAGTAGCACTTGGGCACTAGCGTAGTGAATTGTATCCGGTCCCACTGTATATCTTAGTTTCTAGAATGGTTCTTAAAACCATCTGTTTTCTTGTTTTGTGGTGTGTGTTTGTATCGTGTGCTATGAATGAATGAATGAAAAGCAAGTTGCAAAAAAAATCTGAGTCAAACTTTAAAAACTTTTTCAAAGTCCCTGAACCTTAGAAATTTCCCTCTTTTCTCATGATCTATCTCAATCTTCAGATGCCATGCGGAGGAAGTGGTTCATCCCCGGACCCGATGTTGCAAATCCTGCAAATGTTGGTTTCTGACCGCGAAGCTGAAAGAGCCGAACGTTAAGCCAACCTAGCCAACCTTCAGCAGATAGCTCAGCTGGCACACAACAATCAAGGCCAAGGAAATCAGGACAACCATGGATCTAAGCTCAAGAATTTCCAAAACACCAACCCACCTGTTTTCACTAAGTCGGAAGAGCCCCTAGACGCAGATGATTGGCTGGAAACCATGGAGAACAACCTGGAAGTCGCCGGAGTGGAAGCCAACAAGAAAGTTCTGTTCGCCACCCACTATCTAGCCGGAGATGCAAGAGCATGGTGGAACAGCTGTTCGTGCAATGACCGGAGGACAAATGATGACCTAGGAGGAATTCAAGGTCAAGTTCAGCAGAACCCATGTGCCACCGGGTTTGATCAAGAGAATGAGAGATGAGTTCAGAGAACTGAAGCAAGGAAGGATCACCGTAGTGGAATACCGTGACAAATTCTTGTCATTAGCTAGGTATGCCCCGGATGAGATCGACACTGAAGCCAAGAAGAAAGAAAGATTCTTGAATGGTCTGCACGATGAGATGTAGACGGTGTTGGTCAATATCCCCTTTGCGGATATTGAAGCCCTCATCGACTCTGCCATCCACATAGAAGGAATATTCAACCAACCCAATGAGAATCGCAAGCGTCGCATGATGCATCAGCCAGGAACCCATCATACCCCAAAGTATTGCCCTAACCCATCTCCGGGATTTGCCCCGAGAAACAACAAACCCCCGATGAACCGTCCGACCTATCCCAACCGTGGAAACCCAAGGCCCAGAGGAAATCACAACAACCCCGGCAACTCTAGCAATTTCAACCGTTCACCACCCAAGTTCAACATCAACAATGTTGCCGCCAACACCAACACTGCCCTGAGGACTGGAAGCAATGATGTTCCTGTTGCAGCAAAGGACAAGTCGCAAGTGACTTGTTATGACTGTGGAAATAAGGGTCACTACTCCAATGAGTGCCCCAAGAAGAATGCCGCAGCCCCCAATGCAAATGCCCCAGCTCAGCAGCAGCGTCGTGTTCAACCCGGAAGAAGGTTTGCCCTAGGGAATTCACTCAACCGCAACGGCCGTCTTTTTCTCATGCATGCTGAAGAAGCTCAGGAAGCGCCAGACGTCGTGCTGGGTATGTTTTCTGTTAATTCAGTACTTGCTAGAGTGTTGTTTGATTCTGGTGCATCGCACTCATTTGTCACCGAAGAATTTGCATGCACTAGTAAAATTCAACCAACCAAATTGAAGCATGTGATGATTGTTCAAATTCCCGGATCAACCACCAAGGCTAGGCAAATTTGCAAATCCATCCCTATCCGAATCCATGGAATAGATTTTTATGCTAATCTGATAGTACTCGGAACTAAAGGTTTGGAGGTAGTACTAGGAATGGATTGGATGTCCAAACATAAAGGATTGATTGACTGTGCCAAGAAAGCCATAACCATGACCAGTACAGCCGGAATATCAGTCGAGCATATATCTGAAACCTTACCTCGCCAATTCAAGTGTAACAAGAGTATAGCCCAACCTACCATTGACCAAGTCCGGATAGTCTGTGAATACCCCGATGTATTTCCAGATGTTTTGCCCGGTATGCCCCCAGATCGGGATATCGAGTTTATCATTGAACTAATCCCCGGAACTGGACCCGTAGCCCAGAGACCCTCTAGTATGAACCCGTCAGAGCTAGCAGAACTGAAGAAGCAACTGGATGCCATGCTGGAAATTGGATTGATTCAACCAAGTGCGTCACCTTGGAGATCACCTGTCTTGTTTGTGGACAAGAAGGATGGAGGTAACCGTTTGTGTACGGATTATCGGAAGTTGAATGATGTCACCATCAAGAACAAGTACCCCTTTCCCAAGATAGAAGATTTGTTTGATTAGTTGATCGGTGCCAAAGTGTTTTCTAAGATTGATCTTAGGACTGGCTATCATCAACTCAAGATTCGTGCAGAGGATATTCCAAAGACTGCCTTTACCACCAGATATGGATTGTATGAGTATATAGTCATGTCTTTTGGACTAACCAATGCCCCCGCTTATTTCATGAATCTCATGAATAAGATTTTTATGCACTTCCTGGATAAGTTTGTCGTTGTTTTCATTGATGACATTCTGATTTATTCCAAATCAGAAGAAGAACATGAGCTACACCTAAGGACCATTCTTGGAACCCTTAGAGAGCATCAACTGTATGCAAAGTTTAGCAAATGTGAATTCTGGTTACAGGAAGTAGGATTCCTATGTCACATTATATCATCCGGAGGAATTGCCGTTGACCCTGCCAAAGTGAAAGATGTAGAAGATTGGCAAGCCCCAACCACTCAAACCCAAGTTCGTGCATTTCTCGGATTGGCGGGATATTACCGCAAATTCGTAGAAGGATTCTCGAGTATCGCCAGACCTATGACTCAATTGCTTAAGAAGGACAAGAAGTTTGAATGGACGGACAAATGTGAAGTGAGTTTTCAAGAACTCAAGAGGAGATTGATTTCAGCCCCAATCTTAATCATACCGGATATCACGAAGCCCTTTGACGTGTATTGTGACGCATCCAAGATCGGTCTCGGATGTGTGCTAATGCAAGAAGGCAAAGTTATATCTTATCTTTCTCGACAACTAAAACAACATGAGCAGAACTATCCAACCCATGACCTCGAGCTCGCATCCGTAGTTCTAGCCCTGAAGACATGGAGGCACTACCTGATGGGAAACAGTTGTGAGATTTATTCGGATCACAAGATCCTAAAGTATATATTCACTCAGAAGGAGCTGAATATGAGACAGAGAAGATGGATTGAGCTAATCAAGGATTACGATCTGGACATTCACTATCACCCCGGTAAAGCCAATGTGCTAGCAGATGCCCTTAGCAGATTGTCGTGCCGCTTGAACTCCATCATTTTGAAGGAGCAACCAAGCTTGCACAAAGGGATGGAAGATTTCCGAATGGAACTAGTGAGTCAAGGATTTTTGGCTAGCATAGAACTTCAACCCACTTTGATCAGCCAGATCAAGGAAGCGCAGAAAGGAAATGCTAGTATCGACGGAATCAAGTGTCGTATCGGTACAGGCAAAGTACCCGGATTCACCGAAGACGAAGAAGGAGTTCTGTGGTATAAAGGACGCCTTTGTGTACTAGAAGGTTCTGAGTTGAAAGAAGTTATTCTGAATGAAGCTCATGATACTCTTTATTCTATCCACCCCGGAGGAACGAAGATGTATCAAGATTTGAAAGAACAATTTTGGTGGCATAAGATGAAGAGAGAAATCGGAAGCTATATCGACAAGTGTGATGTATGTCAGCGAGTCAAGGCGAGACATCAAAGACCCGTTGGATTGTTGCAACCATTGCAGATTCCAGAATGGAAATGGGATTCCGTTGGAATGGACTTTATCACCGGATTGCCTACTTCTAGTAGGGGAAATGACTCTATCTGGGTCATAGTGGACAGATTGTCCAAAGTCGCCCATTTCTTACCAGTCAAGACCACATATCAGAGTTCGAAGCTAGCGGAGTTATACATCGCTAGAATCGTCAGTTTGCATGGAGTCCCCAAGAACATCGTATCGGATCGAGGAACATAATTTACCTCGAGATTCTGGAAGAAAGTCCAAGAAGGTTTAGGAACCCGACTAGATTTCAGCACAGCTTATCACCCCCAGACTGACGGACAAACGGAGCGAGTAAATCAAATACTCGAAGACATGTTGAGAGAATGTGTGTTAGAGTATGGATCTAAATGGGAAGACTGTCTGCCATTCGTAGAATTTTCATACAACAACAGTTATCAAGCTAGTTTGCAAATGGCCCATTTGAATTCATGTACGGAAGGAAGTGTCGCACCCCTTTGAACTGGTCGGAAGTAGGAGAGAGTCAGATTTTCGGACCCGGCATCCTACGAGAAGCAGAAGCGAAAGTTCACAAGATTTGTGAGCACCTCAAGACCGCCCAGTCCAGACAGAAGAGTTACGCCGACAAGAGACGTCGATACCTCGCCTTCAACATAGGATATTTTGTGTATCTGAAAGTGTCGCCATTGAGGGGAATGCAGCGTTTCCAACTGAAAGGAAAGTTAGCCCCCAGATATATCGGCCCCTTCAAGATTCTGAACCGTTGAGGAGAAGTGTCTTATCAATTGGAACTGCCCAAAGAGATGTCAGCCGTGCACAATGTGTTCCATACCTCATTACTTCGCAAGTGCCTCGAAGTTCCGGAGAAGACTGAAGTGTTCAAGAACATTGATCATCGGACCATAGAAATCAACGATAATCTGACCTATCCCGAAGTACCCATCCGTATTTTGGAAGAAGCTTTCAGAACTACCAGAACCCGACGCATCAAGTTTCTCAAGATTCAGTGGACCAACCACACAGAAGAAGAAGCTACCTGGGAAGCGAAGATCACATCAGGACGGAGTTTCCCGATCTCTTCAAATCCTAGTTAATCTTTTTCGTCCTTTTTCAAATCTCGGGACGAGATTTTGTTTAAGGGGGGAAGGTTTGTAACATCCCAAAAATATTAAACCTGGATAATCAAACTCTAATCATCAAAATTAGGATTAACAAAAACTTTTCGAACTAAAAATATGAAAGCATTCATATGTGTGTATATTCAAAATTTGGATTCTTTTGAATTGCCATGGTTCTGTGTTTCTTTGCTTGTAAAATGATTCTTAGGTGAAATATACATCATCTAAACAATCCCAAAACTTTTCCCAAAGACAAACAACTCAAAATAAGCAAATTAAGTGAATGGTCACTTTGGCCAAATTAACTCCCATGCATACTTTGGCTATCCCTAACTTTCAGAACTTAACGTAAACATGTATGGATATTTGCACCCCTTGTTAGTACTCATAATAAGGTACCAAGGCCCACTTTGTGATCATCCAAAAACATTTAAATGCTTAGTTTAAATGACAGTTTAAAATTGAATCTATCTCATATGGGAAGATCCCACTATTTCAAAAACCACTCAAATAGGCTGAATATTCAAAACCGAAGCATCCATAGAATCCTCAGCACATGCCTAGCACACCCACCAAAAATATTTTCAAAATTCAAAAATAAATTTCTTGCGGCCATTTCATCAAACAGGTTGCAGATTCAAATCAACCAAATCAAAAACACTATGTTGAGCGGTGTTTTGGCCAACCTTGTTCCCTCTCTGGTTACAACTAGCCTTAGTAGATCATCTAGCATCTTCAACTAACCACTAGCACGACAGTAAGCAAGCCTAGCCATCAATGGTGAGCAGGCCGAGAGCAAACCATGCCACCCCATTGTCGCCGGCCAGCTAGAGGCCACACTAGCCTCGCGAACCTTGTCTGGGAGCTAGCCAGCACCCCACCACCACTCCCTGTCCCAGCCTCGAGCAATGCCAGCCACTGGACCACACGCCCAGGCCATGCCAAACTTCTTTGCGACCATGTTGAGAGCGCGCCAGAGCGCCACCCTCGACACACGCCCACAGACTGCAAACCGCCCTCGCCGCGTGCACGCGTGATCACCACTACCCCAGCAACCCCGCAGACACGCCCGTTCGCCGCCGCGCGGACCACGCGCGCTGTGCGCCATCAAAACCTCCATCGGACCCGCTCAGAGCGCCGAAGCGTCCGACCGATCAACACTGCCCCATGCCTCGCCACCACGCCATTCAGCTTCGCCAGGGAGCACAGCACCGCCCCCTACCGTCGCCCACGCTGATAGCCCTCTGTGCCATCGACCACGACGAGCTCAGCCCGCGCCCGTCGGTCCCCTCTCGCCACTATAAATAGAGGCCACCCGCACTCGAATTATTCACACCAGTTCACTCCCCTCTCACCCAGAACCACCCCACCTCACTCCCGAAGCAAGGCGAGAAGCACATCGCTGGAATTTGGCCGGAGCCCGCCGTTGCTGGAGAAGAAGGAAGCCAACGATTGGAGCCTCCCCAGGAGGAGCTGTCGGTGCCAGGAGAATCGCCGCCGTCGACTTAGTCGTTTGCCCCCATAGCTGACCCTCTCCTGAGCCCCGGTGAGCCTCCCACGACCCCCACCGAGCGGCTAGGGTTTGAGCTTGCCGGTGACATGTTCATCGTCGTCGACGACCCTCAGCCGTTGATCTCACTTCTAATTCAATGAACCACACCGCCCCGTACCGCTTCGCATGTTATGAGCCACTGACTGGTGGAACCCCCCTGTCAGCTGAGCCCCGCGCTGCGGAGTGACACAGGGCCGGCCCATTAACCTCTCCCACGCGACCCAACCGTTTGAATTTAGGTTTTTCTATTTTAACTCAAACACAGTTCTGTACCTAGTTTGAAAAATCAACCCAACTCGATTTAGTAAACCAAATTGCATGAAACTAATTTTGTTAGAAAGTTACTGAAATGCTTAATCCAAACCCGTTGGATTCAAATCATTTGGATCTGTAGATAACTCTTGGTAAAAATAACAATGCAGAAGCTTTTCTGCATTCAAACATTTTTCAAATTTTAACCATAATAGCTTTTGAGTTGATTCCAACTCTCAAAAATCACATTTGACCATACCTTTCAGAATATATAAAAATATATGGGTTTACTTACAGAAATAATGTTCAAGTAATAAAAGAATGCCACATAGGCATTTCTAGTCACTTTAATTATTTAAAATAAAATGGTTAAACCTTATTAAATTGTGACACCACTTTAAATCACATTCCCATGTACTGAAATATGTGGTGATGACATGTGTCAACATGATCCCATGTTTGGTTTGGAGAATATTAAATCTTAAGTAGTTTTTCAATGAGTAGAAATTACTTTTCTAAAAATAAAATAAATCAGACCAAAGCTTTAATCTTGTAATGTTAGTGATGATACTAGATCATATATAGTGCAACTTTGTGTGAATGATTGCAAATAGTTAAGTATTGTTTGGTGATTGTGTACCTCGTATTTATTTATAGACGCTAGTACCGACCAAGGATACGAGGAGGAAGGAGGATACTACGAAGAAGAAGCCGAGGAGAACTTCAACCACTGCTCTGCACAAGGCAAGCCTCTAACCAAGTTGACCTATCCAAGCCAATACTTGCAAGCTATTAACTTAGCAAGCTTATACTGATACCTATGCAAGCAAATACTTGCTTGTTACCATGCCAACTATATGCCCTAAGCATATGTGATCATACCCACTTGATAACCCAATCCTAGTTTTACTTGCAAGTTTTATACTTTATTTCTTTATCAAAGCTTTCTCTTATAGTTTACATAGTGGATTGTAGATACCAGACAGATAATTGAAGTTTGCATAAAGAACATTAAATTTGGCCTAAGCTAGAAAATCTTGATGTCATCCTAAGGCATGAGATTTAACTTAGTTAAACTCCACTTGTTTACCACCCCTCATTAGTACTTACCCCCACTTGTAGATGCTAGTGCTAAGCATAAAATTTGATCAACTTTAGATGGGAATACTTGGTGGAAATGGTTATGAAAACCTTGGAATGATGAGTCATTCTACTGAAATGTTTTGACATGTGTTTCCGAACACCAGATGATTATGATGATGAAAATGTTGAGGCATGAGCCTTAGCCCTTTATAAAACTGATGGTTGTCTGGATGCGATACCATTCCAATTTTACCGTACAACCACAATACCCGAAAATTGGGTAGGGCTTGACTGGAAACTTATATATGTCAACACCCGGATTTTTAATCCCAGATGCCTGTTATGCCATACCTCGCAATCCCAGGATTACCATTTTTGCGAGACATAACAGAATTGGATACCACAGTACATCATCCATTATAAACCATACATAAGTTCTTACACAAATAGGGATCCCATGATCCAGTTCTTAATACAATTTCAAGCAGCGGAATACGTAATAATAACGGTAGCATAGGCGAAGCTCCATCTTCGGGGTCACAGGCAATGCTGACGATGGGAGATGATCCTAGTTGCCGTTACCTTCCTGGGGTCCATCCTCCAGGTACTCCTCTTCATAGTCTGGCCACAGAAATAGCCAGGGACAAAGCCATGAGTACTCTTTAAGTGCTCGCAAACTAATACTAACAAGTGAAAGGGGTTTTTGATAATAGGACACTAGGCTCTAGGGTGGTTTTGCAAAAGCCAGATTTATCTCTACTAAGTTTAGAAGCAACGAATGCTAGTTGAAATTTTATAACACCTAAGTGGGAACTTGTATCTCATATCACAACCCTCCTGTGTTCAAGTCAAAGTCTCAATTCATTTCACAAGTCATTTTGAAAACATCTGACGGGGGAACAGTATGGCCACTCCAACTGTCCATAACCGCGGACGCGGCTATTCGAATAGTTTAACACTCTGCAGAGATTGTACACTTGCACCACAACATTCGATACATCCGTCAGGAACAAATCTTGAATTCACAATACTCAGTATGCGGACAATCAATCCTAACCTTTCAATTACATGCCCTAGTATAAGCACCTCTCCTGTGAGTTTGGCCTCCCAACCATGACCAACTGTCATCTTGGGTACTGCACAGGTGGACAATCTTCACAAGGTAGCCTCAGCTCAGACCTTGGCCGTGAGGGAACTAATACTAAGGTATATAAGTTTCCAGTCAAGCCCTACCCAATCTTCGGGTATTGTGGTTGTACGATAAAATTGGAATGGTATCGCATCCAGACAACCATCAGTTTTAAAAAGGGCTAAGGCTCATGCCTCAACATTTTCATCACCAAAATCATCAGGTGTTCGGAAACACATGTCCAAAACATTTCAATAGAATGATCCATCATTCCAAGGTTTTCATAACCACTTTTCCACCAAGTATTCCCATCTAAAGTTGATCAAGTTTTATGCTTAGCACTAGCATCTACAAGTGGGGGTAAGAACCAATGAGGGATGGTACACTAGTGGAGTTTAACTAAGTTTAATCTTATGCCTTAGGATGACATCAAGATTATCTAGCTTAGGCAAAATTTCATGCTCTTTATGCAACCTTCAATTATATTTCTAATATCTACAATTGACTTAAGTAAGCTCCACTACTAGGAAAATGCCTGTTCGTGGCGCACCTGAAAAGGCCATCTGTGACGCACTAGCAGTGCGCCACGGGCCTCACGCTATGGCTATCTCCTAGCCGTGGCGCACTACCTGGTGCGCCACGGTTGTGTCGAGATAGGCGTGGCGCACATGCCAGTGCGCCACGGAAAGTAGTCCAGGTGTGCCACGCGTATGAAACGATAACCGTGGCGCACTAGGTGCTGTGCGCCACGGATATAAATTTCAAAATTCAAAAAAAAGCAGCAGATCTGGATCTCTTCGTCAGTGCCGTCGCGCGTCGGTGCAGGTCGCCGTCGTCGCCTCGTTGTCGCCTCCTCGTCGTCACCTCATCGTCGTCGTCGGAACTGCAAGGAGGAGGAGGAGAATAGGAGGAAGAGGAGGAGGAGGAGGAGAAGAAGAAGAGGAGGAAGAGGAGGAGAAGAAGAGGAGGAGGAGAAGGAGAAGAAGAGGAGGAGGAGAAGAAGAAGAGGAGGGTCTCGTCGTCGTCGGAACTACAAGGAGGAGGAGGAAGAGGAGGAGAAGAGGGAGCCCGCCGTCGTCGGAATTGCAAGGAGGAGGCCGCCGCCATCACCATCTTTACTGCAAGGAGGAGGAAGAGGAGGATAAGGAGAAAGAGAAAGAGTAAGAGAAGGAGAAGGAGAAGGAGGAGGAGAAGAAGAAGAAGGAAATGAGAAGGGAGGAAAAGGAAAAGGAGAGAAGGGGAGGGAAGGTGGGCGGGGTGGGGATTCGAAATTTGAATCCCGCCCAAACTTATCTGTGGCGCACTAGGTGGTGGTGCGCTACGGGTAAGTCGCCCTCTATTTTTTTTCTGCGGGAAAAAACGGTCTTTTGACCGTAACTTTTTACTCTTTTAGAATTTTGAAAATCTAAAAAATCGCTAAACGACCAAAGGTCGTTGCGAGCGGATGCGAAATCTCGTTCTCGTCATTTTTGTATATTATACGATTTTTTTCGATATCGTATGCAAAAGTTACGGCCTTTTTACCGTGGCATGACTTTTTTTTGCAAATAGAGTCGAAACTCATGTTTGTTAATTTTACTAGAAGCTATACCACATTACCTACCTAAATATGAAAGGATTTAATTTTTTGAAGTGTTTATCATTTTCTTTTATTTTTTGCAAAGCCTAAAAAGGTGATCCACGGGGGGGGGGTGGAGTTGGTGCAGGATAGTTAGGCGTAGGGCACTAGGGCAAGGTGCCCTACTACTAAGTTTATACATCCGTGGCGCACATGCCATAGTGCGCCACGGATGTGTCTGGCCGTTTCACAGCAGAGAGGGGCATGCGCTTAGGCGTAGCGCACCCCCTCCATGTGCGCCACGGTTGACACTAACAACCGTAGCGCACCTACCCTATGTGCACTACAGATGTTTGGCGTGCGGCCAACAGGGCCCTGTCCCACACATATCTGTGGGGCACTATGGTCATGTGCGCCACGGTTGTTCTAGTTACTAGTAGGGCACTGCCCATAGGTGAGCCACGCCTGTTTTAGCCGTGGGGCACTTCAACCATGTGAGCCACGGATGTGCTGATTACCTATAGCCATTTTCCTAGTAGTGCTCTAAGTACTAGCTTTAATAAAGAAATAAAGTATAAAGCTTGTAAGTAAAACTAGGATTGGTTTATCAAGTGTATATGATCACATATGCTTAAGGCATATAGTGGTCATGGTAACAAGCAAGTATTAGCTTGCATAAGTATCAGTATAACTTGCATTAGTAGGGTATCTTGCAAGTGTTAGCTTGCACATTCAACTGGTAGTATTAGGCTTGCCTTGTGCAGAGCAGTGGTTGAAGTTCTCCTCGGCTTCTTCTTCGTAGAATCCTCCTTCCTCCTCGTATCCTTGGTCGGTACTAGCGTCTATAAATAAATACGATGTACACAATCACCAAACAATACTTAACTACTTGCAATCATCACACAAAAGGGTCCTATAGATGATCTAGCATCATCACTAACATTACAAGATTAAAGTTTGGTTTAATTCCTTTTATTTTTAGAAAAGTAATTTCTACTCATTGAAAAACTACTTAAGATTTAATATTCTCCAAACCAAACATGGGATCATGTTGACGCATGTCATCACCACATATTTTAGTCCATGGGAATGTGATTTAAAGTGGTGTCACAATTTAATAAGGTTTTACCCTTTTATTTAATTAAATAAAGTGACTAGAAATGCCTATGTGGCATTCTTTTATTACTTGAACATTATTTTTATAAGTAAACCTATATATTTTTATATATTCTGAAAGGTATGGTTAAATGTGATTTTTGAGAGTTGGAATCAACTCAAAAGCTGTTATGTTTTAAATTTGAAAAATGTTTGAATGAAGAAAAGCTTCTGCCTTGTTATTTTTACCATGGATGATCTATAGATCCAAATGACTTGAATCCAACGGGCTTGGATTCAGCATTCCCAGACCTTTCCAACAAAATTGGTTCACTCAATTGACCTGGGTTGATTTTTGAAACTGGGTACAGAAGTGTGTTTGAATCTAAATAGAAAAATCTAAATTCAAACGAGTGGGCTGCGCGGAACTGTTAACGGGCCGGCCCAGTGACACTCCGCGGCGTGGGGCTCAGCTGACATGGGGGTTCCACCAGTCAGTGGCTCTTTAAACGCGAAGCAGTATGGGGCAATATCGGCCACACGATCTAAGTCTAATCCAATGGCTGAGGGTCGTCGTCCACATCAGGCAACTCCGGCGAGACTGAAACCTAACGCGGCAGGTGAGGGTCGTTGGGGGCTCACCGGGGTTCAGGCGAGGGTCGGCGAGGCGGGCGAACGACGAAGTCGGCGACGGTGAACTTAGGGGTGGTCGCGGCAGCTCCTGGGGTGGACGAAATCGACGGCGCCCTTCTTCTCCAGAGGCGGCCTGCTCCGATGAAATTCCGGCGAAGTGCTGCTCGTCTTGCTCTGGGACTGAGGTGGGGTGGTTCTGGGAGAGAGAGGAGTGGAATGGTGTGAAGAATTTGAGCGGGGGAGGCCTTTATTTATAGTCGCGATGGTGAGACCGAACGGAATGGGCAGGCGACGGTGGCGACACGGCTACGGGCTGCTAGAGGCATGGCCGGCGGTGGCGATCGATTGGTGGTCTCCTGGCGATGCTCTACGGCTTTAATGCGCATGTAGGGGCGGTGCGGTTTGGTCTGGAACACGCGACGCTCTACGTGGCAGAGGCGGCGTCTTCGACGGCGAGCGGTGGTTGTGTGGCATGGGGCGGCAAATGGGGATGTCTGGCGGTCTCCTGGGTCGGTGGCGATCATGTATGCACGCGGCGAGGGCGACGCGCGGTCTGTGGGCTTCGGTCGAGGGCGGCACTCTGGCGCATGCTCGGCATGGTTGCTGGCGGGCTGGGCGCAGTCCGTGCGTGTGGTCGAGTGGCTGGAAACGTTCGAGCGCTGGACAGGGAGTGGCGGTGGACGGTGGGCTGCCTCCTAGACATGCTGGCTAGGCTTGTTTCTCCTTCTAGCTTGCTATCGACATGGGGGTGACAAGGTGAGCTTCGGCTGTTCACCATTGATGGCAATGCCAAGCTTACAGTGAGGCTAGTGATTAGTTAAGATTGTTAGATGATCTACTAAGGCTAGTGGTGCCTAGAGAGGGAAAAAGTTAGGCTCAATTCACTGCTCAAAACAGTGTTTGGATTTTGTTTGATTTGTGTCTGCAATGTGTTTGATGAAATGGCCGCAATAATTCAAGTTTTGAATTTTGAAAAGATTTTTGGTGGGTGTGCTAGGTTGGTGCTGGTGAGTCTGCAGATGCTTGGGTTTTGAAAGTTGAGCTTGTTTGAGTGGTTTTTGAAAAAGTGGGATCTTCCCATATGATAAAGATTCAATTTTGAATTGCCATTTAAACTATGAATTTGAAAGTTTCTGGATGATCACAAAGTGGGCCTTGATACTTGGTTATGAGTACAATCATGGGGTGCAAAGATCCAGAAAAGTTTCTGTTAAGTTCTGAAAGTTTGAGACAGCCAAAGTAGGCATGGGAGTTAAATTGGTCAAAATGACCATTTACTCATTTAGCTTTGTTTTGATTTATTTGTCTTTGGGAAAAGTTTGGGAAATGTTTATATGATGTTTATTTCACCTAAGAAACATTTTACAAGCAAAGAAACACATAAACAAGGTGGTTCAAAAGAATTCAAAATGAAATGCATACTCATATGCATGCTTCCATAATTTTATTTAGAAAAGTTTTTGGTTAACCCTAATTTTGATGATTAGAGTTTGATGATCCAAGTTTAGTATTTTTGGGATGTTACAATATACCTTAGTATGGATTCCCTCATGGCCAAGGTCTGAGCCGAGGCTACCTTGTGAAGATTGTCCACCTATGCAGTACCCAAGATGACAGTTGGTCATGGTTGGGAGGCCAAACTCACAGGAGAGGTGCCTATACTAGGGCGTGTAATGGAAAGGTTAGGATTGATTATCCGCATACTGAGTATGGTGAATTCAGGATTTGTTCCTGACGGATGTATCGAATGTTGTGGTGAAAGTGTACAATCTCTACAGAGTGTAAAACTATTCGAATAGCCGCGTCCGTGGTTATGGACAGTTGGAGTGGCCATATTTTTCCCCCGTCAGATGTTTTCAAAATGACTTGTGAAATGAGTTGAGATTTTGACTTGACCACAACAGAGTTACGACAACTAGGATCATCTCCCATCGTCAGCATTGCCTGTGACCCCGAAGATGGAGCTTCGCCTACGCTACCTTTATTATTACGTTATTCTGCTGCTTGAGTTGTATTAAGAACTGGATCATGAGATCCTTATTTCTGTAATACCTCATGTATGGTTTGTAATGGATGATGTACTATGGTATCCAAATCTGTTATGTCTCGCAAAAATGGTAATCCTGGGATTGCGAGGTATGGCATAACAGGCATCTGGGATTAAAAATCCGGGTGTTGACACTTTTAATCTACAAATCAGAAATATACAAAGTTGGTGTCTATGGATTCATAAAAATGTGATCTTTATTATTGTGGCCTTACTTTGTTCACTTGTTTCTGAAAGTTCTTAGTTTTAGGCAGAGACTTGTTAGGACTATTTTGAGTATAAAAATTGTTCTAAAAATTATTTTTGAGTGAATCCTTTTGCAAATGGTTTTGTTTTGAACCCTCTAACCATAAACACTAACATTTGAAATTAAAAATATAATTTGTTGACACTAGGAATTATTCCTTTGAATAAAGCATTTCTAAAAAAATAAAAAAATGATTTAAATAACTTATTTTCTCTAACTTCATTCCAATAGATGTTTGTAGTGTTCAAAACTTTGCTAAAACAATTTTTAAAATAAAATAACCTTTTGCATGCTTGCATGCATTTCTTTGTATTCTTGTGATTTTTTGTGATGCTAGTTTTGAATGTGTGCTTTGCTTGATTGTGTTCTAGTGAACTTTGAGGAGTGTGACATTTGCAAGATCAAGTAGAGTACCTAGATTTTCTACTAAAAAGGCAAGTGATACTTTGGTCATCAAAAGTCCTATATTTTCAATATTGCATTAGTGATATTTTTGTAGTATGCATCATAGGACTATTTTAAATATTTCTATGCTATGCTAAACCTATAGTATCTACCTTGGTAGTATTTCCTAAATATATAAGACATGGTAAGTTTAGAATGCTTAGTCTAGCTATATAGAATTATGGGTGTAAATCATGATATGGTGTCTTATGAAAATACAAATATTGTTTTGGACTAATGAAAACAACTGATGTTAATGAAACACCTGGGTGGAAATGGTAATTGTATGGAAGGATTTTTGTTGAGTGGTTACTCAGGGCCCATTTCTATGGTTTACCCTGGTGTATCTCACTTGTGGATGGCCACCCAGGAACAAAGAGATTGGAGATATTCTTGTCGTGAAAGCTTCTAGTGCAGCCACATGGCATATGGGCTCTTCCCTGACCAACTAAGTTGCAAGAACTCAGCCAGATGGACAGATGGTGGTAGTGATGATAGGATGGAACACATCCATGGTGGTCTGAGGGATTGATTCTGAAAAGTCTCGTCTCGATGCATGTCCAGTCTTGTGGGGAAAGTGCACCACCTCTCGAGAGGGTAAACCTAAGTACTTAGCTGTGTCCCCGGTTATGGACAATTTTGAGCATCAAGACAATGAAGTAGAATCAAATATCTCATCATTCTAATTTCTCTAAGTTAAAACTTGTTGGGTGAACAAGGGTAGCACCTGGTGTGTATCTAGTGTGCCATGTTTGATGAAGTGTTTTGAAAAGGAGAAAAAATATTTTACAAGGGATAGGGAAAACTTATTTTATGCAAAGGCCAGCCAAAACTCCACTTAGCCATATATTCATGTAGATGTTAAATTCTCCATATCAATATGTTACCACTTGCCAATACAATTCAAATGTATTGACCCTTGTGGCTGTAACTTATCATGTTGCAGGTTTGTTTGATGTTAGTGAAGTTTGTTGAGTAGGGATTACAAGTCTACAACCAACATGTTTGCCTGTGTCATATGAAGATGAAGGACTCCATGCTTTATAGTTGTATCTGCTGCTCTGTAATAAAATAGCCATATGAGCTATGTAAGTTGTAATGAACTATTTTATTCCTGGTTATGAGTTGTAATATGACCTTTGTTCTTGATATTACATCTTAAACTGTGGGTGCTAGCTATTCGATCCAGGGACTAGCACTGTAAACACATGGACTTGTACCTTATTTGGTTTAGGCCTCTACACATATCATTTCACTTTTTTTACATATGATGTTTGTTTGCATCTTATATTGCTTGTTTGGTGTTTTGTAGTATTATAAGATGGTCCCTTATTTAGATATCAAGATAAAAATGTGTTCTCCCTTAAGTATCCATCGATTATGTTTTGCCGCTTCAAGGCATCATATGATGATCGGGTGTACTTGAATCCACGATCATATTTCGGGTGTAAGACAATTTTACACATGCAAATACTATGTTTCTTACTTGGCAAGCCTAGCATGTACAGACATGGCCTCGGAACACGGATCAAAAGGTTTAGCATGAGTCATGTAGTTGATATGATGCCCATTTAGATGCTCGCCTTTGAAGCTACACTGACTCACGTGATGATCGGACTTGGTGTAGTGGATTTGGTTCATGTAATCACCAAAAAGACACGAGGGATGTCGCTTTTGAATGGAAGTTCATTTCTAATTTGGATTAGTCGAACTCAATTGATCATAATTAAATCAAAGTGTATTTGCATAATTTGTTGTAGTCATTGGCATTCGTTCACTACCTTATACTTAGTTGTAATTGAGATAATAGAACTATAGAATTCTGGATATTTGCTTTACGAACTGGTAACGTATTGTTGTAAGTGCCAATTTAAAGTTTGAAAGTCATATTGAAAACTTTTAGTATATTCCATCTACTCCATGAAGTTTAATAAGTACTATTAAATCAAGAGTAACAATTCCAGTGTTAGTATCTAAAGTATCATGTTTGCCTCCATGATTCTTGATGTTCAAAAGTTGGTTTAATAGCAAGGTTATCTAGGAGCTGAAAGAATTATTTCAGAAACCATCATGTGTGGCAGATATAATGATATCTGAAACAATGTTTTGGTTGCAACATGATAGAGTATGTTATATGTTCTCATATTGGATGAGAATTTGCGAAGGTTGGAGATGTTAGACCTCCTGATCATCCAAAAAGGTTTTGAAACCAACATTATACTCACGATTCTCCTTTATAAGATACGTTAGCTTGATCATGAAATTTGTCATGATAAGGATGAATAGAAGATGTAGGTAAAATGTTTACTACACTAAAAGATTACTAAAGGATGGATTTTAGAAAGAATGACAAACATTTGATGATGGTGATCATATTCAAAGTGAAAGTCCAAAGGTATTAGTATTTGACTATACATGCTTTGGACTATGTGTCATGTATATGGCGCCACTATTGATGTTGATAGATTCTATTAAAGGGAAAGGGAGTGCTACAAGAGAATCTCAAAAATATTTGGCAGAAAAGAAAAGACTAGAAATGTCCACCTATGGTATATAGATGATATACATGTTATGGTTGTAGTCTTTGCTTATTAAACAATGTGGTTCTTGGGTATTGGATACCGAATTGGTTGGTATGAAATGTCATACAGACTAATGCAATTCATGAACTACAATGGCATAAGTAACTAGCAAGATAATATGTGATGATGTTCTTCGAAAACAAATAAAGTGTTATTATATTTCTCGTTCACATCAAAGCTTGCCTTAAAGATTTGTTATTTTTTAGGTATTATGAGATCAAAAGGTTGTTCAAATAATTGATGTATTCCATATAAGATGGATTATTTACAAGTCTAGTTGGAGAAATCATGTCCATAAAACTAATGCTAAAAAATTCGCAAGACAAATGATTGAAAGATCACTTACGAAGTGACATCGCCGTTTAAATTATATTAGAAAGAAAACATGTAGAAACTCCATGTTGATGGAAATTTGGAGTCTTTTGATTTTGATCAAATGACACTTGTGATATTTTCCAGAGATAACTGAAATTTCATTCAAAGGCCAAAGAATAACAAATGACTAAATTATTGGAATTTATACATATTGATGTATGTAGTCCATATGTGTAGTCGTGAGCGATGGATTTCAACTTCATATGTTTTCTTTGGAAATTTGAGTGAATATTCACTTAATCAGGAAGAAGTATGAAACATTTGAAAATTGTTCAAAGACTTTCAAGATGAAGTGGAAAATCATTGTAACAAGAAAATAAAGAATTTATGATTTGATCATAAAGGAAGATATTTGAGTTACAAGTTTAGCAAAACACCTAAATTTTTGCATTTTCTGAAACACCATAGGAATATGGAGTGTTTGAGATATGTAATGAAACCTTGTTTGACATGGTAAGATCAAAGGTGTCATTTATAAAATTACCATTATGTTTTAAAGATTAAAGCTTTAGAAACTACCGCTTTTACACTAAAAAGAACACCATCATGATCTGTTGAAATGACACCATAAAGGTTATGGTTTGGGATAAAACCCGAGTTGTCTTTTCTTAAATTTTGGTATGCTAAGCATAAGTAAGATGTTAACAACCCAAAGTTGGATGAGCATGTCTTTGTAGGTTATTTCGAATAATCATTGGGTATTCCTCCATAACACCAAGGACAAAAGAGTTTGTCGCTTGAAGCGTGAAGTTTCTTGAGAAGGAATTTTTCGCAAAAGTTAAGTGGGAGAACAATAGAACTTTGATAATGTTAATGAACCTTAGCTATATTTGTTGAGTTGCACAGCGCCAAAAAATGTTCCCAAGGCAGCCATAATGCTCATAGCTTATGTGCCTCAAAGGTTGTGGTCACGGAGATCTAGGATTCTATTGAACCAAATAGGTCTGGTAAACAATCAAATACTAAGATTTGAGATTAAATCATTGTTGTTTAACAATGATGAACTAACTACATGCAAAGAAGTGATGATGGGCCCTTACTCCGTCAAATGGCTTGAAGCCATCATATCCATGATAGTTCCATACACGAGAAATCAAGTTTTTGAACTTGGAAGACCCTCCGGAAAGGTGTAAAACCTATCGGTCGTATTTGGATCTATAAAGAAACAGACATGGATGTTTCACATCTATGAAATAGTCAACATGTCGGTAAATATTTTACGAGAATGTTCAAGGAGTTGACTATGACAACATTTGATCTTTCATAGCAATATTAAGTCTGGACGGATTAATGTAGCAACCACTACATATAATTTTGGTATATGTAGTTGAATAAACAAAACAAAGTTCTTCTAATAGAATGGTTACCTAGGACATGTACATGACACGGTCCAAAGGGTTTTGTTAACTCAAAGGATGCTAAAAAGGGAATGCAAACTTCAATGGTTGAACTAAGCATCGCGGAGTTAGAACCTTCACCATGATGAAACTGTTAAAGGAGTTTAATTTCATCGGAGACGATGAAGATGCTTGCATTTGCAAGAAATTAAGTGGAGCGTTAAGACACATTTCTAATACATTATGTGGAGGACATATTGTTGATTGGAAATGATGTATATTTTATTGACAAAAGGTTAAGAATTTCATTTCTATGAAGGACTTAGGCAAAACCAGAATATTAGGCATGAATGTCTATGGATAGATTGTGACGCTAATATGGTTGTGCGAGACATACATATATGAGATATTGAATGAGTTCAATATGGAAATGAGGAGAAAAGGTTCTTGTCACATGGAAAAGAATTGAATCAAAATTCAAGTATATTAACACTTGTTGAGTGACACAAGATTCAAGTTCTTTGAAACTTGGTGAGTGAAATCACAAGAATATTTTGGTCAATCATACTATGATATGTACATATCCAGATATGTCCTATGCTATAAATGTTATGATCATATACCGAAATGACTCATAAGATGATGATTGGACGATAGTAAGGATATTCTTATGATCTTATGGAAGAACTAAGAATATATTTGACATGGATATACCCTACGGGTGCCTCACATTGGTTTACCCGGTACAGTCTAGGGAAGGTCCACATAAAGACTCGCTGCTCAAGAAGATATCGGGTGGGCCAAGCCCATTACAAGTTCGACTCCTTGGAGGACAAGTCAAGTAATAGATAGAATTTCAAAGGGTTCAAACCTAATTTGTAGCCGACTCGACCTATCCCGGGACCTGGCCTATCTATATAAGGGCCATGAGGGTACGGCGAGAAGGATCTCTTCACCTCGTACACACACACACACCTCACGCTAGATTGCATCTGCATACCCCTTGTAAGATCCCTCCTTTATAAAGGAAAAGGATCCCTGTGATTGCAATGCTAGTCCCTGGATCAATGCTAGCATCCACAGTTTAAGATGAAGTACATAGAAACAAAGGTCATTATTACAGTCATTCCAGAGATAGACATAGTCTTTACAACTCCATGGCCACAGGCCTAGTACAAGAGTTTAAATAAGTAAATAGATAAAAGTCTTCATCTTCATGTGCCACAGGCAAACATGTTGAGTGTAGACTCATGACTCCTAATCCTCATCAGAATAACCTGCAACATCACAAGTTACAGCCACAGTGGGTCAATACATTGGAATAGTATTGGCAAGTGATACCTTAGTATAATTTTGGTGGACTAGACACTATGTGCAATTTGGCTAAGTGTAGCTTAGGCTTGCTTTGCTCAAAATAGGTTTTGCCTATTAGTTGAAAACACTAAGTTTTTCTTTGTCAAAAACTTTTCCCAAGGAACCACCAATAGACATTGGGGTTCTTCACCCTTGTTCAACCACAAGTTTTACTTAGAAATTGGGATGAGGAGATTCTTGATAGATTCCATGTCTTGATGCTCAAATTGTCCTTTACTAGGGACATGGCTAAGTACTTAGATTCTTCCATCTGCAGAGGTTGTGCACTTTCCCCACAAGCCTTGATTTTCACCAAGACAGTACCTTTCAGAAGCCTTCCCTTAGACCAAATGGACGCGCTCCAACCTATCATCCCACTACCACCAACTGTCCAAATGGCTAAGTTATTGCAACCTATATGATCCTGGCAGAGCCCATATTGCCAAGTGGCTGCACTAGAAGCTTCTTAACATTTGGCCTCTCAAATCCCTTTGTTCCTGGGTGGCTTTCCACAAGTGAGATACACAAGGTAAACCATAGAAATGGGCCTTGTGTAACCACTCAACATAAACCATTCCTTCCATTCCACCCAGGTGTTTCATTCACTTAGTTGTTTTATTAAGCAAAACACAAGTCCATAGACTTAGAAATATTTTAACATAGCATGAATATTTCACCACCCTTGGTTGCTACTAGCTAGGCTAAGCATGGCATAGATAAGCATCTTAACTTAGAAATTTCTAGCAATTCTACAACTACTAGGATTTCCCAAGCATAGCATATAAGCAAAATATAACCATGCAAGACTTAGCAAAATATTTCTAATGCATAGTAGAAAACATAGGGATAAAAATATCATGAAGCACCACTTGCCTTGGTAGTTTGGAGAGTAGCTACACTCACAATCACAATCACTATTGGCACCAAAATCTACATAAAATCATAGCCACAAATCACATACCAAATAAATACAAGAAAAAATATATGGATGCATGCAATATGATATGTGATGATTTTCTAAACTCAACAAGACAAGTGCACAGTACTGGTTCATAATCAAGTTCAAAACTTGCCAAACAACATTTATTTTAATACTAAAACTTTTCTCAAATAATTTATATACACAAAATAGGCCTACACATGTTTCTGTAAATAAAACCATTTTAACAGAAGCAAAACATTAAACACATTGCATATTTAGAAAGGGCTTGCTCTCCTGATTCCATTGATATAAAATTTGTCAAATTTGAACGTGGGAATCAAAAGTTATGGCTAAAACAAAATCAAACAACTAATAGATTCAAATTCTGATTTTAAATCTAATTCCTGGCCACGCGCCATGTTCTGATTGGCGCGTACCGGTTCGGTCAGGATCACGCACACAGGCCGTTAGATCTAACTTAATCTGCACATCCCATATCTACTTGTACCGTTTCGTTAAGTGATCTATTCCTATGCGCTGGATCTAGATCCAACGGTCATCGATCAAGCGACCACGGATGGGCGGCGCTGGCGGTGGCATCTGGCGGCGGCGAGCTCTGTCTACAGCGGCGCAGCGCTATAGGGGGTTCTGGGGTCGTCGGAGACGCTTACCAGATTCGTGGCGATGCACTGATGCTCAACGTGGCGACGGCTTGGCAAGGGGCGCACGGACACGGCTGCACGGGCTCGCCGGAGTTGCTGACAGCGTCGGGCTTAGGTGGACGGCGACGTTGGCGACGTTCCTGGTCACCCTAGCATGAATCAACGGTATTAGGGAGTGTGCAAGGCTACGGCGAACACACTCGTGTGAATCAGAAACGAAGGGGAACACGGGGCTCACCGAATTTAGTCACCGGATTGGAGACGTCGTCGGGAGCTTGCAGTGCTTGGTGAAGTCGACGACCTGGGGCAGTATAGGATGAACCAAAGACATCAGGAGGAGCACAAGGAGGTTGTGAAGCTGTTCGCATGAACCAGAGAGGAAGGGGCGCACGGAACTCACCGGGATTGGTCGCCGGAGTGGGCTCTGTCTGCGGCGGCGCAAGGGCGATTACGGGCAGCCTGGGGGCGCTCTGTGCTCGGGGTCTGGGGGAAAATGGAGAGGGGGCAGAGGGGGTTTAAGTAGCATGATCGCGAGCGTGATTCACTCGCGCATTCAACGTGAATTGACGCCGCGAATCAATACAGAGAACGGCCGGCGTAATTTGGGGATTGAGCTGTTAGCGGGGTGGAGACGATGACGCCGTGTGGGCCGCGGTTGTCAGCGAGAGAAACAGAGAGAAGGTGGGGCCCTTGCGTCAGCGACTCTGTGGGTGCGGGTGTGAGTAAAGAAAACGCTTCGCGGGGTGGAGGTTGCTGGGCTAGTTGGGCTGGTTGGGCCAGATTCAACTGTTTGCTTATTTTTTTTTCTCTTTTAAACTTTTTCTTTTTCTGTTTGCTTTTCTAAAAAGTATTTTCAAACTCCAATTCAAATCTGTTTGATTTCAAAACTTTTCTGGACTTTTGTACAACAAATCTTAAGTGTCAAACACATCTGTTCACTCAAACCTACTTGAGTCAATTAAAAAATAAAAAAAACAAGCCTTTTGGAGATATAATAAAAGGCATAAACTTTGGTTTTATTTCATACTTGTTTTGAAACTTGGCTCAAACCTTTGGAATCACTTAAGTTAGGATTCAAAACAATACTGATTGAATATAAGTGCCTTTCTCAATAGTGTGTAGCACCAAGGCTAGAACATTCATACATAAAATAATGAGCATATATGCTCCTGTTTTGAAATTATTTTTGAAAATGGAAACTTACATGATCATGGATGCATGGATGATATGCATGAGTTTGAAACATTATTTTAGGGATGTTACACCCCTGTAACTTTTCGGTTCCGTCGTAATCAAGAACAGACAAGCAGGAGTAGGGTTTTCCCTATGGGGGCCTGAACCTGGGTAAACCTCGTGTCCCCGTGTTGCTTGCCTGTTAACCGTCTTGCGACTTCCAGCATCCCCATATTCTCCAAAACCCAAGCCCATAACAATGGGCATTGATGAGATCGAACCTCGTCAATTGGCACCGTCTCTAGGAAACGGAGACACTGATCGTGCAGTCATGACGGTCCCATCCGGAGCGATCTATGATTCCTCGGTGATGGAGAATTACCTCATCTTCGGTGCCTTCGACTTCACCGCCCACTCGTCGGCCACCCGCAAAGATTTGGAGTCTGTTGGCGACGGAATCGAGATGCTGTTCGGGAGCTTCTGCTTCCAGGTGGGGCAGACCGGTGCGCTCCACCTCCTAGAGCGTGTACCACTTCCATCAATCAGGCCCGCTTCATGGGTCCCACCCATCGACGCCCTGCACATGTCGATGCTGACAGGCGATTCGGATGACAGCAGTAGCTGCAACTCCGATTTGTGTGATCCCCCTTCGGATGAACAAACCTACGGTTCCGGATCTAAGAGATGCGGAAGCAGCGACCCTCTCCGTGAATTCTACATGTGCGACGTCATCCATGGCGGCGACATCAACAATGGAGCCGATCCATCGCTGGATCAAACTCCCAATCCCCCTCCCAACCCTCAGGTCGAGAACGGAGGAAACAGGGCGAACCCGCCAAATAGGGGATCTCGAGGCACTGAGGGCATCAATCGTGCCCACAACAAAGTCCACCTCAACGAAGATGGCTGGGAGATCGCGCGCGAGGGTGCATGGAGCAACCACATCTTACCTGTCGACGCTTCCCGTGACATGTTGATGGCCTATCACTAGCTCCTCATCAAAGAACACAATCGACAGGTCAAGCTACAAGGCGACCTCGAAAAACGCAAGCAGGCAGCTGACAAATCAAGCATGCGGCGAGCTGCGTTCTCCGCCGCTGGCAGCTCCTCTTCACACGGCAACGACGCCCGCAAGTACCGCTCTCACCTGGAGCGCATGGACCCCACCGCACGACGCGAGGTTACCAAAGAACTCGACACGTCCTTCATGATGATGGACTCGCAAGGCAACATCATGCCGAAAATGCTGCAGGCTACGATCATGGTGGCCACCACCTATCTCGCGTCCAACTCGCCACCGGCGGGAGACCCGAAGAACGCGATCCATAAGTCTGCGCTTGCAGGCCTCAGACTCGTCGGAGCTGTGCTCCACGACGAAACACCCGCAGAGCCGAAGAAAAAGGCCGCTGTGAGGTTCACTCGAAGTCGCACACCCTCATCCGAGGAAGAAGTGCATGACCTACCTCGACGCCGTCGGAGCCCACGAGGCCACAGCAGCAACTACGATGCTCGTAGCGAGCTCACACAGCGCAAGATCGACAAATCACGCGCTAAGCGAGCGTGCTCAACTAAGTTCGAAGAGGACGATGGAGAGTTGTGTGGAGCCAGATGCTTTACCTGGTCCATTCGGCAATCACGGATGCCGAAGAACTTCAAGCTCCATTCGAACAACCCGAAGTTTGATGGCACGCAGGAGCCGAATACCTGGCTTGACGACCATATGTCGTGAGTCAAGCTCCACGGCGGGAAAGAGAACACCGCCCTGCAATGCCTCCAGCTGCAGCTAATAGACGCAGCCAGGGTCTGGCTGAGCAGCCTCCCCTCCAGCTCCATCTGAAGCTGGGAAGAGCGGGCGTACAGCTTCATCCGAAATTTCAAGGGCACCAGCAAGAGGCCAGTCTCAATCGAAGAGCTGTGGTTCTGCACCCAACGGACCAACGAGTCCATCCGCTCGTAGACACTACGATGGTCCGTCATCAAGAATTCTACCACGAACATCTCTGAGGAGAGGGCAATCGATGCCTTCAAGGACGGCGTCAGGCGTCGTGACTTCAAGGAGGAGCTCGGGCGTGTCAACCCCAAAACCCTCGATCACTTGATGGACATCGCCAATAGTTGGGCAGATGGCGAAGATGCCGTCAACCAAACACATTCGGATGATGAAGACGACTTCAGTCGTAGGCACGATCACCGCGGAAAGAGAAGATCGCGCGTCTACGACGATCGTGAGGAGGTCGACATGGTTGCGACAATAGCAACCGCAATAGCAGGTACCGCGATGGTGGACGACCCACCCAAACATGGCAGCGTCGCAACCGCAACGACAAACCTTCGGCATACGACAAGCTATCAGGTCCCTGCACCATCCACTTCTACATCGACAAGCAGGACGGTAAGAAGATGGCCAGCCACATGCTCAAGGACTGCCAAGAGTTCCAGAAACTCAGTGAAGGCCTCACCCAGATGTGACACCAGGCGGTGAACCCAGGATTTGCATTGGCTATAGGAGCTGTAGCTCACGGGGATCCACCACCACCACCACCTGGAGGACCCTCACAACCTGCGGTTGCACCAGCGCAGAATAACGGTGCGGATGGATACCTTCCACCGACAGGGTCCATGATGATACAGAAGGGGCGCCCAACCAATAGGGTGCAGAAGAAGATCACCCGCCAAGTCAACCTGGTTGTGACCTCCCCACCAGCCATACCTGAGTACCTCAGTGGCTCAGAGTCCTGCATCACGTTCGACCGTTCGGATCACCCGCGCCAGATACCTCGCCCATGTCACTCTGCCCTAGTGCTCGAGGCCCAGATCGGAGGATTCGAGATGATTCGCGTCTTCATGGACGGCGGCAGCGGCATCAACCTTATGTTCGCCAGCACACTCATAACCATGCAGATCCCGCTCTACAGCCTAGAGCCGTCGGACACGACGTTCCACGGCATCGTCCTAGGGAAGGGCATATATCCCCTAGGGAAGATATGACTCGACGTCATATTCGTCAAGCCTGAAAACTTCAGGCATGAGCGGCTGGAGTTCGAAGTGGTGGACTGGCCCTCACGGTACCATGCCATCCTCGGGCGTGTGGCATTCACAATATTCCTGGCAGTACCGCACTACGCGTACCTTCTACTTAAGATGCCAGGACCCAGGGGCGTCATCACCGTCCTAGGAAGCATAACCAGATCGGACAGCTGCGACAGAGACTTCAACAGAATCTCCTAGTCGTTCGGCATGTAGTAGGAGCTCACAAGGCTCAAGGAGGTCACAGACAATGGGGCACGTCTAGTCACCAGGCAAAACGCACCTGATATGTCGTTCGACTCCACAGTCAACAAAAAGAAGGTGCAGGTTCACCCGACAGATGCCTCCAAGACGGTGTTGATCGCCAACAACCTGAGCCCCACATAGGAAAGCGCGCTCGTCGAATTCCTTCATGAGCGCTGGGAAATTTTCTCTTGGTGTCCTAGGACATGCCAGGATTTTCGAGGGAATTCGCCGAGAAGGCACTCAATGTCTTTCTAGATGCGAAGCCAGTAAAGCAGTCAATGCATCGACTGTCCGAGCCAAGAGCCGAAGCCGTTAGTATCAAAGTCAACAGACTCCTCGATGCCAACTTCATCAGGGAGATCAAGAGTCGAACCTCGTGATGGTCCCCAAGAAGGACACGGACATCCTGCGGATGTGTGTGGACTTCACATCGCTTAACAAGCATTGTCCCAAGGACCACTTTCCTCTCCCAGGGATCGATCAAGTCATCGACTCCACTGCAGGATGCGAGGAACTCTCCTTCCTCGACGCCTACTCGGGCTACAATTAAATTCGGCTGAAGGCCGAAGATCAGGAGAAAACAGCGGTCATCACGCAGTTCGGGGTGTTTTGCTACAACACAATGCCTTTTGGGCTTAAGAACACATGCGCCACTTACCAGAGACACATGCAGGACTGTCTGAAGGACCATATTGGTCGCAATGTCCAGGTCTATGTCGACGACATAGTTATCAAGACCAAGGAGGCCAGGATGCTCATCGACGACCTCCGCGAGACATTTGACAACCTTGATCGCTACAAGATCAAGTTGAACCCAGACAAGTGTGCCTTCGGTGTCCCGCCTGGCCAATTACTCGGGTACTTCATCTCTCATCGTGGCATCGAGGCAAACCCGAAGAAAATTAGGGCTATACTAGCCATGGAGAAACCCAAGAACCTCAAGGGAGTCTAGCAGCTGGCTAGGCGAATCGCGGCGCTTAGTAGATTCATCAGTCGCATGGGTGAGAAGGCCCTCCCCTTTTACCAGATGTTGCGCAAGGCTAACAAATTCAAATGGATGGCCGAGGCCCATTCGAGGACCTCAAACATCTGCTCTCCACATCAGCGTCCTGGTGATGCCGAAGGAGAGGCATCCTTTGCTGCTATACATAACAGCCACGCATCAGGTGGTCAGCACCGCACTCGTGGTCGAACGACCCGAAGACGGCAAGATCCACGGGGTCCAACGCCCAATCTACTACCTTAGCGAGGTACTGACCCCGACAAAGCAGACGTACCCCCATTACCAAAAGCTCGCCTATGGCGTATTCATGACGGCGTGTTGGTTGAGCCATTACTTCCAGGATTACCAGATCGTGGTCGTCAATGACGCCTCGCTGTCGAACATCCTGAACAACCTCGAAGCCACGGGGCGAGTAGCCCTGTGGGGCATGGAGTTGTCTCCTCGAGACATCATCTACGAGCGGCGCACCACCATCAAGTCTCAGGTCCTCCCTGATTTCCTTGTCCACTGGATGGAGCTCCAGCTGCCGGATACTCCGGACATGTCGCAGTCCTGGACAATGCACTTCAATGGCTCTAAGCACGAGGTTGGAGCAGGAGCCGGCATAATACTGACATCCCCTCAAGGGGACAAGATGAGGTATGTCCTTCGGATGAAATTCCGCGCATCCAACAACGAGGCCGAATACGAGGCACTCATACACGACATGAGGATGACCAAGGTGTGCGGCGCAACACGCCTTGTCATATACGGCGACTCCAACCTCGTCGTCCAGCAGACGATAAACGAGTGCGATGCCCATAGCGCCAACATGATCGCATACCGTGCACTCTACAACTCACTTGAAGGGGACTTTGACGGCTGTGAACTTTGGCATGTTGGTAGAGAAAGCAACAAAGAAGTCGACAAGCTCGCCAACATCGGCTCCACCTGTGCCTGAGTGCCACTAGGTGTGTTCCTTGAACAAACCTGAGTACCCTCCATCAAGCAGAAATTTCCAAAGGGTATAGCTGAAGCCGCAGAACACTCGGGGGTTGCGCCACCCAAAATACAAGAAGGACCCGAAAAACTTGACACGGAGGTCGAGCTGGTGAGCCTTATGCAGGTCATGGCGGTTGAGGAAACATGGACCCAACCATACCTTCGCTACCTGATGAGCAAGCAGTTGCCTGAGGACCCGACAGACGCTCGACGCATATCTCACCGGTCAAAGGCCTTCACCATCATCAATGGCAATCTTTACAAGCGCAACAATTCGGGTGTGCTCCAACGATGCATCACCATTAGCGACGGCAAAAGAATCCTCCTAGACATCCATGAGGATATCTGCGGCCACCACACAGGAAGTCGCGATCTAGTCGCCAAAGCTCTACGAGCTGGCTTCTACTGGCCAACTGCAATGAACAATGCCAAGGAGATAGTCCAGAGGTGCAACGCCTATTATCAGTACGCAGACAAGCCACATGCGCCTGGATCAGAGCTGCGACCCATACCGCTGGCATGGCCTTTCGCCCAATGGGGGCTCGACATGATCGGCAAACTTCCAAAGTCCTCGCCAGGAGGGTGTCTTCCTCTTGGTGGCAGTCGACAAATTCTCGAAGTGGATCGAGGCCATGCCTGTTACTAACCAAAGAGGCGCCACTGCCGTCAAGTTTTTCGAGATCATTGTCTACAGGTTTGGAGTACCCCATAGCATCATAACGGACAATGGCTTGAACTTCGTCTCGAAGGAGTTCTGAGGCTTCTGCTAAAACCTCGGAATCAACCTGCGCATCCATAGACCAATGGACAGGTCGAAAAGGCCAACGGCCTCATCAGCAACGGCATCAAGAAGCGTGTGTTATGCCCACTCGAAAGGCTTGCGGGAGTCTGGGTGGACGAGCTACCCTTCGTTCTATGGAGCTTACGCACAACGCCAAACAGCTCAACTGGCTACACACCCTTCTTCATGGTGCACGAAGCCGAACCTATGCTACCTGCTGAGGTACGCTACAAGGCCCCACGGGTCGTCGTCTACAGCGAATCTGAATCATCGGCCACACTCAAAGACATCGTCGACATGGTGGATGAGGCACGCGAAATCATCGTGGCTCGCTCAGTGGTGTGTCAGCTGAGCCTCCGCAACTACCATAGCCGTCGGTTGCATCCAAGGTCCTTCGTCGAAGGAGACCTCATCCTGCGACTCAAGCAGGAAGGGCACAAGAAGCTCGAGTCACCCTAGGAAGGATCCGACATCGTCACCAAAGTCATCCTAGGTGGCGCCTACCGCCTCATGGACGTTGAATCAGGAGTCGAATACTCCAACTCCTGGAACGTCGCAAGACTGCGACGCTTCTACCCTTAGTTACATTTTACTTTCAATAAGGCTATTTAGCCGAACAATGTACCTACTACATTACGATGAATAAAAGCTAAATTCCGTGGCCCAAATCTTTCTCCCTTATATTATTTATCGCTAAAACACGCCCAGGGGCTACGCCTCACCCTACAACTTCATCGACTGACAACAACACATATAACCTGAGTAGCTGACCACGTCAGGCTAACAAAAAGGACATGCATAGTATATAATCAAACAACGCACTACGTGCCAATACATATAACTATACAAGGGCATTACAAGCCCACTTGAAAATATACAGAATTTACATTGCCTCGTTCTTATTTACAGGACTCAACTATGCTAGAGCAGAACGTTCATCCGCTCCTCAAACACATCTACAATTTCTTATGCATATTGCACCATCGGCGCATAGTGAGGACACATATCCCACGCCATACCATCTAGAGGAGGAGGTGGCCCAGCCGCTATCTCTGCAAGATTGACATCGTGGCGATGTAGTCAAACAAGAGACAGGGTTGCCTTCACGCCCGCCACCAGTTGATGGTGCATCAGCTCCTTCACGTAACCTGCATCTCAAAACTTCCCAAGCAAGCCCCGAGAGCTAGAAGGTGCAGAGTCTAAGGGAAACATGGCGGCCCAGATCATTGCAAGCGATGACCTCGCCCGCCTCAGCACCTGAAGTATTTGATAGATGCGATCTTGCACCATCGCAAGGACGATCACTCGATCACGGTCCATCCAGAAGAAGCTGTCGGCCTCCAAATCTTTTTGCGTCAGGCAATTCATTCGAATTGCAACACGCTCCTTCTCTTCCTTCGGAAGAATATTCACAACTTCACAATACAATGGGTTAGCTGACATAAAAACACTGACACACTCGAAGAGATAAAGGGTCAAGATGACTTACATTGGAGTTGCTCGCCCACTTGCCGCAATTCCTCCAGCAGAAACTCTTCCCTAGCAATGGCTCGCTCAGCCTTGGACTTCCACACATCTGCATGACCACGGATGTTGAGGATATCCTTCTCCAAGCTTCAGATGCGATCGCGCAAAAACGTCAACAACGACGACTCGCTTAATGAAAGGCGAGCTATAGGTGTGGGAGAAGGTGTAACCACTAGATCTGCACTCGAATGACCCTAAGGGTGCACAAGCAAACATAAAAATCACAACATTTGACAATAGTCAAAAGAGGTATTCATATATACACAAATAACGCCGCTACGTGGCAGAGTGACACTTGTTCATCCAAAATGAGTTACATATGCAAAACATAAAGAAAAATAGACAAGCTACAAGGTAAAAGGGCCTAAGCATCAGCACCCGGAGCAGCTCCGGATCCACACTACCTACTCTTAGCAACTCGCTGCTGCTCCAGCGAGTAGTTGGCTAGAATATCTATCAGCTTAGGTCCAAAATGCTTGTAGCGGGAGGCAAAGGAGGCAAAAGCTACTGCGGTGCCATCCGCCGCTGTTTGCATCCTAGACGTGACCTGCGGCAGATCCAGTTGGGCTCCGGACGCCATTGCCATCGCCAGCCCCTTCGTAGACAAGCTACAAGGTAAAATGCTTGTTGCAACACCGAGGCAAGCGATGTCTGCACTTGGCGGAGCACCCACGAAACTTGATGAACACGATCCTGCACCGTCGCCAGAGCTATGGCGCGATCACGATCCATCCAGAAGAAGCCGCCGGCCTCCATGAGTCAAGCAATTGACCCGAACAGCGACACGCTCCTTTTCTTCCCTCGGAGCAAGATTCGCACCTGCAACAATCGCACAAAATAAGAGTAAGGCCAGCAGGCTCATCCGAAGAACCGAGCTACAGCTCGAACCAAAGAACAACTTACATTGCAGCTGCTCGGACAGCCGAACCAGCTCCGCCATCAAGTACTCCTCTCTGGCTGCACCACGATCCGCCTTGGACTTCCAAACGTCGGCATGACCGCGTAACCCGAGCAACTCCCTCTCCAGACTACGCACACGATCCCGAAGGAAAGTGAGCTGCGAGGAATCATCCAAGGATGGTCGCAACGGCATTGCGGATGGGGCGTCAACAGGATCAGCACACGAAGGAACCTAGAGCAGCAGCAAAAGAAAGGAACACAGACATTCAGCCAAGGATAGAGCACAATTCAGAGGAATTCATTAAATATATAAGGCCACTACGTGGCACAAGGATGGTGTTTCTTCAAGATATTTACAACAAAAGTAGACTACAAACTACCCTACGTCTACCACGCCTAAGATGCAGGACCCTGAGTCGCCTCGGAGCCAGACTACCTAGCTTTGGCCCCGCCCTGCTGCCGCAGTGCATACTCAGACAGCAAATCAATGAGCTTGGGCCCATATCGCTTGCAGCAAGCAGAATAGGCAGCAAAGGCTACCTCGGATCCATACGTAGCCGTCGGCATCTGAGAGGTGATCTGGGGCAGATCCAGCTCCGCTCCAACCGCCAGGGCCATCGCCAGCCCGACGGACGCGCCGATGCCCTTCTGCTTGCGCTTGTATGCCGCAGGCGCTTCGGCTGACAGAGCCTCCGCCAGAGCATCCACATCATCAAGGGCTGCGCTCTTCGGGACAAGCTCCTTGTAGAAGCGACCAAGGACCTCTTTCGCCTTGGCAAGGGAGTTGACGACGGTGCTGTACCGGTCTTCGACCGCCACAGTGGCATCATCTAGAGCACTCCCGTGCTCTAGAGCACCGCGGTCGAACTCGATGCCTGCGGCATCTGAGACAAAAAGAAGAAAATCATGAAGAAAAGTAGCATAGAAGAAGACCCGAAGAAAAAGAAACAAGCACAAAACTAGCACTCACCCGAAATAGCCTTGGCAGCAGCCATGAGCTTCGCCGCCACCTCTCTTTCACGAGCAGCCGCAACGGTGGCCAGCTGCTCCTCACGATCTGCGGCCTCCTACTGCAGACGCTCCTTCGCTTCGGCTGCCTTAGTCAGCTCTAGCTCGAGGCGTTCTTTCGCGCCAATGGCGGTTTCGGCCTTCTGCTCCGATTGACCAAGGCTCTTTTTGAGAGCGTCGACCTCCCGGAGGGAATCGTTATGCTCCTCTGCATTTAAGACAAGCACGTGTCAAAGAACAGGACCAGGATAAATAAGAGAGGTATTAAGAGACAGATGGATACCTTGAAGCTGCCGAAGGTTTGCCTCCAGCGCCAGGCGCTCCTGCACCAGCCGCTTGGCCTCCTGCACAAAAGGCTGAAGAAAAAAAAATAGCAGTAAGAAAAGGACTTGGGGCTACGCCCAACACAAAGGAGTAAAAACCAAATTCACAACACGAAGACACTCGGGGGCTCCCCCCATGAAATGAGGCAGAAAAACTTACATGCTCGGATGGCAACTCCGAAGAACCGCCTGCGAAATTCTGAGGCGCAACCACCTGCACCTCCTGCAACGGAGGATCCGGAGCTGCGCCACCCGAAGTCGCCACCGTCTGAGGCGGAGGAGACGCAATTTTCGACTCCCCCATCATCTCCCGCGCACCATCACTGGAGGAATCATGGGAGGAATGCCTACATACAAACCAATCAACATAAGCGCAGCAACCATGAAGGAAAAAGGACAATACTACAAAAAGAAACTTACGAGCCCAAGGAGCTCAGGTCGAAGACAGGAGGAGTCCTTCGGGCTCTCTTCTCCTCCTTCTTTTCTTCCTTCTTCTCCTCCTTTTTATCTTCCTTCTTCCGCTTCGCTGGCGGGTGCGGCGCTACAGCCCGCACAGGAATGGCAGGAATGGGAGAAGTCGAACCCCCATGACCGTCACTATGACGCTCAAGGCCCAGAGGCTTTCTGGGAGTCTGAGGAGTCGAGGCATCCGAAGACTCGCTGGAGCTCCGTGATCATTTTCGCGTATGATCCTCACTCGACTCGTCGGCATCCTCTGCCGGAGATCGCGCCGACGGTAGCTCGGACACGGAATCAACCACTTCATTATCCGGGGCATTCGGATACCTTTCGGGCAATGGTGGTGCCATGCCCGGCACTTTGAAGCTCTGCAAATTCAGAAGGAACTTTGTTAGCAAACAAAGGAAATAAAAACACAGCCGATAAAAAGCACTACGTGCACAAATCTACACCTGCGGTACGGCCAACGTCGAAGAAAATGGAGGAGTTAGCAACTTCCCCGGGATTTCTTCTCCAGTTTTGAATTTCAGCAACGCGCGAAGGGCCCTGTCAAGATCCCCCTCGGACATTTTCTCAGCCGAAACTCTCGTCGGATCACGGCGCCCAGAATAAAGAAACATCGGGTGCGCCCTCGATTGGAGAGGCTGCACCCGACGCTCAAGAAAAGTCCGGATGATGTCCACGCCGTTCACCTCCTTCTCCGGGATCAGCTGGAGATCCTCCACCCGACGGTAAAGGGCCTCTATCTCCGCCACCTCACCGTCCAAGATTTGGTTTTTCCAAGACCTTTTTCACTCAATCATTTGGGAGGGGTCAAAGGGAACAAGACCAAAATCTTGCCCGGGCACTATGGAGTCGCGGATATAAAACCATTGCCTCCGCCAGTACTGGACAGATTCGGACATGGAAAAGGAAAAGAAGAGCAGATTGGGACTAAGGGAGATGATGAAACCCCCAATGGGATACACACCATCCGAACCAGATTGCCTCTTCACGGAATAGAGCTTCCGGAAGAGGCCAAAGTGCGGCTCAATGCCAAGCCAGCACTCCCAAAAAGTGATAAAACACGCAATATGGAGAAGAGAATTGGGAGACAGATGGTGAAGTTGAATCCCATAGAAGAAGAGCAGTCCACGGAGGAAATCGTGGACCGAAAAAGAAAACCCACGCAAGATGAAGGCGAGAAACATAACCCGATACCCAGATGGGGGACGGGGGATTACCTCATTGCCGGGGAGTTTGACGGCCTCCCTATCTTGCGGGATCCGGCCCCGCTCGCGAAGCTTGCGGAGATCGCTCTCCCGCGTCTTTGATCGCCGCCAGCCACCATCGGTGACGCGAGTAGCGGCGGTGCCCTTTTTTCCTCCGGCGGCGCTGGTCCCAACCGCAGATGAAGATTTCTTTGGTTTCCCCATTGCGCTACGGAGGCGCCGGCGGTGAAAACGTAGAAAGAACGACAGAAATGTGGAAGGAAATCCCAGCGCGAAGCAAGAATTGCTCGAGCACAAGGAGGCAGTGAACACAAGAACTGGTGCGGTGAAAACAAACCACGGTTTCCCCCAATGATTATAACAGCGAATACGACGAACGGCAGCCGTCCATCCAGAAGACCTAACGCCAACGGCAGATCTGACCGTACACGTGTCAGCATCACAACGAACCGTCGTTACCACGCCGTCCACTACGCGCGGAAATCGAGGAGACGTCGTAATTATCTCCACGCCGCGCGTGACCGGTCAATTCAAAGTCAGCAAGTGGGACCCACGTTCGTCCAGTCAAGTCATCTCTGGCGTAGCAGACGCTTGAGGTCATCGATCGTCAGCACTGATGTCATCAAAAGCTATACTAGCACCAACTACAATTCTTCGGCTCCACAGCTAAGAGTACTCACTCGAATCTTCGATTCGACTAAATACTCGGGGGCTACTCCTATCAGGAGCGCTGGCCGCGCACCCGGAAGATGAATAACGACAAAGTATTTTTTTCGAGTCCTACGTCGAGTCTACGACTCCACTACGGACTTGGGGTCTACTCCCATAGGGAGGGTGGATTTAAGCATCCGAAATTTTTTGAGTCTTACGGACTTAACAACTGAACAATGATTGAACTAAAGTCTCTGCTCGAGTCTACGACTCGAACAGACACTCGGGGGCTACTCCCATAGGGAGCGCTGGTCGCGCACCCTATGAATTCTTCGACTGCGATCTTTCGGATCAGCAAGCAAAAACTTTTTGGCATCTCTGCCCCAACAAGCGCTGAGTGAGCGACAATCTCCTTGGCCACCCGAAACACCTCCGCGGTGACAAATGTTCGGATGCTGCGTCCGCGACGCAAAGATAAGACCTGCAGATATCATCTGACGGCCTGGCAACGTACATGACTGCGCTCTGCTAGTACAAATCCATGTCAACAGGCGTGATGAAAAATCCCGACGGACGCGTTGGGTACATTAATTAAGATCACTAGAATTCCACTCCTGTAAGTCCTCCGCGGCCTGAGTCGAATTACGCCAGCATATGTTCCAGGTCCGAGTTGAGGGACTCGAACTTGAAGAAGATCATGTTGTTTCGTCCTAAGACAGTTAACTGACCCTGATCCGTCGGGTGAGTCAGGCACACGCGTCAACAATCCCTACACACATATACTATTAATACATAGTTACACCCGAAAGATGGAAGAGTCCTCAGCCGAATCTACGATTCGAATGATCACTCGGGGGCTACTGACATGGTTATACCCTATGGGTACATGACTTCAGCATACCTGGTTCAGCCCAAGGAAGGCCCACAGCAGATATACACTGGCCCATGAAGATTTTCGGGTGGCCAAGGCCCATGACGCCTTCGGATCCTTGGAGAACAAGACTAGCATAGATAGGAAATTCAAAGGGGTAAAACCCTAGAACCTGTAACCGACTAAGACTATGCCCGAGACCTGCCTAAGTCTATATAAAGGCCAGGAGGGAACGTCCTAGATCTCTCGACTCATACTTTCGCACACACCTCCACGCCAGATCGAATCTGCGCACCCTGTAACCTTCGGTTCCGCCGTAATCAAGAGCAGACAAGCAGGAGTAGGGTTTTCCCTCCGGGGGCCTGAACCTGGGTAAATCTCGTGTCCCCTGGTTGCTTGTCTGTTAACCGTTCCACGATCTCCAGCATCCCCATCTTCTCCAAAACCCAAGTCCATAACAATGGGCATTGACGAGATTAAACCTCGTCACCGACCCCCCCTTTTGTGTCCACTTGTACTTCGCATGAGCATCATCCTCTATAGCCTCCGCGAGGGAATCGACGTCCTCAAGGGCAATGCCCTTGGGGTTGATCTCCTTGTATAAGCGAGCGAGCACCTTTTTGGCCTTGTCGAGCGACTCCACGGACAAGGTGCAACGATCTTCGATCGCTGCAACAACATCCGCCAGAGGATCACCGTTCTCCAAGGCGCCACGATCAAACGTAACACCTGAGGCATCTGCAAAAGAAAAACTGCAAACCCTTCGGATGAGGAACAAGGAATCGCAGTCAAAGCATCTAACACTCAAAGGAAGAGAAAGGTGGCTTATCGGATATAGCCTTGGCAGCAGCCATAAGCTTTTAATCCATGGCTTTCTCCCACGTCGCTATGACGGTCGCGAGCTCCTACTCACGGTCTTCAGCCTCTTTCTGCTGACGCTAGAGGGCCTCTGCAACATCCTTTACCTGCTTATCCGCTTTGCCAAGACTATTTTCGAGTGTGTTCGGCTTGTGGAGGGCATCGTTGTTCTCATCTACAGCATTGGGCAACGAAAGATGAACACAAGAAAATATTCTAGGAGCACTCAAAATCAAACAAGAAAAAACTTACGCACCTCGGAGCTGCTTGAGCTCGGCCCTCCAACGAAAGGTGCTGCTGGATCAGGCGGTTGGTGTCACGGACAAAGGGCTGCGAATAAATCGGAAAATATGATGAGTAAAATACTCGGGGTCTCGCCCACGCAAAATAGGAATAGTACTTACGTGGTCTATTGTGGACTCTGAAGGTTTTATTATCGTCTTCCGCACAATGAGTGCATGAGCGTCCCGCCTCGCCGGAAGAAGGAGTCAAGGACTTCCCAGGAAGGTCCTCGCCGGGCTTGTGCTTCAGCAGAGATCGAAGCACCCTATCAAGATCAGCCGAAGACATCTCCTCCGGCAGAACCCTTGTCGGGTCGCTGGAGCCAGCATACAAGAATATTGGGTGCGTCCTCGCTTGGAGCGGCTGCACCCGACGCTTGAGGAAGGTGCGAATGATGTAGACACCGTTGACCTATTTTCATGGCACCAGCTGGAGGGCCTCCACCCGCTTGTAGAGCTTCTCCACCTCTTCAGACTCACCCTCCAAAATGTTGTTCAACCACGACCTCTTTCGGATGATCTTTTGGGTGGAGTCGAAGGGAGCGAGCCCGTAATGCTGACCGTCTAGCTTGACGTCGCGGATGTAAGACCACTTCTTCCGCCACTGCTGGATGGAATCGCAAAGATGAAAAGAGAAGAACTAGACTGAGGAGCGGATGGAAATTCCGCAACCTCCCAGTGGATAAACACCACCGGTGCCAGATTGCCTCTTCACGGAATAGTCTCCAGAAGAGGCCAAAGTGAGGCTCGATACCGAGCCATCACTCGCAGAGGGTAATGAAGCAGGCGATATGGAGAATAGAATTAAGAGACATATGGTGAAGCTGAATCCCATAGAGAAAAAGGAGCCCGTGAAGAAATTCGTGGGCGGGCAAAGAGAGACCGCGGATGATGAATGCGAAGAACATAACCCGATACCCTTCGGGTGGGCGCGGGATTACCTCTTGACCCGGTAGGATGGCGTCATCCTTGGTCTTTGAAATAAATCCGGCCTCACGCAATTTTCACAAGTCCGACTCACGCATCTCCGTGCGCCGCCACCCGCCATCGGTGGTCCAGCTCGGAGCAACAGCTTTCTTGGCGGCGCCAGCGGCGCTCGAGCCAGCCGTGGCGGATGAGATTCTCTTTGGCTTTCCCATTGAGGAGCGGCGAGCGTGGCGGTGCGCGTGGATAAAGGAAGAAGGAAATACATGGATGATGTCCAGTGCGCGAAGAAATCAAGAGCTCAAGAAATGGTGGCAATGGTGAAAGAGCAATGCAAATGGTGAAGGGGTGAAAATCCTCTGTTTTCTCTCATGGTATAAAAGGACGGGGACGACGAAGCAGAACCGTGGATGCAGAAGCCCTAACGCGTGCCCCATATCTAACCATCCACGTGTCAGCACTACCTTGAACCATCGCGAACACGTCGTCCACTATGCACAAAAATCGAGGAGACGCCGTAATTTTCGCCATGATTACGTGTGACTAGTCAAATTCAAGTCAGGCGGTGGGACCCACAATCATCCTGTCGCATCGTCTCTGCTGCTGCAGACGGATGAGCTCACCAATCGTTAGCAATGATGTCATCAAAAGCAAAGCCAGCAAAGGCTCAAAGATTTTGACTAAGCATAAAGTACTTAATCGAGTCTACGACTCAACCAACTACTCGAGAGATACTCCTATCAGGAGTGCTGGCCGCACACCTGAGAAATTACAATGGTAAAATCACCAAGAAGGAATCTTCGAGTCCTACGTTGAGTACGCGACTCCACTACGGACTCGGGGGCTACTCCCATAGGGAGCACTGGTCGGGCATTCAAAAAAAATGTGTCCTTTGGAAAAACAATCAAAGAATCCACAAACGAATAACCTAAAGTCTCTGCTCGAGTCTACGACTCGAACAGACACTCGGGGGCTACTCCCAAAGGGAGCGCTGGTCGCGCACCCTATGAACTATTCGAATGAGATCCTTCGGATCATGTGCCACAGATTTTTTTGGCAACTTTGCCCTAATTAACGCCAAGTGAGAAGCAGCCTCCTTGGTCACCCGAAACACCTCCGTGGTGATAAAATTTTGGATGTTGTGTCTATGACCCAAAGATAAGTCCTATAGATATCATCTGATGACCTCGTAACGCACCAGACTGCGCACTGCCAGTAAAGCTTCAGTGTCAACATGCACGATGAAAATCCCGACGGACGCGTTGGGTACATCACTTGAAAAACACTGGGATTTGACTCCTATAAGACCTCAACGGCCTGAGTCGAATTACACCATCATTTGTTCCGGATTCGAGTCTGGGGACTCGAATCTAAAGAAGATTGTGTTGTTTTGTCCTATGAAAGTTAACTGGCCCTGATCCGTTGGGTGAGTCAGGCACACGTATCAACAATCCCTATGAACTAACATGTTTATTCATAAAGACAGGTTCAAACGCGAAGCACCCAAAAGATTATAGAGTATCCATTTGAATCTACAATTCGACTGAACACTCGGGGGCTACTGACATGGATATACCCTACGGGTGCCTTATATTGGTATACCCGGTCCAGCCTAGGGAAGGTCCACATAAAGAATCTCTGCTCAAGAGGATCCCGAGTGGGCCAAGCACATTACAAGTTCAACTCATTGGAGGACAAGTCTAGCTATAGATAAAATTTCAAAGGGATCAACCCTAATTTGTAACTGACTCGACCTATCCTGCGACCTGGCCTATCTATATAAAGGCCAGGAGGGCACGACGAGAAGGATCTCTTCACCTCATACACACACCTCATACCAGATTGCATCTGCGTACGTATATAACTTTTCGGTTCCGCCGTAATCAAGAACAGACGAGCAGGAGTAGGGTTTTCCCTTCGAGGGCCTGAACCTGGGTAAACCTCGTGTCCCCATGTTTCTTGCATGTTAACCGTCTTGCGACTTCCAGCATCCCCATCTTCTCCAAAACCCTAGTCCATAACAATGGGCATTGATTAGATAGAACCTCGTCAATATTTATGTAGAGGTGACAAACAGTTACAAATAGTTCATTGTAAAGTGTTACATTGATACTAAGTTTATCACAAGATACAAGATTAAGTTTATCTCAATTTAAAACTATGGGTGACACAATATAATGAAAAGGAGATTCCATGATGGATTTGGATGAATTCCAAAGTTAATACATTGTGATGGATACTACAACAAAAGGCTAAGTATATGACTGCTATAGTAGCAGCAAAGGAGGGCATTTGTGTGAAGTAGTTTGTTATCAAACTAAGGTGTGGTTCACAACGGGCTAACACTATAAATATATATTGTACAACAATAGTATCGACATAATTTAACCCCAAGGAACTAAAGGTCTCACCAAAAGACCAAATTCATACAATGTCATCTCATTAGAGAATGAGTGATGCGTAAAGACGCAAATACATGCAAATACAAACGGACCTGAAAGTGTCAAATCCGGAGATTATGTTAACCACTTGCAATCGTGTATATGCAGCACTAGAAAACCATAGGTGTTCAATACGCAAAGTTTTCAAACTAGATTATTGACTCTAGTGCAAGTGGGAGACTGAAGGGAATATGCTGAGAGGCAATAATAAAGTGGTTATTATCTTATTCCTTGTTTATGATAAATGTTTATTTTGCATGCTATAATTGTATTAATATGGAAATGTTAATACATGTGGTTTTAATAAACAAAAAGAAAGTTCCTAGTTATGCCTCTCTTATAATCTAGCTCCTTGATTAACAAGATGATCAAAGGTTTCCTGATCATGGACATTGGATGTTGTTAATAACGAGGTCACAACATTGTTCAAATGATGTGATGAACATTCATCCAAAGTATAGAATTACGATCAAAGTCATTGTGTTTATATTGCTATGACATCATACTAAGTAATCCTAGTCCTTAGACCATGAGATTATGTCAATCACTAACACTGGAAGAGTATCTTGATAACATTAAATGTCACACCGTAACATGGTGACTATAAAGGTGGGTTCAGTGCTACGAAGGTGTTATGTAGAGGCTCATGGATCAAGAGTGGAATTTGTCCATCCCGATGACGGATAGATATACTCTGGGCCCTCTCGGTGATATCACATTAGTTAGCTTGCAAGCAAGTGATGAGATCACTAGAATGTTATATCACGGGAACGAGAAAAGAGTACATGTAGGTAACAATATCAAACTAGGTATGGAGATACCGATGATCGAATATCGGATATGTAATATATAGCGAGACAAAGGGATTGAGTTACATTCGTAAAAGGTTCACATGTTCACATAATTCATCGTCGAATGTGTGGGAGTCAATACAGATCTCTAGGTCCCGCTGTTGATTATTGATCAGAGAGGGATCTCGATCATGTATGCATTATTCGCGAACCGCAGGGTGACACACTTATGGGATATCGACACCATTTGGAGAAAATAAGATGCCAGAGAAAGAAAAAGAAAGCGCTAGAATTATTTCAATAAAAACCGGAATTGTTTTGGGTGAAATTGCTGAAACTGGTTCTGCATGTGATATTGAAATGTTGCAAGGGGTTTTATGTGAATGTTTATTAATTAATATAATTAACAAAATTCTGAATAAAATAAATAAAAGAGTTTTATTAAATTAGAGCTTGCATTAATTTTGGTGGAAAATTAATGAATGTGAGTGGACATGTGAGTGGAGGTGTGTTTATGTGAGTGGAGCTTCCACGACATGAATGAGGGAGAGGTGGGGGCACCCTCCATGGCCGGTGGACAAGCACCCTTGGGCTACCCCCTCCCCTATATAAGGAGCACCTCCTCCTCCTTCACTCTCACACCTCATCGCGAAGGATCTCTCTCCCTCCTTTAGAATTTACCCATGGTCTCGGATCAGCTAGATAAATGTTCCCGGTGGCTTTTTCTGGAAGGATTTGTTGCTTCGCTGGAGAGAGAGGGCGCAGAGGTTGTCGGGATACCCGAACGTGTGTGCGATCACGGATGCACCACTGCTTTGCGGTGCTGGACTTGATGGTGCTGGACCGGCTAGACTTCTTCTCAATCTTGAGATCGGCAAGCGTTCGACTACATCATCCATGAGTACAACCTCGTTAAAGCTTTTTGTTCTTTGAGGGTGTGTATTCTATGGATGTATATCCACATGTTTCTTGTATCTAGATAGATGGATCTTGGTGCATATAGTTCCCATCGTAGGAAATTTTTTGTTTTCCATGTTGCGAACCCTACATGTTGTTGGTGGTATACAGTACTTGACCATCATCAGGCCTGACATTTCCTATGCAGTTAATCGTTTGTGTTAGTATCTTCATGCTCTCGGGACTTCACATTGGTCAGCTATGAAGCGCATCTTGCGCTATGTCTGTCTTACTGCCTCGTATGGGTTGCATCTTGTGATATTTAAGCGTTCTTAGATGCAGACTGGGCTGACAATCCTAATGACAGGCGATCCACAGGGGGCTAAGCGGTCTTCTTTGGTCCCAACTTGATCGCTTGGAATGCTCGTAAGCAAGCTACAGTATCTTGCAGTAGTACTGAAGCTGAGTACAAGACAGTTGCTAATGCCACAACTGATATCATATGGGTACTATCGTTATTGAGAGAGAGTTGGGAATCTCTCAAGCTCAGCCGTCAGTCCTTTGGTGTTCAGTCCTTTGGTGTGACAACATCCGTGCCACATACCTTTCATCGAATCCGGTATTTCATGCCCGAACGAAACACGTCGAAGTTGACTATCATTTTGTGAGGCAACGCGTTGCTCAGAAGCTACTCCAAATCGAGTGCATCTCCTCCAAAGATCAACTTGGTGAAATCTTCACGAATCCTCTTCTATAGCCTCAGTTTATAGGATGTAGGTGTAATATTAACTTGCTTTGTACCTTCGACCATAGTTAAGATCAAGGGAGGATGTCAGACTGTATATAATATGAAGTAGTTGTATATAATCTGTAATTGTATTGTGTACCCCTCTATATAATGAGATATCCGCACCCACGTTTAGGGTGTCGAGCAGTTGCCCCAAACTATGTTTTACATAGTCTAGTCGTTGTGGGGCACGAGGGGCGGTAGAGGCTGCGGGGTCGCGTCGGAGGAAACTGTTAGTTGCCAGAGTGAATGCCAGCGATAATGCGATACTGTGGGGGAGTGTGGCCGCACGTGGAGTGGGAGAGTTTTACTCGAGCCGGTCACAACCGAGTATATTTAAGATTCTAGATCACAGCGTGAGTATAATTTTTACTCCTCTAAAAGGAACCGGAGTTTGTCTAGGTACACTTTAGAAGAATAAACGTGGAATTTTACTACTCTAACCGATTATAAGAGTGGGTCTAAGAGATACTCTTTTAACACTCCTTGTGCACAACTACCATACCGTCGAGCGCACGGACTCCGCACCTGAAAGGGTCCATGCATTTAACTTTTAACTTTTATCATGTTGCTCAAGGCACACATGCGAATGTAGTACTGCTATGGCCTGAAAGAAAGTAAGCGACGGCATCAATTTGTACTTGATTGCTAGCTACTCGAGTGTGAGTATCTTGCATGTAGTTCCAATCTGTACCAGTTACCATAGTTGCCAAAGGGTTCGTGTATACTGAAACCAGGAGCAAGTCCATGGGTTATAGGCAAATGCCCTGAATAGTATTCCCTCCGGTTTACAAAACATTGCATTGTTTTTACTCCCAACGCATCTTATATCTGATATTTATCGACAGAAACAAAAGCTAGTACAAAGGAATACAACTCTATACAAAATAACCAATACACAATAAATAATATTGGGCGTCTTCTTTCTTCGACAGTCCGATGACTGAAGAAACATGAATCATGCACTGAATAGGCATAAAAGGACTAGGACAACTGCAATTGCAAACACCCTTGACAGCCAAGACTCGACGCTAAGAGCGGGGTAGGACAATTATTTTAAAAAATAGCATTTTTTGTGAATTTAATATAATAATATTGTTTTTGTTATGGGCTACTTTTTTAGACTGGTCAAAGTGGGAGTCTCATAGGATACCAGTATATGATACTACCCCTCGTGGGGTTTAGCCATAGTGGGAGTACTAACTATGATATCACCACTATGGCTAACCTTAATGAATGAGACGAGCTACAATTTAAGTGTGATGCTGTTCGACATCAAAACCACACTAGAATCCTCTAAAAAACCACACCAGAGTAATGTTAAATTTTCACCCGCAAAAAAAATGTTAAATTTTCGGTGGGAAAATGACGTCTGAAATTTCAAAAGATAAGATCGTGTCATCATGCTAAACCCCAGGAGAAACGCCTAAGCCTACTCCGCGTGAATACGGGGAATTTTCTAATAATTAATCAGTAGTACTGCTAGATTCAGATCAAGCGTAGCCCACCAACGGTCGAGTCAAAGTACAATAGGAGAGGTGCATGCACCGACACCATAGATTTGTGAGCTAGATTTGTTCGCTGTTTCTTTGGCGAATTTATCTTTTTTTTTGGAACGTTCTTCTGCGAAATATCGGCATTGAGGCTGCATGATGCAGATCGAGATCCAGCCCCGCTAGCTGCCTCTACAGTGAATTTTGGTTGCCACGGTACGTAGCCTGCTGCCGTGAGGGCGACACGGCACGCTCCTTGTTCGATCCGGTGTACTACTACAGGTCATGGCATGATGGGATGATATCTGCATCGCTTTTTCGCTGTGTAAATTATGTGACTATATATGATACACGAGTCGGACGCATAATTGGGGATCGTAGCGGCCGGTGCCGGCGACAGCGACCGGGTCCGGTGCCGGTGCAAGCTGATCTGGTTACGTGGTGCGTTGTGAGGTGCCTTAAGCTAGGCGGCTGCCCGAGCTTTCCGTCCAAGTTGGGGGAGAAAAACGGTCGTCAGATTGGACTGAATTGAATGTGTATACCTAGTTTTCTATCCATGCCCAACCGGTTTGGGTCATCAAGATTGACATGGTCGAGTGACAACAAACACTAGTGACGCAAGTCACAGTGGCACTTTGGCTTCATGCCTCGGCAGTCTTAGGGCTCGTTTGATTCAACGGATTTCTAAAACATAGGAATAGGAAAAGTGTAGGAATATAATGGTATGATACTTAGAATTCTACAGGAATGAAAAATGCAGGAATCGATAAGATAAGCTGTTTGATTGCACCGCAGAAAAAACACAAGAATTTTTATAGGGTTTAGGTACATGTCATAATTGTCATAGACACATAGGATTTTTTTTTCCAAGAGGTCTCACCTCTTATTAGAAATCCTATAGAATTGTAGTGTAGGAAAGCAATATATAGGAATTTTATAGGATTTATTCCTTTAAATCAAACACACTCTATTGGAAAAATTCCTATGGATTGAAATCCTATAGAATTCCTTTGAAAATCCTTTGAATCAAACATGCCCTTACCATGTGTACTTCGTAGGAATAGAGTGTTCTACTTCTACTTTCGCCAACTCCCGATTTAAGAACATTTTTCGATAGGGGGAGGAGCCCCTCCCCCCCCCCCCCCTCCCACACACACACACACCCCATACCAAACCAAGGCCTCCTCCGGTGGTGATGCCTCTCGGAAGGGGCTAAGGCGAGGCGCCAACTTCCTTAGTGTAGAGATTAGGTGTAGTTGTCCCTAGTGGCATCTTGGAGTAGGTCATCGGAGTTCCTTGACCGGCTCCGATGCGGTCTGAACTTCTTCGTCATCGTTGTTAGGCCCTGGTGGCAGGAGGCGTGGCGGGTGAGGGCTTCGATCTTGGATATCTACAACAATAAAGTCGTCTCTTGGAGCCCTTAAGTTCATGTGGTCTCGTGTGCCGCCACGGATCTTGAAGATCCGAGGTCCTCTATGCTAATTGCTAGGGCTTGGTTGTAATTTCTTTTTCTTGGAGGTCCTACATGTAAGATGTAACTCCACCGCTCTATATCCATGCATCTTCTAGATCCTTTGGGACCTATCCCCGTTCAAAAGAAAACTTCTACTTTCGTCAAGAATGGCGCATGTAGTTTTTTCTCCAGCACTCTTTAATGTGTTCTTGCGTAGAGCTCAAATGGTTGGAAACAAAACCGAACGAGATCGATCGAGGACAGCAGTAGATGGGACTAGCGGTTACAAGGTGTAAAATCAGAAGCAACTTCCTGCCGCCGAGAACGGCAGGTAAATCCCAGGGACCACTGTACTGGCGTGAGGATTCGGTTGTTAACCACGCATTCAACAGGAGATCCATACGTGCCGACCAGTGGCTAGGCAGCTATAGGTCCCGGGACAAGATCAATCGATGGTCCCTCCCTCCCTCCGGAATCGAGCACAAACTGCGCCTCCTCGCGGCCGCACATGGCCAATGCCGTTACGTACGGACCAGCATGGGACATGCGTGCCGGGACACCAATCAATCGCCACACGAAACAAAGAGAGTTTGGCGAAGTCAGGCACCGGGCGCACACGAGGCAAGCGTCGGTCGATCGATCGATGTGTACTACTTCCTCCGTTTTAAAATAAATACGGAGTATGTTTTAACTTTGTGAAGCAAATGTATTTAGACTATTTTTAGTATATAGGTTTACTCAAATTTGAAATAAATCTACGCACTAAAACAAGTCTAGATATTTATTTTCATAAATTTAAAATATTTTATATTTTAAAACATAGGGAGTATTTCCCAGTTCAGCGTTCGTAGCCGTGGCGCGACGCGTAAACCTGTGAATGGGTTATGATAAACTGGTTTAAAAAGTTTGGTTTCCGTCCTAGGCTTTATTGGTTCGGGTTGTTATGGGCTCGTACTTTAATCAGTTTAGTTTGGTTCGGTTTTATGGAAATAAAAGGTGGGTATAGTTGGGTATGGGCTTAAATGGTTCGGTCGCTAACAGGTAGGAACTATGGTTGAGAACCGGTTCTTCGATTGATTCCAGCGATTTTCTTTTACCAACTGCATCTGCGCCGCGAGAGCGGCCGCCATGGCGAGCCGGCTACTTCTCTGCCTCCGAAAGATGTGAGCAGCTGCAGCCTCGCCACCTAAGACCGTGTCTCCCTATAGATCTGGTTTCAACCCAAAACTAGGAACCAGGTTCAACCTATAGATCGATGAGTGGTTCAGTTATGGTTTGGTTGGACAGAGCTTACGGTTTGGTTCAGTTTTGGTTACGCGGGACAAATCGTGGGTGTGATTTAGTTTTAGTTTCGAACTTCACGGGAGTGGATATGGTCTAGTTCTGGTTCAGTTAAGAAATCATTGCCAGGTTTAGCGACGCGTCATCGATCGATATCTCCACCCACCGGTCCAGTTCCAGCCTCCGTCCTCCGGAATATCTTTCTCTTTCTTTTCTTCAGGTTTCGTGCTGCACCTAGGCATTATAGTTTTAAAAACCGGACCGATGACCAAACCGGCGGGGCCCTTAGTTCACGGTTCATTGGTTGGACCACTGTTTCGAACCGGTTCAGTTGCTGATAATTAATGATAATATGGATGAAAAATAATTCTAATCTGCTAGACAAATGGACGTATTTTAAGGATACGTGCACTAATATGACACAAATAAGAGCTGTTCCTGTTGGCTTGCTCGGTCCGGCATTCGGCGCATGTTGGAGGTCGTGTGTTTCAACTCCAAGTTAAAACTAATTTATTTTTGTAACTTGTAGTGGCCAGATCAGCGGTCTGTTCCACCAGTTCGGCGTCCGTAGCCGCGGCGCGACGCGTCATCGTCTCATCGATCGATCGATATCTCCACCGGTCCAATTCCAGCCCCCCCCCCCCCCCCGGCGGCATATCTTTCTCTTTCTTTTCTTCATTCAGGTTTCGTGCTGCGCTCGGGCAGCGGCGTTCCTCGTCGTCGTCACAGCGCGCGTGCGTATGCGGTCAGCCCAGTCGTCAAGGGCGTGCGACGAGGACGCGAGATGGTCGCATGAGTTCAGCAGGAAGAGAACAACGGGTCATCTGTTTTTACAGATCACGGGCCAATAGTTTATGAACCGCTAGGTAGCATCGGCTGCATATTCTATGGAAGGCCGCCGGCTGCGACGACCCTTGTCGCCCGTCGGCGGCACGCCAGGTCTCCAATTTGGAATCTGTTCAAGCTTTTTCAATTTAGATATCGGAGTTGCCAGATTGGAATGATGGCTGGTAAACGAACTGCGACCGGGCCGTGATCACGCCGTTTATGACTCTATAAACAGCCTCTGAAGACTGAGGCCCCGTTTGGAATGCAGGATAGGAAAAATCTAGGAATAGGAAAGGAAAACACGTGGAAACCCGAGGGTTTAAAAACATAGGATTTTTTCACAAAAGATCGTTTGGAATGCAGGAAGTAAACCTACAGGAAACCAGACGAAAGATGTTTGCTTAGGAAATCAGTTTAGTTAAAAGAGCAATTAACATGTGTGCCTATCATATTGCTAATATCTATAGTAGTATATGTTTATCCCATCAAGGGCGCTGACTGGTGGGCCATCTGAAAAGCGGTCGAATATCATTGGCATAGGTAAGATGACGCTCGCTCGACACGCTCCTTCCGTGCGCGACACGCACCGAAGCTACGACCCTGTTCATGGCGGAACCTCGATTCCCGCCTATGGCTGGTCCGGAGCTGGCGCGGGTCGCCACGCATCGCCGGGCTTCTCCTCCCCACCTACTCCACCCTTCTCCCGTTCGCCCGAGGCTCAGACATCGCCGACCCCTCCCCCTTTGCTGAGACTTGCTTCTCGCTCTGGATTTTCCCACTGTCTGATGCTGTCAAGCGATAGGAGAGGAATCTGGAGGAGGGAGAAGGTTCGAAGCAGGCTGCTGAACCAGGCGAAGCCGGAGATGGAGAGCTGCTCGGGAGCAACCGGCCGCATTCTCCGCATCGACGTGATTTGGGGTTTGAGGAAGGTGCGCTCGCTGAAGCCTGCTCTCCCTGTCGGCTGGGTGAAGGTTTCAACCTATGCTTTGGGTCGCTGCCACTCTGTTTTGGGGCCGAATCCTCGTCGGCTCCATGCACTGACCTCGCTCCCGCGAGCGAAACGGAAGTTGGGTTCGCTGCGGCGGATTCTATCGGATCCTCGGAGCAGTCCCTGCAAGCGGGGGAGGCCGCGCAGAGCTTCGTCTCCCTTCTCGAGGTTGGTACAGGTACTGAGAAGTCCTTTGCTCAAGCAGCTTGCCACAATCCAGATGGCGTCGGGTTTCTCGAGGAAGGAAATGGAGGCTGCTGTGGGCCTGCTAGATCTCCAGGTACAGGCGTCCCTGCTCTGCAATGTCCTGGTTTCAGTACGGAATCGAGAGGCTCTGTAGTGGTGCCTGAGGAGCAATGGCGGGAACATGTTGGTTTGGTGCCTTGTGGCCAGAAGAGGAAGAAGTTCAAGCTTGTTAAACAGTCTGGGATGGAGTCAGATGGGCTTGGAATGGGTGGTGTTGAGAGCTCGGATGATTTTTTTCATACAGCTATGGGGTTGTCCTTTGCAGCCCATGTGCTGTCCACCTCCACCACAGCCTCTGCAACCTCCACCACCTCCACCTTATCCTACTCCCCACAAGACACCTGTCCATTCCTTTATAACCAAGGTTGCTCCTGGTCCTAGGGTATACTCTTCCCCCCTCCTGGTGGCGGCGGTTGTGGAGCTCACATCTGGTTTACAGTGCTTGGGGCTTGAAGACTGGCTGACTGAAGAAACCAGAGAAGTTGAGATGGGTGATAGAGGCAGAGGGAACCAGGGGAGAGGCAGAGGGAGAGGCAAGGAACAGGAGAGCTGGGATCAACAGGGAGGCCAGCAGCAGTTCCAGCAGAATCCTTTTGAGATGGGGCAGTTCAATCCCCAGTTCTATCCCAATCAACCTCCCTTTGGTTTCATCCCAGGTATGCAACCACCTTGGGGTTTCAATGCTCCTTTCCCTACTTTCCCTGGTCAGCAGCCTTTCAACATGCCTTCCAATCAATGGGTTGCTCCACAACAATAGCAAGCTCCTCAGAACAATGAGATGGTTGAGAAAAGTAAAGTTCAGCAGAAGCCTAAGAAGAAGCAGGGGTCTGTTCAGAGGGAGGCTGCTACCCCTGTGAGTAGTATCAATCAATGGAACTATGTGGATGCAATTTGTCTGTGTTGTGGTGAGCCAGGTCACCTGCAGAGAAACTGTGAGAAGACTCCTCTCTGTTTCATTTGTAAAAGTTCTTCACATGCTGTGGAGAAGTGTCCTGTTAGGAAGAGGCCTCATCAGATGGCTAGATATGTTGGCAGTGGTGCTCCTGGTCTTGGCTTTTATCACATTGAGATCCCTGAAGTGGTTATGCATCCTATTGCATCCACAAAAAATTGTGGTATTGTCTTGGTTGAGGAGGGGTCCTTGACTGCTGCTGAACTGGCCCAAGAGTTCTCCAAGATCTACAAGACAAACTGGCCATGGCAAATCAGAGAGCTAGGTATGGACAATACTTTTCTTGTCAAGTTCCCTCCACACATTGGTGTGGAACAGGTCATTGGTTATCCAAAGTTTGGTGTGTCAAAACCTGGGGTTTGGGTTAAAGTTGAGGCTTGGAATGATGACCCAGAACCAATTGATTCCTTGAAGAAAGTTTGGGTAGTTATTACTGGCTTGCAGACTAAGTGGTGTGAATGGAGTACTTTGGATCAAGTTGTCTCTACTGTGGCATTCTGGAGGATGTGGATTGGCTGAGCATCTTCAGAAATAATGCTAAAGAAGTCAGGGTATTGGTTAAGTGTAAAGACCCTTCCAAGTTACCTGCTGGCAGACTTTTCAATTTCCATGATCACTTGTTTCACCTGGGCTTTAGTCTATATGCTAATGTTCCTGCTGTGGTGTGTGATGAGGCTCGTGATAAAGAGGATCAGAATGATCAGAATCAGAAAGGTGCTGATGATTCTACTGGCCAAGGAGATGGTATGAATCATGAAGGTAGCTCTGGAAATGGTCTGCCCTCTCTTCAAACTAGCTCTGGGAATTTACCAAGGAATGGTGGTCAAGGGACTAGCAGGGTTAGGATGGCTGCTAATTCTGAACTAAGTGCTAATGCTGTTTTCCAATTGTTGGTCCAAAAAGGGGTTGTTGATTCTGAAGGAAACTTCATCTGGGATAATTCTCAGGCTCCAGCTGATGTTGACTCTGAGGTGCAGCAGTTCTGGATACAGGGGCAGCATGAGGAAGAGAATTCTGCTAAAAAACTGGAATCAGAAACTAACTGTCAGGATGTGGACTGTCTGAAGTTACCTGATGATATTATGCCTAGCTTTAAGGATCTGGGTGTGAGAGAGAGAGAGATGACTCCAATATTGAACCAAAAGCTATCAAGAGGCAGAAGCAATGGGGTCCTGTTCAACCCACTAGACAGAGTACAAGAGTGGATAGGTCCAGGAACATTCTTGCTAGAGCTGTTGACTTGAAGAAGAAGAATAATTTAGAGGTTCCCAACTTGAAAGGTATAATGCTTGCTAATCCTTTCAATGTTCTTTCCCCTGTAGAGCTAGAAGTTTTATCTGATAAGATAGGTGTTGTAGTTGATGCTAGTGATCATGTTGATGTAGAGGATAGTCTTAGTTTCATTGTTACTTCATCTGGTCCTAGGAACTTAGATGAAGAAGCAGATGATTGGATTGAAGTCATACATAAGTCTCGGGGCAAGCACCCCAGGAAAAAGTCTTTATGATTAGTGTGTTCTGGAATAGTAGGAGTTTAAATGCTCCTGGTAGACAGAAGTATATAGAAGATACTTTTTTCCCTTTAAGAATAGACTATATTGGCTTTCAAGAGACCAAAAAAGATAGTTTTAGTCGTTCCTTTTTGAAGAATCTGTTAGGTAATAGGAATTTTGCTTGGAATTTATTGCCTTCTTGTGGCACTGTTGGTGGCATTTTAGTAGGTGTTAACTTAGACCTTTTTGATATAGTTGTTTGGGATATTAAATCCTTCTCTGTTAGTGTAGTAGTTAAGAACAAAGTTACTGAATTTGTTTGTAGGATTACTACTGTCTATGGTTCTGCTTATGAGGAGGGCAAGCAAGCTTTTCTCTCTGAGTTGCATGAATTATTCATTAGTTGGGATGGTCCTGCCATGATTGGTGGAGATTTTAACTTGATTAGGTCCCCTGAGGACAAAAATAATAGTAATATAGATTATAGATGGGTAGATAAGTTTAATACTTGGGTGGATCTTTGGGCTCTCATGGAGATTGGTTTATCTGGGAGAGCTTATACCTGGGGTAATAACCAGGCTAACCCTACTATGTGTAAATTAGATAGAGTATTTTGTACTACTAGTTTTGACATGCATTTTCCTTTAGCTAGTGCTAGAGCTCTTCCTAGATTGGGTAGTGATCACACCCCTATTGTTTGGGATTCTGGGGAGCATTGTATCCCAAAGACTTTGAGGTTTAGATTTGAGAAGTGGTGGTTAGCTAGGTCTGATTTTAAAGATATTGTTTGTAAGGCCTGGTCTATCAGGATTTTTAGTCCTAATCCTTTAGATGTTTGGCAAGGTAAAGTTAGGCAGTTTAGGAAGTTAGCCAAAGGTTGGAGCATTAATATTGAAGCTGCCATTAGGAAGAATAAGAAAGAATTAATGGAGGAATATGATTCTTTAGACATTAAAGCTGAATCTCAAGTGCTTTCTGATGATGAGAGGAATAGACTAGCTTGGATTTTTACAGAACTCCAGTCCTACTGGGTTGTAGAAGAAACAAAAGCTAGGCAGAGATCTAGGGATAGGAACATTTTAGAGGGGGATAGGAATACTGCATATTTTCATGCTGTAGCTAATCAGAGAAGGAGGAGAAAGTTAATTCCTGTTTTAGATGGCCCTGATGGACCAGTTACAGAGATTAGTGGCATGTCCAAAATTGTTGTGGACTATTATAAAAATCTTTTTGCTTGGGAACCTAGGCCTGAGTTAAGGCTTAAGCATGATTTTTTCTCTGATGAGGAGAAAATTAGTGAGGAGGAAAACCTTGGCTTGGGTGCTCCTTTTACTGAAGAGGAAGTTAGGGGGGCAGTTTTTGGCTCTTATGCTGAAGGGGCTCCTGGGCCTGATAGCTTGTCTTTTTTGTTTTATCAATCTTTTTGGGATATTATTAAAGATGACCTGCTATCCATGTTTAATGCATGGCATGGGGATCATCTTGATATATTTCGTTTGAACTTTGCCATGATTACCTTGATTCCTAAAGAGAATGATGCTAGAACTATGAAGAAGTTTAGGCCTATTAGTCTGCTAAATTGTTCTTTTAAGATCTTCACTAAGGTTTTGACTAACAGATTAGCTAAAGTGATAGGTAGGATTATCACTCCTAATCAATCTGCTTTTATTAGAGGTAGGTTTATTTTAGAAAGTGTAGTGACAGCTCATGAGATTATTCATGAGGTGCATAGTAGCAAGAGTCAAGGGCTGTTTTTAAAAATAGACTATGAAAAAGCTTATGATAGAGTCAATTTAGATTTTTTGGTTGAGATTCTAGAGCTTAGAGGTTTTTGTCCTATTTTCATTAGGTTTATTAAACAAATCACTCTGGGGGGATCCATAGGGGTCAGGGTTAATGATTTAGAGAGTGACTTTTTCCTTACTGGGAAAGGTCTTAGACAAGGTGATCCCATTGCACCCCTGCTCTTTAACATTATGATTGATGTTTTTTCTAGAATGTTGTCTAAAGGCTCTGTCTGTGGAGCCATAGTGGGTCTTTGTCCTAATTTTGTGTCTGGGGGTGTTAGTTGCTTACAGTATGCTGATGATACTTTACTTTTCTTGAAACCTGATCTTTCTGGGTCCATCAATCTCAAATGGATCCTCACATGTTTTGAACAAATTTCTGGAATGAGAGTCAACTATCATAAAAGTGAGCTCATTCCAATTAATTTAGATGATGATGAGTTTAGACCTTTTTTAGATATTTTTGAATGTGTTGGGGGTAGTTTTCCTGTTAAATATTTGGGGATCCCCTTGCACTTTGATAAACTGAGGAGAGAGGATCTCCAACCTCTTATAGAAAACCTTCTTAAAAGGATTACTGGCTGGAGAGGTAAACTCCTTTCCTATGCTGCTAAAAGAGTGTTGATTCAGGCTTGCTTATCAAGCATCCCTATTTACCTCCTTTCTTTCTTTAAATTCCCCAAATGGTCCATTAAGCTCCTGGATTCTCATATGGCTAACTTCTTCTGGAATGATGAAGAAGATAGACATAAAATTCACCTTGCTAACTGGCCCTCAGTCTGTATGAAAAGAGAGTTTGGAGGTCTGGGAATTCCAAATTTGTTAGACCTTAATTTGTGTTTGCTAGGATCTTGGATTAAAAGGTATATTCAGGGTGAGGGAAAATTATGGAAAAGAATTATAGATGCTAAGTATAGAACTAAAAATCCTAATGTTCTTTGTTGCCATGATATTCACCCTTCTACCTTTTGGAAAGGTGTGATGTGGGCTTCTAGAGCTGTGGAAGTAGGTTATAAATGGCAAGTAGGTAATGGTAAATCTATCAAATTTTGGGAGGACGTGTGGTTTGGTAACTCTACTCTGGCTACTCAATACTGGGAGGTTTACTTGGTTTCCAACCAACAAACCAAAACTATAGCTGATCTTTGGAATGGTAGTAATCTTAGATGTGACTTTAGAAGAACTTTTACTGACCAGATGATGGTCCAGTGGCAGGAAATTTTGGGAATTGCCCAATCAGTTTCTCTGACAGAGGATGAGGATCAACTTATTTGGCAGTATGAGTCTAAGGGTGTTTATTCATCTAGTTCCATGTATGCTTTGGTAAACTTTAGAGGGGTTACTCCTCTTTATTTGCCTGCAGTTTGGAAGCTCAAAGTTCCCCCTAGGATTTAGATTTTTCTTTGGCTCTTTTCCCAAAAAGAAATTCTTACTAGGGATAATCTTAGAGCCAGAGGTGTCCCAAAACCAATGGAATGCTCTCTATGTAAAGATTTTGAATCTGTTAAACATTTATTTTTTGATTGTGTGGTTTCCAGGATGATCTGGACTGATGTTCAGGATATCTTTGGCATTTTAGTTGTTAATTTCGAATCTATTGCTTCAAGATGGCTTGCTAATAAGAAACATTTGCAGTTTAATGTAGTTTCTGCTGCAGTTCTTTGGGGCATCTGGAATAATAGGAATAACATAGTTTTTAATCATGCCCCCTGGATTAACATGAAACAGGTCTGGCGTCTCGTCCTTTCATATCTAAGGAATCGGAAGGTCCCATTGAAAGAGTTGGAGGAGGGGAGGTTCATTCTGTTCATGAAACGGATGATAAACAGGCTGAGGAACCCACTGGAGCTCATGGCAACCTGATCTGCAATGGCTTCGAGTGGATCTCTACTTGGAAAACCACTGCTTCGTCGAGCTATGGGGGACGTGCCTCTCTGTCGTTTCTAGAGACACATCCTGAGGCTACTGATGAGGTTCATGTGGTTCTTTGAGTCAGAGTTTTGTGATGCTTAGCCTGTTATCTCCCCTGCCTCCCTCTGCTCGGAATGTAATCTCTTAAGATTCTAAATTTCTAGCTTCTCTGCACGTGTTTGTGCTTTCTGGTGTTCCCCTTAAGGGTCCTGGAATTAGTTTCCAGCTTAGCTTTAGTTTATTTTGTTTTGTTTCGGCACCTGAGATACTGGTTTGTTTTTGGTTTCATTTTCTGAAATGGAACCGGGGATGTTTCCCTGTTGATCTAAAAAAATCTGAAAAGCGGTCCTCTCTTTACCACATGCTTCTTATCCTCTTCCATAGCATCTTCACCACATTATTAGCTTTTCTCCAATCTCCATTCTTTCATTTGACCAATGCATCTAGAGCCGACGCTACCAAGCAGGCTAGCAGCAGCTTCACCGTACTGTGTCTTCACGGATAAAAGAGCAACGCAACGTGGTTTGGAGCCCTTCGTGCGGCAGTGTAGAGCTGCACTCGGCAAGCAATGACTGCAGCGAGGAATCCCGGTGGCCTGGAGAAACACCGTCGGAGAGGAGTAGCCCGTGCGGCCGGGGCAGGCACAGCCGCCGACAGCAATTTCCTCATCTTAGCTCTCTAATCCCGCGTGTTTTGCTTCGTCAATGGTTGAGATGCCTCGGAGTTCGGGAAGGAATGAAAGAAAATGAGGTCGGACTGGATGTTTGGAATCCTATGAAATTCCTGCAGAAACAAAGGAATGGAGTTCCTATCCTATGAAATTCCCCTTGTATGAACAGGATTCCTCCACTTTTCCTATGATTTTCCCATGTTCCAAACGGGCCCTGAAGATACGGATGCCTATCTGTTGCAAGCTGTTCTGGCTCGATAAACAGTCCGACAGGACCAAAATTTAGCTTTTTAGGCAGCGGGAAGTAACTTATCAGTAGTAACATGTATATATTAGTCTAAGTTACTAACTTCATAGTGCAAAATAATATAGATGTGGTATCATGCAAAGCTCATTTATTATAATATAGACTCATTTTGTCTTAAAATGTGTGATGTTATGGTAACATAGCTAGTTACCACAAGCCTCTTTTCTCATCATTTAATTGCATGCCATGTCATCTAAATACTTAGTTGGCAATACATGTAGGACTATGTTACTACTCAAGTTACTCCCACTATGACTAGTCTTAGATGAGTTAATTAATGACGTGGCCTCCTCTCATTCTCATTGTAAGCCTTTCACAATAGAGTGTATCTTAGCATATTTTCATATGAGCAATTAATACTTAAGAAACAACGAGTAAGTGGAGTCTCTACATTTAATGATTTAGAGGACATGCATGTATGTGATTGGTGTTGCAATGTTTTTTGCCTATGGTTAAGTGCAAGTAGTGTTTCTTAGCTAAGAGCAATTCCAATAGTACAGTCGGCAAGATGGCTATAAGGTTATCTGTAGTCAGTTTATAGTCAAGCAGTATAATAGTTACCTTTAAAAATTTAATACTTTATATGGCAATGGCCCACTCACGTACTCATATAGTGCCTAGGAGCATGCGCAAGAGCTGGCTATTGCACGAGAGCCCACCTCTTTTCTCTCACTTCTTCTCTCTCATCCAACTAAGCAAAACAATACTAGTTTAAACCTATTGTACTTGCTCTAAGATGGTACAACTTCAATCTCTTTCCTCATTAACTATAGTGCCACGTAAGCAAAGTGTCTAGGATACAGCGCTAAGAAACACCCGTTGTGAAAGGCCTAATGACGATTTTGAACGTGGGGTGGGGATGCGTGCTGGTGATGACGATGCTGATTTTGATGTATATTTTGGTGCTAGCTTAGGTTAAAAACTTCTATGGCATGTATATTCCGATGAGGTGTTAGTATATACTAACCCCTTAAGTAATGGTGAACTTGTGATAGTACAACGTCCACTTTTGATATGGTCACCATAGTGGTAGGATGAACTTATGATCCCCTTTTGTCTAATGATGAATGTATGCACCCCTTACTTTATGATCTGTTGTGAGGTTTTCATTGGCTGACTTGTTCTTCCTCTTTCGTCTTAGTGGTATGTGGTGTATGTTATATGTTGATCCAAATTCTATAAAGTATAGGCCAACTTCTGACGAGTGGAGCGAGGCCCGTCGCCGGTTGGGATGAGTCGAAGACCTAGGTTTCCACCGATATATAAACCCCTTGTAAGCCGCTGGTTGGGATGAGTTGCATCTGTGGAATCCCTGGCGTTTGTAAACACTCCCTGATATAGTGAAGTTTCGCTGGCTGGCGCCCGTGGTTTTTTCCTCTCTTTGTTGGAGAGGTTTTTCCACGTTAAATCTGTGTCCCCTTGTTGTGTTTTTCGTTTTCGTTCTTCGTTATCTTCTTATCGCAATTGTAACAGTGTACAGAGGGAGACGTCCAGATTTGAATGATTCATGGAGGATATGCCAAGATCAGGTCAATAGATTCTCGAACAATAGCTACAAAGGATATCACACCAGAGAGGAGGCACAGGAGGAGTATGACAAATTCTTGGTTGCTGAGGTTGTGGCCCATGAAGCAACGGCTGATCAAGAAATGGTTGTTCAAGCTGTTTCAATGCTCCAAGCTATGCATGTGGGAGAAAATGAGAACCGAGATACTAACCCCAACCTCAAGTTCATCATCGTCGCCCTTGTTGTGGTGATCGTGAAGCTCGTTTTGTTCTGGTTCCTCTCTAGTCTCTAACATCGTTGTAAAATGCAATCAGGCCCGTCCAGGGCCCAATGCGAGCTGGGCGGTCGCACAGGGCCACCGAAAACTTGGGGGCCCATTTCCCCGACGCAGGCCTGCTAGGCATTTTATCACCTGTAATTGTTGGTCTAGAGCAAAGTCACCGATGCCCACGTCTTCATCAAGGTCCCAGCGCAACGTGCAAGTCCTTGGATTTTCTCCTGGGCCGGAAGTCAGACCAGCGCACATCTCTAGACTCTAGTCCAAGTCGCCAATTCCTTCTTTTTTGGCTGCAAGTCGCCATTTCCTATCTGAAGCGGAGAGGGCGGAGGCCGAGGCGTCCTAGGTTGGGAAGAGGATCCCCTGACGTGCCCTCTCCTGCCATTGAGTCACTGACAAGTGGGGTCGGCCATAGGTGGGACCCACATGTCAGTGACCGAAAGTCAGTGCACGGTAGGAATAGCTGCGTCAGAGGAGCCACGTCCCCTAGGTTGTACCGGATCGATCGATCTGGCTAAACTTGCGATTATACCAATCTTCTTTGAACAAAATCTCCGATCCATTGATCTGATCCGTCATGCCTATCCGTGAGCGCCTGTTCTCCAAGAACGCCGAACGCCCCCAGTGCATGTACTCCAATTCAGTTGATCAATGCGGTAGCTATTCCCTCATTTCGCAATCACGGTTTGAGCCCAAATCAGTTGACTCTCTTGGTCTCCCGACGCCCGGACTCCCTACCTGGAACTCGAAGGCTGATCAAGGTTTGAGAAATCTTCTTCTAATAACTTTTCTTGAAACATCTAGAATTCAGTTCATGTTGTAATTTAATGCATTCATATTACTTGTTTCTAATTTGAAAAATAGGAAGAACCATTTCTTTTAGAGATAAAAACTATGACTGATGTTTCATAGCTCAACGGAATGCCATTTTAGTAGAAAATGAGGTTAATTTATTGCTTCGGTAGTATACCTTTTAGTAGAATTAGTGTTTGATATTTCTACGTATTGTACGAAATAACACAAATCAGGGGCCTGTTTTGTGTTTGGCACTGGGTTCCCTGATTTCTGGAGACGGCCCTGTATGCAATGACATGGTACTCACCATTTGTGAATCATGGTAACCCCATGCGTCCTCATATGCGCAACCAAACAGCAATGTTTTGTATCAGTGGAGCTAAAAAAGATGTGTGCAACCTATCAAACAAATTAGGGATGTTTGCCCATCCAATGCAACCAGTCAATAAACGGACAACCAAACAAATCGCACAATATGACTCAATGGCCGTTTTGGCCTGGCCATGCCCCTAGAGTCAGAACGAGCTCCAAAATCAATGTTGGCTACCAAACACGTCCCACGTGTGGACGACGACTGTTCTAGATGTGCAACCAAGAAATTTTTAGACATGGGAGTAGCCAGATTGGAATGATGGCTGGTATACGAAACTGCGGGGCTGTGATCACGCTGTTTCTGACTCTTGCACGAGCGGGATTATTATACAACCTTCTGAAGATTCTGAAGATACGGATGCGTATCTGTATACTTACTGTTGCAAGCTGTTCTGGCTCAAGAAACAGTCGGACAGGACCAAAACAGATGCGAACTTGGCTTGGTAGACGAGTTATTAATGGCCTCCTCGCATTCCCATTCTCACATTCTTCTGGTCAAGATGTACAAGCATTTCCAACGGATGTGAGCGATCAAGCAGATAGAATCGGCGTCACAATCCCATCCAGGCAAGCACAAGCAATTACTCGTACATATAATTAAACAACAGAATTCTGAGGAGCGAGTCAGCTCCGGAGACAGGAGGATCGCAGCCCAACAGTGTCCAACTGGATCACGTCCACGAAACCTTCGCCATCCCGATCCGTCAGACAGGTCGTACTCTGACGCTGAACTAATGTGCCCATATGGGATCAGATTTCTCTGCGGAACGGCAGAAAAATCATGTAGCGAGGAGCGACGGGGGTCCTACATCCTAGCCAGGCCAGCTAGCCAAGACAACGACTTGAGACTATGCAAACTGTGCAAATGTACTGGTGGTCTGGAGCTGATCATCGGTCGCCACAGAGAGTTCACACATCACAGCGATCTCCAGCAGTGCACGAGACATCGTGTCTAAGATTGAGCTAGCATCTGGTTCATGTGTTGCATCGGGAACCAGTGATCTAGACAGCCTATGTAGAGCAGACATTGAGGGAGGGGCCACTACTCATGATAGACAGCCAGCTAGTTCAATTTGAATTCTTGAGCGCAACCATGGGATAACACATTGGCAAACACTAGACACGACAGCCGTGTGTGTGCAGTACCAAGATTACTAGTGATCATGAGTGACCATACCGGCTGATCATGTGTTCAATCAGAAACCAGTAGTCTAGACAAGCCATGTCGACTAACTGAGGTAAGGGGCCACTGCTCATGACAGCAAACCAGTTCACTCTTGATTCTTCAGTGCAACCATGGCACACTAGTTCACGACACCCGTGTGTTTAGTGGTATGATTCTAGTGATCACCATACCGGGCGATCTAGACTAGTTCATGTGCTGCGTCAGGTAGACAGCCTATGTTCATGACGCCAAACCAGTACAATAACATTGACAGATATAGTTTACAACAGTTGTGTAGAACTTTCGTCTAAAACAGTAATTGTGTAAGACGTTTCGTCATCTGGTTACTGGGAGGACGAGCATCCGTACAAATCAACAAGAGGCCAACCTCTCACAAACAGTTCATACTCATCAATTAGAAACAGACCAATTGGAGCAAAAGGAATCAACAAACGGTCTGCAAAACAGGTAACGCTAGATAAACCGGAACAGGGGGGAGTTGGACTCCAAACATCAAGTAAAAAATGACATGGTTGGCTATCCAACCTTCCCCTACAGCCTCACAAAGCCAAGCACGCATACCACATTACCACCCTAACATCATGTACACCGCTACAACCCGACATCACATACCTCGGCAATAATCCAAACCCTATCCTAACATAACCTGAATCCTCCTCTCAGCTGATGTTAGTAATCAAACCATCCATCACTCGCGGATGTGGATCACATATGTATTCACATAACTGAGCCAAAAGCCAGCCGCTATTTACACATGATCATCATGCCCCATCCCCATAGGGCTACTCCGTTCTCGATACTTAAATCAAGAACAGAGCAGAGGAGGTCAAAGACAAGCGAAGCATACTATCGGTATTTCGCCACATCAGTACTGCATTACCTAGCCAAGCTCGTCGCATAACTAGCGCACTACCGAGCCATGCTCGTAGCTGCTGCGCCTAGTCCAGCTCTGCAGCCACCGCCTTGCCGCTGCTCGCGCAGGTAACCAAGCAAAGTCTCGGCCTGCAAATCACACAACTGAAGATCAGTTTTCAGCTTCAGCAAAATAAGATATCTGATGCAATCTAAGGAAGACATGAGAATAAGATTAAGTCATGACATAAACAAACTCTAGTGGCAAAACATGGACAAGCATGTACGGAGTATTTCAGTAGGAAATCTCAAGCACACGGTTTCACACGAATATCTAAGTCTCCATGTTTTATAATGACACCAAAGCATTGTTTACGAGCAACAGAACTGTAGATTTGACTTGTAGAAGAGAGAGCCCGCGTCCTCCTGTACTTCCACGATTTAGCAGATCTTGGGCTGTACTAAATAAGTGTGAAATTAAACAAGTGCATATCTCCACCATGTGAACAGGATCTACAAGTCATCACCTGGACTGATCAGTACAAGGCAATGCATAGCAACTACTAGCATAGTAACTGTTACATAGGCACACTGCATTTTCTGCGTCCAGATTTAATAAGCAGTTCAGTACTTGGTGTCAATGGGACTTGAAGCAAACTAACTGATGAGTTCGTTGGACACTGCTCAGTACAATGACAGTGGCATCAGGAGCTCAAACTCAAGACTAGCACTTGAAACATGGGCTGATATATGAATCACCAACTGTTATCACTAAAAGTAAAATTAACAAATCACATCCAATTTCAATATTAGCAAGAGGTATGTTAATCGCATAATACCTTGTGCTTGGCACGAGCAGAGCCAGACTGTGAGAGCGCAACAAGCGGTGGGATGGCCCCTTCTCGAACAAGAAGCGCACGGTTGCTGGAGGACTCGGAGCAGAGCTGCAGCAGGGCCACCACAGCGAACTCCTTCTCCCTGGCAGGGCCGTCCTCGATGGTCTCGACCAGCGCGGGTATCCCGCCAGCTTCCACCACAGCATCGCGGCCATCGGGTATGCTCGCAAGGCTCGCGAGAACCACCATTGCCTTCTCCGACGTGCCAGTGCCGCGCTCGCCGATGAGGTGCACGAGCGGCACGACGCCGCCCGCGCTCACAGCTCGCTCCTTGTTCCGGCGCGCGGAGCAGAGACGGTAGAGGGTGGTGAGGGCATCCTTCTTTCCTCGGGTGGAGCCCGCGGAGAGGAGCGCCACGAGCGGCGCGATGGCGCCGCACGCGCCGATGGTGGCGCGGTTCTCTTCGATGCCCGAAAGGCTGAGCAGCGCGCAGGCTGCGTTCTGCTTGGCGGACGCCGTGCCGGTTCGCAGCGCGTAGACGAGCGGCTTGATGGCGCCGGCGGCCGTGATGGCCGAGCGGTTGCGCTCCTCGAGGGACAGGTTGAGCAGCGCCGTGACCGCGTTCTCCTGCGCCACCGGGTCGGTGCTCCGCAGCAGCGGCACGAGCGCCGGGATCGCGCCGGACACGCCGACGAGCTCGCGGATGTCGGAGCGGTGCTTGGCCAGCAGCCTTATCCTGGCCGCTGCCGCGCGGCGGGCGTCGGGAGCGGCGTCGGGCCCCAGCGCCTGCACGCACGCCAGCACGAAGGGCTCGACGCGCTCGAGCGGCGACGCGTCCTCGGACAGATCCATGGACTCGAGATCGTTCAGATCCACGGCGCCCGGCTGCGGCGCGTCGGATCTGGGCGTGGCCGAGGCCGCCGCCGCGAGGCGCTCGAGCTCCCCGGATATGTCGGAGTTGAAGCTGGAGTAGTCGGAGAAGTCGCGGGAGAGCTCGAGCATCTCCGTGGCGGCCGCGTTGGCGGAGGAGGACTTGGCGACGGCCGCCGGGTGCGCGGGCCCCGCGGTGGCCGCCAGCTCGCTGAGGCGGAAGTCGATGACGGAGTCGGTGAGGTTCTCCATGTCGGAGTCCGCGTCGTCGGCGGCAGCGGCGGCGCGCATAACGCGGGAGGTGGGCCCCGGAGGGGAGTCCGGGTGCAGGAGCGCGGAGCGGATGGTGCGCATGGAGTGGCCCGGGCGGCGCGCCGCCGCCGACGCCGCCGAGGAAGACGTGCACGGGTTGTGTCTGGGCGAGAGGATCTGGGAGCCGGCGAGCGAGACCATGGCGTCGGCGCGTGGGGGCGGGAGTGATGATGAGGGGGAAGGTGGTGGTTGAGCTAGGCGATGTCCTGGTACTAATGTGTACACACACCGGTATACTCCGATGTGTATACTGGAGGGAGTAGTATGGCCGTGCACAGACACAGCAGTTCACCCACTACGCACCGGAACGGAGAATGAGGAAGGGGACGGTAGTGCGCCGTGGATCTTTGTAGCCCACCTTTTCGCCCCGGGTTGACGACGGACAGGTGTCTACGTTGCCCATGCCTTAGTGCTAAAAAAGCATCACATACTCATCAGATGTCTCGCCTCCTCGATGACATGTAGGGTCCCGCATGGTCGGCACCGAGCTGTCAGCGGAAGGGCGGGCGAGACCGTGAGAGAGAGAGAGAGTGGGAGAAGAGTTCTGCTGGCGGAAAGCGCCAGTGTGCCAGTGGGTGGCCACCGCCGGTATACTTTTGGTGGTGGCTGTGGAAGCAAGGAATCACTTTTCCGTTTGTTTGTTTGTTCCTGCCCGTGCCAGGCAAAGATCCTGCAGGCCGGCCTAGGCCGCGTTGGGCGCGACGGAATCGTCGTATCCTATCGATCACACGGACGGCCGTTCCGTGCTCCGCTTCCTCCGTCTGGCAGGGGCGACTGCAACTGCAACGGCAACGGTGGGCGCGCCAGTTGGCTTGGAAATCTGCGCCGGCCGACTGTTTTGCTGCGGCTTTTCCCAGCTGCCAGAGGTGGACGGAACCGGCTCCTCTAACTTGAAGAAGGCAAGTCAGAGAGGTACAGTGCTATGCTAGTGTAAAACCATGAAGGAAAGTCAGGGCACTGTAGCAGACGCTGTTCATTACGTATTATAGTTAATCATCTCAGGTAATGACTGTAGCATTAAACTTCCAAACTGATTTTTTTTACCCCTTAATTTTAACTGTAATTAATGATTATAAATGTATACGATTAATTTATACTATACAACTTAATTTGAATTGTATTAGACTTAAATCATATGTTTTTAAAGAAGGCAAGTTAGAGAACTGTTGTCTCTCTAACTTTGCTTCAGTACGTTAGAGGAGCCAGCTCCGAGGTGGACGCTTTGCACGCCTCGCAGTCGCAGCCACGCGCGCTCGGGGTCAAAAGGGATCATCAGTCAGGGGTTCAGGTGCGCTTGGTCTTGTGGCGGGAGCTGTGAAAGCCGAAAATTTCACCAGAGAAAAGTTACGCGAGGCGAGGTAGCCACGACGATGTGTGGCGCGGTGGCGCTAGCGTGACCGGCGATGATGATGCTTCTTTTGTTAATCGCAAGACATGATGTCTCTTTTTTCGCACGCACGGGCCATGTAATGATGTCAGTGATGTCTGTCCCTTTTTTCGCTTATGATGAAGCTTGAGGGTTTTGGTTTGATAACCGTGTTAGCCTAGCTTTCAGTACCCGCTTTCGACAGCAGTACAAGATGCAGAGTTGCAGACCCACTCCACTACAACACGAGCGACGGAGAAAGCATTGCACTACAGGCTGGCAGGCAATCTCGCCTAGATCCGCAACGCTGCTTGCGTGCTACTGCTAGAGCAAAATCAGCCGTTGGGATGGTTACTAGTAGTATTAAACAAAGATTGTGCCGATACTTTACTTGGAAACAAGCGCTCTTGATCATTTTTAAAGACAAGGCATGACAAAATTGTGTACTTACTTGTTCAGCGGATAAGTGTTAGTACATGATTAATGGTGGAAGTTGAATGAGATTTTCGGAACCACTCGTCTTTGTGATCTTGTACGGGAGAGGGTGAATAAGGTTTTTGAAAAGCGCTCTGCGCGACTGTTCAAGTTCGTCAACACGGTACGTCTTTCCGGTCGTCAAATCGCACCTACTGCATGTTGACTTCTTCGACATGCTACTACACCAACGGCGATACATCGACAACCGATCAGTACGTACACCGTCATTAGATTTGTTGTTTTACTATGGCTGTTAGTGCGTATACTCTGCTACTGTTTATGTTGATCAATACATCTAGTATGCTAGAGGTTTACGTGATTGTAGTTGTTGCTGTCATGATTTATATTCTAGAATTAATTGTGGGAATTATGCCTAATATTCCAATAATCCAAAAACCTTATTATAGAGCAAAATCAGCCGTTGGGATTGCTAGTATTAAGCAAAGATTGTGCCGATACTTTACTTGGAAACAAGCGCTCTTGATCATTTTTAAACACAAGGCATGACAAAATTGTGTACTTACTTGTTCAGCGGATATGTGTTAGTACATGATTAATGGTGGAAGTTGAATGAGGTCGAAAACACCACTTCATCCTGCTCCGCGAGCGGCTGGGCAAACCCTAAGGGCCGACGCTAGCCCTACTTTTCATCCTTCCTCCTTACCCGTTGTCATGCATCGACTAGATTGTGGACTACATGACGGGCTGCGATCTACTTTTCTTCCTAGATGCCTTCTCAGGCTACATTAAATCAAGATGGCAAAGGACGATGAGCAGAAAACAACATTCATCCCCCCTGCAAGTGCATGCCTTTTGGTCTAAAGAATGCCGGAGAACCTTTCAGAGGCTCATGTGTTTGCTATCGACTGTTAGGAATAGACAACTTGTATTCCTCTAGGGTCAAAGGCCACAATATATAGTACATGTACAGGTGAAAATATGCAGGAAAACCCCCTAACAAGTGGGGACATACAATATACAAATATACATCTAACACCCCCCCCCCCCCCCTCAAACTCATGGTGGCTCGACAACACTGAGTTTGGAGAGAAAGAAAGTATGCTGCGCAATGGTCTGTGCCTTCATAAAGAAATCCGTCAACTGTAACTCTGAAGGCACATACTAAAGCGCAACAACCTGAGCTTGTACCTGAGCACGTGTATAGAAATCATCAATACCAATATGCTTGGTAAGCTCATGCTTGACCGGATCACGTGCAATACTAATAGCACCTATACTGCCAGATAAAACCAGAGTGGGTGTGGTAATAGAGACCCCAAAATCCGCAAGCAACCACCGTAACCAGGTCACCTCAGCAGTCAACAAGGCCATAGCACGCAACTCAGCCTCAACACTCGAACGGGAAACCGCTGTCTGTTTCTTCGTCTTCCAAGCAATAAGCGAACCACTAAGAAACACACAGTAAGCAGACAGTAAACGACGATCCGTAGGATCACTCGCCCACGTAGCATCTGAATAGCACTGGAGCTGAAGGGAGCTGGAACGATGAAAGAAAAGGCGACGAGTGATCGTGTCACGAAGATAACGAAGAACACGAAGAAGATGACTATAGTGAACAGTGGTAGGAGCGGAAACAAACTGACTCAGAATATGAACAGGATAAGATATGTCAGGATGTGTGACAACAAGATAAACAAGACTCCCAACAAGATGGCGATAACGCGTCGGATCAGGAAGAGGATCACCATTAGTAGGACGAAGCTTGACATTAAGCTCCATAGGGGTCTCAACAGTGCGCTCATCCCCAAAAGCACCACGAACAAGAAGGTCCTGAATATGATTTTCCTGGGAGATGAAAAAAACATCAGAAGTGGAGGAAACCTCAATCCCAAGAAAGTATCGAAGAGGACCAAGATCAGTCATAAGAAACTGATCACGAAGACGAGCCTTAACAAAGGCTATATACTCAGGATCATCACCAGTAATGATCATATCATCAACATAGAGAAGAAAAAGAGTGCGTCCACGAGGAGAAGTGTGAACAAACAGCGCTGGATCATGAGCACTAGGGGAGAAACCAGCAGCAGTCACTACAGAGGCAATGCGCTCAAACCAGGCACGAGGGGCCTGTTTGAGGCCATAAAGAGAACGTCGGAGACGACAAACCATCCCCGCGGGAAAAGAATACCCTGGAGGAGGCTGCATATAAACCTCCTCACTCAACTCGCCATTGAGAAAGACGTTCTGAATATCAAGCTGGGACACAGACCAGTGACGAACAGAAGCAACAACAAGAAGAGTACGCACAGTGGTCATATGAGCCATAGGAGCAAAGGTCTCATCATAGTCACGACTGTGCTCCTGCTGAAAACCACGAGCCACAAGACGCGCTTTATAACGCTCAAGAGATCCATCAGAGCGGGTCTTAATTTTATAGACCCACTTACACATGATAGGACGAACACCGGGAGGGGGAGAAACAAGATCCCAAGTGCCAGTGCGCTCATTCAGGATGATGCTCAGCATCCCGATAAGAAGTCGGCTCAGAGACAACGGAAAGACCATACTGACTAGGAGAGTAATGGTTGGGGCACGACGCTGACGAACAGGACGAGTAGAGGGAAGCTCATCAGAGGTAGACGACTCATGAGACAACGATGAAGAAGAAGGGATAGCAGAGGAAGGCTCTGGAGATCGAGGAGAACAAGGGGAACTAGACGGAGTAGAGGAGGATGGTGTCGAAGAAGAGACATCAGGGGGAGGGGGTCCTGAAGAAGACACAATAGGAGTAGAAGGAGGTGTGTCAGGAAAAAGAAGAAAAGAGATATCTTCCACCGGGTAGGTACCAGCGTCTCATCAAAAGTAACGTCGCGAAAAATACACATCCGATGATGTCGGTGATATCCGTCCCTTTTTTCGCTTGTGATGAAGCTTGAGGGTTTTGGTTTGATAACCGTGTTAACCTAGCTTTCAGGAGCGCTTTCGACAGCAGTACAAGATGCAGAGTTGCAGACCACTCCACTACAACACGAGCGACGGAGAAAGCATTTCACTACAGGCTGGCAGGCAATCTCGCCTAGATCCGCAACGCTGCTTGCGTGCTACTGCTAGAGCAAAATCAGCCGTTGTCATGGTTAGTATTAAGCAAAGATTGTGCCCATACTTTACTTGGAAACAAGCGCTCTTGATCATTTTTAAAGACAAGGCATGACAAAATTGTGTACTTACTTGTTCAGCGGATATGTGTTAGTACATGATTAATGGTGGAAGTTGAATGAGGTCGGAAACACCACTTCATCCTGTTCCGCGAACTATTAGAAATAATGGGCTAAATCATAAGTTTTATGCGTGATTTTAGATTAGATTTTTTCTAAGTCTCAAAGCCTATATGTGATTTGTCCCAAGTTGATGACAGCTCACATATGTATGGCAAGAGCAGTGGGAGCTAAAGTTTAGTCCCACATAGAAAGTTGAAGGAGAGTTGCACCACCTTATAAGGTGGAGTATTGCACCACTTTGTAACTGAGTGACAATAAGAGAGCTACACGCGCGCTTCTCCTTCGACGCCGCTCGCACGCCTTGTCACGACGCATGCGCCGCGGGTTGCGGGAATCGAGCCGAGCTTTATTTTGCTGTTTAGGAAAATGTGTGCGGTTAGACAAACGTGTCAACAGTTAGTGGATTCGGGTCGCTTCCGGGTCGTGGGTTATCTGTAACCGACTCGAACGTGCGCGACGTGGGCTTGGTCCACTTTGTGTCTTGTACGGGATTTTCAAGCCGCTCTATATAAAACGCATGTGCGGCTTCCACAACGCATAACACCAAACCAATCTAGGGTTTTGCCATCCTCTCTACTTGCGTCGTCGTCGTAGTCTACTTCATCCCGCTTGCTGGCGTGCACCGACGGTCGGGAGAGCAGGTCTCCGAAACCACTCGCCTTTGTGATCATGTACGGGAGAGGGCAAATAAGGTTTTTGGAAAGCGCTCTGCGCGATTGCTCAAGTTCGTCATCACGGTGCGTCTTTCCGGTAGTCAAACCGGACCTACTGCACGTCGACTTCTTCGACAGGCTACTACACTAACGGAGACTACATCGACAACCGATCAGTACGTACACCGTCATTAGATCTGTTGTTTTACTATGGATGTTAGTGTGTATACTCTGCTACTGTTCATGTTGATCAATACATCTAGTATGTTAGAGGTTCACGTGATTGTAGTTGTTGATGTCATGATTTATATTCTGGAATTAATTGTGAAAATTATGCCTAATATTCCAACAATCCAAAAACCTTATTATAGGCAATTTCCTGAATTAAACATGGGACACTTGGCTGATGCTATGAAGCCGAAAAAATTTACCGGTGTTCATTTTAAGAGGTGGCAGTATAAGACCACTATGTGGCTGTAAGCTCTGAAAGTATTCGAGGCTAGTGAAGGTTTACCTGAAGGGACTATATCTGACGAGGTTCTGAACAAGTTTAAGGAAAGCAATTTTGCCTTTGTGGGATGCGTTCTGAGTGTTCTTGACAACAAGCTGTTTGATGTGTATATAGATGGAAAAGAGCTCTGGGAGGCACTGGACACTAAGTTCGGTGTAGCAGATACTGGCAGTGAGCTGTACATCATGGAGAACTTTTATGATTACAGGATGGTTAACAACCGTTCTATAGTTGAGCATGTTCATGAGATACAGTGCTTTGCCAAGGAGTTTGAAATCCTCAAGTGTATCTTACCCGACAAGTTTGTGACTGGATGCATTATTGCAAAGTTGCCTTCTTTGTGGAGGAATTTCGCCACAACTCTCAAACACAAGAGACAGGAGATATCGGTTGAAAACCTGATAGCGTCTCTTGATGTTGAGGAGAAGGCTCGGGCTAAGGATACTGCTGAGAGAGGAGGCGAGGGTCAGTCTAGCGCCTACATGGCACAGAAAAAGACCTTCGGCAAGAACAAGGGGAACTATAAGCCCTCGTTCAACAAGCCTGAAAAGACTACAAACTTTAAGAAGAAGAAGCCAAACAAGGCCGAGCTATATTGTTATTCATGTGGAGAGTTCAGCCACTTTTCCAAGGACTGCCCAATACGTGCAGATTGTAGAGGGAAAGGTGGGAAGACTTTCAATGTCATGACCGCTAGCAACACTGATGGATATGGTAATTTATTTACTGTCCTTTCAGTATTTCAATCACCATGTTGGTGGATTTATACGGGTGGTAATGTTCATGTGTGTGCTGACATCTTTATGTTCACTTCTTATCAGGTCGCGCGGGATTCATCCATCCTAATGGGGAATGGATCACATGCTTCTGTTCGTGGTGTTGGCACGGTGGATCTAAAGTTTACTTCCGGAAATATCATGCAGCTGAGGGACGTGCAGCATGTCCCTACTATGAACAAGAATCTCGTTAGTGGCTCCCTTCTATGCAGAGATGGGTTTAAGGTTGTGTTAGAGTCCAATAAAGTCGTTGTTTCGAAACATGGACAATTTATTGGTAAAGGTTATAAGTTCGGAGGCTTGTTTCGGTTTTCACTTTCAGAGTTTTGTAATAAATTCGTGAATCATATTTGTGGTGGTGTTAATGATGATATTAGTGTTTGACATTCTCGTTTATGTCACATTAATTTTGGTTTGATGTCTCGGATGTCCAGTATGAGTTTAATTCCGAATTTCACTATTGCCAAAGTTCTAAGTGCCATAGTTATGTGCAATCAAAGCAACCTCGAAAGCCTCACATGGCTGCCAAGGAGAGAAACTTGGCACATCTAGAACTCATACATTCTGATCTATGCGAGATAAATGGTGTGTTGACAAAAGATGGAAAGAGATATTTAATGACGTTGATAGATGATGCTACTAAATTCTGCTATGTCTACTTGTTGCAAACTAAAGATGAGGCTTTAGACTACTTTAAAATTTATAAGGCTAAAGTTGAAAATCAACTAGAGAGAACGATCAAGCGTCTTAGGTCGGATCATGGTGGTGAGTATTTTCCCAAAATATTTGATGAATTCTATGAGGAACACGAAATTATTCATGATAGGACGCCTCCCTACCCGCCCCAATCGAACGGGGTTGCCGAGAGGAAAAACCGCATGCTGACTGACTTGGTGGGGGGAGGCTTTGTTGACTTCATGTCATGTCCTGAATAGAGTTCCTAACAAGAACAAAGAAAAGACCCCTTATGAGGAGTGGGCTGGGAGAAAACCATCACTTTCGTATATGCGCACTTGGGGGTGATTTGCAAAGGTCAACATACCGATTCCCAAGAAACGCAAGCTCGAACCTAAGACAGTGGATTGTATCTTTCTAGGATATGCTCCACAGAGTGTAGGCTATAAATTTTTAGTGGTTAAATCTGAGGTACCTGATATGCATGTTGATACTATAATGGAATCTCGTGATGCAACATTCTTTGAGAATATTTTTCCTATGAAAGATATGCATAGCATTGGTAGAATTTCTTCTGAAATACTTCCTGAATCTAGTGCATCTATTGAGAATTATGAACAACCACATGAGGAAGTCTTTGAGAAGGATTACAATGAACCTCTCATGAGGAGTAAGAGATAGAGGATTGCGAAATCCTTTGGTAATGATTTCATCGTGTACCTTGTGGACGATACTACCAGATCCATTGCTGAGGCATATGCATCTCCTGATGTAGATGGCTGAAAAGAAACTGTCCAAAATGAGATGGACTCGATTCTTTCTAATAGAACTTGGGAATTATCAAAACGACCCTATGGTTGTAAACCTGTGGGCTGTAAGTGGGTGTTTAAGAAGAAGCTAAGGCCTGATGGTACTATTGAGAAGTACAAGGCGCGACTTGTAGCTAAGGTCTACGTACAGAAAGAAGGCAGAGATTACTTTGACACCTATTCACCCGTCGCTGGACTGACCACCATTCGAGTACTACTATCCCTGGCTGCCTCTTATGGTCTTCTCGTTCATCAAATGGACGTGAAGACAACTTTCCTTAATGGAGAGTTAGAAGAGGATATCTATATAGATCAGCCGGATGGGTTTGTGGTAAAAGGTGAAGAGACAAAGGTGTGCAAGTTATTAAAATCTTTATATGGCCTGAAACAAGCACCTAAGAAATGGCATGAAAAGTTTGACAGAACTCTACTTTCTGCTGGCTTTGTCATTAATGAGGTTGATAGGTGTGTTTACTATAGCCATGGTGGGGGCAATAGCGTTATATTATGTTTGTATGTGGATGAAATTCTGATCTTTGGTACAAACATGAAAGTGACAAATGAAGTTAAGTCTTTCCTGTCAAAGAGTTTTGATATGAAAGATCTGGGAGAGGCTGATGTGATTCTGAACATCAAGATTATTAAGAACGAGAATGGGATTACTTTAACGCAATCTCATTATGTTGAGAAGGTATTGAGCCGATTTGGCTTTATTGATGGCAAGACTTCTCCAACACCTTATGATCCCAGTTTGACATTACGAAAGAATAAGAAAGAACCAACAGATCAACTGAAATATTCACAAGTTATTGGGTCTCTCATGTACTTAGCAAACACTACAAGACCCGCTATCTCTTTTGCTGTGAGAAAGTTGAGCAGGTTCATGTCTAACTCGGGTATTGATCATTGCCATGCACTTGAAAGGGTCATGCGCTATCTATGTGGTAAAATGAGCTATGTGATTCACTATTTAGGGCACCCTGTTGTGCTTGAAGGATATAGTGATTCGAACTGGATCTCTGACGTTGATGAACTCTATGCCATGAGCGGGTATGAGTTTACCCTTGGAGGTGGCACGGTGTCATGGAGATCCCGTAGACAGACCATATTGACGAGGTCAACTATGGAAGTAGAGCTTACTGCTTTAGAAACAACCACTATTGAGTCAGAATGGCTGCATGGGCTCTTGATGGACTTGCATGTGGTTGAAAAACCTGTGTCGGCAATCCTTTGAATTGTGACAACCAAACTGTTATTGTCAAAGTGAATAATTCTAAGGATAACGCGAAGTCATCAAGACACGTGAAGAGACGTTTGAAATATGTCATGAAATTGAGAAACTCCGGAGTAATAACTCTTACGTATATTCAAACAGATAAAAACCTGGCAGATCCCTTTACAAAGGGACTATCATGAAATGTGATAGAAAGTGCATCTAGGTAGATGGGGTTGAGAGCCATGGATGTCACACCTAGTGGTAACCCAACCTATGTGATCGGAGATCCCGTGAATTAGGACCTGGGAAGAACAAGCTAATGGTTTGACTGAGTAGAGTATTTGGTAACCCTCTCTATGTGAAGATGCATAACTCTCATAGTCTGTAGGCAGGTTGGCAACAAGCCTTAATGTGTTTCTGTTGGCTTTAACTAGCAAAGATGCCGTCCTATAGGGCACTCTTGAAATAACACACCTATATGAGCTCGACTGTAAACGTCGCGGTCTATGAGATTTGGGTGATCTCTAGTAAACTCATGAAGAGACCAGGGAGTATGACGCATATGCTCCAACCCGCGGGGTAGGCTACTGGCAGTCAGGTACTAGTTATGATTTTGAGTGAAATCTATTGGCACCAAACTTGCAATTCAAGGTTTATCCATTGCTCAAGTTGTTGATAGACGTAGTTCAAGATTCTAGGCAGAAGTTTAACTTAACAGTCTCTGTTGAAACACTGGTATATAAACAAGTAGCGAGAATTGGCAAATCTTTAAATGGGCATTTGAGATCTGGTGGGGGATTGTTAGAGATAATGGGCTAAATCATTAGTACCATGTGTGATTTCATATTTTCCCTAAATCTCAAAGCCCATGTATGTGGAAGCCCATATGTGATTTGGCCTAAGTTGGTGGCAGCTCACATGTGTATGACAAGAGTAGTGGGAGCTAAAGTTTAGTCCCACATGGGAAGTTGAAGGAGAGTTGCACCACCTTATAAGGTAGAGTGTTGCACCACTTTGTAAGTGAGTGACAATAAGAGAGCTACATGCGCGCTCCTCCTCCGACGACGCCGCTCACGCGCACGCACGCTCGCCTCGTCACATCACGACCCGCGGCGCCGCGGGTTGTGGGAATCTCGCCGAGCCGAGCGTTAGACATGTAGGGGTTCGTAGCATGGAAAACAAAATTTTTCTATCGCATACAAACAAACAAGCCAAGATCTATCTACTAGATTGTAGCAACGAGTCGATAGAGGAACTCACCCTCGAAGATTCCAAAGCGGTTAACGAGAGCAGATTCTCGTGGGTGATGTAGTCGTACTCTTTCCGATCTCAAGATCGCGTAGACGATCCTTCCGGCGCCGCGTTCCCGCAGCGCTCCCGCAGTCGGTCACACGTTCGGTACTCGACGAAGACCTTCCTCTCCCTTGTTCCAGCAGGCAGCGGAGGTTGTAGCACTCTCCTCGCGATTCCGGCAGCACAACGGCGTGGTACCGGAGGTAGAGGGGAAATCCCGCAGGGCTTCGCCTTAAGCCGGTGCGAGTATGGTGGAGCTTATGAGAGAAGCTATTAGTGGTCTAGTAATTAGACACACCAATTAGAGGGCTCTAAACCAATTAGAAGGCTCTAAACCGAATAGCTCTAAACCGGGGTCTAGATCTAGGGTTTAGTTTAGAGGATAGGAAACTTGTGTGTGTTGGGAGGGAGCCCTGCCCCTCCTTATATAGGTGGGAGGGGCTGGCCGGCCAAGGGGAGGGAGTGGAGTCCCTCCCCAACTCGGCCTAGGTGGGGCGCCGGCTTGGGGAGGAGGACTCCTCCCTCAAGTCGGTTTCCTCCTCTCCTCCCACTTCCCAAAAACTGCCGTTTGACTTTCAAACTAGCCGTTTGACTTTTTCAATTTAGGATTCAATTTAATCCTTTATTTGGGACAGCAAGAACACTTAGTACATGATGCAATCATTCCAACATGTAATGACACATTCATGTACCCCTTCCCCCCCGGAGTGCCGGACAATCCGGGACCTTCTAGAATGTTCCCGATGGAAACACCGGAATCATTCCCGAACTCCGAAACGGGACTTTCCTTATATGAATCTTATTCTCCGGACCATTCCGGATCACCTCGTGATATCCCGGATCCCATCCGAGACTCCGAACAACATTCGGTCTCTTTCTCATAATACCATAACTACTCAAACAACGTCGAATCCTTAAGTGTGTCTCCCTACGGTTCGTGAATTATGCGGACATGATCGAGACACTTCTCCGAACAATAACCAATAGAGGAATCTGGAAATTCATATGGCTCCCACATATTTCTACGATTACTTTGCGATCGAATGAACCACTTACATATGATACCAATTTCCCTTTGTCTCACGATATGTTACTTATCCGAGGTCATGATCGTCGGTATCTCTGCATACCTAGTTCAACCTCGTTACTGATAAGTACTCTTTTCTCGTTCCCGTGATATGTGATCCCTTGTGACCAAGTCACATGCTTGCAAGCTAATTGGATGACATTTCACCGAGAGGGCCCAGAGAATATCTATCCGTCATGTGGATGGACAAATCCCACTCTTGATCCATGTGTTTCAACCAATACTTTCCGAACACCCAATGCCACTTTTATAGCCACCCTGTTACGGTGTGGTGTTTGATGACATCAAAGCATCCATCCAGTAAAGGCAATATGCATGATCTCATGGTCGAAGGAATTAGGTTACTATGTATCAGAAAGCATATAGCAATTGAACTATTGAAATGACTTGATCTTTATGCTACGCTTATCTATAGGAGTATGTCCACCATATCATTCTCCTAACGATATGATCTTGTTGTTAATAACATCTCAATGTTCATGATAGGGAAACCACAATCATCTATTAACCAACAAGCTAGTGAAGTATAGAGGCTATACTAGGGACTTCAAATTAAGTTTACAAATCACACAAGTATTAATGGTTTCCTTGTTAATACTATTATAGCATGAATGTAAACATTTATCATAAACACAAAGATATATAATAATAACTACATTTATTATTACCTCTAGGGCATATCTCCAACAGTCTCCCACTTGCACTAGAGTCAATAATCTAGTTTCAAACCTTTGTGTATTCAACACCTATGGCTTTCCGGTGTTGCATGTACACGATTGCTAGTGGTCAACTGATCTCCGGATCTGACACTTCCAGGTCCGTGTGTAATTGCATGTCTTTGCGTCTCTACGCATCACTCATTCTCTAATGAGATGGCTTTGTATAATTTGGTCTTTCGGTGTGACCTTTAGTTCTTTGGGGTTAAAACATGTTGATAATATTGTCGCACAATATATCTTCATAGTATTATCCCGCTGTGAACTACACCTAGTTTGATAACAAACTACTTGACACAAATGCCCTCTTTTGCTGCTAACATAGCAGTCATACACTTAGCCTTTTGTTGCAGTATCTGTCACAATGTCTTAACTTTGGAACTCATCCAAATCCATTATGGAACTCACTTTCCATTATATTGTGCCACCCTTAATTTAGATTGAGATAAACTTAATTTGTACTCTGTGACAAAACTAGTATCAATGTAGTACTTTTACAATGAACTAACCATCTATTTGTCACTTCTACAAATAATATACTCTTAGTTCTTCCAAAAGATCATAAGAATATCCTTACTATCGTCCAATGATCATCTTATGAATCATTCTGGTATATGCTCATAATATTTATAGCATAGGACATATCTGGATTTGTACATATCACAGTATGATTGATATAAATACTCTTTGTGATTTCATACATCAAGTATCAATCTATACTTGATTATTTGTTTCACTATACCAAAATGTCAATACACTTGAATATATCATCAACATTGAACTCATTCAATCCTTTCTGTGCGACAAGAAACTCTCTTGTAGTTTCTATATTGAACTCATTCAATATCTTGTCTATGTACTTCTGGCACAACCATATTAGCGTCTATTGATGCCAAATATTTGGGTTTTGCCTAAGTCTTTCATCGGAATGAAATTCTTAATATGTGTTAATAAAAGATACATTTATTTCCAATCAACAATATGTCTTCCACATAATGTATTAGAAACATGTCTTAGCGCTCCCACTTAATTTCTTGCAAATGCAAGCATCTTCATTGTCTCCGATGAAATTAAACTCTTTTAACAGTTTCATCATAGTGAAGATTCCAACTCCGCTATGCTTACTTTAACCATTGAAGTTTGCATATGCTTTTAGCATCCTTTGAATTAACAAAACCCTATGGACCGTGTTATGCACATGTCCTAGGTAACGATTCTATTAGAAGAACTTGTTTTGTTTATTCAACTACCATATAACAAATTATATGTAGTGGTTGCTACATTAATCCGTCTAGACTAAATATCACTATGAAAGATCAAATCTTGTCATAGTCAACCTTTGAACATTTTGTGAACTCTTTCCCAACATGTCGACCATTTCATAGATGTGCAACATCCATGTCTACTTCTTTATAGATCCAAACACAACTGTAAGGTCTTACACCTTTTTCGAGGGTCCTTCAAATTCAAAACTTGATTTCTCGTGTATGGAACTATCACGGATTATATGGCTTCAAGCCATTTGACGGAGTCAGGGCCCATCATCGCTTCTTTGCATGTAGTCGGTTCATTATTCTCAAATAATGATTCAACCCTCAAATCTTGGTATTTGATTGTTTACCCGATCTACTTGTTTCAATAGGAACTTAGATCTCCGTGACCACAACCTTTGAGGCACGTGAGCCATGAGTATTGTTGCCGCCTCCGGAACACTTTTCGGCGCTGCGCAACTCTGCACATACAGCTAAGGTTCTTTTAACCTTATCAAAGTTCTATTGTCCTCCCACTTTAACTTTTCACGAAAAATTCCTTCTCAAAGAAACTTGACGTTCTAAGCGACAAACACTTTTGTCTCCGGTGTTTTGGAGGAATACTTAACAGTAATACAAAGACAGGTTTATCCGACTTTGGTTGCAAACATCTTTCTTATGCATAGCATACCAATGTTTAAGAAAGGACTACTTGGGTTTTATCCCAAACCATAACCTTATATGGTGTCATTTCAACGGATTATGATGGAGCTCTTTTCAGTGGAAAAACGGTAATCTCTAAAGCTTTTAATCTTTAAAATATAATGGCAGTTTTATAAATTATACCTTTGATCTTACCATGTCAAACAAGGTTTAATTACATATCTCGAACGCTCCATACACTTATGGTGTTTCGGGAAAATGCAAATCCACGGAACGATTCCTTAAATCTTAGGTATTATGCTAAACTTGTAATTCAAATATCTTCCTTTATGATCTTTATCATAAACTATTCATATTCTTGTTACAATGATTTTGCACTTCATCTTGAAAGTCTTTTGAACTTTTCAAATATTTCATACTTCATCCTTATTAAGTAAATATTCATATATTCACTCAAATTTTCGGAGAAAGCATATGAAGTTGAAATCCATCGCTCTTGACTACACATAATGGACTTCGTACAACAATATGTACAAGTTCCAATTAGCTAGTCATTCGTTCCCTTTTGGCCTATGAACGAAGTTTTAATTATCTCTAGGAAAGTTTCACAAGCGTTATTTGATCAAAATCAAATAGACTCCAAAATTCCATCCATATGGATTTTCTTCATGTTTTCTTTCCAATATAATTTAAACGGCGATGTCACTTCCTAAGTGATCTTTCAATCAATTTGTCTTTCGACATTTTAGCACTAGTTTTATGGATGTGATTTCTCCAACGAGATTTGTGAATCATCCATCTTTTATGGATTACGGAAATTATTTGAACAACCCTTTTGTTCTCATAATACCTGATAAAACAAATCTTTGAAGGCAAGCTTTGATGTTTAACAAGCAACGCAATAACCCTTTATTTGTTCTCGATGAACATCATCACATATTCTTTTGCTTGTTACTTAGGCCATTGTAGTTCATGAATTGTGTTGCTTCGTATGACGATTCACACCAACAAATTCAGTATCAAATACTTGAGAACCACATTGTTTAATAAGCAAAGAATATAGCCATAACATGTATATCATCTATATACTTAAACTGAACAATTCTAGTCTTTTCTTTTCTGCCATATATTTATGAGATTCTCTTTCAATATTTCCTTTTCTATTTGAAAGAATCTATCAACATCAATAGTGGAGTCATACATATGACACATAATCCAAAGCGTGTATAATTAAATACAAATGTCTTTGGACTTGCACTTTGAAGTAGATCACCATCATCAAATGTTTGGTGTTCTTCCAAATTCCTTTCTTTAGTAATCTCTTGGTGTAGTAAACAATTTACCTACATCAAATATTCACCTTATCATGGAATGTCCATGATCAAGCTACTTTTAGCTTATAACGATGAATTATGAGTATAATGTTGCTTTCCAAAACATTTTGGAGGATTAGGACAACTAGTGTCTCCAACCTTTTGCAAATTTTCATCAAATATGAGAACATGACTTTTGCCATATTATACTCTATCATGTTGTAACCAAAACTTTGTTTCAGATATCACAATATCTTCCACATATCATGGTTTCTGAAACAACTCTTTCAGATCCTAGATAACCTTGATATTAAGACAATTCTTTGAATATCAAGAATCACGGAGACAAACATGATACTTTATATACTAACACTTGGAATTGTTACTCTTGATTTAATACCAATTATTAAACTTCATGGAGTAACCGGAACTTACTGAAAGTTTGCAATAGGACTTTTAAACTTTAGATTAACACTTCAAAACAATACGATACCAGTTCGTAAAGTAACTAACCAGAATTCTATAGTTCTATCATCTCAATTATAACTAAGCGCAAGGTGGTAAACGGATGCCAATGACTACAACAACTATGCAAATTCACTTTGATTTAGTTTATGATAAATTGAGTTCTAATTAATAATTGAATTAATCTAGGTGAACTCCCACTCAAAACAATATCCCTCACATTGTTTTAGTGATCACACGAACCAAATCCACCACATCAAAACCGATCATCACGAGAGTTGATGTAGCTTCAATGGCGAACAATCAACATGTTCATCATATCTACTATATGACTCATGCTTTACCTTTCGGCGATCCGTGTTCCTGAGGCCATGTCTGTACATGCTAGGCTCGTCAAGATCAAACCTTAGCTTCCGCATAAGCAAATCTGGCTTGCTTACGTTGTAGTCACCCGCGGAATCAAAGACACCCGATCATCACGTGGTGCTTCGAAGCAGCAAGTTTTGGCAACGGTGCATACTAAGGGTGAACACTTTTAGAACTTGAAATTTATGTGCATGAGGGATCATCTTATAATGCTACCGTCGTCTACTAAGCAATACAAGATGCATAAAGGATTAACATCACATGCAATTCATAATATGTGATATGATATGGCCTTTCGTCTTTGTGCTTCCGATCTCCATCTTCAAGCACGAACATGATCTCCATCATTACCGGCATAGCATCAAGGTCAATGACGCTTCTTCATGGTTGTCGTCCACCAGCTTCAACTATTACAACTATTTTGAATAGACACGCAGGTCTTAACAGAAATTAAAGACAACCATATGGCTCCTGCCGGTTGCCAACTTACAATAAGGAACATTGCATACATCATATATAATCACAATCATGGCCATATCACATCACTGCACACCCCTGCAAAACAAAGTTAGACGCCTCTACTTTCTTTGCATGTTTTACGTGGTTTGGGGCTGTTAATAAGTGTCGCTCTAACTTACGAACATGAACCACAACATTGATACTAGTATTGTTAATCACCCGTTGTAAATTGGATCTTAACTATGCTAGGAGAAACAGGCACCCGCAAAGCCACTTATGCAATACAAGTTGCATGTTAAGCGTGGAGCAAGTCTCATGAACGATGTCATGTAAGGTTAGCCCGGGCCGCTTCATCCCAACATACCGCAAGATGCAAAGTACACAAGAAGCAATCGACAATAAAAGCATCAACGCCCACAATGACCATTGTGTTCTACTCGTGCAACAGATCTACATATAGACACGGCTCTGATACCACTGTAGGGGTTCGTAGCATGGAAAACAAAATTTTTCTATCGCATACAAACAAACAAGCCAAGATCTATCTACTAGATTGTAGCAACGAGTCGATAGAGGAACTCACCCTCGAAGATTCCAAAGCGGTTAACGAGAGCAGATTCTCGTGGGTGATGTAGTCGTACTCTTTCCGATCTCAAGATCGCGTAGACGATCCTTCCGGCGCCGCGTTCCCGCAGCGCTCCCGCAGTCGGTCACACGTTCGGTACTCGACGAAGACCTTCCTCTCCCTTGTTCCAGCAGGCAGCGGAGGTTGTAGCACTCTCCTCGCGATTCCGGCAGCACAACGGCGTGGTACCGGAGGTAGAGGGGAAATCCCGCAGGGCTTCGCCTTAAGCCGGTGCGAGTATGGTGGAGCTTATGAGAGAAGCTATTAGTGGTCTAGTAATTAGACACACCAATTAGAGGGCTCTAAACCAATTAGAAGGCTCTAAACCGAATAGCTCTAAACCGGGGTCTAGATCTAGGGTTTAGTTTAGAGGATAGGAAACTTGTGTGTGTTGGGAGGGAGCCCTGCCCCTCCTTATATAGGTGGGAGGGGCTGGCCGGCCAAGGGGAGGGAGTGGAGTCCCTCCCCAACTCGGCCTAGGTGGGGCGCCGGCTTGGGGAGGAGGACTCCTCCCTCAAGTCGGTTTCCTCCTCTCCTCCCACTTCCCAAAAACTGCCGTTTGACTTTCAAACTAGCCGTTTGACTTTTTCAATTTAGGATTCAATTTAATCCTTTATTTGGGACAGCAAGAACACTTAGTACATGATGCAATCATTCCAACATGTAATGACACATTCATGTACCCCTTCCCCCCCGGAGTGCCGGACAATCCGGGACCTTCTAGAATGTTCCCGATGGAAACACCGGAATCATTCCCGAACTCCGAAACGGGACTTTCCTTATATGAATCTTATTCTCCGGACCATTCCGGATCACCTCGTGATATCCCGGATCCCATCCGAGACTCCGAACAACATTCGGTCTCTTTCTCATAATACCATAACTACTCAAACAACGTCGAATCCTTAAGTGTGTCTCCCTACGGTTCGTGAATTATGCGGACATGATCGAGACACTTCTCCGAACAATAACCAATAGAGGAATCTGGAAATTCATATGGCTCCCACATATTTCTACGATTACTTTGCGATCGAATGAACCACTTACATATGATACCAATTTCCCTTTGTCTCACGATATGTTACTTATCCGAGGTCATGATCGTCGGTATCTCTGCATACCTAGTTCAACCTCGTTACTGATAAGTACTCTTTTCTCGTTCCCGTGATATGTGATCCCTTGTGACCAAGTCACATGCTTGCAAGCTAATTGGATGACATTTCACCGAGAGGGCCCAGAGAATATCTATCCGTCATGTGGATGGACAAATCCCACTCTTGATCCATGTGTTTCAACCAATACTTTCCGAACACCCAATGCCACTTTTATAGCCACCCTGTTACGGTGTGGTGTTTGATGACATCAAAGCATCCATCCAGTAAAGGCAATATGCATGATCTCATGGTCGAAGGAATTAGGTTACTATGTATCAGAAAGCATATAGCAATTGAACTATTGAAATGACTTGATCTTTATGCTACGCTTATCTATAGGAGTATGTCCACCATATCATTCTCCTAACGATATGATCTTGTTGTTAATAACATCTCAATGTTCATGATAGGGAAACCACAATCATCTATTAACCAACAAGCTAGTGAAGTATAGAGGCTATACTAGGGACTTCAAATTAAGTTTACAAATCACACAAGTATTAATGGTTTCCTTGTTAATACTATTATAGCATGAATGTAAACATTTATCATAAACACAAAGATATATAATAATAACTACATTTATTATTACCTCTAGGGCATATCTCCAACAAGACAGACGTGTCAATAGTTAGTGGGTTCGGGTCGCTCCCAGATCGTGGGCTATCTGTAACCGACTCGAACGTGTGTGACATGGGCTTGGTCCACTTCGTGTCCTGTACGGGATTTCCGAGCCGCTCTATATAAAACGCCCGTGCGGCTTCCACAACGCATAACACCAAACCAATCTAGGGTTTTGCCATCCTCTTTGTTTGCACCGCCACCGTAGTCTACTCCACCCCGATTGTCGGCGTGCACTGGCGGTCAGGAGAGCAGGTCTCCCGAACCACTTGCCTTTGTGATCTTGTGTGGGAGAGGGCGAATAAGGTTTTTGGGAAGCGCTCTGCGCGACTGCTCAAGTTCATCATCACGGCGCGTCTTTCCGGTCATCAAGCCGGACCTACTGCACGTCAACTTCTTCGACAGGCTACTACACCAACGGCTCCTATATCGACAATCGATCAGTACGTACACCGTCATCGGATCTGTTGTTTTACTATGGCTGTTAGTGCGTATACTCTACTACTGTTCATGTTTATCAATACATCTAGTATGTTAGAGGTTCACGTGATTGTAGCTGTTGCTGTCATGATTTATATTTTTGAATTAATTGTGGAAATTATGCCTAATATTCCAACAGAGAGGCTAGGCAAACCCTAAATCAGACCGACGCCAGCCCTACTTTTCCTCCTTCCTCCTTACCCGTTGTCACGCATCGACTAGATTGTGGACTACATGGCGGGCTGCGATCTACTTTGCTTCTTGGATGCCTTCTCAGGCTACCATCAAATCAAGATGGCAAATGAGGATGAGGAGAAAACAACATTAATCCCCCCTTGCGGTGTGTTCTGCTACAAGTACATGCCTTTCGGTCTAAAGAATGCCGGAGAACCTTTCAGAGGCTCATGTGCATTGCTATCTGCAAGCAGATGGACAAAAATGCAGAGGCGTACGTCGACGACATCGTCGTGAAAACACGCGAGGAGCACACGCTCACCGCGGACCTCGAGGAGACCTCCGCCAACTGCGCATGGTGAAATTTAAGCTCAATCCTGCCAAATGCGCCTTTGGGGTACCGTCATCCAAGCTCCTCGGTTTCCTTGTCTCCTATCGCGACATCAAAGAAAACCCTGACAAGGTCTGCTCTATTGAGGAAATACGACCGTCGTGGTGGCTGAAGGATATGCAACACCTGGAGGGGTGCATGGATTCCCTCGGTCGTTTCATCTGGAAGCTCAGCGAGAAGGCACTGCCCTTTTTCAAGATCATGAAGTGATCAGGAACCTTTAAGTGGACTTCAGAAGCCGATGCCATCTTTGAACATCTCAAGCGATACCTTACAAGCCCTCCAATCATGGTTGCCCCACGGATCCGCGAGCCTTTACTGTTGTACATGGTCACGAAATCTCTAGTTCGATAAGTCGCTTGTGATGCCGATAGGGATCTAGGTGTCGGGTTTGGGCTCAATCAATGGAGTGATTCCATGTTCTGGGCAGCGAGGGGAGGATCTTGGGTTGGAAGTCATGTTAACTCACACTCGATAGACATCCTGGTGGTGCCCTGGGTGCCAAAGGACCTGGTATCCCTTGCCTATGATTTTATAAGGGCAGTGGGTCACATGCAAGGGCTCCAGGAGCTGTTTTCACATTTTTTTTAGATTTTGTTTGGTGCTGCCCAAAAAAGGCGAAACCCGCCGGCGGCCGCGGCAACGCGACGGTCGGTGAAATCTTGGACCCAGGCATGCATACAGCCTAGGTACCCCATGGGGCACCCCCAAACCATTTTTCCCTGAAAATTGAGAGTGTCTTATAGGGTACATACAGTTAGAAACCGCATTTACCAGGTCGTAACTCAAAAAATACAGTATATGATTGCACACGAGATAAATACCCACCTCCTGGGAATGGCCATGCACCATGGCGTAGCATGCATGGAAATTTCCTTGGGCTCATGGGTGCACCCTAATCTTGTACCTCCTTTGAGAAAACACCGGTTTTTCAGGTTCAGAAAATGGAAAGTCGAGATTTCTCCAAATGACCATGAAATATCTAGTTGGAGAAATCGCTTGCGATGCCAAGAGGGAGATAGGTGTCGGGTTTGGGCTCAATCCATGGAGTGTTTCCATGTTCTGGGCAGTGAAGGGGGAATCTAGGGTTGGAAGCCATGTTAACTCACACTTGATAGACATCCTGGTGGTGCCCTGGGTGCCAAAGGACCTGGTTTTCCTTGCCTATGATTTTAAAAGGGAAGTGGGTCACATGCAAGGGCTCTAGGAGTTGTTTTCACATTTTTTTTATTTTTTAGATTTTGTTTGGTGCTGCCCAAAAAACGGCGAAACCTGCTGGCGGCCGCGGCAACGCAACGGTCGGTGCAATCTTGGACCGAGTCATGCATCCATCCTAGGTACCCCATGGTGCACCCAAAACCATTTTTCCCTAAAAATTGAGAGTGTCTTATAGGGTACATACAGTTAGAAACCGCATTTATTGGGTCGTAACTCAAAAAAATACAGTATATGCTTGCACCACGACATAAATACCCACCTCCCGGCAATGGCCATGCACCATGGTGTAGCATGCATGGAAATTGCCTTGGGCCCATGGGCGCGCCCTAATCTTGCACCTCCTTTGGGAAAACACCAGGTTTTCGGGTTCAGAAAATGGAAAGTCGAGATTTCTCCAAATGACCATGAAATCTCTAGTTGGAGAAGTCACTTGCGATGCCAATAGGGAGCTAGGTGTCGGGTTTGGGCTCAATCCATGGAGTGATTCCATGTTATGGGAAGCGAGGGGGGCATCTAGGGTTGGAATCCATGTTAACTCACACTCGGTAGACATCCTCGTGGTGCCCTGGCTGCCAAAGGATCTGGTATGCCTTGCCTATGATTTTATGAGGACTGTGGTTCACATGCAAGGGCTCCAGGAGCCGTTTTCACATTTTTCTTATTATTTTTAGATTTTGTTTGGTGCTGCCCAAAAAAATGGCGAAACTCGCTGGCGGCCGCGTCAACGCAACAGTAGGTGCAATCTTGGACCCAGGCATGCATCCATCCTAGGTACCCCATGAGGCACCCCAAACCATTTTCCCTGAAAATTGAGAGTGTCTTATATGGTACATACAGTTAGAAACCGCATTTATCGGGCCGTAACTCAAAAAATACAGTATATGCTTGCACCACAAGATAAATACCCACCTCCTGGGAATGGCCATGCACCATGGTGTAGCATGCGTGGAAATTGTCTCGGGCCCATGGGCGCGCCCTAATCTTGCACCTCCTTTGGAAAAACACCAGTTTTCGGGTTCAGAAAATGGAAAGTCGATATTTCTCCAAATGACCACGAAATCTCTAGTTGCAGAAGTCGCTTGCGATGCCGAGAGGGAGCTAGGTGCCGAGTTTGGGCTCAATCCATGGAGTGGTTCCATGTTCTTCTTCCTCCTGCCCCCACCTTCCTCCATTTGCATTAGCCATGGCTCCCCGGAGGAGAGGAAGATCGACCATGCGCATGGAGAGAAAGGAGAGAGCTCGCCGCCTTGGACTTCCTGCTCAACCAGCTGCTCATTTCCCCCCTTGCACAAAGACCCAATCTCTCCTATCAATGCGCTGAATATTCCAGCAGGCTGGGGCTACTCCCGCTCCCAGTACAGTATTATTCTTCTATGTTTTCTTCTTCCTCTTCTATGTCTACTTCTTATTCTTCTTATTACTATGCTACATATTCTAGGGCAGCCGTGGACCCTAAAAGCAGCACGATGGCGGCGGTGGTGCTGAATGTTCCAGCAGGCCAGGGCTCCTCCCGGTACAGTCTTCTTCTTCTTAGTCTACTTGTTATTCTTCTTCTTATTACTATGCTACATATTCTAGGGTGGCCGTGGACCCTGAAAGCAGCACGATGGCGGCGATGACGTTGAATGTTCCAGCAGGCCAGGGTTCCTCCCGGTATAGTCTTCTTCTTCTTCTTCTTCTCTTTTTTCTTCTTCTTCTATGTCTAGTTCTTATTCTTCTTCTTCTTATTATTACTCTGCTACATATTCCAAGGCAGCCGTGGATGCTAAAAAAAGCATGATGGCGGTGGCAGCTCTGAGTGTTCTAGCAGGATAGGGCTCCTCTCGATACAGTCTTCTTCTTCTTCTCTGTTTTCTTCTTCTTCTACTATGTCTATTTCTTCTTCTTCTTCTTAATATGCTACATATTCTAGGGCGGTCGTGGATCTTGAAATCAGCACGATGGCGACGGCGTCGCAGGACCCGTTCGTCCATGTTCCCCGGCTCAGCGAGGTAGGAAATCCCGATATGCATTTGGTTTTATTTTTGAGGTTCTAAATGTGGAAATATTAGATCGTGTATGCCCGCAAGTAGCCTCCAAGTAGGGACCACGCTCAATCTTTGTAGACACATTTGGGGTTTTTGTGACTTGAATATTGTGCTTCCCTGGAACATGCAGTACAATTATAGAGTACCTATTTTAAATAACATCAACGATGCAGCAAGCGAAGGACGATTGCCGTGACAAGGTGGCCGCAATCAATGCCAAGATAGACAACCAACTATAGGGTGCATGCTCCCTAACCCAGGCTAATGATCGCCTTCAAAGGCATTTGTCTCTACAGAAGGAGATCACGCTTGATTTTTCACTTAACATCAAGAGGCTCGAAGCAGAGCGCGACGAGCTGCGGAGGGTGATCAACGAGCTGCAGAAGTTGATCGCACACAGCTTGTCAAAACAAGACCTGGCCATCAATTTAATTATGAAGATCTTGTGTGCCAAGAAGAATCTCCAGAATAGATGCGTCCTCCTGCTGGACGAAGCCACCGAGACACGCAAAGAATGCATCATCGAAGCAAAGGCTGCCATCGAAGGCTACAATGACAGGGATTGTTGCCTGGATGCATTGAGATGGATGAAGGAGGACATGGGCCGAGGTCTCACCGTGTTGAAGAGTCCAAACAAGGAGAACGGGGAGCTAACAACAATGCCCAATTCAGATTCCGAGTAGAGGGGGCAGGAATCTTGGTTCATGCTCTACTGCTTTTGTAATTTATATATGTCGTGCAATTAAGGAATCTTGGAGCATCTCATTATTTCTCTATTTATCTTACTTGCCTGTCAACTGAATTATGGGTTTGTGTTCTCATGAATGGTCATCATACTTTATTTCCATTATGTATCTGAGGTTGGAATTAGATTATGATGACTATGCCACTACTATTTGGTTACATTGGAAAAACCCACAACACCCTTAATTGGATATAGTCCCACGTTGCTTTGAAATTGAAATTAGGACTATGCCACTACTTTATCCTGTTGAATTGGGAAAAGGCTATATTGCTCTGAAATTGAAATTAGGACTATGCCACTACTTTATACTGTTGAATTGGGAAAAAGGCTATATTGCTCTAACATGGAAATTAGAAATATGCCACTAGTTTATCGTGTTGAATTGGTAAAAAGCCTATATTGCTCTGACATTGGAATTAGGACTGTGCCACTAGTTGATTCTGTTAAATTTTGAACAATCCTTGATTGCTCTATCCTTCAAATTATGACTTTGACACTATTAATTGTTTAAATTATGGAAACTAACCACATATTTTTGTTGCAACAGAAGAGACGAAAGCTCAACCCAAAACTGCCGACCTGGCTAAAGGACAAGATGGCTATCCAAATGGAGAAGCAGAATTTTCAGAAAGTGTCCCATGACCGCCTGAGAAAAGAAGTCACCATCCTTTATGACAAGTGCCACAATCTGAAAGTGGACATCGCCGGCTGGAAGGAACTTCACGAGAAAGGTATCACCCTGGCGCATGCGAAGAAGGAGATCATCAAGGATCTCATGGTGGATAATCTTAAGCTTACTAATAAGCTTGTCGCTTCCCAGACGGAGCGCTTGAACCAGCGGAAGGCGCACGTCCAAGTATTGAGGGAGCAGGTAAACACCAAAGCGGACCTGATCAAACGAACCCTCGAACTGGAGCTTCTTAGGAAGGAAAATGAGCATCTCCGCACCAGGATCAGTGCAAACTATAACTTCCTCTAAAATTAGTTTGCAAACTATGTGTTCTGACGGGCCAAATCGTGTGTTTATCCATGTAGTAGTGATTTTGTAAACGTGGACCTCTCTCTATGAAAACTATGCTTTCTTCTGGAAGGTTATTTTGTTCAAGGATTGAGTTTGGATTAGTCAAGATATCACAACTGCAAGTCTTACAGTTAACTAGTTTCAGATATTGCCATGGCACAAATTATTCATCTAAAATTTCCTTGTTTGTCTATAGCTTGTCCTTATTCACCTTGAGCTCCTTCTTCAGATCCTTTAACAGATCCGCAATGCAGTACTCTAGCTTCTTATTCTCTTCCATGAGATGATCCCTCTCCTTTTCTGCCTTCTGAATCTTCCTTGCAGTTCCCACCACCAAGCTCCCATTGATTGTGTCATTTAGTTCTGACCGCAAATGCTTGATTTCCTACTCCAGCTCCTGATTTCCTACCAAGAGCTTGTAATTTTTTGCAACTACATCAACATCACGGGCATCTGTAAATCTCCCGACCTTTCGACCTCATACATATCCCAAAACTAGGCCAAAAATTTCTTAAGTGTGTCTGGCCACTCAAGATCCACCCACTCTACTGCTTTACACACCGGGCCAACCTAAAAAAACAGGAGACCTAATTATCAACATAACACTACATAATTTTCTTCATGTCGCCATTGTACAGAAGGAAAGCAAACCTGATTTGTACAACCCAAAAACCTTCTTCTAGTGTTACTGCCTTCAAATGTAACATATTTCCTTAGTTTAAGCCCATGGTCACATGGTACTTCCCAATCAAGATCTAGGACCTCCCAATCGGGGTCGTAGATCATGAGTGGTACCTATAAGGGAATGAAAAGCTAGAAATAAACACGATTGCACGCACATTTCAAGTCTTGGGTCGAGGTAATTACCAATGCCTAACCATTGCTGAGAAAATAGAGGAACTCACATCGGGAGGGAAGACTCGATGTCGGAGAGAAAGCTGTTGCTGCTCGACTGGTCGTCCTCGTGTTTTAATTACCAATACCAGGGCGGCATGGCGAATGCGGCCGGGGTGACGGGTCGGCGACGGTTAGGAGAGAGAGGAGGGTAGTGAGTGGAGAGATAAGGAGTGGGGAAAGTGAAGTGCGTCAATATTGCAACATTGACTAAATTGGCATGATACAATGGTTTAATTGATACAATGTCCCGTGGCTAGATTACTATCTCATATCTAAAAGTTTTTCTCTTCTTTCATTTTAATTTGTAAAATTAATCATGTACCTCCTCCTTCCCAATTTGTTTGACTTATAGCAACATACAAAATATTATGTACCGAACAATATAGGATTATGGTTTATGGTTTAGGGTCTAATGAACTATTTATTGTACTAACCCCTTAACCCTTATTCCTAAATCCTAGACCTGTTCGTCCAATAGATCACTATCTCCTACTTAGTAATTTTTTCCTAAACCCTACGCTCGTTCATCCATGATAGTACTTCCTTCTAAGTAACAGATAGTTATCCAGCGATTAGTCAAATTACTGATCTCACAGAGCACTATATTACATCATAATCATGTCAACTACAAGGTACTATATATCACCTTGTTCAGTGATGGTTTCAATGAATGATATGTCCCAAAATCCCAACAGCTCACAACACATTATATTACAATCTCTCAACAATCATAATCTTAGAAACAAATATATCACATGATCTCAGCAAACATAATCATGTCAACTACAATGTACTTGTGTCTTATTACAACAATGATGCTTTCATCGAGTGACATGTCCGAAAATATCAACAGCTCACAAAACATCGGATTGCAATCTCTGAACAAACACGACCACATCAACACAGTTTCAAAGCAACAACAATCTTTGTTACAAATACAGGCAGGGGAACCCTGCGGTCTATCTGACAATCCCTGGGTAGCAGCTCTCATCAGATCTGATCAACGTCTATCGCCTCATTATGTTCAACCACAACAGGGGCCTCTACATCCACTACAACCTGTCCAACAACACCAGAAATGGCAGCTAGTAAGAACACCTTTCTGGTTTGCTTCTTTCGTCGCATAATCCGCATCAGATCATCGGTATCCAAAACCTCTATGAACTCCTGCTTCTTATGATGCCACCATCGGAGTTGTGCCATCTTCTTAGGGCCAATAATGATTTCCTTACCAATCATCTCTCTCAGTTCAACAAGAGTTATGTTTTTGGAATCGATGGCTATCTCCACAGTACATGACGAAATTCGCTTATTAACTCCGCCATCAAGTTTTGCTGTGTATGAATCCACCTCTAGGTGTATATTGAACTTAGCTTGATCAACATCTAGTGGTCCGTAAACTCGAGCATCAGAAGCTCTAGTAGCGAGATCTCCAGTATCTTCATACATATCATCAATCATCTCTTCAACTTTCACCTGATGATCAGAACACTTCCAAAGCATCCGAAGCTCATGGGAGTGCTCAATTTGCACATAGGTATCACTCATTTTATGCCACACCAATTTTTCCCTCTGTCTGGATCCCAAGGAATTCTAGAATGAAGCATATCTATCAGCTGCGAAACAGACACAACCTCTTTGTAGTTGACAAGCAGGCGCACATCCTGCCCAAACACAACCCTCTCGTAAACAACATCTAGTTTTGTAGTGTACTGGCGGACATGAACCGTGAATTCATATAGGTCCGCTGCATCGAAGTTGTTCCTAATTTGATTAAAAAGGGGACCTTTCAGTTCATTCGACATTACTTTGCAGTAACTAATATACTTGCAAGACAAGGCACAAAAAAGAACAATTCACCTCCCGCTCTTCTCTCGGGTGGTTTTCTTCGAGATCTGGGTTGCACGACCCTGCACTGCAGCCGAACACTCCGCCGCCGGCCTAGCTTTTCTCTTCAACCCGCTGCTCGTAGGTACCCTGTCAGCAGACTTCTGGCTGACCTCCTCGCTAACCTGGGCTGCTCGTTGTGCCCGACATGTTGGCTCCGACAAAGCCGAATCAGTCGCCAACGTAGCTACCACCTAGCCTCGCTTGACATGCCGCCGCCGGATTTAGTGTGTGTGTGTGTGTGTGTCTGGGTGGGGAGGGGGAGGGGCGGGGAAAAAAATGACCGTCGCCGCCATTGAACCGGATTCAGTGTAGGGGGAGGGAGAAAAAGGACCGCCGCCACCGCTACCGAATTCAGTGTCGGGGGTTAGGAAAGTACATAAATTGATTTGCCTATGCGACACGTGGATGGTGACTTAGAAGGGGCACAGTAGGGGCAGGACAGGTACTAATGTAACGGAATATCCTAACATAACGGCTAAGTTTTGAAAATATTTGGTTTGGCCACCATTCAATCGAAATGCCCCTCTCGGAAATTACCCCTCCAACTTTTTGAATCACGGTCATTACACGCAACTCGGACCCCGCGATGCCTTCGCCTGCGAATTTTGGGCCGCAAAGTAACAAGCCCCTCCTCGGTGCGCACCCTCGCCGGTAAGGCTTTCATAAGTGGTTTCTACTGGCCAACAGTGCTCCATGATGCCACTGAGCTCGTCAAGGCACGTGAGGCCTATCAATTCCACACCAAGCAAATACATCAGTCGGCGCAAGAAACCAAAACATTCCACTCTCGTGACCATTCGTGGTCTAGGGGCTGTACATATTGGGACCCTTCCCTCACATGCTCAGGGGCTATCGCTACCTTATGTCGCTATCGACACATTCACGAAGTGGGAAAAATTGGAGCTTGTTCGCACCATGCTAGCAAAATCTGCTGTCAAGTTCATCAAGGTTTGTTGTGTCGCTTCGGCGTACCCAACTGCATCATCACCGACAATGGCATCCAAATTACCAGTGGATTGGTCAAGTCCTATTGTGCGAACCTTGGCATCAAGTTTTTCTATGCCTCTTTTGCTCACCCATGAAGCAACGGCCAGGCCGAGCGCGCCAATGCCGAGGTGCTCAAATGACTCAATACCAAGAGCTTCAACAAGCTTAAGGGCCACAATAAGGGTTGTATCAAGGCACTTCCATCTATGCTCTAGTTGATTTGCACAACAGCGACAAAGCCCACTTGTGAAACACCCTTCTCCCTTGTCTACGAGACGGAAGCAGTTCTCCCTACCAAGCTCACCCATGGGTCTCCATGAGTCCTCACCTTTGATGAATCTCGCCAAGGCAACCTGTGGGAGGAGGAATTGCTGCTCCTCAAGGAAGCTTGTCGTTGCGCGCCATTTGTGTTTCCCGCTACCAGCAAGGCCTGCATTGCTACCACAGCCGCAATATCCGCCCCCATACCCTTGAGGTTGGTGACCTTTTCCTCCGGAGGATACTTTCTTGAGAAAGCCTCAACAAACATTCACCTATATGGATGGGCCCCTTTAGGGTCATACAAGTTTCCTGACCTGGCACGGGGGAGACTGGAGATAGAATAAGGATTTCCGGTGGCGAATCCTTAGAACATCTAGCACCTCTGCAAGTTCTACCATGAAATATCTCATGAACGTCGACACTAGTCCGCGGGAGTTTCTACCCACCCCTATGGAGCGCTTGTAATGAACAGACCCATGCAAGCAATAAAATAAAATCATGTCATGTTTGTATGCACTCATGGTATCTCTACTGTGTCTCAAACAAGCGGGGGCTAGGAACGGTGCCCATTCTTGGGTCAGCCACATCGCCAAAATCCCAAGTGACTTGAGCTCTGGCTCACGGGACTGATCACCCTACACACGTCACCTCGCCAAGGTCCTCGGCGCTTTACCTCCTCATGTAACACACATACGTAAACCAAATAAGAGCATGCATTCATCCCGTTTGCAAACCTAATGGCACAAATATGCCCCTAAAGCAGAGTGCACAGGCCCGGTCCTACTTCGCAAGGAAGTAGCTAGGGTCCTCGTGAGAGGTCCCTCTCGAGGCCCATAAGGTGTCCTTGTTGGGGGCTTGCCTATGTAAGCAAAATAGAGCAAAAGCAAGTCCTCAGGGGGCACCATGAGGTGTGCTCTGCGAGGCCTCACAAGGGAGACTCGTCGAGGCTCACAAGGTGCCCTCGCCTAAGTCTCGCAGAAGGCTTATCTACACAGAAGCCATCATGGGATGCGCTTTGTGAGGCCTCACGAGAGGTCCTCGCGGAAGCCCATGAGATGTTCTCGCATGTGTATCATAAGATACCTATATCCAGAGCATCCCAAGAGGTAATTCTAGAGGCCCACCAGGTTCCCTCACCGAGAACTTGCCTATGTTAGAAAAATAGAGCAGAAGCAAGTCTTCTAGGGGGGCACCACGAGGTGCACTCCGTGAGGCCTCACAAGGGTTCCTCGCCGAGGACCATAGGGTGTCCTCACCTAAGTCTCCAAATATACCATTCTCCAAAGCCTCATGAGAGGTATCGCTTGAGGCCCACAAGGTTCCCTCACCAAGGCGCAACTCACAGGAACAACTCCTTGCTGAAGCTAAGCGCAAGATACTTTGTGACACTCGCCTCTCTTCTCTCTAATCCTATGCTTTTTAGAAGGCTATGGATAAGAGCAAGGAACAAATCATGAGTGGCACGTGCAAAACACATATATTACACTAACCATCCCACGAGGGAAGTGTCTTGATAGGAACATGTCTGTTACATACATCGTAGAGTACAGTTCGAGACTTCTTGGGCCGTGCGCCATGGGTGCCTACTCCTATGAAGCACAGTCTTCATCATCCTTCACGGGTGTCCCTCCATGATCTGTGTCAGAGGCCGCCTCGCTTGAATGGTTAGAGGCCATGTTGTCGACCACCTTGCACTGGAAGATCTTCAAAAGGGAATCCACGTGCCTTTGTGCCTCTATTGCAAGTGCGCTGGTGATATTTAATGGTACCTTCCTTCAGTTGAAAAGCTTCCATGGGAAGATTTTTTTTGGTTTCATAGGCATGAACACAAGTGTTCAAGGTTGACCTCCACTTAACCATTACTCATCTTTTCAATCACTTTCCTTTTTGAAAATGTTTTTAGGTAACAAGTACAACTATTTTTTTTGTAATTCGCAATCCCTATCCATACTAAGATAGATACCAACTTAAAACTGAAAGAAAAAACTACTTAGATATAAAGCAAACAAGTGCACACAAGAATATTCACCCACACGCTATTGCTCCCCGGCAACGGCGCCAGAAAATCTTGATGGTGCTTAGAAGCTTCGTTGGGAGACCCCAAGAGGAAGGTGTGATGAGCAAAGCAACAAGTTTTCCCTCAGTATGAAACCAAGGTTATCGAAACAGTAGGAGGAAGGAAGAAACGACTCAAAGGTGTTGCTAGCAACTTGGAAACCTACACAACATAAACTCAAAACTTTGCCCCAACGAACAGTGAGGTTGCCAATCTCACTAGTTTGCTGAAAACAAAGGGTTAACTATATGGTGTGGAAGGTAATAGTGGTTTGTAGAAAGTACACAGTAACAATGGAAGATGTATCAATGGTAAAGATTGGACCGGGGTCCATAGTTCACTAGATGTGTTCTCCTTAAGATAAACAAACATGGCATGCTAGGTAAACAAATTACAGCAGGGCAATTGACAGGACTAAGCAAGGCATAACAATGCAATAATAAACATTCATGATCCTATGAGATACGATTGGGGAATACAACAAGATACATAGACCACCATCCAACTGCATCTATGACTAGTAATCCACCTTAAAGTTATCATCCGAACCCCCTCCAGTAATCCACTTGCAAGCAACAGATAACTACTTTAAGCAAAGTGTGTAAGGTAAACAATCCACTTGTTCCATGAACAAGAGACTGTTGTTTTTTCCCTAGTGGCAACAACACATCTACAACCTTAGAAATTTATGTCACTTACCTTAGATTAAATAGAGGCATGAACCCACTATCGAGCATAAGTACCCCCTCTTGGAGTCACTATAATCTACTCGGCCAAGATAGCTACAAGAAACGGAGAGCATGCAAGATCTCAAACAACATAGACATGATAGAATCAATAAGACAAAACCATTAATCAATCTGACATAGTAATCTCAATATCCATCGGATCCCCGGAAACACAACATGCATGAATACAAATAGATGATCTTGATCATGAACGGATCTCACAAGATCTAAACATGGTAGCACAAAGGAGGAGATACAACCATCTAGCTACTACATGGACCCGTAGTCCAAGGTGGAACTACTCACACTTCATACCGGAGGCTGGCATGATGAAGAAGAAGGCCTCCGGGATGATCTCCCCTCCGGCAGGGTGCCGGGAAGAGCTTCAGATCCCCTCGATATAGGGACGATGGTGGCGGCGGCTATAGACAGTTTCGTGGAATATTGATCGGGTGTTTAGGTTTTTGGCATCGGAGGGTCTTTATAAGCGAAGAGGCGAGGCAGAGGCAGCCAAGGCGGCCGCACCCCTAGGCGCGGGCTGGGCCCAGCCGCGCGGCCAGAGGGTGTGGCTCCCCTCCGTCTCGTACTCTAGCTCTGTGTTCCCCACGGTAAAATATTGACTTTGACTTTTGTCCCGTCCAATTTCGAGAATATTGATTTTCTGCCTTTTCTGGAACCAAAAATAGAGGAAAACAAGCAACTGGCACTGTGGCATCTTGTTAATAGGTTAGTCCAGAAAAACATATAAAAACACCTCAAAGTTTAGACAAAGCAAAGCAAAGTAGATACTAAACAAGCATGGAACATCAAAAATTATAGATATGTTTCCGACGTATCAACTCGCTACATTGGAACCCACTGGTTTGAGCACGGTAGCAAGTTCAGGTTCAGGGGGTGAGGCGAAGAAGATTTCTTAAGATGCGTCAGCCTGCAACACCCAGCAGCTGGCGACATTCCTCCATGATGACACCGATGAGCTCACTGTGGTGCCACTTAATGTCCCTCGATGTTTGATCCCTAGCCCGCTTTGCTCCCTTGAGATTGGCATGGGCCCATTGGAGATTTTCTTCTAGCTTATTCATCTCTGCAGAAGCTCGTTGCTCTACGAGGAGGCGGTCCTCTTAGACCTTTAACTGGTCGTGAAGCCCCACGCTGGTCTTCTCGAACTCATGTTGGCTTGCCTCCAGCTGGTTATTCATTTTGGTGAGGTGATCGCGCTCCACGCCTAGCTCCACCTCCTTGGCCTCAAGTTTGGTGGAGAGGGAGGCGATGAATTTCTCTCGTGCAAGAAGTCACTGCTGCCTAGATTGTTCTCGTGCCGTAGAAGCTCATGCTGTTAGGATTTCACCTTCCCACGGACGATCCGAACTTCCTCCTCGTGGCCAAGTCGGACTTCTCGCGGACGGCAAGGGCCTCTTCATGCTCCTTTGCTCCCCCAAGATTCTTCTAGGCCTCCTCACGATGGAGGCGTGATGCCACCTTGGACTTGCGCACGGCCTCCGCTACATCGAAGAGTTGGGACCACACCTCGTCAAGGCGAGCATGCTTAGCCTCCAGCTCATCTCCTACCTTGCACAAGTCTGCGCTTATCTTGATGAGGCTGGTGGTGGAGGACCTAACGATGACGGCGATGGAGTACGCAAGGCCAGAAGGGCATACCCGCATCGTCAGGATCCACGACACCATTCCGGCGTAGGAACCCCTGTAGGATCCCCCTTTCCCTACTCTCGCGATCATAGTGGCGGGAACCTCGCCCGCAGCACACTCCGCTCCTCCGTCGGCAGGGCGTCGGTGGTATCATCTACGACCTCCCCTGCAGAATGGGTCTCATTGGCCACCGATGCAGCCTCTATGGAAGGGGACTCCACTGCAGCACTAGGGGTGATCACAGTGCACATAACCTTTCCAACGAGAGTCACCTCCGGGCCCTCACCCCTAGTGGGCCCCTTAGGCGATAGGTACCATGAAGGGACGAAAGAGTTTCCCTCGTCAGAGAGGTGGTCGCCCATGTCAGCAACCACCTGCGACTATTCCACTAGGCCTACCGGTGCCATCACCATGTCAGCGGTGCGTTGGGGATATGCTATATGGGTATCCTCATAGCATGTCTCCTATCCGGATAACCCGGGTGGCCCACAGTTGGTAGCATGGCCCATGGCCTGCTGGCGGCCCATTTAGATGGATCCAGAAGGGAGGCCCATGCTGGATAAAGGAAGGCTACGTTGGAGTCACCGACGTACCCGGAGCCTTGGAGTACAAGACACACAAGACTAGTAATAGACGGTGCAGGACTCTGTAACCTGTCCGGCTAGGACTTTTACCTATAACCCTAGGAGCTGGCGACTATATAAGTCGGGCCTATGGGAGCCTTTAGGGCAAGATAACTTAGACTTCCTAGTCACCTCGCACAGCGAACCAATCTCTGTAACTCGGCGTATTTCCCTTATAGTGATTTATAGCAGGAGTAGGATTCTGCCACTGTCGTGGGATCTGAACCTGGGTAAGCTGTGTTACCTCGTACCCGTCAAGCGTTCGCCTTCCCCCACATCTCTAAACATGCACTGTGAGGACCCCTCCAAGGTGTACTCGTCGGCAATACCATGACAGTTGGCGACCACCGTGGGGCAAGAGGCGCTTCCGGCTCTTCAGCGGGCGAGGACCAAGATCTTTGCGGGAATCGGCAAAACCGTAGCCATCGGTCGTGTTCTCTTCTCCGGCAATGTTCCGATCGTACCCCCGACGAGTTCTGGATCCCGGCGAAGACGAACCCTACGCGGTGTTCGATCGTTCCTATCAGAGATATCCACCTCTTCATTGGCGAAACCGACTCGGGCACTAGTTCCCTGGGAGTCGGAGGAGCATCAAGGCCCGCACGGACCGCCTACGGGCAGGATATGTTTGCGGAAGGATCGATGTCGGATCTCTCTTCAGAGTTTACCGGCAAATATCGGAAAAATTCAAGGCCCACCCAAACCGCCCCTGTGCAGGATATAAAGGTGGAAGATCAATGCAAGTCCGCCGGCTTCGCCCGTGCGTCTGGGCAGCAGAGATCCAAGTTCGTTGGTGTAGTTACCATCTTCGATCTGGCGCGTTGCGTTCAGAGAGAGGGCGAAAACCCCCGCAATTACCTGGCCAGGTGGCTCCGTATACGAGCCGATCTGGCCCACTACCCCAATGATGATGCTATGTATCATTTTGTGGAAGGACTGGACCACGGCACGCTTCTCCGGCATTCTCTAAGACGGCAGCAGGCGTCAGGACGCCTTACTTTTGAGGGAATGGTGAACACCGTCAACAACTACACGGAGGCCAAAGCGGCAGCTCAGACAGCGCTTGCGCTCATTGACGGAGCCCCTCCGATTCAGCCACCGCCACCACCGCCTCCAGCCGCCATTGTCGCAGCCACGCCACCACCTCCAATCATCATCGCTGCTGTTGCACCTCCACCGCCCGTCATCGAGGAAGTCCTGTCACCCTATGACTCTGTTATTGACGCGATCTATGCCGACTTCAGTGCAGATTCAGAGGAGATAGATTTCAGTCCAGAGGAACTAGACTCCGCCATGCAGGAGATGGAGGAGGAGTACACGCGCGACAAGCAAGCCAACAACGCCGTCACGTCTCTAGAGGTGTTCGTCACCATTGGGACGACGATGGATGAAGATCAACCCGGACGAGCTCCGCCTACAACACTGGAAAAGGGGAAGGGGCCACTTATTGCTGCTGACAATGATCGCACAAAGGTCATGCATCCTCTGCCGAACCCAGCGCAGCAGCCGCAGGGACTCGGCACCGGCCCGAGCAACAACAACACCGCAAACTTGCCACCTCCGGCATCTACGTCTGCTGCTGCCCAAGTTAATCCTGCTGATAGAGTGATGTACGGCAATCTCCTCGTCGAACCACTGACCGTAGCTCATATCCGGAACGTGACTCAGCTCGACGAGAAGCGCCAGCAGCTGCTAGAGGAGGCGCAGGCCATCGCGGAACAAGGCGCTAAGCTGGATCGAGATCTAGTCAACGCGCAGAAGTCCATAGAGAAAGCTAGAGAAATGGAGACCGAGAACAAGACTCTGTTGCAGCAGCAGAAGGCCAAGAAAGCTCCGGCTCGCGTCATCAACGATCCTGGTGTACGGCGAAACCTAGGTTGGGATCCCTTTAAGCCGGAACAGGACAAGCCATACATTGACAGTGAAGGCAAACAGGTGATGCCCACCCCACTCCTTAACCTCGCCGTCGCCAAGACCCTTCTGGAGCAGGATAAATCGCCTTAGGCAGTGGAACAGGTCTATGACCTAGTGGCCAAGGCGGTGAAGCAGCAGGAAAAGGCCACCTCTCAGAGGCTTGAGTCTGACCCAGCGCTTTGTCAGTCTAGCCAGTATAAGCCGCCAAGGGACATATCTCCTCTTGATGTTGGGCCCCAGACGGGTTCATCAGAGCGAAGACGGAGGGATGCGCGCAACAGGAAGGATGCTATCCCCATATCCTCCAACCACGGATAAAAGGCCTGACCTCGTCGCCCATCGCCACCGCCCCGATCGCCCCGACATCGTGAAGATCCCAAAGCTCACCATCATACGGATATGCCCCCGCCAAAGCAGTGCGGCATCGTCATCCGCGACAACGCGGAGCAGACCCGTCATGAAGGAGAGTGCAACCAAGGACACTAGAGCAGGTCATGCCATGACCCTCCGCGTCCGACAAGCAACCGTGACAGGCGCGAGGCGTCGTAGGAGGGTAACAGCAAGAAGGCTAACCCACCGCCTCCGTCACCACCTAGCAGTCACCATGGCGGAGGAGGCCCACGTTGTTCACGCAGCCCATCCCCTGTTGACAAGAAGAAGAAGAAGAACCCGGAGCCATACGATGCACGTTCGCGGATCGATAAGATCCACGAGGCCCGGGAAGGACCATACCTGGGACCACGTTGCTTTGGACCTGCAATACGGTCCGCAACTTACCCCAAAGGTTTCCGGATTGACAAGACCATCAAGCCCTATGATGGCACCGCCAAGCCAGCCACATGGTTGCAGGACTACGGTAATGTGGTGGAGATTGTCGGAGGCAACCCCAACGTCGCCGTCAAGTACCTCCCGTTAATGTTGGCGGGCACGACCCGTCAATGGATCGATGACTTGCCGGATAAATCCATCTGCAATTGGTTGGACATGCAAGAAGCGTTCACCAAGAACTTTGAGGGTACGTACAAACGTCCCAGCACTGTTGGCGATCTACAACGGTGCATGCAAGAGAAAGACAAGACATCTCGCGCCTACCTCTCCCGCTGGCTGGACATGAAGAATTCCTGCGTAGGAGTGCACGCTCAGACCGCCATGGCCGCCTTCATAGATGGGTTGGAAAGGGGCACGTTGCTCCGACATAAGCTGAAGCGCTTGCAGGACAATCACCAGCTTGACTTAAACCAGATGATTTAGTTGGCTAGTGAGTTCGCAGCCGCTGACAACGATGCTCGCGGCTCCTTGCCGGCAATGGCCGTTCCAACTCAAGCTCGGAGGAACAGCAGTACAAAGCGGAAAACCGCTCCAGAAGAAAAGCAATCTACCGACATGGTCGCTATGACTTCCGTAGGACGAGGTGATGGCGGACAGCATGGCTGAGGACGGGGAGCTGGTCGTGGGCAGCAACGAGGAAGTGAAACTACCTCGGCGCCACTCCGTGTTCCCCAAACCTACGAGGAGTACCGCGATATGCCGTGCCTCGTACACCTCGATGTCAATGGCAAGGCCACCCATACCAATCGACACTGCAAGTTTGTCAACGACCTCAAGGAAGACCCGGAGTCCGGCTACAAGCAAAGTCGGAAGAACAGACCGCGAGGCAAGGAAAAGGGGAAGAAGAAGGAGGAGGAGTCCAAGGATTCAAGTGACATGGACGAGGATGTTGACCCCAAGCACGCCGCCAAGGGCGATGACAAGGGCAAGAACCCCTTCGTGAAGAAGGCGCCAGTCTACCACACTTTCCTTGGCACCCCCACCGTCCAACAACAGAAGACCTCTATGAGGATCCTGATGGCTACTCTACCCCCAGTTCCCCAGTACCTGCGCTGGTCGGAGGTTCCAATTACTTGGGACAGGACGGACCACCCAGACCTTATTCCTACGGAGAACCAATACGCCATGGTCATCAACCCCTTGATTGACGGCGTGGAGTTCACCAAGTGTATGGTGGATAGTGGAAGCGGCATGAACATCATGTACCTGGATACACTGCAGAAGATGAACTTGACGGAGGCAAAGCTAAGGCAGACCAACACCATCTTCCACGGCGTAGTTCCTGGTCGGGAGGCTCGGTCCCTTGGGTGCATTACACTTCAGGTTGCCTTTGGCGATGTTAATAATTACCGTCAAGAGCGCATGACCTTTGAGGTGGTCCCCTTCAAGAGCGTGTACCACATCATATTCGGCCGCGACATATTCCACACGTTCATGGCCAAGCCATGCTTTGTCTACAACAAACTCAAGATACTCGGACCAAATGGTGTCATCACCGTATCCGGAAGCTTTACCAAGGCAAGGGACTGCAAGATTAATGAAGCAGCCTTCGCGGAAGATGTCCTCTACAACGAAGAATTCAAAGAGATCCAGAGCAAGGTCGATGACTCAGAGATGCCCGCGTCGAAGAAACAGATCTCCGACTCCGCTCCTGCATTCAAGGCCGCCATCGATACCAAGCCGGTGGAACTTGTGGTAGGCGATGCCTCCAAGGTCACCGCCATTGGGACGAATCTGGATCCCAAATAGGAAAGCGCGCTCGTCGATTTCCTCCGTGAGAACAGGGACATCTTTGCCTGGCAATCTGCCGACATGAAAGGTGTACCTAGGGAACTTGCCGAACACATCTTAAACATTGATCCAAAGAGCAAACCTGTGAAACAACCTCTACGATGCTTCGGAGATGAGAAGAGACGCGCCATTGGCAAAGACATAGCTAGGTTACTTAAGGCTAGATTTATCCGAGAAGTCCTTCACACCCGATGGGTGGCCAATCCTTTACTTGTCCCCAAAAAGGGAACCAAAGAATTAAGAACGTGCGTTGATTACACCGGCTTGAACAAAGCATGTCCCAAAGACCCGTTTGCTTTGCCTCGCATTGACCAAGTCATTGACTCGACGGCTGGCTCAAAACTTTTGTGTTTTCTCGATACATACTCAGGATACCACCAGATCAAGATGAGGAAGTCGGACCAATTGGGCACTTCGTTCACTACGCCATACGACACGTTTTTCTATGTTACGATGCCCTTTGGGCTGAAAAACGCAGGTGCTATGTACCAGCGGACAATGCAACGTTGCCTTCACGACCAAATTGGTCGGAACGTTCACGCCTATGTGGACGATATCGCGGTGATGTCTAAAAAGTCAAATGACTTAATCTCCGACTTAAAAGAAACCTTTGATAATCTCTGGAAATACAACATGATGCTCAACACTAAGAAGTGCGTCTTCGGGGTTCCAGCCGGCAAATTGTTGGATTTCATCGTTTCCCAGCGCGGAATCGAAGTCAACCTGGAGAAAATCAAGGCCATCTTAAGCATAAACCGTCCGACATGCCTAAAGGACATTCAACGACTAACAAATTGTGTTGCAGCAGTTAGTCGGTTCGTGAGCCGACTTGGAGAGAAGGCTCTGCCACTGTACAAGTTGCTGAAGAAGGCGGACAAATTCACGAGGACGGAAGAAGCAGATGCAGCATTGAAGCAGCTCAAGGAGATCCTTTCCTCAGCCCCCATCCTTGCAGCACCCGAGCCTGGAGAACCCATGTTAATCTACATGGCGGCAACCAACCGGGTAATCAGCATCATTGTCGTGGTAGAGCGGAAGGAACCAGGCTATGAGCACGGAGTTCAACGACTAGTTTACTATGTGAGCGAGGTCTTGACGGAGTCCAAGCAGCGTTACCCGCACTACCAGAAGATAGAATGGAGTATTCCTTGCTTCTCGAAAGCTGAGGCATTACTTTCAGGAGCACCCAATCACAGTGGTGAGCAAGACTCCACTGTCCGACATTATCAACAGCAACGACACTACGGGTTGGGTCGCGAAGTGGGGCATTGAACTTGTCGCCTTCGAGATCACCTACAAGAGACGCGACGCTATCAAGTCACAAGCCTTGGCAGATTTTGTTGCAGATTGGATAGAGATGTCGGATGCTACTTCGTTGCCGGAGCCAGAGTACTAGGTGATGCACTTTGACAGATCAAAGATGCTCAACGGCTCGGGGGCTGGTGTATTGCTACAGTCACCAAAATGAGACAAGCTACACTACGTTCTGCAGATCCACTTCGAGGATACAAACAACATGGCGGAGTATGAAACACTCATTCACAGACTACGTGTAGCCAAGGATATTGGCACCAAGCGCATAGTTTGCTGTGGAGATTCCGACTTGGTTGCCCAGCAGGTGGCTGGCACCTGGAATGCGCGGAACCCTATGATGGCGGCATATCGAGACGAAGTGGACGAGATAGCCAAGAGCTTCTTGGGCTACGAAGTCAAGTATGTACCTAGGGAGCAAAACAAGGTGTCTGATCTGCTATCTAAGCTTGGATCAGGGCGCAAAAGAATTCCGCCAGGAGTCTTCCTAGAGCATATACGTACACCATCCGTGAAGGGAGCCGACATCGACAACCCGGATAGAGCCGACTCTTTCGTCAACATGGTGACAAAGGTTCCTCCGGCTTGGACAAAACCGTTCATGGAATATCTCGAACACGGAACTTTGCCCGACGACAAGGTCAAAAGACGTCAAATAGCACGACGAGCAAAGGGTTATACCATAATCAATGGACAACTCTACAAAAGGAGCACTACTGGTGTATACCTAAAGTGTGTTTCCCAGCTAGAAGGTATTGAAATCCTACGTGAAATCCATCTCGGAGATTGCGGGCATCATGCCGCTCCTTGATCGTTGGTCGCGAAAGCCTTCCGACAAGGATTCTACTGGCTGACCGCGAAGGCGGATGCCGACAAACTGGTTGAGACATGCATGGGATGCCAGTATTATGCCCGACAACCACATGTTCCTGCTGAAGAATTGCGAACAATACCAATAACTTGGCCATTTGCAGTCTGGGGGCTAGACATGGTGGGACCGTTACAGACGACCATGTGGGTTTACGCATCTTCTTGTGGCAGCTGATAAATTCACTAAATGGATAGAAGCTAAACCCATTAGAAAGCTTGATGGGGCAACTGCCCTCAGGTTTGTCCGGGATCTAGTGGTGATATTTGGTCTCCCACATAGCATTATCACCGACAACGACAACAACTTATCACTCAGAGAAGTGGATGCTTATTGTTGGGAGAAGGGCATCCGACTTGACCTTGCATCTATAGCACACCCATAATCCAACGGTCAGGTTGAGTGAGCCAATGGATTAATTATATAGGGAATCAAGCCACGTCTTGAGGCATCGCTACATAGAGCAGCTGGATCCTGTGCGGTGACCCAGCATACCACTGCATGTCTAGTACACTATAGTCGTTGACATGACATCCACAAAACACTGTTCCGTAAATATCACATCCCTTAGAGTGGTACAACAGAAACATTATGGGTCCATATTACAAAAGTACACACATTATTATTATTACAATACCAGAAGTTCAAGACTTCCTAAAGATTCAACTTACAAACCAAAATATAAAGTGTTTTAGCAGAATTTAAAAGTAGCAACTCCGACTAGGAGTTGAGCTCTGCAGCTTATTTTATAGAGTTCATGCTGCTCAGCTCCGTTGGTTCTACTAACTAGGGATACTTAGTTGGACTCATTATCATCGACACCATAACGGATCTCGTAATCCACTCCTTCAACACCTCCGGACAGATCGGGTTCCTCATAGAACACATCTTCTTGACATTCGACTGCATACATTGGCACGCCTTCGGGATCCTCAGAGTCTAAGCAAGGGATCAAAGGAAAGAATGAGTAACAGCGTTACCCAACAAGTTCATTATATGAAAGGTGGGAAGTTTGATGCTCTAACTACCACCTCAGATTATAAATCCTTGGCACTATGCAATTTTTGTAAATCTTTCTTCAAAGATTGATTTTATTCTAAAAAAAACTATGACAATCAGCCTTCACAGGTTGACCAGAACTTTCATGGAGTTCCTTTCCTGCCGCGTTCGTAGCTCCTTCCCGGAACAGGGAGTAACAAGTTACAATTCTTACACTCTGCAGAGGTGCGTTACTTTACCCATGAGAGATCAACTCCTTGTTGCACAACCGGGCATACTTTCCTGTCCACAATTCCATGATGTGGGGCCTAGTAGTTGGTCCAAGCCAATCACTGCCCCCTTCGCGACCTCGCATGCCTCCTTAGTGTACACCATGCCCACATAATGAATTACGACAATGGTTTGTACAAACCGTTAGATGCCAGAACTATCATGGGACGATGAGGGTTCCCACCCATATGCTGCATATCCTCTACGAATTACCAATTAATATGCACGCTACGAGGATAACAGCCACGACCTGCACATCCGGCTTCATGCGAGAGGAAGAAGATACAGCTGACTTCTTTGTCCCATTCCAAATCTCATGGCTAACGCGTAATATACGGCGCTACAATCACCGATGTCAGGGGTTATTAAGTCCCTACTTGATCATCATTGTTGCAATTAGAACCCTAAGTTCTATTGCTCCATTATATCACCACTTAGGATGATATCTATGATTTATTTATTTGTGAAAATAATATTTTCTTTCTTTTATAGCATATATGATAACACACAATTTGCAAATACTTTGATAAAGACTCTTCAAAGGACATGATGAAGTGATGAACTTGCCTTGTGATGGCAAGGTAGTGAAGTCTGATGCTTGCACTGGACCTTGAGCTTCTATGTCTATAAAACATCATTATTGCCTGGTAAGGACAATATTTAAAGAAGCAAAATGATTATGCAATAATGTAATGCATCATTTAACTTGATATGCATTCACCCCATTATTATAAAAAGTCTTTTTAATAATAAAGGATTTATAAATATTACTTTTTAATATTTATAACATATATTGAATTATTTTATTTTATTTCCCTTTTATTTAACTTTTATGGATTTAATAATTCTTTTAGGAATTATCACTTAAATATCCAAAAATTGTTATTGAATATTTATTTAGTATTTTTAAAAAATACTACAATATTAATATATAATGAAAGTGATTTTTATTTATTTTTATCATCTTTCAATAATTTTGTAAAATTCCATAAGGAATATAAATTACAAAATTCTTAATAAAATTTAAATGTCTAAAATTTTTATATCTTATTTTATTTGGATAGTGTGGATTATTGTGAATCCAAAAATATTTTATTTGAAATTTTTAGACTTTTATTTTATTTTCTAGAATTTAATTAAGTTCAGGGGTATTTTAGTCTTTTCCTATTTATTAAAATAGGCCTTAAAGGTTTTTGGGCTAGCTTAATCTTATTGGGCTCTGGTGGCCCATTAGACATAGTCAAAATCGCCACCCCGAAGGGTCTGTCCCAACTTAGCCCACTCCCCTCGCTGCCTCTCTCCCCCGAGCTTATCCTCTCCTCCTCTGACCTCGACCCCGTGGTCGGTGATGTCGCCGCCGGCGATTCCCGCCGGCGTGGGCCGTTCTGGTCGCCGCCGTGGTGCAACAGGAGGTTGTTAACGATGCTTATCCTTTCTATCTAACTGGCGTGGATCCTGGTGCTGCCGCCGCCGTCGGTGTCGTGGTGCTTCGCCTCGCCTCTAGGCGTGGTCAAGGTCGCTGCCGTGGCACCGTATGGGTTGCAGCGCCCCCTCTGGGGTGCTCCCCGTGCCGCCATGGTCGTCGGCCCCTCTGCTTCCTCTTCTAGTCTCCAGCGAGGACCTCCGGTGAGTTCTGTTCCTATCCCCTTGTGCTCTCTGTGCTTGCTCATCCCATGCTGGATGTTGGAAATGACCTGTCTGGTGACTGTCTTGTCCTTATTAGGGTGGTTTATTTCATTTAGTGTTCTTATCATGTGATTAATCATGTACTGGATGAATTAGATCATGTGTGGATGATCTGTAAGCATGCTAAATGGTTATTAGCCTGAGGCTTGTTGCTTGAGATGAACTATAATGGTTCTGATGGATTATTAGATGCTTTTATGCTTGGATTGCATATGATTCAGATGGTATAGTTTCTTTGGAACTAATGCTTGGTAAAGTCAGTGACTTGATAACCTTCCACTGTCATTTCATGGTTTAGGATCATGATTATGGTGTGATGAAATAACTGTCTTAGTGATGTTGGCTTAGAAATTAATATGTGGTTTGAGATCTCAATGTTCTCAAACAGTACAGATAAACATTGGAATGTTTTAATTATGATTCCTAACAGGAAAATGATTAGTAGATTGTTTTGTTGAACCTATGATGATTGGATGTTTATCCTGACTCGTATAGAATTCTTCTTGTGACACCATCTTGGTATGGCACACAAGATTGATTCTAATCCATTGATTGGGTTGGTTTAAGCTTAAGACAAGCTTGGCTTCATAAGATAAATAGAAATTTTCTTCTTTGAAATCCCTGAGACCAATGATGTTGGTCTGAGGCTTAGGGGTTTTAGGCCTTATCTAATTGATTCATACAAATAGTCCTGGTAGTGGTACCAACTATTGTTTTTGAATCAAAGCTTGGTAAAAATGGTAGTAAGCTTGATCATTATGTGGATCCAAAAGATTAGTTTCTAAGGTGCTACCCTTACTTTAGGGATGTGCCTAGAAATAAGATCTTAGATATATTTATGCTTAAATTGTAATATATAGCTTGATAAACCAGAGCAATGATGTTGTTCTAAGCCCTGGTTGGATCCTTGTACTTTGTTGTTTGCTTTTAAAGTTTTAAAATCTCAATGATGGATTCACCCCACTTGGGTGATTTCTAAGAGTTTGTTTCATAAAACAACACATGCTTCTGTCTAGATGATATGATTAGATCATGTGAGGGTTTTATGATTCTCACCATAAAAACTGATGATGATGGATTTGGTCATGATCTTGATCTGGTTTTGCTGAATTCTTGAGCTTGACCTTGAGCTAGCCTGCTCCTCCTAGCTCCTGGACTTGATCTTGATGTCCACCTGATCCTTCCCCCTCCTTATGTTACCATCCTGGTGATGAGATCTGGGGCTTTGGTTGGTATGGTTGCTGGCTGTTGTGCTTGGTTAGCTGATGTCTAAGCTGGCGGTTCTTGTGTGTGTGCAGTGAAGAGATGAACTAGTGTCTCTCCATGGCTGTGCTACTGGTTTTGTGAGTATGGAGCTGTGCTGTGAGGCTGACAGCACATCACATGCATTTAGTTGTGTGTCCTGCTTGTGTGCTTGCTGTGCACTTGTGGATATGTTCAGAATTTTGAAATTGATTGTTATCTGGTTACTTTTACCTGGCTAGTGAAACTTGCCCCTCTTGGCTGCCATTTGACTTCTGGCTTAAAATTTATGAAAGATAAACTCTTTCATATTGGTGAAACTTGCCCCTTTTAAACTCAATGATGAAATATTGAACAGTGCAGTTCACTGTCAACTTTTGAGAGTAAAACAATACTAATTCTAACCTTATTATTGTTTTATTAGTGTTTGTCTTGTAGGTACAGATTTGAAGATGAAGATTTTAGTTTAGGTTTTATTTATAGAATAGTTAATGTAATCTTTATTTTCTTTTGTAATTTTCATTTTATTATTTTGTAATCTTCATTTTATTCTTCTATAATAAAGATTATATAATTTTCAATAAAGAATTATTATTATTCTTTATTCATTTGTTATTGTGAAGTTTGGAGATGATTTCAATAAGTTACATTTTTGTAACTTGTTTATGTATTGAAAATATGAAATAAGTTTCCATATTCTTAATTGTTTTCTTGGAATAAAGTTTAAGTTATAATAATTAACTTCTAATTGAATCAAGATTCCAAACTTATTCCTAATTCATTTGAATTATAATTTAAACACTCAAGTTTAAAATTCAAATTCATTTTAAAACACATAATTCCTCAAAGATCATATCAAAGTCTATAGCAATCATCTTTTAAGACTAAACGTAATCTCAAAGTATGAAAGAAACCTTGATCACTTTAGGTTTTTTATTTGGCGAAAATTTTACCCACATTTTCACAAATGAATGCAAGCAACATTCCAAATTCCTAAATCTACCCTTCGTTAATTCCTAAATGCTGGGATGTTACAGACTTCCCCCCTTAAATTAAACTTCGTGCCGAAGTTTGCGGATGTAGAGGGAGTGTCCCAACCTTTAAACAATATAAGGTGGAGTCCCCTGTGTTTACAATGCTAGTCCTTGGATCAATAGCTAGCATCCACAGTTAAGATGTAATATCAAGAAACAAAGGTCTTATTATAGCTTTATAACCAGGAATAACATAATTTTATTACAACTTACATAGCTCATTTGGCTATTACATTACATTGCAGCGGAATAACTATAGTCATGGGGTCCTTCATCTTCAAAGTGCCACAGGAAGACATGTTGGTTGTAGACTTTGTAATCCTAATCAACACACTTCACTAAATCAATCAAACCTGCAACATAACAAGTTACAGCCACAAGGGTCAATACATTTGAATTGTATTGGCAAGTGATACTATGATAGTATGGTGGAGTCTATCATCTATATGCAATTGGCTAAGTGGAGTTGAGGCTTGCATTGCTCAAAATAGATTTTTCCTTAACATTTGAAAACACTAAGTTTTTACTTGACAAAAACATCTTTTTGCAAGGCATCTACCAATCAAAGATTGAAGATCCTTTAACCCTTGTTCAAACCACAAGTTTTTAACTTAGAAATTTGGATGATGAGATTCTTGAATGCTTCCATGTATTGATGCTCAAATTGTCCTTTACCAGGGACATGGCTAAGTACTTAGATTTTTCACTCTGCAGAGGTGGTGCACTTTCCCCACAAGACTTGGTTTCCCAAGACAAGATCTTTCAGAAGCCTTCCCTTAGACCAAAATGGACGCGCTCCAACCTATCAAACACTACCACCAACTGTCCATATGGCTAAGTTCTTGCAACCTATATGATCTAGGCAGAGCCCATAATGCCAAGTGGTTGCACTTGAAGCTTCTCAACATTTGACATCTCAAATCTCTTTGTTCCTGGGTGGCCATCCACAAGTGAGATACACAAGGTCAACCATAGACATGGGCCTTGTGAACCACTCAACCAAAATCCACCAAGCAAGTCCCATTCCACCCAGGTGATTCATTAACTTAGTTGTTTTAAACAAAAACACAAGTCCTCAGACTTAGAAATTTTCCATAGTGTGAATATATTTCCACCCTTGTTTTCTATTAGCTAAGCTAAGCATGATAGTAGTAGGTATCTTGACTTAGGAATTTCTTCTAAGGTTTCATCTACTAGGTTTTCCTTTAGCAAAGTTTACACTTAGCAAAATTCCATGCAAGTTTACTTAGAGAAATCACTAATGCATAGTGAAAGTAATGGGACAAAAAGTATGAAGCATCACTTGCCTTTTTGGTAGAGGGTATAGATTCACTCCTTGTCCTTGCTACAATCACACTCTTCAAGTCACTACAATTCCATCAAGCAAGGCACAAGTTCAATCTACCATTCAAGCAAAACAATCACATAAAATCATATAACTAAGATAATGCATGCAAGCATGCCAAACTTTGTTTTATTTGAAAAAAATGGTTCCTAATGGGTCATAAACATTTGAAAACACCTAATGGTCATTTTGTAAAGTGGCAAAGTCATTTGCAAAAGGTTTCACTTCATGTAGAGGGAGTGTCCCAACCTTTATTAACATAAGGTGGTGTCCCCTGTGTTTACAATGCTAGTCCCTGGATCAATAGCTAGCATCCACAGTTAAGATGTAATATCAAGAAACAAAGGTCATAATATAACTTTATAACCAGGAATAACATAATTTTATTACATCTTACATAGCTCATTTGGCTAATACATTACATTGCAGCAGAAATCTATAAGCATGGGGTCCTTCATGTTGAAAGTGCCACAGGCAGACATGTTGGTTGTAGACTTTGTAATCCTAATCAATCAATCTTCACTAAAATCAATCAAACCTGCAACATTACAAGTTACAGCCACAAGGGTCAATACATTTGAATTGTATTGGCAAGTGATACTATGGTAGTATAGTGGAATCTATCATCTATATGCATTTGGCTAAGTGGAGTTGTGGCTTGCATTGCTCAAAATAGATTTTCCTTATCATTTTGAAAATACTAAGTTTTTGTTTTGACAAAATCTTTTCCAAGGCTTCTCTCAATCAAAGATTGAAGATTTCAAATAACCCTTGTTCAAACCACAAGTTTTAACTTAGAAATTTGAATGATGAGATTCTTGATTGCTTCCATGTCTTGATGCTCAAATTGTCCTTTACCAGGGACATGGCTAAGTACTTAGATTTTACACTCTGCAGAGGTGGTGCACTTTCCCCACAAGACTTGGTTTCCCAAGACAAGATCTTTCAGAAGCCTTCCCTTAGACCAAAATGGACGCGCTCCAACCTATCAAACACTACCACCCACTGTCCATATGGCTAAGTTCTTGCAACCTATATGATCCAGGCAGAGCCCATAATGCCAAGTGGTTGCACTTGAAGCTTCTCAACATTTGACATCTCAAATCTCTTTGTTCCTGGGTGGCAATCCACAAGTGAGATACACAAGGTCAACCATAGACATGGGCCTTGTGAACCACTCAACCAAAATCCACCAAGCAAGTCCCATTCCACCCAGGTGATTCATTAACTTAGTTGTTTTATTAAACAAAACACAAGTCCTCAGACTTAGAAATTTTTCCATAGTGTGAATGTATATATTCCACCCTTGTTTTCTATTAGCTAAGCTAAGCTTGATAGTAATAGGAATCTTAACTTAGGAAGATTTCCACTAAGGTTTCATCTACTAGTTTTCCTATAGCAAGGTTTATACTTAGCAAAAACCATGCAAGTTTTACTTAGAGAAAAATCACTAATGCATAGAGAAAGTAATGGGATAGAAAGTATGAAGGATCACTTGCCTTTTTGGTAGAGTATGGGTTCACTCCTTGTCCTTGCAACAATCACACTCTTCAAGTCACTACAATTCAATCAAGAAAGATACAAACTCAATCTACCAATCAAGCAAAACAACACATAAAATGACAAAGTCAAAGTAATGCATGCAAGCGTGCCAAGCTTTGTTTTGTTTTGAAAAGTGGTTCCTAATGGGTCATAAACATTTGAAAACACCTAATGGTCATTTTGTAGAGTGGCAAAGTCATTTGCAAAAGGTTTCACTTTAAAAACCATTTTCAAAACAAAGTATCATTTTATGTGGTGTAGAAATATTTTTACTAAGGCATTAACCTACAGGGTTCACAAAATATGTTTTCAAACCACACAACTTGGTGTTTAGGGTCAGAGAGTTTAAAACAAAACATTTTCCAAAGGTTTCCTTCCAAAACCATTTTTAATAATTAAACCACATTTCTATTTGACTAGAAATGGTTTTAAATCAAAGAATCACTATTTTGTTTCACCAAATATATTTTTGAATCCACAAAGTGTTTCCTAATGTTAGTAGGTTCAAAATACACCAATTGACAAAGATTTTATCATCAAATTCATTTTTGAACAATTTTTACATCCTTAATAAGCATACAAATGTTTCTGCAAAAACAACCATTTTTCCAGAAGCTTTTTACTAAACAAAGGGCATGGTTGGCTAGGGCTTGTTCCACTGATTCCAACGATATAAAGTTTGTAAAATTTGGACGTGTGGTTTAAATGTTGTGCAATTTACAAAATTGGAAACCTAATAGATCAATTCTGTCTTTTAATTCAACTACAGGCCACGTGTCTCACTCTGATTTGATGAAAACGGTTCGCACGGATCACGCGCTGCAGGCCATTGGATCTAACTGATATCGCACGGCTCAGTTTCTCTCTTACCCCTTCGCTCACTTTCTTTCCTAGCCGCTGGATGCTGATCTAACGGCTCTCAGTGCCTCGACCAGAAGCTGGCGGCGCTCAACGGTGGCATGCGGCGGCGCGGCTCTGACGGTGATGCTGCCGGTGAACTAGGACGCGAGGGGAAGAGTGAAGTTGAACACCAGGTTCGCAATGAAGCATTGTTTCTCGTTGTTGCTTTGGCTGGCCAAGGGGAGCACGGAGGTGACAACAATTGCTCGCCGGAGTCCCTGCTTTCGTCAGGCACGCTCGGTCGTTGTCGGGAATGAGGCTACAAGGCACGCCGGTGCATAATAGAGGGAGCGTTAGACACGTACGGGGAAGGAGAGTATGCTAGTGTCAACTAGAGAGGAGGGGCGGTCAGGGATTACCAGAGGAGCTCATCGGAGTTGACCTAGCCGTCGGTGGCGCTCAGACGAAGACGGAGGCGAGGCTGTGGAGCATGCGTGGGCGAACGGAGGCCATGGGCAGGTGCATGAGATGATGGGGATCAAGCTGGTGGGAGCTAGGAGGTAGGGGAGGGTCAGGGCTCGCCGGAATTTGACAGGGAACTCGCCGGTGGCAGTGAGGCTTCGAGCAAAAATTGTGGACACCCTGGGGCTCCGGTGGTGTGATGACTGGAAGGAAAGGGAGAGGGGAGGGAGGCGAGTTTACGAGCATCATCACTGGGTGGAATTAGTGCGTCATTTAGGCGAATTGAACACGAGCAATCGACGCTGGAAACGGCCGGAGTGAGGGGAAAGAATTGGTCGCGCGGTTTGAAGACGATGCCAACGTGGCTGTGGGTCCTCTTTGTCAGTGAGAAAGGGAGAGGAAACGCGGTCCACCAGTCAGTCTCTTTGCGGGTCTGGAAGTGAGTGGAAAACGTTTCGTCGTGGGAGAGGGGAGCTGGGCTGTTTGATGGGCTTGTGGGCTTGGCCGGCTGGGCTGGGTCTGGTTCTATTTTTTTTCCTTTCCTGAACCTTTTTCTTTTTCTAATTTCCAATTCTGTTTTGAAATTCAAACAACACTCAAGCTTTCAAATTGATTCAAAAAAAATCACCAAACAATGCAATTGAATTCTGGTTCTGTTTAGTAACATAAACCAAATTTCAAAATCAAAATAATAATTTTATTTATAGGGTCCATTATTAATTAAATAAATAGACCAAGGTTTATTAATCAAATAGGGTTTTGTTTTATTTAAAAACCTCTTTTGAAATCTAAATATTTTTAAAACCAAATCAGTAGGTTTTATTTGAAAATAAAAGATATTTGGAAAATTTGTTTAAAACAAAATAACATTCTTATTTTAGGCTCCATTAATAATTAAATAGAATGGACCTTAGTTATTAAATCAAATAGGATTTGTTTTATTTAATTATTTATTTTGAAATCTAAAATAAAACCAAAACACTTCAGTAGGTTTTATTTGAGAATATAAAATATTTGGAAAACTTATTTAAAACAAATAAATAAGTTTTAGTGTTTTATTTAAAATGGGAAAAGCCTTTACTTTAATAAAATTGGATATTAAATCCTGATTATTTTATTTAAATAAACCTTTACTATTTTTATCAAAACAAAACATTTATTTCAAAATTATTGGACAAGGTTTAATTTGGCTATATAAAATAATCTTTATTTAAATATTTCTTTTCCCTTTGAAAACCAAAGCCTTTAGAAAAAGATTTCAAAGTAGTAGTAAAATATTTTTATTTTTCCTTTTCTAAATATTTATCATTTTAATCCCTTTAGGATTTCTTTGTTGAAAATAGGTTTGAAGATTTCGAATTGGATTCAAAAGTTTCTTCTGGCCCTGAAAATCTAACAAAATTTTATTTTATTAATTTATTTTTCACATTACAAGATTTGGAAAATCTTGGGATGTGACAGGCTACCACCCTTAAAATAAATCTCGTCCCGAGATTTGGGGAGGCTAGGGTTACAAGTAGGCTCAAAACAACTAGGGTACTACCACCCTTAAAAATTTTCAAACTAAATTACATATTGGCTTGCTTGGGATCTTGGTGTAACTTTCCTGGACAGAGGTTTGCATAGTGGCCTAGCTCCTTGCATTTGAAACATGTGATAAGTTTGAGGTCTTGAGGTGGCTTCTCTGGACAATATGATGCATAATGTCCTAACTCTTTGCAGTGTTTGCACATCACTTGGCTAATATCCTTCCTCATCTTGGGTTTCACTAGCTTTTGTTTGTCTTCTTGGCTCTTCTTCTTTTCTGGGCATTCACTGGCATAGTGTTCCATCTCTTTGCAATTGTAACATTGCAACTGTCTTTTGTCTTTCTTCTTCTTTTTGGGTCTCTCCAAAGCTAGGAGTTCTTCTAGTTCATGTTCTTCATAGGTGGGAGATCTTTCTCTCTTCTTGGGGCATTGATCTTCATGCTCCTTGGATGCATGATCCTTGTCTCTACAAATATTGCTAGCTTGGGTTCCTTCACGATTAGCATCTTTGTCATCCTTGTTGTCATTAGCTCTTTGGAAAAAGTTTTCTCCCATGTTGATCATTTGAGTAACCAATCCTTGCAACAATTGGGATTGAAGTTTCAAAATCCTTTGTATGGCTGGGTCTAGTCCATTGTTGTTGGCTAAAAGCTGAGTTGTCTCTTGGCTCAACTGGTTTTGGGTTACTATGAGTTCTCTCATGTTGTCTTCTTGGTTGGTGTTGGTGTCAACCTTGATATTGGAGTCTCTTGGAGTAGTCCTCTGTTTGGGTTTGAAGGGAGATTAGAATAGGCAAGATATTTCTAAGGAATTATTTCTAATCACACACATCACCATTCACACAATCAATGTGCATGCAGTCACAAACCAAACATTTCACTCAAACAATGTTCAAGCACATACTTAGGCAATAAAATATTTTTGTTACACCACACAAATTGGTGGTTTTGTCTTAACTAAAATATGGTGGTCCATCTATATGGTTCACTTGTGATCTTTCCTTCCTTCATGATTCTTCTTTCATGAGATCATTGTTCCCTTGAGAAAAACTCTTGATTACAATAACTTCTAGTGATGTGATCTTCTTCTAACTTTTGCATTCCCTCAGTCTCTAAATCTTGAGCAAGATTTCCTTGTTTCACTTGTAGTCCTTAGTGATATCCAAGTTGGAAGTCTTTGGTGAATATGCTGAAGATGTTGAAGTCATTAGAGTTGAAGAAGTTGAAGTCATTAGAGTTGGAGATGTTGAAGTCATTAGAGTTGATGGAGTCCTTTGCACATGGTGTAGTCTTTGGCCATGGGTAGGTTTTTCCATTAAGTTGAAGTAGAAGAGATGTAGAATTGAAACCAAAATGGTTGAGTAAAGTGTTTACAAGTGTTTTTGTAAATAAGTTTTTGGAACAAGTACAACTCCTATTTTTCTAAGGGTTTTTATCCAATCCTACGTTTACAAATCCTACAGGCAACACAATGCTCTGATACCATCTGTAGAGGGAGTGTCCCAACCTTTATTAACATAAGGTGGTGTCCCCTGTGTTTACAATGCTAGTCCCTGGATCAATAGCTAGCATCCACAGTTAAGATGTAATATCAAGAAACAAAGGTCATAATATAACTTTATAACCAGGAATAACATAATTTTATTACATCTTACATAGCTCATTTGGCTAATACATTACATTGCAGCAGAAATCTATAAGCATGGGGTCCTTCATCTTGAAAGTGCCACAGGCAGACATGTTGGTTGTAGACTTTGTAATCCTAATCAATCAATCTTCACTAAAATCAATCAAACCTGCAACATTACAAGTTACAGCCACAAGGGTCAATACATTTGAATTGTATTGGCAAGTGATACTATGGTAGTATAGTGGAATCTATCATCTATATGCATTTGGCTAAGTGGAGTTGTGGCTTGCATTGCTCAAAATAGATTTTCCTTATCATTTTGAAAATACTAAGTTTTTGTTTTGACAAAATCTTTTCCAAGGCTTCTCTCAATCAAAGATTGAAGATTTCAAATAACCCTTGTTCAAACCACAAGTTTTAACTTAGAAATTTGAATGATGAGATTCTTGATTGCTTCCATGTCTTGATGCTCAAATTGTCCTTTACCAGGGACATGGCTAAGTACTTAGATTTTACACTCTGCAGAGGTGGTGCACTTTCCCCACAAGACTTGGTTTCCCAAGACAAGATCTTTCAGAAGCCTTCCCTTAGACCAAAATGGACGCGCTCCAACCTATCAAACACTACCACCCACTGTCCATATGGCTAAGTTCTTGCAACCTATATGATCCAGGCAGAGCCCATAATGCCAAGTGGTTGCACTTGAAGCTTCTCAACATTTGACATCTCAAATCTCTTTGTTCCTGGGTGGCAATCCACAAGTGAGATACACAAGGTCAACCATAGACATGGGCCTTGTGAACCACTCAACCAAAATCCACCAAGCAAGTCCCATTCCACCCAGGTGATTCATTAACTTAGTTGTTTTATTAAACAAAACACAAGTCCTCAGACTTAGAAATTTTTCCATAGTGTGAATGTATATATTCCACCCTTGTTTTCTATTAGCTAAGCTAAGCTTGATAGTAATAGGAATCTTAACTTAGGAAGATTTCCACTAAGGTTTCATCTACTAGTTTTCCTATAGCAAGGTTTATACTTAGCAAAAACCATGCAAGTTTTACTTAGAGAAAAATCACTAATGCATAGAGAAAGTAATGGGATAGAAAGTATGAAGCATCACTTGCCTTTTTGGTAGAGTATGGGTTCACTCCTTGTCCTTGCAACAATCACACTCTTCAAGTCACTACAATTCAATCAAGCAAGATACAAACTCAATCTACCAATCAAGCAAAACAACACATAAAATGACAAAGTCAAAGTAATGCATGCAAGCATGCCAACCTTTGTTTTGTTTTGAAAAGTGGTTCCTAATGGGTCATAAACATTTGAAAACACCTAATGGTCATTTTGTAGAGTGGCAAAGTCATTTGCAAAAGGTTTCACTTTAAAAACCATTTTCAAAACAAAGTATCATTTTATGTGGTGTAGAAATATTTTTACTAAGGCATTAACCTACAGTGTTCACAAAATATGTTTTCAAACCACAAAACTTGGTGTTTAGGGTCAGAGAGTTTAAAACAAAACATTTTCCAAAGGTTTCCTTCCAAAACCATTTTTAATAATTAAACCACATTTCTATTTGACTAGAAATGGTTTTAAATCAAAGAATCACTATTTTGTTTCACCAAATATATTTTTGAATCCACAAAGTGTTTCCTAATGTTAGTAGGTTCAAAATACACCAATTGCCAAAGATTTTATCCTCAAATTCATTTTTGAACAATTTTTACATCCTTAACAAGCATACAAATGTTTCTGCAAAAACAACCATTTTTCCAGAAGCTTTTTACTAAACAAAGGGCATGGTTGACTAGGGCTTGTTCCACTGATTCCAACGATATAAAGTTTGTAAAATTTGGACATGTGGTTTAAAAGTTGTGCAATTTACAAAATTGGAAACCTAATAGATCAATTCTGTCTTTTAATTCAACTACAGGCCACGTGTCTCACTCTGATTTGACAAAAACGGTCCGCACGGATCACGCGCTGCAGGCCGTTGGATCTAACTGATATCGCACGGCTCAGTTTCTCTCTTACCCCTTCGCTCACTTTCTTTCCTAGCCGCTGGATGCTGATCTAACGGCTCTTAGTGCCTCGACCAGAAGCTGGCGGCGCTCAACGGTGGCATGCGGCGGCGCGGCTCTGACGGTGACGCTGCCGGTGAACTAGGACGCGAGGGGAAGAGTGAAGTTGCTCACCAGGTTCGCAATGAAGCACTGTTTCTCGTTGTTGCTTTGGCTGGCCAAGGGGAGCACAGAGGTGACGACAATTGCTCGCCGGAGTCCCTGCTTCCGTCAGGCACGCTCAGTCGTTGTCGGGAACGAGGCTACAAGGAACGCCGGTGCATAATAGAGGGAGCGTTAGACACGTATGGGGAAGGAGAGTATGCTAGTGTCAACTAGAGAGGAGGGGGCGGTCAGGGATTACCAGAGGAGCTCATCGGAGTTGACCTAGCCATCGGTGGCGCTTAGACGAAGACGGAGGCGAGGCTGGTGGAGCATGCGTGGGCGAACGGAGGCCATGGGCAGGTGCGTGAGATGATGGGGATCAAGCTGGTGGGAGCTAGGAGGTAGGGGAGGGTCAGGGCTCGCCGGAATTTGACAGGGAACTCGTCGATGGCAGTGAGGCTTCGACCAAAAATTGTGGACACCCTGGGGCTCCGGTGGTGTGATGACTGGAAGGAAAGGGAGAGGGGAGGGAGGCGAGTTTACGAGCATCATCACTGGGTGGAATTAGTGCATCATTTAGGCGAATTGAACACGAGCAATCGACGCTGGAAACGGCCGGAGTGAGGGGAAAGAATTGGTCGCGCGGTTTGAAGACGATGCCAACGTGGCCGTGGGTCCTCTTTGTCAGTGAGAAAGTGAGAGGAAACGCGGTCCACCATTCAGTCTCTTTGCGGGTCTGGAAGTGAGTGGAAAACGTTTCGTCGTGGGAGAGGGGAGCTGGGCTGTTTGATGGGCTTGTGGGCTTGGCCGGCTGGGCTGGGTCTGGTTCTATTTTTTTTCCTTTCCTGAACCTTTTTCTTTTTCTAATTTCCAATTCTGTTTTGAAATTCAAACAACACTCAAGCATTCAAATTGATTCAAAAAAATCACCAAACAATGCAATTGAATTCTGGTTCTGTTCAGTAACATAAACCAAATTTCAAAATCAAAATAATAATTTTATTTATAGGGTCCATTATTAATTAAATAAATAGACCAAGGTTTATTAATCAAATAGGGTTTTGTTTTATTTAAAAACCTCTTTTGGAATCTAAATATTTTTAAAACCAAATCAGTAGGTTTTATTTGAAAATAAAAGATATTTGGAAAATTTGTTTAAAATAAAATAACATTCTTATTTTAGGCTCCATTAATAATTAAATAGAATGGACCTTAGTTATTAAATCAAATAGGATTTGTTTTATTTAATTATTTATTTTGAAATCTAAAATAAAACCAAAACACTTTATTAGGTTTTATTTGAGAATATAAAATATTTGGAAAACTTATTTAAAACAAATAAATTAGTTTTAGTGTTTTATTTAAAATGGGAAAAGCCTTTACTTTAATAAATTGGATATTAAATCCTGATTATTTTATTTAAATAAACCTTTACTATTTTTATCAAAACAAAACATTTATTTCAAAATTATTGGCCAAGGTTTAATTTGGCTATATAAAATAATCTTTATTTAAATATTTCTTTTCCCTTTGAAAACCAAAGCCTTTATCAAAAGATTTCAAAGTAGTAGTAAAATATTTTTATTTTTCCTTTTCTAAATATTTATCTTTTTAATCCTTTTAGGATTTCTTTGTTGAAAATAGGTTTGAAGATTTCCAATTGGATTCAAAAGTTTCTTCTGGCCCTGAAAATCTAACAAAATTTTATTTTATTAATTTATTTTTCACATTACAAGATTTGGAAAATCTTGGGATGTGACACTTCAAAAAACCATTTTCAAAACAAAGTATCATTTTATGTGGTGTAGAAATATTTTTTTTACTAATGCATTAACCTATAGGGTTCACCAAATATGTTTTCAAACCATTGAACTTGGTGTTTGGGGTCAGAGAGTTTAAAACAAAACATTTTCCAAAGGTTTCCTTCCAAAACCATTTTTAATAATTAAACCACATTTCTATTTGACTAGAAATGGTTTTAAATCAAAGAATCACTATTTTGTTTCACCAAATATATTTTTGAATCCACAAAGTGTTTCCTAATGTTAGTAGGTTCAAAATACACCAATTGCCAAAGATTTTATCCTCAAATTCATTTTTGAACAATTTTTACATCCTTAACAAGCATACAAATGTTTCTGCAAAAACAACCATTTTTCCAGAAGCTTTTTACTAAACAAAGGGCATGGTTGACTAGGGCTTGTTCCACTGATTCCAACGATATAAAGTTTGTAAAATTTGGACATGTGGTTTAAAAGTTGTGCAATTTACAAAATTGGAAAGCTAATAGATCAATTCTGTCTTTTAATTCAACTACAGGCCACGTGTCTCACTCTGATTTGACAAAAACGGTCCGCACGGATCACGCGCTGCAGGCCGTTGGATCTAACTGATATCGCACGGCTCAGTTTCTCTCTTACCCCTTCGCTCACTTTCTTTCCTAGCCGCTGGATGCTGATCTAACGGCTCTTAGTGCCTCGACCAGAAGCTGGCGGCGCTCAACGGTGGCATGCGGCGGCGCGGCTCTGACGGTGACGCTGCCGGTGAACTAGGACGCGAGGGGAGGAGTGAAGTTGCTCACCAGGTTCGCAATGAAGCACTGTTTCTCGTTGTTGCTTTGGCTGGCCAAGGGGAGCACAGAGATGACGACAATTGCTCGCCGGAGTCCCTGCTTCTGTCAGGCACGCTCAGTCGTTGTCGGGAACGAGGCTACAAGGCACGCCGGTGCATAATAGAGGGAGCGTTAGACACGTACGGGGAAGGAGAGTATGCTAGTGTCAACTAGAGAGGAGGGGGCGGTCAGGGATTACCAGAGGAGCTCATCGGAGTTGACCTAGCCGTCGGTGGCGCTCAGACGAAGACGGAGGCGAGGCTGTGGAGCATGCGTGGGCGAACGGAGGCCATGGGCAGGTGCGTGAGATGATGGGGATCAAGCTGGTGGGAGCTAGGAGGTAGGGGAGGGTCAGGGCTCGCCGGAATTTGACAGGGAACTCGTCGGTGGCAGTGAGGCTTCGAGCAAAAATTGTGGACACCCTGGGGCTCCGGTGGTGTGATGACTGGAAGGAAAGGGAGAGGGGAGGGAGGCGAGTTTACGAGCATCATCACTTGGTGGAATTAGTGCGTCATTTAGGCGAATTGAACACGAGCAATCGACGCTGGAAACGGCCGGAGTGAGGGGAAAGCATTGGTCGCGCGGTTTGAAGACGATGCCAACGTGGCTGTGGGTCCTCTTTGTCAGTGAGAAAGGGAGAGGAAACGCGGTCCACCAGTCAGTCTCTTTGCGGGTCTGGAAGTGAGTGGAAAACGTTTCGTCGTGGGAGAGGGGAGCTGGGCTGTTTGACGGGCTTGTGGGCTTGGCCGGCTGGGCTGGGTCTAGTTCTATTTTTTTTCCTTTCCTGAACCTTTTTCTTTTTCTAATTTCCAATTCTGTTTTGAAATTCAAACAACACTCAAGCATTCAAATTGATTCAAAAAAAAATCACCAAACAATGCAATTGAATTCTGGTTCTGTTCAGTAACATAAACCAAATTTCAAAATCAAAATAATAATTTTATTTATAGGGTCCATTATTAATTAAATAAATAGACCAAGGTTTATTAATCAAATAGGGTTTTGTTTTATTTAAAAACCTCTTTTGAAATCTAAATATTTTTAAAACCAAATCAGTAGGTTTTATTTGAAAATAAAAGATATTTGGAAAATTTGTTTAAAACAAAATAACATTCTTATTTTAGGCTCCATTAATAATTAAATAGAATGGACCTTAGTTATTAAATCAAATAGGATTTGTTTTATTTAATTATTTATTTTGAAATCTAAAATAAAACCAAAACACTTCAGTAGGTTTTATTTGAGAATATAAAATATTTGGAAAACTTATTTAAAACAAATAAATAAGTTTTAGTGTTTTATTTAAAATGGGAAAAGCCTTTACTTTAATAAAATTGGATATTAAATCCTGATTATTTTATTTAAATAAACCTTTACTATTTTTATCAAAACAAAACATTTATTTCAAAATTATTGGACAAGGTTTAATTTGGCTATATAAAATAATCTTTATTTAAATATTTCTTTTCCCTTTGAAAACCAAAGCCTTTAGAAAAAGATTTCAAAGTAGTAGTAAAATATTTTTATTTTTCCTTTTCTAAATATTTATCATTTTAATCCCTTTAGGATTTCTTTGTTGAAAATAGGTTTGAAGATTTCCAATTGGATTCAAAAGTTTCTTCTGGCCCTGAAAATCTAACAAAATTTTATTTTATTAATTTATTTTTCACATTACAAGATTTGGAAAATCTTGGGATGTGACAGGCTACCACCCTTAAAATAAATCTCGTCCCGAGATTTGAGGAGGCTAGGGTTACAAGTAGGCTCAAAACAACTAGGGTACTACCACCCTTAAAAAATTTCAAACTAAACTACATATTGGCTTGCTTGGGATTTGGTGTAACTTTCCTGGACAGAGGTTTGCATAGTGGCCTAGCTCCTTGCATTTGAAACATGTGATAAGTTTGAGGTCTTGAGGTGGCTTCTCTGGACAATATGATGCATAATGTCCTAACTCTTTGCAGTGTTTGCACATCACTTGGCTAATATCCTTCCTCATCTTGGGTTTCACTAGCTTTTGTTTGTCTTCTTGGCTCTTCTTCTTTTCTGGGCATTCACTGGCATAGTGTTCCATCTCTTTGCAATTGTAACATTGCAACTGTCTTTTGTCTTTCTTCTTCTTTTTGGGTCTCTCCAAAGCTAGGAGTTCTTCTAGTTCATGTTCTTCATAGGTGGGAGATCTTTCTCTCTTCTTGGGGCATTGATCTTCATGCTCCTTGGATGCATGATCCTTGTCTCTACAAATATTGCTAGCTTGGGTTCCTTCACGATTAGCATCTTTGTCATCCTTGTTGTCATTAGCTCTTTGGAAAAAGTTTTCTCCCATGTTGATCATTTGAGTAACCAATCCTTGCAACAATTGGGATTGAAGTTTCAAAATCCTTTGTATGGCTGGGTCTAGTCCATTGTTGTTGGCTAAAAGCTGAGTTGTCTCTTGGCTCAACTGGTTTTGGGTTGCTATGAGTTCTCTCATGTTGTCTTCTTGGTTGGTGTTGGTGTCAACCTTGATATTGGAGTCTCTTGGAGTAGTCCTCTGTTTGGGTTTGAAGGGAGATTAGAATAGGCAAGATATTTCTAAGGAATTATTTCTAATCACACACATCACCATTCACACAATCAATGTGCATGCAGTCACAAACCAAACATTTCACTCAAACAAGGTTCAAGCACATACTTAGGCAATAAAATATTTTTGTTACACCACACAAATTGGTGGTTTTGTCTTAACTAAAATATGGTGGTCCATCTATATGGTTCACTTGTGATCTTTCCTTCCTTCATGATTCTTCTTTCATGAGATCATTGTTCCCTTGAGAAAAACTCTTGATTACAATAACTTCTAGTGATGTGATCTTCTTCTAACTTTTGCATTCCCTCAGTCTCTAAATCTTGAGCAAGATTTCCTTGTTTCACTTGTAGTCCTTAGTGATATCCAAGTTGGAAGTCTTTGGTGAATATGCTGAAGATGTTGAAGTCATTAGAGTTGAAGAAGTTGAAGTCATTAGAGTTGGAGATGTTGAAGTCATTAGAGTTGATGGAGTCCTTTGCACATGGTGTAGTCTTTGGCCATGGGTAGGTTTTTCCATTAAGTTGAAGTAGAAGAGATGTAGAATTGAAACCAAAATGGTTGAGGAAAGTGTTTACAAGTGTTTTTGTAAATAAGTTTTTGGAAAAAGTACAACTCCTATTTTTCTAAGGGTTTTTGTCCAATCCTAGGTTTACAAATCCTACAGGCAACACAATGCTCTGATACCATCTATAGAGGGAGTGTCCCAACCTTTATTAACATAAGGTGGTGTCCCCTGTGTTTACAATGCTAGTCCCTGGATCAATAGCTAGCATCCACAGTTAAGATGTAATATCAAGAAACAAAGGTCATAATATAACTTTATAACCAGGAATAACATAATTTTATTACATCTTACATAGCTCATTTGGCTAATACATTACATTGCAGCAGAAATCTATAAGCATGGGGTCCTTCATATTGAAAGTGCCACAGGCAGACATGTTGGTTGTAGACTTTGTAATCCTAATCAATCAATCTTCACTAAAATCAATCAAACCTGCAACATTACAAGTTACAGCCACAAGGGTCAATACATTTGAATTGTATTGGCAAGTGATACTATGGTAGTATAGTGGAATCTATCATCTATATGCATTTGGCTAAGTGGAGTTGAGGCTTGCATTGCTCAAAATAGATTTTGCTTATCATTTTGAAAATACTAAGTTTTTGTTTTGACAAAATCTTTTCCAAGGCTTCTCTCAATCAAAGATTGAAGATTTCAAATAACCCTTGTTCAAACCACAAGTTTTAACTTAGAAATTTGAATGATGAGATTCTTGATTGCTTCCATGTCTTGATGCTCAAATTGTCCTTTACCAGGGACATGGCTAAGTACTTAGATTTTACACTCTGCAGAGGTGGTGCACTTTCCCCACAAGACTTGGTTTCCCAAGACAAGATCTTTCAGAAGCCTTCCCTTAGACCAAAATGGACGCGCTCCAACCTATCAAACACTACCACCCACAGTCCATATGGCTAAGTTCTTGCAACCTATATGATCTAGGCAGAGCCCATAATGCCAAGTGGTTGCACTTGAAGCTTCTCAACATTTGACATCTCAAATATCTTTGTTCCTGTGTGTCAATCCACAAGTGAGATACACAATGTCAACCATAGACATGGCCTTGTGAACCACTCAACCAAAATCCACCAAGCAAGTCCCATTCCACCCAGGTGATTCATTAACTTAGTTGTTTTATTAAACAAAACACAAGTCCTCAGACTTAGAAATTTTTCCATAGTGTGAATGTATATATTCCACCCTTGTTTTCTATTAGCTAAGCTAAGCTTGATAGTAATAGGAATCTTAACTTAGGAAGATTTCCACTAAGGTTTCATCTACTAGTTTTCCTATAGTAAGGTTTATACTTAGCAAAAACCATGCAAGTTTTACTTGGAGAAAAATCACTAATGCATAGAGAAAGTAATGGGATAGAAAGTATGAAGCATCACTTGCCTTTTTGGTAGAGTATGGGTTCACTCCTTGTCCTTGCAACAATCACACTCTTCAAGTCACTACAATTCAATCAAGCAAGATACAAACTCAATCTACCAATCAAGCAAAACAACACATAAAATGACAAAGTCAAAGTAATGCATGCAAGCATGCCAAGCTTTGTTTTGTTTTGAAAAGTGGTTCCGAATGGGTCATAAACATTTGAAAACATCTAATGGTCATTTTGTAGAGTGGCAAAGTCATTTGCAAAAGGTTTCACTTTAAAAACCATTTTCAAAACAAAGTATCATTTTATGTGGTGTAGAAATATTTTTACTAAGGAATTAACCTACAGGGTTCACAAAATATGTTTTCAAACAACAAAACTTGGTGTTTAGGGTTAGAGAGTTTAAAACAAAACATTTTCCAAAGGTTTCCTTCCAAAACCATTTTTAATAATTAAACCACATTTCTATTTGACTAGAAATGGTTTTAAATCAAAGAATCACTATTTTGTTTCACCAAATATATTTTTGAATCCACAAAGTGTTTCCTAATGTTAGTAGGTTCAAAATACACCAATTGCCAAAGATTTTATCGTCAAATTCATTTTTGAACAATTTTTACATCCTTAACAAGCATACAAATGTTTCTGCAAAAACAACCATTTTTCCAGAAGCTTTTTACTAAACAAAGGGCATGGTTGGCTAGGGCTTGTTCCACTGATTCCAACGATATAAAGTTTGTAAAATTTGGACGTGTGGTTTAAAAGTTGTGCAATTTACAAAATTGGAAACCTAATAGATCAATTCTGTCTTTTAATTCAACTACAGGCCACGTGTCTCACTCTGATTTGACGAAAACGGTTCGCACGGATCACGCGCTGCAGGCCGTTGGATCTAACTGATATCGCACGGCTCAGTTTCTCTCTTACCCCTTCGCTCACTTTCTTTCGTAGCCGCTGGATGCTGATCTAACGGCTCTCAGTGCCTCGACCAGAAGCTGGCGGCGCTCAACGGTGGCATGCGGCGGCGCGGCTCTGACGGTGACGCTGCCGGTGAACTAGGACGCGAGGGGAAGAGTGAAGTTGCTCACCAGGTTCGCAATGAAGCACTGTTTCTCGTTGTTGCTTTGGCTGGCCAAGGGGAGCACAGAGGTGACGACAATTGCTCGCCGGAGTCCCTGCTTCCGTCAGGCACGCTCAGTCGTTGTCGGGAACGAGGCTACAAGGAACGCCGGTGCATAATAGAGGGAGCGTTAGACACGTATGGGGAAGGAGAGTATGCTAGTGTCAACTAGAGAGGAGGGGGCGGTCAGGGATTACCAGAGGAGCTCATCGGAGTTGACCTAGCCATCGGTGGCGCTTAGACGAAGACGGAGGCGAGGCTGGTGGAGCATGCGTGGGCGAACGGAGGCCATGGGCAGGTGCGTGAGATGATGGGGATCAAGCTGGTGGGAGCTAGGAGGTAGGGGAGGGTCAGGGCTCGCCGGAATTTGACAGGGAACTCGTCGATGGCAGTGAGGCTTCGACCAAAAATTGTGGACACCCTGGGGCTCCGGTGGTGTGATGACTGGAAGGAAAGGGAGAGGGGAGGGAGGCGAGTTTACGAGCATCATCACTGGGTGGAATTAGTGCATCATTTAGGCGAATTGAACACGAGCAATCGACGCTGGAAACGGCCGGAGTGAGGGGAAAGAATTGGTCGCGCGGTTTGAAGACGATGCCAACGTGGCCGTGGGTCCTCTTTGTCAGTGAGAAAGTGAGAGGAAACGCGGTCCACCATTCAGTCTCTTTGCGGGTCTGGAAGTGAGTGGAAAACGTTTCGTCGTGGGAGAGGGGAGCTGGGCTGTTTGATGGGCTTGTGGGCTTGGCCGGCTGGGCTGGGTCTGGTTCTATTTTTTTTCCTTTCCTGAACCTTTTTCTTTTTCTAATTTCCAATTCTGTTTTGAAATTCAAACAACACTCAAGCATTCAAATTGATTCAAAAAAATCACCAAACAATGCAATTGAATTCTGGTTCTGTTCAGTAACATAAACCAAATTTCAAAATCAAAATAATAATTTTATTTATAGGGTCCATTATTAATTAAATAAATAGACCAAGGTTTATTAATCAAATAGGGTTTTGTTTTATTTAAAAACCTCTTTTGGAATCTAAATATTTTTAAAACCAAATCAGTAGGTTTTATTTGAAAATAAAAGATATTTGGAAAATTTGTTTAAAATAAAATAACATTCTTATTTTAGGCTCCATTAATAATTAAATAGAATGGACCTTAGTTATTAAATCAAATAGGATTTGTTTTATTTAATTATTTATTTTGAAATCTAAAATAAAACCAAAACACTTTATTAGGTTTTATTTGAGAATATAAAATATTTGGAAAACTTATTTAAAACAAATAAATTAGTTTTAGTGTTTTATTTAAAATGGGAAAAGCCTTTACTTTAATAAATTGGATATTAAATCCTGATTATTTTATTTAAATAAACCTTTACTATTTTTATCAAAACAAAACATTTATTTCAAAATTATTGGCCAAGGTTTAATTTGGCTATATAAAATAATCTTTATTTAAATATTTCTTTTCCCTTTGAAAACCAAAGCCTTTATCAAAAGATTTCAAAGTAGTAGTAAAATATTTTTATTTTTCCTTTTCTAAATATTTATCTTTTTAATCCTTTTAGGATTTCTTTGTTGAAAATAGGTTTGAAGATTTCCAATTGGATTCAAAAGTTTCTTCTGGCCCTGAAAATCTAACAAAATTTTATTTTATTAATTTATTTTTCACATTACAAGATTTGGAAAATCTTGGGATGTGACACTTCAAAAAACCATTTTCAAAACAAAGTATCATTTTATGTGGTGTAGAAATATTTTTTTTACTAATGCATTAACCTATAGGGTTCACCAAATATGTTTTCAAACCATTGAACTTGGTGTTTGGGGTCAGAGAGTTTAAAACAAAACATTTTCCAAAGGTTTTCTTCCAAAACCATTTTTAATAAATAAACCACATTTCTATTTGACTATAAATGGTTTTAAATCAAAGAATCATTATTTTGTTTCACCAAATTCATTTTTGAATCCACAAAGTGTTTCCTAATGTTAGTAGGTTCAAATCACATCATTTGCCAAAGATTTTATCCCCAAAATCATTTTTAAACAATTTTCACATCCTTAACAAGCATACAAATGTTTCTGCAAAAACAACCATTTTTCCAGAAGCTTTGTGCTAAACAAAATGCATGGTTGGCTAGGTCTTGTCTTGCTGATTCCATTGGTATAAAATTTGCAAAATTTGGACGTGTGGATCAAAAGTTACAAGGGTTTCAAAATGGCATCTAAATCTGATTTCAAATTCTATTTTAAATCATCCAGTGACACGCGGCCTATTCTCATTCGTCGGTACCGCTTCACTCGGATCGGCTATTCTGGCGCATTGGATCAAGTTGAATCATGCGGCTCAGAAGCGTGCGTAACCATTCGCTTACTTTCTAACCTATCCGCCAGATCAAGATTGGACGGCTGTTGTGAGCTCGACCCTAAACGAGCGGCGCTGCGACGGTCGGCGCCGGCGTTACAGGAAGCAAGGGGAGCTGGGGAGATGCTCACCGGAATCGTCGACGCTTGCTGATGCTCAACGTGGTACTAGTTGGTGAAGGGGCGCACGTGACCGTCCCTAATTGCTCGCCGGAGATGAGCTGGGCCTCGGGCGGCTCTGGAGGTCGTCGAGGGCGAGGATAGGGGGCACCCTAGGACAAACGGGAGGTACAGTTAGGTTTGCAAAGGCATGGCGATCATCATCGTGTCCACGGGGAAGAGAGGGGAGGTCTGGTTTACCGGGGAGACGTCGCCGCAGTTGGAGCAGACGGCGGCGCTGGCTCGGGGAAGACGTTGCCGACGCTCAGGGACGCGCGCGAGCAAGCTGCGGCTGCAGAAAGGTGCGCATGGGTTTGGGGAGTGTGTCTGTGTACTTGGTGAGGCAACAGGTGGCGAGTGCTGGCCGGAATCGGCAAGGAGGGTCGTCGGAGTCAGAGGTGCTCGGGGAGGAATTGGGGCGGCCTGGGGGCGTGCTAATGCGTGGTGACAGAGGGGAAATGGAGAGGAGGCCAGGGCTTTTAAGCGTGTGTGGTCAGGGGGCGTTGATCACGCGGCATTGAAGCGAATTTACGACGCGAATCAATCGGCAGTAAACGGCCAGAGCGACGAGGTCGTGCTTGAAGACGATGAATAGGAGGGGGTGGGGTCGGCTGGTAAGCGAGTGAGTGAGAGGGAAGGAGGGTCCACTTGTCATCGTCTGTATGGGTGCATGATCGAGTGCAAAACATTTCGCTGAGGGAAAAGAAAGGTGGGCTGGGCCTTGCTGGGCTGGGCTGGTCCAGATCCTATTTTTTTCTGTCTGAAACCTTTTTCTTTTTCCAATACTATTTTCTGTTTTGAAATTCCAAACAACATTCAAACATTCAAAAATTCAAACAATCATCACACTTGTAATTGAATTTGGTTCTGTTTAACAACACAAAACCAAAGTACAATAATAAAATATTATTTTTATTTTAGAGTCCATTTATAATTAAATAAAATGGACACTAGTTAATAAATAAAATGGGTTTTAATTTATTTTAAAACTCCATTTGAAATCTAAATATTTTCAAAACCAAAACAGTAGGTTTTATTTGAAAATAGAAGATACTTGGGAAAACTTGTTTTAAAAATAAAAAAACATTTTATTTTAGGGTCCAATAATAATTAAATGAATAGACCTTATTCATTTAATTCAAATAGGATTTATTTTATAGAAATCTTTATTTTGAAAATCTAAAATAAAACCAAAACACTTTAGTAGGTTTTTAATTGAGAATATAAAATACTTGGAAAACTTATTAAAAATAAATAAATAAGTTTTAGTGTTTATTTAAAATGGGAAAAGCCTTTACTTAAATAAAATTGGATATTAAATCCTTATTATTTTATTTAAATAAACTTTTTCTATTTTTAATCAAAACAAAACATTTATTTCAAAATATTGTCCAAGGTTTAATTTAGCTATATAAAATAATCCTTATTTATAAAACCACCTTTTCTTTTGAAAACCCAAATCTTTTATAAAAAGATTTCAAAAAAATAGTAAAACCAAATATTTTTTTATTTTCCTTTATTAAATGTTTAGCTTTTTAAATCCCTTTAGGATTTACCTTGATCAAAATAGGTTTGAAAGTTCCCAATTGGATTCAAAAAGTTTCTTCTCACCCTGAAAATCAACAAAGTTTTATTTTATTCATTTATTTTTCACATTACAAGATTTGGAAAATCTTGGGATGTGACAGGCTACCACCATTAAAATAAATCTCGTCCCAAGATTTGGGAAGGCTAGGGGTTACAAGTTGGCTTAAAAGCATCTAGGGTACTACCACCCTTAAAAATTTTCTAACTAGTTTACATCTTGGCTTGCTTGGGATCCTGGGGAAACTTCTCTGGGCAACCTTCTGCATAGTGTCCTTTGTTTCCACACTTGACTCATGGTCCAAGGTTGAGATCCTTCATAGACTTGTTTAACTTATTCTTCATCTTTTCTGGACAATTGTTTACATAGTGGCCTAGTTCCTTGCATTTGAAACACATCACTTGGCTGATATGTTTCTTTTCCTTGGGTAACAATTCTTCTTGTTTGTTTCCTTGGTTCTTCTTCTTTTCTGGGAATTTATTGGCATAGTGTCCCATCTCTTTGCAATTGTAACATTGCACTTGAGTAATATCCTCCTTGTTAGGGTTGGGGCATTTCTTCTTCTTCTTCTTCTTCTTTTTGGGTCTCTCCAAAGCTAGGAGTTCTTCTAGTTCATGTTCTTCATAGGTGGGAGATCTTTCTCTCTTCTTGGGGAATTGATCTTCATGCTTCTTGGATGCATGATCTTTGTCTCCACAAGTATTGCTAGCTTGGGTTCCTTCTAAAATAGCATCTTTGTCATCCTTGTGGTCATTTGCTCTTTGGGAAAAGTTTTCTCCCATGTTGATCATTTGAGTAACCAATCCTTGCAACAATTGGGATTGAAGTTTCAAAATCCTTTGTATGGCTGGGTCTAGTCCATTGTTGTTGGCTAAAAGCTAAGTTGTCTCTTGGCTCAACTGGTTTTGGGTTGCTATAAGTTCTTTCATGTTGTCCTCTTGGTTGTTGTTGTTGTCACCATCCTTGATGTTGGAGTTTCTTGGAGAAGTCATCTGTTTGGGTTGGATTGGGATTAGAATAGGCAACATATTTCTAAGGGAATAATTCTAATTACACACATCACAATTCACAAGCAATGTGCAAGCAATCACAAACAAACATTCCACTCAAACAACAAGTTTCAAGCATATTTTTAGGCAACAAAAAAAATATTTTTGTTACACCACATAAGTTGGTGTGTTTGTCTTAACTAAAATATGGTGGTCCATCTATATGGTTCACTTGTGATCTTTCCTTCCTTCTTGGTTGATTCTTCTTGCAATCTTGGTTTCCTTGGAAAAACTTTTGGTCACAATACTTCAAGTGAAGTGAACTCCTTCTAATTTTGCATTTCCTTAGTCTCCACATCTTGAGCAAGATTTCCTTGTCTCACTTGTAGTCCTTAGTGGTATCCAAGTTGGAAGTCCTTGGTGAATATGCTGAAGATGTTGAAGTCATTAGAGTTGAAGAAGTTGAAGTCATTAGAGTTGAAGAAGTCCTTTGCACATGGTGAAGTCTTTGGTCATGGGGTAGGTTTTTCCATCAAGTTGAAATAGAAGAGATGTAGAGTTCAAAACCAAAATGGTTAAGGAAAGAGTTTACAAGATTGTTGGTAAATAAGTTTTGGAACAAATACAACTCCTATTTTTCTAAGGGTTTTTGTCCAATCCAAGGTTTACAAATCCTACAGGCAACACAATGCTCTGATACCATCTGTAGAGGGAGTGTCCCAACCTTTAAACAATATAAGGTGGAGTCCCCTGTGTTTACAATGCTAGTCCCTGGATCAATAGCTAGCATCCACAGTTAAGATGTAATATCAAGAAACAAAGGTCTTATTATAGCTTTATATCCAGGAATAACATAATTTTATTACAACTTACATAGCTCATTTGGCTATTACATTACATTGCAGCGCAATAACTATAGTCATGGGGTCCTTCATCTTCAAAGTGCCACAGGCAGACATGTTGGTTGTAGACTTTGTAATCCTAATCAACACACTTCACTAAATCAATCAAACCTGCAACATAACAAGTTGCAGCCACAAGGGTCAATACATTTGAATTGTATTGGCAAGTGATACTATGATAGTATGGTGGAGTCTATCATCTATATGCAATTGGCTAAGTGGAGTTGAGGCTTGCATTGCTCAAAATAGATTTTTCCTTAACATTTGAAAACACTAAGTTTTTGCTTGACAAAAACATCTTTTTGCAAGGCATCTACCAATCAAAGATTGAAGATCCTTTAACCCTTGTTCAAACCACAAGTTTTTAACTTAGAAATTTGGATGATGAGATTCTTTAATGCTTCCATGTCTTGATGCTCAAATTGTCCTTTACCAGGGACATGGCTAAGTACTTAGATTTTTCACTCTGCAGAGGTGGTGCACTTTCCCCGCAAGACTTGGTTTCCCAAGACAAGATCTTTCAGAAGCCTTCCCTTAGACCAAAATGGACGCGCTCCAACCTATCAAACACTAACACCAACTGTCCATATGGCTAAGTTCTTGCAACCTATATGATCTAGGCAGAGCCCATAATGCCAAGTGGTTGCACTTGAAGCTTCTCAACATTTGACATCTCAAATCTCTTTGTTCCTGGGTGGCCATCCACAAGTGAGATACACAAGGTCAACCATAGACATGGGCCTTGTGAACCACTCAACCAAAATCCACCAAGCAAGTCCCATTCCACCCAGGTGATTCATTAACTTAGTTGTTTTATTAAACAAAAACACAAGTCCTCAGACTTAGAAATTTTCCATAGTGTGAATATATTTCCACCCTTGTTTTCTATTAGCTAAGCTAAGCATGATAGTAGTAGGTATCTTGACTTAGGAATTTCTTCTAAGGTTTCATCTACTAGGTTTTCCTTTAGCAAAGTTTACACTTAGCAAAATTCCATGCAAATTTACTTAGAGAAATCACTAATGCATAGTGAAAGTAATGGGACAAAAAGTATGAAGCATCACTTGCCTTTTTGGTAGAGGGTATAGATTCACTCCTTGACCTTGCTACAATCACACTCTTCAAGTCACTACAATTCCATCAAGCAAGGCACAAGTTCAATCTACCATTCAAGCAAAACAATCACATAAAATCATAGAACTAAGATAATGCATGCAAGCATGCCAAACTTTGTTTTATTTGAAAAAATGGTTCCTAATGGGTCATAAACATTTGAAAACACCTAATGGTCATTTTGTAAAGTGGCAAAGTCATTTGCAAAAGGTTTCACTTCAAAAAACCATTTTCAAAACAAAGTATCATTTTATGTGGTGTACAAATATTTTTTTTACTAATGCATTAACCTATAGGGTCCACCAAATATGTTTTCAAACCATAGAACTTGGTGTTTGGGGTCAGAGAGTTTAAAACAAAACATTTTCCAAAGGTTTTCTTCCAAAACCATTTTTAATAAATAAACCATATTTCTATTTGACTAGAAATGGTTTTAAATCAAAGAATCATTATTTTGTTTCACCAAATTCATTTTTGAATCCACAAAGTGTTTCCTAATGTTAGTAGGTTCAAATCACATCATTTGCCAAAGATTTTGTCCCCAAAATCATTTTAAACAATTTTCACATCCTTAACAAGCATACAAATGTTTCTGCAAAAACAACCATTTTTCTAGAAGCTTTTTGCTAAACAAAAGGCATGGTTGGCCAGGGCTTGTCTTGCTGATTCCATTGGTATAAAATTTGCAAAATTTGGACGTGTGGATCAAAAGTTACAAGGGTTTCAAAATGGCATCTAAATCTGATTTCAAATTCTATTTTAAATCATCCAGTGACACGCGGCCTATTCTCATTCGTCGGTACCGCTTCACTCGGATTGGCTATTCTAGAGCATTGGATCAAGTTAAATCATGCGGCTCAGAAGCGTGCGTACCCATTCGCTTACTTTCTATCCTATCCGCCAGATCGAGATCGGACGGCTGCTGTGAGCTCGACCCTAAACGAGCGGCGCTGCGGCGGTGGCTGGCGGCGGTGTGGACAGACGGTGGCGGCGCCGGCGTTACAAGAAGCAAGGGGGCTGGGGAGATGCTCACCGGAATCGTCGACGCTTGCTGATGCTCAACGTGGTACTGGTTGGTGAAGGGGCGCACGTGACCGTCCCTAATTGCTCGCCGGAGATGAGCTGGGCCTCGGGCGGCTCTGGAGGTCGTCGAGGGCGAGGATAGGGGGCACCCTAGGACAAACGGGAGGCACAGTTAGGTTCGCAAAGGCATGGCGATCATCATCGTGTCCACGGGGAAGAGAGGGGAGGTCTGGTTTACCGGGGAGACGTCGCCGCAGTTGGAGCAGACGGCGGCGCTGGCTCGGGGAAGACGTTGCCGACGCTCAGGTATGCGCGCGAGCGAGCTTCAGCTGCAGAAAGGTGCGCCTGGGTTTGGGGAGTGTGTCTGTGTACTTGGTGAGGCAAGAGGTGGCGAGTGCTAGCCGGAATCGGCAAGGAGGGTCATCGGAGTCAGAGGTGCTCGGGGAGGAATTGGGGCGGCCTGGGGGCGTGCTAATGCGGGGTGACAGAGGGGAAATGGAGAGGAGGCCAGGGCGTTTAAGCGTGTGTGGTCAGGGGGCGTTGATCACGCGGCATTGAAGCGAATTGACGACGCGAATCAATCGGCAGTAAACGGCCAGGGCGACGAGGTCGTGCTTGAAGACGATGAATAGGAGGGGGTGGGGTCGGCTGGTCAGCGAGTGAGTGAGAGGGAAGGAGGGTCCACTTGTCATCGTCTGTATGGGTGCGTGATCGAGTGCAAAACGTTTCGCTGAGGGAAAAGAAAGGTCGGCTGCGAGTTGGGCCTTGCTGGGCTGGGCTGGCTGGGCTGGTCCGGATCCTATTTTTTCTGTCTGAAACCTTTTTCTTTTTCCAATACTATTTTCTGTTTTGAAATTCCAAACAACATTCAAACATTCAACAATTCAAACAATCATCACACTTGTAATTGAATTTGGTTCTGTTTAACAACACAAAACCAAAGTCTAATAATAAAATATTATTTTTATTTTAGAGTCCATTTATAATTAAATAAAATGGACACTAGTTAATAAATCAAATGGGTTTTAATTTATTTTAAAACTCCATTTGAAATCTAAATATTTCAAAACCAAAACAGTAGGTTTTAGTTGAAAATAGAAGATACTTGGGAAAACTTGTTTTAAAAATAAAATAACATTTTATTTTAGGGTCCAATAATAATTAAATGAATAGACCTTATTCATTTAATTCAAATAGGATTTATTTTATAGAAATCTTTATTTTGAAAATCTAAAATAAAACCAAAACACTTCAGTAGGTTTTTAATCGAGAATATAAAATACTTGGAAAACTTATTAAAAATAAATAAATAAGTTTTAGTGTTTATTTAAAATGGGAAAAGCCTTTACTTAAATAAAATTGGATATTAAATCCTTATTATTTTATTTAAATAAACTTTTACTATTTTTAATCAAAACAAAACATTTATTTCAAAATATTGGCCAAGGTTTAATTTAGCTATATAAAATAATCCTTATTTATAAAACCACCTTTTCTTTTGAAAACCCAAATCTTTTATAAAAATATTTCAAAAAAATAGTAAAACCAAATATTTTTTTATTTTCCTTTATTAAATGTTTAGCTTTTTAAATCCCTTTAGGATTTACCTTGATCAAAATAGGTTTGAAAGTTCGCAATTGGATTCAAAAAGTTTCTTCTCACCCTGAAAATCAACAAAGTTTTATTTTATTCATTTATTTTTCACATTACAAGATTTGGAAAATCTTGGAATGTGACAGCGGAGATGTACCTGAATAGTTCTGGATAAGGTTTCCTTAATTCCTCTTCTTTCTCCCACGTGGCTTCCCTTTCAGGGTGATGTTCCCATTGTACCTTGCAATATTTGATTGCTCTGTTCCTCAATCTTTTCCAATTTTCTTCTAGAATCTTACATGGCTTTTCAATTTAGGTCAGGTCTGCTTGTAATTCTATCTCTTGGTGTGTGATTGCATCATCTGGAACTTTCAAACATTTACGAAGTTGTGACACATGGAAAACATTCTGCACCTGAGCCAATCTTGATGGTAACTCTAAAGCATAAGCTATAGTTCTTTTTTGACTCAATATCTTGAATGGTCCGATGTATCTTGGACTCAATTTCCATTTAACTTCGAATCTTTTCACCCCTTTCATTGGACTTACTTTCAAATAGACCATATCTCCCACTTCTGGATGCCATGATCTTCGACTTTGATCCGCATAACTTTTCTGCCTACTCTGAGCTATTTTCAGTCTATCCCCGATCTTATCAATGATATCTTGTCTTTCCTTAATATAATCTGGCGCAAATTCTTTGCTGCTTCCAGGCTCATACCAACATATCGGTGATCTATGTAGGGTTTCGTAGCATGGAAAACAAAAAATTTCTATCGCATACAAAAAAACAAGCCAAGATCCATCTACTAGATTGTAGCAACGAGTCGATGGAATAACTCACCCTCGAAGATTCCAAAGTGTTTAACGAGAGCGGATTCTCGTGGGTGATGTAGTCGTACTCTTCCCGATCTCAAGATCGCGTAGACGATCCTTCCGGCGCTGCGTTCCGGCAGCGCTCCCGCAGTTGGTCACACGTTCAGTACTAGACGAAGACCTTCCTATCCCTTGTTCCAGCAGGCAGCGGAGGTTGTAGCACTCTCCTCGCGATTCCGGCAGCACAACAGCGTGGTACCGGAAGTAGAGGGGAGATCTCGCAGGGCTTCACCTTAAGACGGAGCGAGTATGGTGGACTATGAGAGAGCTCCTCGGCGATCTAGGGTTTAGACACACCAAGGAGGAGGCTTGGCCGGCGGCTAGGGTTAGCTAGGCGGCGGCTTGCCCTAGGGCGGCGGCGGCTGCAGGAGGAGCCGGCGGCTAGGGCTAGGGTTTGCGGGGTGGTGGTGTTGGGTGCTAGGAGGGGCAGCCCTGCCCCTCCCTTTATAGGTGGAGGGGCCGCGCCAGGGGAGGGGAGTCCCTCCCCAACTCGGTTTCCCAAGGGGGCCGGCGGTGGAGGGGAGGAACTCCTCCCCAACTCGGTTTCCACCTTCCCCTCCACTTCCCAAAATAGCCGTTTGACTTTTCAAATTGGCGTTTGACTTTTCAAACTAGGATTTGATTAAACCCTTTATTTTGTTCAGCGATGACACCTAGTACATGATGCAATCATTCCAACTTGGTATGACACATTCATGTACCCTTCCCCTCCGGAGTGCCGGACATTCCGGAACCTTCTAGAACATTCCCGATGAAAACACCGGAACCATTCTCCAACTCCGAAACAGGACTTTCCTTATATGAATCTTATTCTCCGGACCATTTCGGATCTCCTCGTGATATCCCGGATCCCATCCGAGACTCCAAACAACATTTGGTCTCTTTCTCATCATTCCATAACTACTCAAACAACGTCGAATCCTTAAGTGTGTCTCCCTACGGTTCGTGAATTATGCGGACATGATCGAGACACTTCTCCGAACAATAACCAATAGAGGAATCTGGAAATTCATATGGCTCCCACATATTTCTACGATTACTTTGCGATCGAATGAACCACTTACATACGATACCAATTTCCCTTTGTCTCACGATAGTTTACTTATCCGAGGTTATGATCGTCGGTATCTCTGCATACCTAGTTCAACCTCGTTACTGATAAGTACTCTTTTCTCGTTCCCGTGATATGTGATCCCTTGTGAACCAGTCACATGCTTGCAAGCCAATTGGATGACATTCCACCGAGAGGGCCCAGAGTATATCTATCCGTCATATGGATGGACAAATCCCACTCTTGATCCATGTGTCTCAACCAATACTTTCCGAACACTCAATGCCACCTTTATAGCCACCCAGTTATGGTGTGGTGTTTGATGTCATCAAAGCATCCATCCGGTAAAGGTGATATGCATGATCTCATGGTCGAAGGAATTAGGTTACTATGTATCAGAAAGCATATAGCAATTGAACTATTTAAAATTACTTGATCTTTATGCTACGCTTATCTATAGGAGTATGTCCACCATATCATTCTCCTAACGATATGATCTTGTTGTTAATAACATCTCAATGTTCATGATAGGGAAACCACAATCATTTATTAACCAACAAGCTAGTGATGTATAGAGGCTTTACTAGGTACTTCAATTTAAGTTTACAAATCACACAAGTATTAATGTTTCCTTGTTAATACTATTATAGCATGAATGTAACCATTTATCATAAACACAAAGATATAATAATAACTACATTTATTATTGCCTCTAGGGCATATCTCCAACAGTCTCCCACTTGCACTAGAGTCATGTAATCTAGATTACATGGTAATATACCGAACACCACATTCAGATATGTGTGTACTTTGCAAATCTTTATGTCCCCATCTTGTACATGTTCTCGAATAGCGTGAAAACGTAGCTTAATGTGCTTCAGCTTCTTGTGTGACCTTGGTTCTTGTGCATTGGCTATGGCGCCCTTGTTATCACAGTAGATAGACATTGGGTCCAGCGCACTAGGAACCACACCCAGCTCTGTAATGAACTCTTTCATCCATATCGCTTCTTGTGAAGCCTCCGAAGCAGCCATGTATTCCGATTCAGTTGAAGATCTTGCCACAACGCTTTTCTTTGCACTCCTCCAGCTAACTGCTGCACCATTCAAAGTAAATACGTATCCAGATTGTGATTTAGAATCATCCGGATCGGTGTTCCAACTAGCATCGGTGTAACCATTAACAACGAGCCGTTCATCACCTCCATAAGAAAGAACCATATCCTTCGTTCTTCTCAAGTACTTAAGGATGTTTTTGACCGCTGTCCAATGATCCACTCCTGGATCACTTTGATATTTGCTAGTTAAACTAACAGCATATGCAATGTCGGGTCTAGTACATAGCATGGCATACATTAGAGATCCTATGGCTGAGGCATAGGGAGTCTTACTCATCCTTTCTCTATCTTCTGCCATTGTCGGACTTTGAGTTTTACTCAAGGTCGTATTGGGCAACATGGGCAAGAACCCTTTCTTGCTATCTTCCATTCCAAACCTCTTTAGAACTTTGTCCAAATATGTACTTTGTGACAATGATATTAGGCGTCTCGATCTATCTCTTTAAATCTTTATGCCTAATATGTAAGCTTCTTCGCCAAGATCCTTCATTGAAAAACTATTATTCAAATATTCCTTGACACTATTAAGAAGGTCTACATCATTCCCAATCAACAATATGTCATCTACATATAGTATTAAGAATGCTACAGAGCTCCTACTCACTTTCTTGTAAATACAAGCTTCTCCATAAGTTTGTATAAAACCAAAAGTTTTGATAACCTTATCAAAACGTTGATTCCAACTTCGGGATGCTTGCTTCAATCCATAGATGGACCGTTGAAGTTTGCATACCTTGTTAGCATCTTTAGGATCGACAAAACCTTTGGGTTGCATCATATACAACTCTTCATCAATGTCTCCATTGAGGAATGTTGTTTTGACATCCATCTGCCATATCTCATAATCATAATATGCAGCGATTGCTAACATAATCCTCACAGACTTTAGCTTCGCTAACGGTGAGAAAGTCTCATCGTAGTCAACTCCTTGAATTTGTTGAAACCCTTTTGCGACAATTCGATCTTTATAGACAGTAACATTACCATCAGCATCTGTTTTCTTCTTGAAAATCCATTTGTTCTCGACAGCCTTCCGGCCATCCGGTAAGTCCACCAAAGTCCATACTTGGTTTTCGTACATGGATCCAATCTCGGATTTCATGGCTTCTTGCCATTTATTGGAATCTGGGCTCATCATCGCTTCCTCATATGTCGCAGGGTCATCGGTGTTGTCCACCAACATGACACTCATAACGGGATCATACCAATCTGGAGTGGTACGAGTTCTCGTTAACCTGTGAGGCTCTGTAGCAACTACAACCGAAGTTTCATGATCATCATCATTAGCTTCCTCTCTTATTGGTGCAAGCACCACAGGAACTTCTTCCGGTGCTGCGCTACTCGCAATTTCGAGAGAAGGTTCGACAACCTCGTCGAGTTCTACTTTCCTTCCAGTCACTTCTTTCGAGAGAAATTCCTTCTCTAGAAAGGATCCATTCTTGGCAATGAAGATTTTGCTTTCGGATCTATGATAGAAGGTATACCCAATAGTTTCCTTCGGGTATCCTATGAAGACGCATTTTTCCGCTTTGGGTTCAAGCTTGTCCGGCTGTAACTTCTTTACATAGGCTTCGCAACCCCAAACTTTAAGGAACGACAATTTAGGTTTCTTCCCAAACCATAATTCATACGGTGTCGTTTCAACGGATTTAGATGGTGCCCTATTTAAAGTGAATGCGGCTGTTTCTAATGCATAACCCCAAAATGATAGCGGTAAATCTGTAAGTGACATCATAGAACGAACCATATCTAAGAGAGTTTGATTACGACGTTCGGACACACCATTACGCTGTGGTGTTCCCGGCGGTGTCAATTGTGAAAGTATTCCGCATTTCTTCAAATGCTCGCCAAACTCGTAACCTAGATATTCACCTCCACGATCAGAACGTAGAAATTTAATCTTCTTGTTATGTTGATTCTCTACCTCACTTTGAAATTCCTTAAACTTCTCGAAAGTTTCGGACTTATGTTTCATGAAATAGATATACCCGTATCTACTCAAGTCATCCGTGAAGGTAAGAACATAACGATAACCACCGCGTGATGCTACACTCATTGGACCACACACATCGGTATGTATGATTTCCAATAATTCCGTAGCTCGCTCCATCATACCAGAAAATGGAGTCTTAGTCATTTTACCCATCAGACATGCTTCGCATCTTTCAAGTGATTCGAAATCAAGTGATTCAAGAAGTCCATCAGAATGGAGTTTCTTCATACGCTTCACTCCAATGTGACCAAGACGACAGTGCCATATATAGGTCGAGTTATCGCTCGATTTCAAACGTTTAGCTTCAATGTTATTGATATGTGTATTTCCACTATCGAGATTCAATAAGAATAGACCATCTATCAAAGGTTCATGTGCATAAAACATATTACTCATATAAATCGAACAACCATTATTCTCGGACTTAAACAAGTAACCGTCTCGCAATAAACAAGATCCCGATATAATGTTCATGCTTAACGCAGGCACCAAATAACAATTATTTAAGTATAAAACTAATCCCGATGGTAGATGAAGGGGTAGCGTGCCGACCGCGATCACATCAACCTTTGATCCGTTTCCCAGGCGCATCGTCACCTCGTTCTTCGCTAGCTTCCGTTTATTCTGCAGCACCTGTTTCGAGTTACAAATATGAGCAACCGAACCAGTATCAAATACCCATGCACTACTACGAGTACTAGTGAGATACACATCAATAACATGTATATCGGATATACCTTTCTTCTTGATGTTGCCGTTCTTCAAATCCGCCAAGTACTTTGGGAAATTCTGCTTCCAGTGACCTTCTCCCTTGCAGTAAAAGCACTCAGTATCAGGCTTAGGTCCAGCCTTGGTCTTCTTCGTCGGCGCGGTAACTTTCTTACCACCCTTCTTGAAGTGTCCCTTTTGCTTAGACTTGCCTTTCTTGAATTTGGTGGTCTTATTGACCATCAACACTTGGTGCTCTTTCTTGATCTCCACTTCTGCAGATTTCAACATAGCAAACAGTTCGGGCAACTGCTTGTTCATGTTTTGCATATTGTAGTTCATCACAAAGTTCTTGTAACTTGGTGGTAGTGATTGGAGGACACGATAAATCCCCAAAGCATTAGGAATCACTATACCCAAGCTTTGAAGTTTGTTTGCGTGCCTAGACATCTTAAGCACATGCTCACTGACGGAGTTGCCCTCTTCCATCTTGCAGTTAAAGAACTTTTCAGAAGCCTCATAGCTCTCAATTGCCGCATGAGTCTCAAAGATCAATTTGAGATCACGGACAATATCATGTGGGTCTGAATTCTCAAACTTTTTCTGAAGCTCTGATTCTAAACCATACAAGATAGCACACTGAACTGTGGAGTACTGAGTCTTCCGAGCGAGGTAAACATTCTTTACTTCATCGGTAGCAGTAGCTGCAGGTGGTTCACCTAGCGGTGCATCCGGCACATAGGTCAAATTACCAGCTGTGAGGACAATCCTCAAATTGCGGAACCAATCCGCAAAGTTGCTTCCATTGTTTTTCAACTTTTCTTTCTCTAGGAACGCATTAAAATTGATGGTAGGGGCCGCCATTGATCTACAACATATTTGCAATAGTTTAGACTAAGTTTATGACAAATTGAGTTCTAATTAATAGTTAAATTAATCTAGGTGAACTCCCACTCAAAACAATATCCCTCACATTGTTTTAGTGATCACACGAACCAAATCCACCACATCAACACCGATCATCACGAGAGTTGATATAGTTTCAATGGCGAACAATCGACATGTTCATCATATCTACTATATGATTCATGCTTTACCTTTCGGTGATCCGTGTTCTGAGACCATGTCTGTACATGCTAGGATCGTCAAGATCAAACCTTAGATTCCGCATGAGAAAATCTGTCTTGCTCACGTTGTATACACTTGCGGAATCTAACACACCCGATCATCACGTGGTGCTTCGAAACAACAAGCTTTAGCAACGGTGCTAACTAAGGGTGAACACTTTATGACTTGAAATTCATGTGCATGAGGGATCATCTTATAATGCTACCGTCGTTAACTAAGCAATACAAGATGCATAAAGGATTAACATCACATGCAATTCATAATATGTGATATGATATGGCCTTTCTTCTTTGTGCTTCCGATCTCCATCTTCAAGCATGAACATGATCTCCATCATCACCGGCATTGCATCAAGGTCAATGACGCTTCTCCATGGTTGTCGTCCACCGGCTTCAACTATTACAACTACTTTGAATAGACACGCGGGTCTTAACAAAATTTAAACACAACCATATGGCTCCTGCCGGTTGCCAACTTACAATAAGGAACATTGCATACATCAAATATAATCACAATCATGGCCATATCACATCACAGCACACCCCTGCAAAACAAAGTTAGATGCCTCTACTTTCTTTGCATGTTTTACGTGGTTTGGGGCTTTCAATAAGTGTCGTTCTAACTTATGAACAAGAACCACAACATTGATACTAGTATTGACAATCACCCGTTGTAAATTGAATCTTAACTATGCTAGGAGAAACAGGCACCCGCAAAGCCACTTATGCAATACAAGTTGCATGTCAAGCGTGGAGCAAGTCTCATGAACGATGTCATGTAAGGTTAGCCCGGGCCGCTTCATCCAACATCCCGCAAGATGCAAATTACACAAGAAGCAATCGACAATAAAAGCATCAACGCCCACAATGACCATTGTATTCTACTCGTGCAACAGATCTACATATAGACACGGCTCTAATACCACTGTAGGGTTTCGTAGCATGGAAAACAAAAATTTTCTATCGCATACAAACAAACAAGCCAAGATCCATCTACTAGATTGTAGCAATGAGTCGATGGAATAACTCACCCTCGAAGATTCCAAAGTGTTTAACGAGAGCAGATTCTCGTGGGTGATGTAGTCGTACTCTTCCCGATCTCAAGATCGCGTAGACGATCCTTCCGGCGCTGTGTTCCGGCAGCACTCCCGCAGTCGGTCACACGTTCGGTACTCGACGAAGACCTTCCTCTCCCTTGTTCCAGCAGGCAGCGGAGGTTGTAGCACTCTCCTCGCGATTCCGGCAGCACAACGGCGTGGTACCGGAAGTAGAGGGGAGATCTCGCAGGGCTTCGCCTTAAGCTGGAGCGAGTATGGTGGACTATGAGAGAGCTCCTCGGCGATCTAGGGTTTATACACACCAAGGAGGAGGCTTGGCTGGCGGCTAGGGTTAGCTAGGCGGCGGCGGCTTGCCCTAGGGCGGCGGCGGCTGCAGGAGGAGCCGGCGGCTAGGGCTAGGGTTTGCGGGGTGGTGGTGTTGGGTGCTAGGAGGGGCAGCCCTGCCCCTCCCTTTATAGGTGGAGGGGCCGCGCCAGGGTAGGGGAGTCCCTCCCCAACTCGGTTTCCCAAGGGGGCCGACGGTGGAGGGGAGGAACTCCTCCCCAACTCGGTTTCCACCTTCCCCTCCACTTCCCAAAATAGCCGTTTGACTTTTCAAATTGGCGTTTGACTTTTCAAACTAGGATTTGATTAAACCCTTTATTTTGTTCAGTGATGACACCTAGTACATGATGCAATCATTCCAACTTGGTCTGACACATTCATGTACCCTTCCCCTCCGGAGTGCCAGACATTCTGGAACCTTCTAGAACATTCCCGATGAAAATACCGGAACCATTCTCCAACTCCGAAACAGGACTTTCCTTATATGAATCTTATTCTCCGGACCATTCCGGATCTCCTCGTGATATCCCGGATCCCATCCGAGACTCCGAACAACATTCAATATCTTTCTCATCATTCCATAACTACTCAAACAACGTCGAATCCTTAAGTGTGTCTCCCTACGGTTCGTGAATTATGCGGACATGATCGAGACACTTCTCCGAACAATAACCAATAGAGGAATCTGGAAATTCATATGGCTCCCACATATTTCTACGATTACTTTGCGATCGAATGAACCACTTACATACGATACCAATTTCCCTTTGTCTCACGATAGTTTACTTATCCGAGGTTATGTTCGTCGGTATCTCTGCATACCTAGTTCAACCTCGTTACTGATAAGTACTCTTTTCTCGTTCCCGTGATATGTGATCCCTTGTGAACTAGTCACATGCTTGCAAGCCAATTGGATGACATTCCACCGAGAGGGCCCAGAGTATATCTATCCGTCATATGGATGGACAAATCCCACTCTTGATCCATGTGTCTCAACCAATACTTTCCGAACACTCAATGCCACCTTTATAGCCACCCAGTTACGGTGTGGTGTTTGATATCATCAAAGCATCCATCCGGTAAAGGTGATATGCATGATCTCATGGTCGAAGGAATTAGGTTACTATGTATCAGAAAGCATATAGCAATTGAACTATTTAAAATGACTTGATATTTATGCTACACTTATCTATAGGAGTATGTCCACCATATCATTCTCCTAACGATATGATCTTGTTGTTAATAACATCTCAATGTTCATGATAGGGAAACCACAATCGTTTATTAACCAACAAGCTAGTGATGTATAGAGGCTTTACTAGGGACTTCAATTTAAGTTTACAAATCACACAAGTATTAATGTTTCCTTGTTAATACTATTATAGCATGAATGTAACCATTTATCATAAACACAAAGATATAATAATAACTACATTTATTATTGCCTCTAGGGCATATCTCCAACAATCTACACTTCCTTCCATATAGAAACTGATATGGAGCTGCCTTCAGACTACTCTGATAGCTATTATTATAAGAAAATTCTGCCAATGGTAGATGATATTCCCATGTTCCTCCAAAATCTAGTGCACAAGCCCTTAGCATGTCTTCTAGTATTTGATTTGTTCTTTCAGTTTGACCTCCTGTCTCGGGATGATATGCTGTGCTGAAATCTAACTTTGAACCAAGTGCTTCATGCAATTGCTTCGAACGATCTTTTTTTGGGTACTATCTCTTTGACATATACTTCAACTAACTTCTCGGCATTATCTTTTTGATTCACCGGAATAAAATGTGCACTCTTAGTGAGTCTGTCCACAATTACCCATATCATATCCTTCCTTTTTGGTGTCATGGGCAATCCTGTGATGAAGTCCACACCTGTTTCCTCCCACTTCCATTCAGGAATTTCCAAGGGTTGTAATGGTCCTGCTAGACTTTGATGTTCAGCTTTCACCCTTTGACAAGTATGGCATTCAGATACATATTTTGCAATGTCCCTTTTCATGTTATTCCACCAGAATAGTTCTTTCAAATCCATATACATCTTAGTACTCCCTAGATGTATAGAATATGGTGTTTCATGTGCTTCTCTGAGTATGACATCTCTAATCTCAGTCACATCTGGAACACATAGGCGGTCTTGAAACCATAAAGACTCATAATCCCCAAGGTGAAAAACTGATTTTTGCCCTTGAGATATCCTCTGAATTTCCTCAGCAATAAAAGGATCTTCTGCTTGATGTCTAAAAATTTCTTGCTTAAGATCACTGTCCTGCTCTGCAACTACCTGCATAGTAGCTAATCCTCCAAGAACCTCTGTTATAATAAATTGAAGTCCTAATCTTTCCAAGTACATTTGTAACTATTTTGGTAATTCCCGATTACTAGGCTGAATATCTGCACTCTTTCTGCTTAAAGCATCAGCTACAACATTTGCTTTTCCTAGAGTATAGTTGATTGTCAAATCATAATCCTTGATTAGTTCCAACCAACACTTCTGTCTCATATTCAATTCCTTTTGAGTGAAGAAATATTTGAGACTTTTATAGTCAGTGTATAACTCACATCTGGCTCCATAAAGAAAATGCCTCCATCCTTTCAGCGCAAAAACTAATGCTGCTAATTCTAAATCATGAGTTGGATAGTTGACTTCATGTGGTTTCAATTGTCTGGAACCATAAGCAATCACTTTTCGATCTTGCATTAATACACAACCCAAACCTTCTTTAGATGCATCACAGTATACTGTGAAGTCCTTCCCTGTTTTAGGAACTGCTAAGATTGGAGCTGTGGTTAATCTAGTCTTCAACTCTTGAAAACTTGCTTCACATTTCTCATCCCACTTGAATGGTGTATTCTTCCTTAATAATTTGTTCATTGGTCCGGCTATTTTGGAAAAACCTTCAATGAATCTCCGATAATTACCAGCCATTCCTAAGAAACCTCGAATCTGCTTCACATTGGTCGGTGCAGTCCACTCTAGTACTGACTGAACTTTAGATGGATTCACAACAATTCCATCCTGACTGATCACATCACCGAGGAATTCTACCTCATCAAGCCAAAATTCACACTTACTGAACTTAGCATAAAGTTTGTGTTCTCTTAAAGTCTGCAATGCTATTCTCAAATGATCAGCATGCTCTTCCTTATCCTTGGAATATATCAGAATATCATTAATAAAGACTATGACAAACTTGTCCAAATATGGCATGAAGATCTTATTCGTCAGATTCATGAATATTGTTGGTGCATTGGTCAAACCAAATGGTACTACCAGATACTCATGGTGTCCATATCTTGAAACAAATGCTGTTTTTGGAACATCTTCCGGTTTGATTTTTATTTGACGGTATCCATATCTTAAATCGATCTCTGAAAATACCCCAGCTCCTTTCACTTGGTCAAACAAATCTTGAATTCTTGGTAAAGGATACTTATTCTTGATAGTAACGTTGTTTAGGTTTCTATAATCACCTCACATCTGTCTTCCACCATCTCTCTTATCCACAAAGATTACTGGTGTTCCCCATGGAGATACACTTTCCTAAATAAATCCTTTTCTGGCTAACTCATCAATTTGCTCTTTGAGTTCTTTTAACTCTTTAGGTCCCATTTTATATGGTGCTTGAGCTATTGGTGTTGTGCCAGGAATTAGGTCAATAGTAAACTCTATCTCCCGGTCTGGTGGCATTCCCGGTAGCTCTGCTGGAAAAACATCTTGGAATTCATTAACTATAGGAATCTCTTCCAATTTGACCTCTTTCATTGAGTTTAACTACAGATCCACCATGATATGACTGTGCTTATCTGCTTGGTAAACTATCCTTGCTCCACTTGGAGTCTTGATTGAGACAGTTTTCTCCTCACAATTTATCTGAGCTCTGTGTTCCATCATCCAATCCATCCCCAGCACTACTGCAATTCCCTTCAAAGGCATCACATAAAGGTCTGCAAAATATGTACAACCACAGATCGAGATAACCTGATCTTGTTTTATGTGGCGTACAATCACATTCCCTCCTGCCGTAACTACAGTCATAGGACTTTCTAACGTTGCCCTTCTAATCCCAAACTTATCACAAAATTCTTCAGAAATGAATGAAGTAGTTGCACCAGTATCAAATAAAACTTTGCCGGGATTGGTAAGGATATTGAGCGTACCTATAACTGCATGCTCTGAATTATCCACCTCCTCAAGGGTTGCACAGTTCAGTTTCCCGGTAGGTCGGTTCCTCTTGCCATTGTTGTTCTTGCCATTATTTCCTCCTTTATTGGGCTTTCCATTTCCTCCACTGGCTTTTCCTCCTCCCTTGGTAGGCCAACCTCCTGGTGGTTTGCTCGGACAATCTGGCTTGATATGCCCCTTCTAACCACAACCATAACAAATCACTACAGGCTTTTTGCATTCCCTCTGGAAATTCCCTGGAATTCCACAGTTGTTACAAATAACATTCCTTCTCGGATTAGATTGATTTCCACCACTGCCCTTGTTATTGTTGCCATAATTCCTATTCCGAGGTTTGAACTCCAGGTTGGGTTTAGGTTTGCTTGCCTGAATTCTCTTGGTTTCCTTCTTGGCTCTCTTCCTCCAGTCCTCTTGGACATTCTTATAATCATCTTCAAAAGTAATGGCTGCATCCAACAAGTGCTGATAAGTTTGCTTATTGTCTAACCTTAGCTGCATCTTCACAAATGGATTTAATCCATGTAGGAAACGCTTCTTCCGCTTCTCTTCAGTGTTGACATCCTCCTCAGCATAGCGAGACAGTTGACTAAAGTCCCGGATGTACTTCATAACACTAGTGTATCCTTGCTGAAGCTCCTCAAATTATCTCTGCTTCAACTCCATAACACTCTCCGGAACATGATATTCATGGAATCTCTACTTGAACTCTTCCCAGGTAAACTCCCTTCCTGGTTGTTGCATTGCCAATTGATTCTCCCACCATGATGCCGTAGGTCCAGTCAGAAGATGAGTTGCATACCTCAATTTCTCCTCATCATTGCAACCTACAGTTTTCAGCTTCCTTTCAGTATCAGCTAGCCAATCTTCTACATCCATTGGTTCATGAGCTGATGCAAAAGGTAACGGTCTTGCATTCTGGAAATTAGATAGACTCACTCCTCCACTTTCAGGCGCCCTCTGGGTTGCTCGCCCCAACAACTCTTCCATAAACTTGTTCTGGGTCTGTTGCATCATTTGCATGCATTGCATAAAGTTTTGCTCCATTAACGGCCTCATTGGTGGTGGTGGTGGTAATGCTCCTTGATTTGCTGCATATGCATCGGCCTTCTCCTTGGCCTCTCGCTCCATCCGCTGCTGCTCAGTTTCCATTTCTACACCCGTATCCATGACCCTCTAGTCCTGCAACATAAAGCGAATACTCATAATTACATCATGCACATGTGTTCTGAGCTCGACTTTACACACAAAACTAGTCACACAATGAAGATCCAAAGAAAATCCAAATGTGCATTTCACATATGATACATACTATCATAATAATACAAAGTCAACATATACCATATAGGTATAATCACAAAACTACCTTATTCCTCTCACTATCTTATTTCTTGGAGTACAATACACGGTACTTGATATCACTAACTAATTGCCTCCTTCTAGTAGTAACTACGCTCATCGTACATGCCTGATGTCCAACCGTGATGACGCGTTGTTCGTCGCATAGTCTGTGGAACATATGGCCTTCCAGAAGGAACATACTCTATATCTGAAGTGTCGGGACTTGAGTCATTACTCAACCTGAGCGCATTGACTCCCTCCAGCTTAGCTAAAAAGTCTTCAGAAACATATTCAACATTATCTCCAGCCTTCATCTCCTGAGCTTCATTTCTTGAGTTGTCAACAGGATACGCAGATCCTGCTGCTTCCTAGATGCTCTCTTGGGCAAGATAATTGAACACTGGATAATGTATATTCCCTGGGTTTTGAGAAGATGTTGATGATTCAAACACTCTCTCCTCAGGATCTGCTTCTTCATCCTGATTATCTATTGACATGGTATTTCTACTACTATTATTAGGGTTCATCCTTGCACCCATCCAACTAGATTGTCCAACATTTCTGTCAGAACCATCTGTGGACATCTGGTGTTCATGAGATCCCATTCTCCAACCATCAGAATTCTCAATAGGAAGTTCTGAGTCAGAACCATCCTCTGAGCCCTGTGGTACTACATACCTCATATCCATAGTAGGATCATGTATAGGTTCAGGTCTTGGTGAATAAGGATATGGTATAAAAGATTCAGGATCTATAGGTATATCCTTAAAGATAGGGGTTGCACTACTACTTGCTTCCTTCTCTAACTGGAATGCTAACTGCTTCCTCCTTTCCGGATCAGTTAGATCCTCTAACATATCATTTTTGTCTTCAACAATCACTTGATGGGTCTTATAAAAAGACGCAACGAGTGTTCGATATCTATCCATAAACTTGGAAGCTAACTTAGGATGCTTCTTAACCAAAGTAAGATGATCCGGTATAGGCTCCGAGTCTATAGAATCATGAGGTATCACAAAGAATGTGCTACCTTCTAACTCCTTGGTTTTCTGCTCCTGGATATTAGCTATCGCCTCCACAACAGCATCATGATATGCTGCTAAATGACTCCTACCTTCTCCTATAGGTAGATCGTGATATAATCCAAGCTTCTTTGGAAGTTGGATACTCAGACGATACTTGGATAACATCCGGCCATCAAGGTAAGTGATAGTGTTCACTGGAATTCTAGTTGGACAACTAAAGAGCTTTAAAAGTTGACGAAGTTGGTCTATGAATGATCCTTGATAATCATCAAGAGTCTCCTCTTTCCTTACCAAAGTCTGTTTTGGAAACTTTGGTACCATATCTCTGTATATCACAAAAATAATTTTGATTAGTATCCAATGATATATTGCATCATAACAAAAAATTATCACACTAAAATATATAACGGAATATTCTCATTTGAATACCCATTATATTACTTTTAGAGAATTATTTATCGTTGCTAATGTTTCCTACAGGTAATACCCTTTACTAGGTTTGCAACCTAAGGTCAAAGAAATTTGCTCTGATACCAACTGCGGTGACCCAGCATACCACTGCATGTGTAGTACACTATAGTCGTTGACATGACATCCATAGAACACCGTTCCGTAAATATCACATCCCTCGGAGTGGTACAACAAAAACATTGCGAGTCCATATTACAAAAGTACACACATTATTATTATTACAATACCGGAAGTTCAAGACTTCCTAAAGATTCAACTTACAAACCAAAATATAAAGTGTTTTAGCGGAATTTAAAAGTAGCAACTTCGACTAGGAGTTGAGCTCAGCAGCTTATTTTATAGAGTTCATGCTTCTCGGCTCTGTTGGTTCTACTAACTAGGGATACTTAGTTGGACTCATTATCATCGACACCGTCGTGGATCTCGTAATCCACTCCTTCAACACCTCCGGACAGATCGGGTTCCTCGTAGAACACATCTTCTTGACATTCGGCTGCATACATTGGCACGTCTTCGGGATCCTCAGAGTCTAAGCAAGGGATCAAAGGAAAGAATGAGTAACAGCGGTACCCAACAAGTTCATTATATGCAAGGTGGGAAGTTTGATCCTCTAACTACCACCTCGGATTATAAATCCTTGGCACTATGCAATTTTTGTAAATCTTTCTTCAAAGATTGATTTTATTCTAAAAAAACTATGACAATCAGCCTTCACAGGTTGACCAGAACTTTCATGGAGTTCCTTTCCTGCCGTGTTCGTAGCTCCTTCCCGGAACAGGGAGTAACAAGTTACAATTCTTACACTCTGCAGAGGTGCGTTACTTTACCCATGAGAGATCAACTCCTTGTTGCACAACCGGGCATACTTTCCCGTCCACAATTCCATGATGTGGGGCCCAGTAGTTGGTCCAAGCCAATCACTACCCCCTTCGCGACCTCGCATGCCTCCTTGGTGTACACCATGCCCACATAATGAATTACAGCAATGGTTTGTACAAACTGTTAGATGCCAGAACTATCGTGTGACGATGAGGGTTCCCACCCATATGCTGCATATCCTCTACGAATTACCAATTAATATCACGCTACGAGGATAACAGCCACGACCTGCACATCCGGCTTCATGCGAGAGGAAGAAGATACAGCTGACTTCTCTGTCCCATTCCAAATCTCATGGCTAACGCATAATATACATCGCTAGAATCACTGATGTCAGGGGTTATTAAGTCCCTACTTGATCATCATTGTTGCAATTAGAACCCTAGGTTCTACTGCTCCATTATATCACCACTTAGGATGATATCTATGATTTCTTTATTTGTGAAAATAATATTTTCTTTCTTTTATAACATATATGATAACACACAATTTGCAAATACTTTGATAAAAACTCTTCAAAGGACATGAGCAAGTGATGAACTTGCCTTATGATGGCAAGGTAGTGAAGTCTGATGCTTGCACTGGACCTTGAGCTTCTATGTCTACAAAAACATCATTATTGCCCGGTAAGGACAATATTTAAAGAAGCAAAATGATTATGCAATAATGTAATGCATCATTTAACTTGATATGCATTCACCCCATTATTATAAAAAGTCTTTTTAATAATAAAGGATTTATAAATATTACTTTTTAATATTTATAACATATATTGAATTATTTCATTTCCCTTTTATTTAACTTTTATGGATTTAATAATTCTTTTAGGAATTATCACTTAAATATCCAAAAATTGTTATTGAATATTTATTTAGTATTTTTCAAAAATACTACAATATTAATATATAATGAAAGTGATTTTTATTTATTTTTATCATCTTTCAATAATTTTGTAAAATTCCATAAGAATATATAAATTACAAAATTCTTAATAAAATTTAAATGTCTAAAATTTTATATCTTATTTTATTTCTATAGTGTGGATTATTGTGAATCCAAAAATATTTTATTTATAATTTTTGGAATTTTATTTTATTTTCTAGAATTTAATTAATTTCAGGGTTATTTTAGTCTTTTCCTATTTATTAAAATAGGCCTTAAAGGTTTTTGGGCTGGCTTAATCTTATTGGGCCCTGGTGGCCCATTAGACATAGTCATAATTGCCACCCTGAAGGGTCTGGCCCAACTCAGCCCACTCCCCTCGCTGCCTCTCTCCCCCGAGCTTATCCTCTCCTTCTCTGACCTCGACCATGTGGTCGGTGATGGCGCCGCCGGCGATTCCCACCGCCGTGGGCCGTTCTGGTCGCCACCGTGGTGCAACAGGAGGTTGTCAATGATGCTTATCCTTTCTATCCAACTGGATTTGAGTATGGGGCTCTCCTGCGACGGATCGATGTCGTCCCAAACCCTAGGGTTTGGGGATTGGCGTGGATCCTGGTGTTGCCGCCGCCGTCGGCATCGTGTTTCTTCGCCTTGCCTCTAGGCATGGTCAGGGTCGCTGCCATGGCGCCGTATGGGTTGCAGCGCCCCCTCTGGGGTGCTCCCCGTGCCGCCATGGTCGCCGTCCCCTCTGCTTCCTCTTCTAGTCTCCAGCGAGGACCTCCGGTGAGTTCTGTTCCTATCCCCTTGTGCTCTCTGTGCTCGCTCATCCCATGCTGGATGTTGGCAATGACCTCTCTAGTGAGTGTCTTGTCCTTATTAGGATGGTTTATTTCATTTAGGGTTCTTATCATGTGATTGATCATGTACTGGATGAATTAGCTCATGTGTGGATGATCTGTAAGCATGCTAAATGGTTATTATCCTGAGGCTTGTTGCTTGATATGAACTATAATAGTTTTGATGGCTTATTAGATGCTTTTATACTTGGATTGCATATGATTCGGATGGTATAGTTGCTTTGGAACCAATGCTTGGTAAAGTCAGTGACTTGATAACCTTCCACTGTCATTTCATGGTTTAGGATCATGATTATGGTGTGATGAAATCACTGTCTTAGTGATGTTGGCTTAGAAATTAATATGTGGTTTGAGATCTCAATGATCTCAAATAGTATAGATAAACATTGGAATGTTTTAATTATGATTCCTGACAGGAAAATGATTAGTAGATTGTTTTGTTGAATCTATGATGATTGGATGTTTATCCTGACTCGTATAGAATTGTTCTTATGACACCATCTTGGTATGGCACACAAGATTGATTCTAATCCATTGATTGGGTTGGTTTAAGCTTAAGACAAGCTTGGCTTCATAAGATAAATAGAAATTTTCTTCTTTGAAATCCCTGAGACCAATGATGTTGGTCTGAGGCTTAGGGGTTTTAGGCCTTATCTAATTGATTCATACAAATAGTCCTGGTAGTGGTACCAGCTATTGTTTTTTAATCAAAGCTTTGTAAAATGATAGTTAGATTGGTCATTATCTGGATCCAAAAGATTAGTTTCTAAGGTGCTACCCTTACTTTAGGGATGTGCCTAGAAATTAGATCTTAGCTATATTTATGCTTAAATTGTAATATATAGCTTGACAACCAGAGCAATGATGTTGTTCTAAGCTCTGGTTGGATCCTTGTACTTTGTTGTTTGCTTTTAAAGTTTTAAAATCTCAATGATGGATTCACCCCACTTGGGTGATTTCTGAGAGTTTGTTTCATAAAACAACACATGCTTCTGTCTAGATGATATGATTAGATCATGTGAGGGTTTTATGGTTCTCACCATAAAAACTGATGATGATGGAGTTGGTGATGATCTTGATCTTGTTTTGCTGATCTCTTGAGCTTGGCCTTGAGCTAGCCTGCTCCTCCTAGCTCCTGGACTTGATCTTGCTGTCCACCTGATCCTTCCCCCTCCTTATGTTACCATCCTGGTGATGAGATCTGGGGCTTTGGTTGGTTTGGTTGCTGGCTGTTGTGATTGGTTAGCTGCTGTCTAAGCTGGCTGTTCTTGTGTGTGTGAAGTGAAGAGATGAACCAGTGTCTCTCCACGGCTGTGCTATTGGTTTTGTGAGTTTGGAGCTGTGTTGTGAGGCTGACAGCACATCACATGCATTTAGTTGTGTGTCCTGCTTGTGTGCTTGCTGTGCACTTGTGGATATGTTCAGAATTTTGAATTTTTTTGTTATCTGGTTACTTTTACCTGTCTGGTGAAACTTGCCCCTCTTGGCTCTCATTTGACTTCTGGCTTAAAATTTATGAAAGATAAACTCTTTCATATTGGTGAAACTTGCCCCTTTTAAACTCAACGATTAAATATTGAACAGTGCACTTCACTGTCAACTTCTGAGAGTAAAACAATATTAACTCTAACCTTATTATTGTTTTATTAGTGTTTGTCTTGGAGGTACAGATTTGAAGATGAAGATTTTAGTTTAGGTTTTATTTATAGAATAGTTAATGTAATCTTCTTTTTCTTTTGTAATTTTCATTTTATTATTTTGTAATCTTCATTTTATTCTTCTGTAATAAATATTATACAATTTTCATCTTTAAAACTTGCCCCTTTTAAATTTAAATTCATTTTAAAAATCATAATTCCTCAAAGATCATATCAAAGTCTATAGCAATCATCTTTTAAGACTAAACCTAGTCTCAAAGTATGAAAGAAACCTTGATCACTTTAGGTTTTTTATTTGGTGAAAATTTTACCCACATTTTCACAGATGAATGCATGCAACATTCCAAATTCCTAAATCTACCCTTCGTTAATTCCTAAATGCTGGGATGTTACAGCCTGGGCGGAAGAATTGCCATCTGTGCTGTGGACTTTACGAACTTCACCCAACAGATCCACCGGCTACACCCCTTACTTCATGGTATATGGAGCAGAAGCCATCCTACCTTCCGACATACTTAATGATGCACCAAGAGTTGCCGCCTACGACGAAGATGACGCTGAAGAATCCAGACGCCTAGATGTGGACCTTCTCGAGGAGGAGCGCGTTTTGGCATGCCAAAGATCCGCCATCTACCAGTAGAAGCTAGACAGCTACCATAGTCGCCACGTTAAGCATCGCTCGTTTAAAGAGGGGGATTTGGTGCTCCGGCTTAAGCAGAAGAAGTCACACAAATTATCCCCGCCATGGGAAGGAACGTTCATCATAAGCAAGGCGCTACTCAATGGGTCTTACTACCTCGTTGACAATCGTGAACTGAAGGATAGACCCAACGAGGATCATAAGCGTAAGCGACGTGACCCGGATGATGACTACCCGGAGCTTGATCGGCCATGGAACATAGCACAGCTACGTCCTTTTTACACTTAGCATTTTTTATCTAATTGTGTACCTCTTATATGATCAATGAAATAAAGCTCTCTGGTTCACTCATATTTCTGAGTCTTTTACCTCCTTTAGTGTTCATTTTTGGATCATGTAAAACCTTTATGCACAAGTTTTGCGATTGCACTTGTGAAAATTCCGCCTACGGGCGTTAGCTTAAGTTTTCTAGTCTACACGTTCTTTGTCGTTTTTATGTGGATTATGGAGTAGTGACTTTTGGCACTTATTATCGGCGATTTTGTGCTTAGGTTATTGACGGTGCCATTGGGCATCATCACCTGAGCGCATGGTTCCGACAACGAGTCTTCCGACTCACGAAAAGTCAAGCATAAGAACCAAAGTAATGGATAAGCCAGCACTTGCTTAAAAAAATATACATGCTGGAAACTGGTTCTTAAGTAGCAGGACATGCAACATTGTTTTCCGCCTTAAGTTAAATACATAGTTTTTTCCGTATACGCATCAAAGGTGAAACAAATATTACAAGGTTGTTTTTCATTCCTTTGGCGCAGATGACTTGGAGGCAGCGTCATCAGCAGCAGGAGAACCACCCTCGAAGTCGGCGGTGTGAGGGGACTCAGAGGAGCTTTGGTTGCCGCTATCGATGGTATTCATCGGCACGAAGACGTTGACGTCGACTAACTCGGCAGCTCTGGTGTCATAGCCCACGAGTGACGACAAGATGGATTCGTGATTAATCTCTTTGCCATCGTCATGTACCTCGGGAATGCTAGAGGTCACCGTGTCGATGTCGGCATCTTCGTAGTGTGCCTTTACCATTGACAGCGCCATCCTTGCACCATCCCGTGCACATGAAGCTTTCCATCTTGTGATACGCTCGGGGACTCGTCGCAAGATCTCCGAGTACTTCGCCACAGAGTACGATGCTTTGATATTGATCTGGAGGGGCTTGGCAATCTCTTTTTCTTGCGCGATGGCGGTGTTGATGAAATTGCCGGCAAGAACCATGCATTCCTTTGCTGGAGGAGGCGACCAGGTTAAACCCATAGGAGCTGCAAATTCCGACAAGGAGCACATGAGTTCAAAAAATCAGAGTATCTAGACTACAGAAATCCAAGACGGAGAATCACTTACTGAAGATGCTAGCCTTATCTTGCCAGAGGGTATCCGCAAGGAGTCCTTTTCTTGTTGGAGGAGCTTGTATGCCTCATGGTGGCGTTGATTCTGCTCGTCGGCGGCTTTCTTCTGATCTCTTAAGATCGAGATCTCCTCCTTCAAGCGGTTCATATCCTCGGTGGCGGAGTCCTGCAGGGCTTTCATCGATTCTTCATGCATCTTCAGCATGTCCTTCCTCTCCTACTTAAGGATCTTGTTCTCGCTATCCAGCTCCTGACTGTGCTTGGATTGCTCGACAATGTCCTTAGACTTGGCAATGGTTTCTGCAAGTCGGAGAAAGCAAAGTACACAGTGAGTACTCGGAGAATGTGGGCACAAAACCAAGTCGGAATGCGAAAAAGAAAACAGACGCTTGCTCTTGGTGATATGTTCCTTCAAGAAGGAAGTTTTACCCTTTTCAGCTTCCAAGTCTGCGCGCATCTTCTGATACTTGTCGTTGGCCATGCCCCTCCGAGCATTCTTGTTCTGTGGAAAAAAGGAAAAAGTTAAACGTTGTTTGGTCTGCTTGGAGCATCTAGCCAGAAAAATTCCACCTAGACGCTCGGGGGCTACAGCGAGAGTTTTTAACTTAGCAATATGCTTAGTCTTTCTTTAAGCATCTAGTCGGAACTAATTCAGTTCTCGATTAGAAGCTTGGGGGCTACAGTACAAAGTTTTTAACTCAGATATATGCTTAGCTTTTCTAGGATTTTATCCAATTCTTCTTTTGCAGAGTCATTCGAAAGTGAATCATTATTTGTCAAGATCCTCTCCAACTCAGATTTTGGAGTGCTGAAATATATTGCAGCCAATTATTCAATTGTAAGGTTCCCAACCTTTAATAAGGTAGAGATCCCTGTGTTTGCAATGCTAGTCCCTGGATCAATAGCTAGCATCCACAGTTAAGATGTAATATCAAGAAACAAAGGTCATAATACAACTTGAATAAAATAATTTATTACATCTTACATAGCTCATTTGGCTATCTCATTACAATGCAGCAGAATATAACAATAGCATGGGGTCCTTCATCTTCAAAGTGCCACAGGCAGACATGTTGGTTGTAGACTTGTAATCCTAATCAACAAACTTTACTAACATCAAACAAACCTGCAACATAACAAGTTACAGCCACAAGAGTCAATACATTTGAATTGTATTGGCAAGTGATACTATGGTAGTATAGTGGAATCTATCATCTATATGCATTTGGCTAAGTGGAGCTTAGGCTTGCTTTGCTCAAAATAGATTTTCCTTATCATTTGTAAACACTAAGTTTTTGCTTGACAAAATCTTTCCCAAGGCATCTCCCAATAGAAATTGGTGATCCTTTCATTCCCTTGTTCACCCACAAGATTTTTAACTTAGAAATTTGGATGAGGAGATTCTTGATTGCTTCCATGTCTTGATGCTCAAATTGTCCTTTGCCAGGGACATGGCTAAGTACTTAGATTTTACACTCTGCAGAGGTGGTGCACTTTCCCCACAATACTTGGTTTCACCAAGACAAGATCTTTCAGAAGCCTTCCCTTAGACCAGAATGGACGCGTTCCAACCTATCATCCCCTACCACCAACTGTCCATTTGGCTAAGTTATTGCAACCTATATGATCCAGGCAGAGCCCATAATGCCAAGTGGCTGCACTTGAAGCTTCTCAACATTTGACATCTCAAATCTCTTTGTTCCTGGGTGGCCATCCACAAGTGAGACACCAAGTTTTTCCCCAGCATGCTGGACTTGGTGATGCCCAAGTTTTCCCCAGCATACTGGACTTGCATGACCACTCAACACAAACCATTCCTTCCATTCCACCCAGGTGATTCATTCACTTAGTTGTTTTATTAAACAAAACACAAGTCCTCAGACTTAGAAAGTTTTCCATAGCATGAATATATATTCCACCCTTGTTTTCTACTAGCTAAGCTAAGCATGATAGTAGTAGGAATCTTAACTTAGGAAATTTCTACTAAGGTTTCATCTACTAGGATTTCCCATAGCATAGTTTATACTTAGCAAAATTTCCATGCAAGTCCTATACTTAGAAATATCACTAATGCATAGTGAAAATAATGGGACAAAAGTATGAAGCATCACTTGCCTTTTGGTAGAGAGTATAAGTTCACTCCTTGATCATTGCAATGTTCACTCACTTCAAATCACTACAATTCAATCAAGCAAACAATATTTCAATCCACCATTCAAGCAATTCAACACAAAAAATAATAGAAACAAAACAATGCATGCAAGCATGCAAAAGGTTGTTTTATTTGTAAAAGTGGTTTCTAGTAGGTTATAAACATTTGGTAACTCCTATTGGTCATTTTATAAAGTGGCAAAACCATTTGCAAAAGTTTTTACTTCATAAACCATTTTTTAAACCATGTCATTATTTTATGTGGTGAAGAAATGCTTTTATTAAGGCAACTTTCTATAGGGTTCACAAAATATGTGTTCAAGCCACAAAACCTTGTGTTTAGGGTCAGAGAGTTTAAATCAAAACATTTCCCAAAGGTTTTCCTCCAAAATCATTTTTAACAATTAAACCATATTTTTATTTGACTAGAAATGGTTTAAATCAAGGATTTATTCTTTTGCTTCACCAAATACATTTTTGAAACCACAATTTGTTTCCTATGGTCAGTAGGTTCAAAACACACCATTTTCCAAAGATTTTATCCTCAAAATCATTTTAGAACAAATTTTATATCCTAAACATGCATACATAAGTTTCTGTAAAAACAAACAATTTAACAGAATCTTTTTACTAAAAAAAGTGCATGGTTGGATAGGGCTTGTTTTTCTGAATCCATTGATATAAAATTTGCAAAATTTTGACGTATAGATTAAAAGTTATAGATTTTACAAAATCTTGCATCTAATAGATCAAATCTGTTTATAAATCAGACTCTGGGACACGCGGCGTGTTTTAATTCGTCGGTACCGCTTCGGCCAGATCGAGCGATGGCAGCCATTGGATTTAAGTGTGAACATACGGCTCAGAATTAGCGTACCCTTTCAGTTAAGTGAATCTATCGCGTCACTACGATCTGGATCAGACGGCTCCTATCGCCTTGCCAAGAACTGGCGGCGCGACGACGGTGGCGCGCGGCGGCGGCGCTCTGCTAGCGGTGCTGCGGTGGCTACAGGAAGCGAGAGGAGTGGGGGAGATGCTTACCAGATTCGCAGAGTCGCGGTGATGCTCAAGGTGCTCGCGAGAATGCAAGGGGCGCACGGGGCCACTGGCAATTCCTCGTCGGAGTTGTCCTCTGGCTCGGGTTCGTCCTGTTGAAGACGACGGTGGAGGTACGGGGCACGCCAGAGAGAAAAGAAGACGCGGTTATATGCGCGGGGTCGTGGCGAATATGCGAGTGTGAAAGAGAGGGAGAGGGAAGGTCTGGTCTTACCAGCAATGCTCGTCGGAGTTATGGCAGACCACGGCGGCGCTCAGACATGGACGAAGTCGAGGTTCTAGGGCACGCGCGGTCAGACGGGCGGTACTGGGAGATGCAGTGAACAATGGGGAGCACGCCTGTGTGCGCCTGGGAGCAAGGGGAGGCGTGGGCTGGCCGGAATTTGCTCGTGAAGCTCGTCAGAGGAGCGGCAAAGCAAAGTGAATTAGGGGCAGCCTGGTGGCTCACTGGCAGCGGGGTTTGAGGGGAAAGGAAAAGGAGAGGGAGGGGTTTTAACTGGCGTGGTCGCGAGGATTAAACGTCGAGCATTTACCGGTAATTTACTCCAAGGAGTTAACGGCAGGAAACGGCCGGGGAGGCGCGGTCTTCGCGTGGGTGGAGAAGATGGTGAGGTGGCAGTGGGGGCCTAGCGTCAGCGAGATAGCGAGGGGTGAGATGGGGCCTAGGCGTCAGCGTCTCTGCGGGTTTCTTTCTCGGTGAATAACGGTTCGCTCGGTGAGAGGGAGAGGTGGGCTAACTGGGCCAGTGGGCTGCGCTTGCTGGGTTGGGTCGTCTCTTTCATTACTTTTGTACTGTTTCTGTTTTTCTTTTTCTGTTTCTTTAATTCTGTTTTGATTTTGAATAAACAATTCAAACACTCATTTGAATTCAATCCTTTGCCAGATTTTGTGTAGGTTTAAATATTGATTAGTAGCACATTCTGAACTCATTTTAGAATAATTTATTTATTCTTTTTAAGGTCTTTTAATTATTCAAAATAGTCTATAGTTTTAAATCATATGGGATTTAATAATAATTCAAACACCATTTAAAATCTTTAAACTTTCCAAATCCTTTCAGTAGGTTTTTATTTGTTTATTTGGGTTCAAATAATTCATCTTGATTTATTTGGAAAGTATTTAATATGATTCATAAATCATTTGAATTGGGTTTTCATTTTAATTCCAATGGAATTAAATATAGTTTTAATTCCCTAAAGTTTATTTGGAAGATTCATTTAATCTTAATTAAGTTGAAATAAACAACTTTTATTTCACTTGGGTAAATTCCAAAATACTATTTTCTCATGAATTATATAATTATTCTTATTAGAGATTTGTCTTTATTAAAATAGGGATAGAATGGTTAATGCCATTTTATTTTATTTTGGAAATTCTTTATCATTTTATTTTATATGGATTTTGGATTATAATTCTTTCCATTTGCTTATGGTCTTGGCCAAGTTTTAATTTGTTCTTTAAATATTCTTTATTTAATATTTCCTTCTTCATCTTATAAAATCCATATCTTTTTATTTAGAGATCCAAACTTGGTGATTCCAATTTATAAAATCTTGTTTGATATTTAATTATCACTTTAAATCTTTTTAGGATTAATTGCTAAACATTTGGTTTGGATTTTAGATAAGTGCTTTAATAGCTTTGGAAATTCAATTTCCTTGTCTTATTGGATTCATAAGATTTTATCCATGGTTCCAAACTAAGTGAAACCAATTATATGGTTTTTATGATATTTCTATTTATCATTCTTGATCATTTATAAATGTTTGATGGTCAATTTTTATATGGATCAATCCATAGGCTTGGAGATAACTTGGAATTGATTTTTATTCCATTAGGGTCTAGGGTTTGGATTTATTTTCCAAGTGTTTAAATTTCCAGATGCATTTTATGAGGAATGCATTTCTCTTGATTTGAATTTAGTTGGATTCAAATGTTAACCAAAGTTTGTTCCAGTTGGGATTTTAAGTTTCCATTTAAAAACAAAAGTTTCTTTTTACCCTAAAATTCAACAATAATTTATTTTGTTTATTTATTTTTCACATTACAAGATTTGGAAAATCTTGGGAGGTGACATCAATAGTCTTATCTTCTTTGACTTCAATCTTCTTCTCATATGGCAATTTTGTAAATTGGCTACAATTAACTTCTAGGACTTCTTCTCCAATCTGTAAGGACAAGAATTGTTTCTTGTTATCAATATTAGCATTCATAGAGCTATAAAAATGATTACAAAAATTACTGGGCACGAGGAGTTCAATGGAATATTGATAATATAGAAATCAGTCGGGTACATAAATTCTCCCATAGAGATGCAGGTATCACGAAGAATACCATGAGTTCGCTGCAGGGTTCTGTCAAAAATCATAAAGGTAACTTTGGATGATTCAAGATCCAGTTCATCAAGATGACACCGTAATTATTCATATATAAAGTATGTCATAATGTTTACGGAAGATTTTAAATGACAAAATCCGACACAGGTAACTTCTCCTAAACAAAAGGAATTTTCTGTTGGCTTTTATTCTTACCATCAGACTTACCTCTAATTATATAAGAAGATTCTTTACTCACCATTACCTCTTCTTTAGATATCTCGGTGTCTATAAGTTCTTTTACTATGCCAATGTTCTTCTCGATGGTACCTACATTCCTGGTTAGCTTACCTATCATTTTCTTTCCTTCACTCTTATCTTCTATTCTTTTGGTGAGAATAGTTTTATCCTCAACTATATGCTTCTTTTGCATCTACGAATATTTGTTTTCGAGGCCATCTATAGGTTTTTTTTTACCTTTCTAGGTGGTGTGTAGTATTTCCAATCTTTTGGAACCTGCAAATGCTCAACATAGGTTTTAACGATTTGGACAATCATACGAGGGTCAATGTTAAAATTTCCAAGGAGATTTTCTACTTTGCCTTAAGCTAAAAACTTTTTTAGACAATTGTACTCTATAGGATTGTCTTCATTTAGTACGTCTTCAAAATGAGCATTTTCTATCCTATGCAATGTATCTAGAAAATTCTAGGCTCTTTCAACACTAAATTCTATAAATGGCCCATTAGTAAAGGAGTCTAGTTCATTTATATTATTGGTACTCAAACCTGCGTAGAAAGTATGTATTACCAACCAAGGCGAAAAGTTATGATGGGAGCAACGATAAAGAAGTCCCTTAAACCTTGTGTCTCCTTTATGCAAGCTTTCTACATGCCTTCCTTAAAATTAGTGATTATACGTCTAGCTCGAAGAGTTTTTGTTCTGGGAAAGAAATCAACTAAGAATGAAGAGGCTAGCCTCTCCCATGAGTTAGTGGTATTATTAGGACTTTGAATATACAAAAAAGGGGCTTCATCAATAAGGGTTTGAATGAAGAGAGCAGATTTAACATCATCCTCAGTAAATATATTTAAACAAAAAGTTCCACATGTTTCCTCAAAGAACCCTACATGCTCATACGGATCTTCCGTACTGTCTCCTGTAATTTTTTAGCATGCAAAATATCCAAAATCATGTGGTTAATATCATACCCTTTCGGGTTATTGGATTTTAAATAAGCGTCCATGGGTGGACCAGAATTTTTTACAGCTTCCAGCTGAATGATATGTCGATATTAGCCCATGGTGTTTACCTGAAACTTGTAAACAACTTTGTTAAAACAATTAATATAATTAGAAACTAAGAACAAAGACCAAAATCGCTTAGCTCCCTCGCAACGGTTTTAGAAAATAGTTTGATGACTGCAAGTGCACAAATCTATTGTAGCTAATTTTGAAATAAGAATATCGAACCCACAGAGAGCTAGCTGGTTAGGGTCTTTATGCCCCTCCTCACTATTTACCAAAGGATACTTGTAAGATGCCTTTGGATTTAAGTAAAGGGTGTTTGAAATTTTTGTTTGAATGTAAGAAAGTAAATAAAACAAGTAAAAATAAAGCAAGTAACAAGAGCGTTTGGAATGGTGGTTGAACTCAATAGGGCTAAGATGTTTTTGGGGATGTAGGATACACCACTAGCATGTTGTAATTAATCATAATTAGGATAACCTATTTCTTATATCATGATATATGTGGAGAGAGTTCTGTAACAAGATGTTCACTACAAGGCTCATAGGAATCCACTTTATTGATCCAAGATGAGGTCGTCTCTAAATAACCACCATGGTGTATGAGAGCAGTCACCCATACAGACTACCGTAATTAAGGGTCTCCTCGTGGATATCGTAATTATCTTAGTGAATCACTCTTTGTTCCTCTCCTTTGACCGTGCATGTTGCTAGCCACTCTTCTAGTCACAATAGCTTCGGGAATGCTTCCAAACACGTCCAAAGTGTTTCACCCTCGTCTTTAGACCCAAAGGCAAATGATATGTGGCCGACTACACATACCATCTAAAGGGAGAGATCAAACACACATCATAAATCAATGGATCATAGACACAAGTAATATATCATCTTTATTTCATTTCATAATAATGCTAGGGTTTATCCATCTTTCCAAGAACAAAGGGAAATACTCACACATGGAAGCAATCAACAACATCATAATAATCAAATGCATAGATAAAGGTAATGGAATGAATCTAGTGCAAATCACAATTGAATCTGGAATTACAACAAGATCTAATGAATGAAAGATGGGGGTAGATATGGTGATGCAGCAGTTGATGATGTAGGGGATGATAAGTTGTCCTCCAATGATCTGTGTAGCAGCAAGGATTTTCCCTTCTCCAAGTTCTTTCTTGAGATCCTATTCTGGTGTGAATTTTCGTGGCTAGAGGTTTCTGTGAATGCCGGATTTGTGATCCATCCTCGCGAGGAGGAAGTATTTGATAAGGCGGTCACAATACAGGGTCATACGGACAGACGATACATGTGGGCTTCGCCCGTACCACTAATCGTTACGTGGCATGTAGTCTCCTGGGCGCAAGAAATTCCTTTAGGTGCGAAGATAAATCGATAAAATGACTTCTATCACTTAAAAAATATCATATTATAGTATAATATGATAGTCTTAATTGATATGTTCATAATAGACTTAGTAATTGGGATTATGTTGAAACAAGGACAAAAGGTGCACGCAAATGCGGTAAAATACTAAAACCTTAATCTACTTGTGCGAAAACAATAAGTAAAAATGCTCCAATTTTGGACTCATCAGGGATCCACGCAAAGCGCGCCAGCATCACAATACCCATGTCCCAGGCACCAAGCAGGATCACGCTAGATGAAGGCGAATATAGTGATGGCCTAGGAGGTGACAGTTGTCCCAATTTGCACCTGTTGCGCAAGGAAGGCATCTTCCCCTTTCACAAGTCATGAGTGGCCGACAACCGCTGCCACTAGGAGGACCACCCCTCCCCCTTGAGAGAAGATGGCGAGAGCGGCGTGATAAAGAACGCCCTGCCACGGACGGTGCCCATTTTCAAAAGCACCTTTAGCCTACCTGCCCACTCCTTTGTCGCCATGTGGCCACCCTTGCCGCCAACATTGCGGGAAGAGGACCGGGGCGCCTATAAGACAGGGGGATGCGACGCCATAAGATCCATCTTCTTCCACCTTGAAAACCCTAGCTTTATCCTACCTAGGAACTCTAGGTATGACCGTCTGATCACCACCTTGTATTGTAAACCTCGCAAAGTGATACAAGCAATCCAGACAAGCAGGAGTAGTGTTTTACACTGCAGGTGACCTAAACATGCAAACTCCTTGTGTCTCTTTGCTGCGTTTTCTGTAGTTTCCTCGCCAAGCTCGCCAAGGGATCTTGCGGAGACCGTGTTCAACCCCTTGAGCTGATTTCATCCTACTTCGAGAGAGGACGTGGGTGAAGGTTTTTTCGGGTGAAAGCTCCTTCGACCCCAAAGACGGCGATGCATGTGGATGTCATTATTCTCTTGGGGCGTCGTTGTGTGTACTTTCTATGCGGTACAACTCGAGTTGAAAATCCTTAACCATCGGTTTCATAGCTCCAGGTGAAAATCCTTGACTGTCGGTCTCGTCAACGATGGTGTGGCGCGTCGTTACACTCTTGAGGGTGTCGACGTGGAGGTATGTTCCCCTTAGGTCTCTTTCTGGCCAGTGGCAAAGTTTTGGCTCTTCTCGTACTTTTTTGTTTATCTTCGATATGCTATGCAAAAGGTTTTCCTTATCACCTTGTATCAATCCGATCGTGTATAGCTTTATTTATAGAGGGTAGAAAGCCTGTTTTCGAGTATACCTGTGAAAGTTGATAGGTTGAATTAGAAAACTACCATTGGTACATTCTTGAAAATGGTAGTGGATAAGGATGACAATTTTACCCATACTCGCGGTTACCATACCCGCATTGGTAGGATATGGACACACTTTTATAACCACAGGTAATACCCATATCCTACCCGTTAAGTTACGGGTACGGGCACAGATATAGATTTGTACCCATGGGCATTACCCATACCCTTCCCGTTTAAACTGATGTGTCAAACTTACCTATAGAGTGTCAATCTATGCGGCCAAGAAGTCTAGGATCAAGTATGCGATTGCAAATTCTAAACTTTAATACTTTCATGTACTCGTCTGCCTATTATTAAGTAGAGATAATTGTATTTTTTCAAATATATGTTATTGATGTACATAAAATTATGAATAAGTTGTGTCTATTAGATCTATCCACTGGGTACCCAATAGGTATGAACAACCGATGGGTATGGATATGGGTAAACTTTAATGCCCATTAACTACATATGTATGAGTATGGTATTGCTTTAGCCTTCCCATTTCCATCCTTAGTAGTGGAGGGCGAGACTCGCATTGTCGCATCTTTGCCCTGGAAGCTAATATTTCAGTCTTGAACGAGTCAGTAGGTCCAAATTGATTCATATTGGGCCAACATATTCATATTAGGCCACATATGGCCTATAAGTACGCACCCGCCAGGCTTAGTCGGTACTCTACCCACAAAGCCCCCGTCGTTCCTATATAAAGACACGAAGGCCCACTATTGCAACGGTCGATTGGTATTTGGCAACTCCACACAAAAAAAAAACAATTTCTGTACGTATGTTTCATGGACAGCGCGTTCGAACCTGTCGCCACGTCCTTCACATGCATGAACAAGGCAGTATTCCTCCACTCCTCGCCCGTTGACCTTGCAGAACGAGCGTCTCACTTCAACCCCATCATGTAGCTCGCACTATCAAAGCCTTATCATTATTTTCCTTCCATTCTTGAGTTCTTCTTCCACCCCGCAATGGGCTCGCCAGCGAGGCGCCGGCACCTCCTCATCCTCGCCTCCGCCGTCCTCGCCGTCTCACTCATCTCACCGCCCGCCTCGGCGCAAACCAACTGCACTGACCACACGTTCCCGGGTGGCCGCGCCTACGCGGCATGCAGCGCGCTGGAGGAGCTGGGCGCCAGCGTGCACTGGACGCACCACGCGGCGAACGGCACGGCCGACGTCGCGTTCCGCGTGCCGGGAGGCACGGCAGGGTGGGCGGCCTGGGCGATCCACCCGTCCGCGGTCGGCATGCTCGGCGCCAACACCGTGTTCGCCTACCACGACACGGCGACCGGCGGTGTGCGCGTCCTGGCGGCGGTCCTCGACAGCTACGCCCCCGTTGTCGCGGACGGGAACCTCACCTTCGCCGTGCACAGCCGCGGGGCAGAGTACGCGTCCACGCGACCATCTCGCTGCCCGGGAACAGCACCAGGCAGAACATCGCCTGGCAGGTCGGCACGTCGTCCCCGGACGGCCTGCCGGAGAGCCACCAGCCGTACGGGGACAACGTCATGTCGTCCCGGAGCTGGGACTTCAGCTCAGGCGAGGCGGTGGTCGTCGACGACGTCCCTGCCCCGAGGGACAGCGTCTACAGTGCATTGCTCCGCCGCAAGAATGTACGTACGGCAGCGTGGGTTACCTTTCGTAGTAGTAGATGATCTTTCTCACATTTGGGAAAACTTAGTTGGTTCGTACGAAACGTGCAGATCCACGGCGTGATGAATGCTGTGAGCTGGGGCGTGCTGCTCCCTGTGGGCGTCATACTGGCAAGGTACATGAGGGTGTTCCCGTCGCTTGATCCGGCATGGTTCTACCTCCACGTTGCCTGCCAATGCAGCGGCTACGTGATCGGGGTCGCCGGGTGGGTCGTCGGCCTTGTCCTCCATGGTAGCCCGGCAAAAGGAGCCCTGCAGCACACTGGCCATCGCAACATCGGCACCGCGCTCTTCGTCCTATCAACACTTCAGGTATGTCCTCTATGGAGTACAATCTGCTGAAGGGCGGGCAAAATTCCTTTTGGTTTAGTTGTACTTTCTACATATTGGGGAGGACGTGAAATGCAAAATTAACACGACGGTTTAGTTACTTCTGTGGAAGAACAATCTTTACATGTTTCTTACGCTCACCAAAAACTTCGATTTTGACATTCCAATTTCTAAAGCGTGCTACTGGATCCACCAGGCTTCTGCCCTGCTGATTCGCCCCAAGAAGACCGTCAAAGTTCGCTTCTACTGGAACCTGTACCACTGGTCCGTCGGCTACACGGTGGTCGTCATGGGCGTCTTCAACGTCTTCAACGGCATCGGAATCCTGCAGCCTCACCAGAGGTACAAGCGCGCATACATTGGTGCTGTTCTGGTCCTCGCCCTGGTGGCCTTCGTCCTGGAGGTTCTGACGCTGACGGTCAGGTTCAAGAAGGGCCGGCGGTAAAATTCCTGCTGTGATGCTTAGACTACTTATTAAGCTAATTGGGACTGACATCTGACTGATCATTGCTTGGAGAAAAGGGTTTATCGAGCGGTTATGTAGAAGTGAGCAAGGCATGCTTTGAAATAGTAGTACTGTAATGCACCTGCACAGAAGGAACGATGACAGTTCTCACTGAGTTTATACAAATATTCTTCGTGTGCTCTTCTAAAGTTGTGAGTTTTCATTAGTACAGACTAAAAAGGCCCAATCACATAATTCTACCATGTGGTAAGTAGCTCTTCTCTGATTTCCGGTAGTTCTACTTGTGCCCATCATATGTTCGAGAGGTCATATTTTTCATCCTATTATTAATTTAGTTTCAACTATTCTATATTGTTCTACTCATTTTTGCACGTGCATATGGATCAGTTACTCCCTGTTCTGTGATTAATTGTAGAGAGGTGCATATTCATATAGACATGTAAAAATTGATAGAAATAAGTATAAAAGTATTATAGCTTGCTCGATCAATAGAATAAGTAGTTTTGAATGTTTTCGCCGAGATTACAAAGACCAGGGATGTACCAAATATACGGATTATTCAATTTTCTATTGCATTATAGTAAGTAATATTTCTCTAGTGATAGTAATATTTTTTAAATATTTTGTGTGTGAGCAAGTGGTGGAGGTTGACCAGCATGGTTGAGGATTATTCTTGAACTTCGAATAATTTTTAAATTTTTGCGTAGATATTAGGAACAAGCTATACTTTAAGGAATTTTTTAGAGTAGGGGGCAATGGCGCCCTTGTCCCTAGGAAACTTTGCCACTCTGAAAAGGGAACCTTTGTGTCGTATCGCCCTAGGTCCCCCAAAACTAGTGGAGTAGCCCTGTCGCTACCACCGAAGGGGCGACAGCGGTGGAGGTGTGTGCGATGGTGTCGAAGCCATGGTTGACGCAGTTGGAGACAGCTGGCGGCGGAGGGGTGGCGATGATGGAGGAACGCGCGGTTATGGCCGATGGAAGGGCCTTGGTGGCGGAATCAACCGCCAAGAGGGGACGAGCAAAGACCGTTGCCATTTCCATGGAGATGCCAAGGATGATTAGGGCGGCCAGAGCCATACTCGCCATTGTTGTGTGATTTGGGCGGTGAGAGGATGAGCATGCATGGCAGCTGCTGGAGGTGGGTGACGCAATTTATAGAGAAGCGCGCTGTAGTCGGTGCCTAAATTTTCCACATGCCTTTATCCTGCGCGTGATTATGCAGCGTCAGCTGTAGCGGCTATTTTGCGCGCTTAATCGATGATTTTTCCAGCGCTGGCGCGTTTTACAAATTCTGTTGGAGATTCTCTAACCATCTACCACTTTATTTGTTTGGATAGACGCTTAGAGCATCTCCACCTGCGGCCCCCAATCGAGTTGGGGTGGAGGCTAAAAAAACGGCCCACACGGGAGGTCCCCAACAGGTGCCGATAGATTGGGCTGCCCTCCAATCTGTCTGGCACCCCTTACCGCCCTGGAAAATAGGGGCTGGGCTGGGGCTGTCGGCAATGCGTGCCATGTAGGAAAGCCAGCGCGCGGTCCCCTTGCCAGCCACACAAACCACCCGTCTGTGATGACTCGTCGCCCAACAGTGGTAAAGGGTTGCGCCGCCAGTTCCTGTCGGATATGTCGCTATTTCGATGTGTTCCAGCACAGTTTTACACATCTGGCCGTCATTCCTTGGGTTGCCCCCAACCTGCTCATCAGATTTCATAATCTCATTAAAGTCCCCGGCGCAAAGCCATGGAAGATCATTCTACTTCTTTAGATATCTCAGTGCTTCCCAAGTATTACTGCGCCTCTCTGACTTGGGCTCCCCGTAGATTCCAGTGAATCGCCAAGTTTTATTCTCCATAACAATGGTTGCATCAATGTAGTACTGACACCAAGGATGCACATGAACCTCTACCCCATCTCTCCACCAAAGAGCTAGACCGCCACTTCTCCCCACACAATCAACCGAAACTCCATTCGAGAAGCCGAGACTCCACTTCAATTTATTCATATCAACAACTCTTATCTTCGTCTCACATAAAAAGACTTTACTTCAATTGTTGGACCTACACAGGTCCCTTAACTCACCCATTGCCACGTCCAATCCCAACCCGTGATAGTTAATGAAGCGATCCAACTCATTAAGAATTGGATCCTGTGTTTACAGTGCTAGTCTCTTGGATCGATTAGCTAGCACACACAGTTTCGATGAATAAAAGAGTATCAATGCGTCACATTATTACAATGATTGATCCAAGAATATAAATATTACAAAGTTGCTAAGCTCATAGCTAGCTCAAATAACATAGTTCCACAAATAAACAATAGATAAAGGCTTCATCATGCTACAGGCAACTCGTTGAGTGGAGATTAGCAACCTAAATGATACCCTTACTTATCGTTGAAATAACCTGCAACATAAAAAGTTTCACCACGAATGGTCAATACATTTGAATTGTATTGGCAAGATGTCACTGTTATGTGGACACAATTGGCAACCTATCATATACATGCTCACTTTGGCTAGTGGAGTTCAGGCTATTTGCATAAAGCAGCATTTTCTCCTACCTTTTCAAATAAAGTTTTAGTTCTTCAAAATAACTAAGAACAGCTCGAGTCACTCGAGAGCACCTAAAAACTATGGACACATTGAGTCACTCAAGTGCTCCTATAACCCATTAAGTTCACCCATCAAGTTTTATTAGAGAAATTAGAATGAATGAGACTTTTCAACTGCGTCAAGAGAAGTTACTCATAAGTGTCCATTACCGGGGACACGACTAAGTACTTAGTTCATAAACCATCTACAGAGGCTAGTACACTTTACCTACAAGACCTGATCAACCCATTTTGAGAGAAGACCAGGACGAGACCTTTGGGAAACAGAATCATGAGCCTAACTCCAGACCGTACCATCCTATAAACACCTACATCTGCTAGTCACGGTAGGACATGATCCCATAACTTACTCAGTCAAGTCAGAGCCCATATGACATGTGGCTATACATGGAAGTAACTAATCAAGACCTTCTATTATCTCTTTGAAGCCTGGTTGGCAATCCCCACCAAAATCCACACTCAATGACCCAATCAACGCCATTTCACCCAGGTGATTCATTGATTAAGTGGTTTTCATTTAACCAAAACATAATCCTTCTCATACACATATGTATCATGAAAACCGCCCACGTAACTAATAGCATGGCTAAGCATCTACAATACGATGGCTATCAAGGAATCAACTAGGGTATATGACAATTCTATTGGGTACTCACACCATAGCATAGCATATGTAATATAAAACATTTATTTCAATGCAACCTATTGAAAACTAAATGCATAAGAAAACAATAGGAGTTTTATGATAGTGACACTTGCCTCGGTTGTAGTAATCGTTCACACGGTCGTCGTAATCATAATAATCGCACTACGGACAATCTATCATGCAAAATAATGAAGACAATCAACATACAGTAGCACAGCACAACAAAACAATATGCATGCATTTTAGAAAAGAGAAACAAGATCAAAAGCTTTCCATAAACATTTTCCATTAAACAGATAGGCTTTTAATAGGCATTAATGAATTCTGGATACTTTCAGTACATAATAGTTTCATATAATTATAAGAACCATGCTACTGGATATGTAATGTTCATAGATTTCATTTGCCACTGGTTTCACCTTAAAATAATTTATAGATTAAAAGTTATAGCCAAAATACTCATTTAAGTGATTTAATCATAGATAATTATTTTGTACTGTAACAAAATGAACTAGTGCTACAGTGACATAGATTACAATTTTCTGTATCCATAGAGACCGAATTTTCCAATTTTGGAGTTGTGTATATTTTCCTATGAATTTTATACCATTAAAGACATTTAAATAATCCAGGAAATATTTCATACGGCAAAGTGCCAATTTCCAGCGATATATTATTTGTATTTTTATGATCAATATTCCATTTTATATGAATTTTACAAGTTTGAATAATTTCTGTCTATTAAATAAAAAGGAGAACAGAGTTAGTCAACTGCTACGCCATGTGGCACAATCTGATTGGTTGCACGCGCTGAGTGGATGACGACGTGGCGCTGAGTGGATGACCGGTCAGCAGTCAGACGCGAGTCAACACACGATCTAGGCCGCTGGTATCAGATCCGCTGGCTGGCGCAAGGCGGACGTGTGCTCACCGGCGATGACAACGGCAAGCGGCGGCGGACGGTGGCGGTCGTGGTCCATGGCGATGTTCCGGTGGTCTCCAGGATCGGCGAGGTAGTCCACGTAACGCAGGCGATGGTGGCGAGATCCTTGGTGGCCTCTTCAAGGTGGATGGCTTCCTCGAGCAACAACAAAACGCGGTTGGAGCGCTGTGGCGATGTTGGTGCTCCGGCGGTCCCTCCTGCGCGTTCTAGGGCTCCTGTGGGGGAGATAAGGGGTCAGGGGGAGGCAGTGGAACGAGGCGAAGAGCTTTAGGGGAAAACATGGTGCAGAGAGGTCGAGAACCGCAAGGTCGCGCTGGATCTGGGGCGGCCGACGACGTGATACATCGGAAACGTATCTATAATTTTTGATGCTCCATGCTTGTTTAGTGTAGCACCCTGGGTAAATCCACTACTAGAAAATCGGGGTTGTTTTATTATGTGCATCATCATAACATCATTGTTGCATACTTTGCCTCAAAACTATTTTCAATAAAACCCTATATTATTTTCTGCATTACGTCCCCTACTTTATTCAAATTATATTTTTACTATTTTAAAATATGTAAAGTTATTTACAAAATGTTTATTGTATAAAAGAAAAGAAACAGAAAATATTTTAAATAAAAATAAAAATAGAGCCTAGACCTAAACCGGCCAGGCCCAAAAGGCCCAGCCGGCTAAAACCCTAGCTCTCTACCAAATCCCCAAATACCAACCCTAATTCTAACCCCTCCCCACCAGCCGCCGCCAGCCCCCCACCTGGTCAACTCTCCACCAAACGCTCCTCTCGCGTGACCCCACCCTTGCTTACCCACTCGACCGACCGACATCCCTGGCCCCACCGCGGCCTTGCTCTCGACCTCTCCCGCACGCGGTCGCCATCCCCAACCTTTCCCGACCCCATCTTCCCCTGCAGAACCCCGCCGCTGGCCGCTGTGCCTCTTCCCTCCCGCGCGACCACGCCTCCGTCGTCCCTTCCACAACCCGCCTGGCCGCCCGCGCTCCCGTCGAGCGCCGTCGGGGCCGTTCCTCCTCCGCGAGCCCGGCCCTCATCGCCTCTGCACGCCGCCGCCGTGGCCCTCTCCTTGCTTTCGCCCTCGTCGGCCTCCCCGCATGGCGCCGTTGGTCGACGCCATCTTCGGACCGCCCTCGAGTACGGCCACCGTCGTCCGCCAAACCCCGCCATCGGAATCCGAGCCGTCGCTCGCGGGCCTTCGCTCAACCGCGCTGCCGCCTGCAGGGCCCCTGCCCGACGATTGGCCGCTTGCGCCTCACCCTCTCCAGGGGCTCGCCGCCCCCCTGCGCTCGCTGGACTCCATCGCCCGCAAGATGCCTCGGATCTCGCACCTGTCACCGCTCGTCCCCGCCTCTGGCCCGATGTTCACCGTGCCGTCCTCCGCCCCGTGTGCAGCCGGCGTCGCGTAGCCTCTCGACCGTCCTGCGTGTGCGCGTTCGCTTGCAGCAGTCCATCACGCACGCGTGCGCTCGGCGTACAACGCTACCTCCTTTTGTCTGCACCATGCTGTGCCGGGCGCTACACGACCATGTTTTGATTCAGCTGGCTAGTTGGGATTCTTCCAATCAGTTGTTTCACCTGCTTGTTACCTTACCTTCAAGCATCGTTGCGTTCCATACATAACATCAAGACAAATCAACTTAGTGGCTATGCTGATGCCCAAACGACAAGATTTTGGGCTCGTCGACAAGTCCTCCGTTCTAGAACGCCAAGAGCCACCGACCATCGAAGTCGGGACCTTCAAGTTCACCGACATGGAACCAAAGAGTCGTTGAACCCGAGTTCTCCGTCACGGAAAAACCCCAAGGCATTCGTGGTGGAACCGACAAGATCAACCTCACCGACGCCATGATCTCCCTCACGGAATCCGAAGACCGTTCTGATTCCTTGAACCCCTCCGAGCCCCCGAGATCGCCGATACCCATGTGTGATTCCCTTTCTGAGACCCTTATTTTTATAATATATGATATCCACCTTGTTGCATATTAAATTGTTCATACTTGCATGCATATTGTGGGTGTTTGGGGCATGTTGTGGACTCATCTACTAATTAAATATGGGGACCATATGCAGGCGAATCTAGTCTAATATTGGTCCCATCTAATTTGTGCATCAAACCGGTGAAATATTTTGCCTAGTTAAGACAACATTTAAATTGCGTGGTATCTAAAACAACTATAACCATATACTTAATTGTTGGGGCCCCGGTTCCGCATAATATGGCCTAATTACATCGCATCCTTGCCATGTCATACCTCATACATGCATCATGCCCGATCTTCTGCTGTAGCATTAAATAGTATACCCGGTGTTTCTGCTAGTGTTTTGCTTTTTCGCGGATAAGGCCGTTGAGTTGATGTGAGCTTCGCTCCGATCTTCGGATGAAACTTCGGCAATGTTTTCCAGGCGAGCATTCACCCTCTTTCTACCTATTTTACTTTATAGTCTTTATTTCCTCCTGTTGATCTATTGCTATCTGTGTTGCGATGCTCTAGTTTTCGTACCCGTGATATCCCTTGCAGCCTTATATTGCCTTGGACACAACCTATTACCTGTTGTTTGGTAGATAGTTGGACCTGCGTGTCAGTGTCGCTTGCTCAAGTGCTGTTGTGTGTCGTCAAGTACCACAACTGTTGGAGTAATGCCACATATTTAATGTTGGAGATGATCATTGCTTTAATTACCGTTTAATAACTAAAATTGAAGTAGGTAAATAATGCAGAGGCACCGGTGGGTAATAGACAATATTTGGTTTTTAACCGCTCACTAGTGTCCCGTAGGACCCCGAGTTCTTGACACCTGTTTCGAGATCGAGCGCACTAACCACAGGTGGGGTGTGTGGGCACCCCCATCGATTAGTACCTGATTTCAAAGTACTGTACCGGGGGCCACAAAGTAGTTTGGGGCTTTATTACTATCCTGCACTTATGCCATGCTTTACTGCTTTATTTACGATTGCGCGTGGAGCGCCTATACTGTTTTGGAACCAACGTGGAATGTTTTCGCGGTATCGACAAGCCCAGTCACACTTTCGGGTTCCCAGTCATTTACAGCCATTGTCACAAACCTCTGGGTCCGTCTCGGAGACCGGTCGACTTCGTTGCGGGTAGCTTACTGGGGTGGCCCCCATGTGCTTGCTTTGGGTCTGGGAAACGTCGTGTCCGAAACCCCGTTGACATACCGTTGGGTGTATGTTTTGTGATCTTGCACCTACCTGACCTGACAACAAGGGTGTAGGTGCGTGTGGAAACTTGGTGCACCCCTGCAGGGTTAAATCTTTTCGAGAAGCCGTGTCCGCGGTTATGGACGACTTGGAGCACAGTTCTCGATCATAGACAACTATAACTAAAGTTTACTGTTATAATTTGACTTGTATCCGTTATGACTAGTAATCAGCTTCACTACAACGGAATGGCTAAATAAAAGTACCAACAACTGCTGGGTTTGGGATATCTCATGCTAATTATATCTGACTAGTAAGTGTCGCAACTACAACGGAATGGTTAACTAAAAGTGCCCACTGCTTATTATATCAGGATGACCATCTATACCTGACTAGTAATTGCTGCAACGATAACTAAATAAATAAAACTGCCAACTGTGTGAGTTCGTCGTTTGATTTCCTCGTTTGGTCTCGAGGGGGAAATACCAGGATGGGTATGTTTGGTGATAGTATCAGGTTGGTTTCGAATAGGTCTTTCTTATCCCTCTCGGATAGCCGACAGTTATATCAAGTCTCTATAGGTTGTTTAGCGCATGCTTTGCTGCCGCTTCAGTCCACCATACCTATGTAGGCGAGGACCGCCGAATTCTAGCCTCGTCGTGTACTGGCCTCAGTACTGACCGCTCTTTTATTTCCGTTGCCCTTTGCCGGCACCCCTTTGTTTTATCAGGTTTTGAGATCGACGTCATTAGCAGGGTTATCCTTCCGGCTTGGCCTGGGTAGGGTTATGGACGCCATTGGTTATTCTTCAGGGCTCTTAGCTCAAGTTGCATCTTGTCCGTACTCGGACGCTGTATCGTTTCATGGTGATTTGGATCTTTGTACTGTATATTTGTATTCTTGACTCATGGAGTCGTTGTTGTATATATCTGTTTTGTGGGTTCCATTGTGGACTAATGTGTAATGATATTACTTCGTTTTCCACCCGCACGCAAGTGCCTGGTGGGCACCTTTGAATCGTTTCTATGCGGGTTTGGCGGGAATCGCTAAGACTTGCATAGGGCCGATCCGAGGGTGTTACATTTAGTATCTACTTTGCTTTAGTTGTCTACATTTTGAGGTGCTTTTTACATGTTTTTTGGTACTAACCTACTAACAAGTTGCAACAGTGCCAGATGCATGTTTTCTGCTGTTTTAGGTTTCAGAAAAGTTAGTAAAGAAATATTTTTGGAATTGGACGGAACAAACGTCAAAGTCAATTACTTTCCGTGGGGAACAAGAAGTCCAGAGGGGAGCCGAGCCAGAGGGGCCACACCCCCCCAGGCGCGGCCACAGGTGGGCCCGCGCCTGGCTAGGTGTAGCACCCCGGATAAAACCACTACTAGAAATCGCATGTCTTTATCTTGGTGCATCATCATGCATATTTTGTCTCGTAAAATATGTTTGTCTAAACTATTTCATCTCTACAGTTTATCCGCTCTCGTATTTGTCTAAAAGTATTTACAAAAGTTTAAAAAGTAAAACTAAAAATAAAATGGTTTAAAACCGGGGGAGGCAGCCCAGCCCGTAGGCCAAGCCACCTACCACCCCGGCAGGCCCGACCCAGTCCAGACCAATCACCCAAACCCTAAATCTACCTCAACCTGAAACCCTAAATCCTATCTACCAAGACCAACCGCCGCCGTGTGAGCACACACGCACCCGCGCGCAGCAAGCATGCAACACACACCACCACGCGCCCAACCACACACACGAAACCACACAGTACACACGCCACGCACGCACGCGACACCCACCCCGGTCCTGCTTCCTCGTTTCCCCACTGGCCCCACCACATGCGTCCTCGCACCAACCATGCGACCCCGTCCTCTCTCCCTGCATCCTCCCTGCCGCCAGTCTCTCTCCACCCGCATCAAGCCGCCGCTGCGCCTCCTCGCGGTCCCACAGAACTGCTGCCGCCTGCACTCGCACCACCCGTGCCGCTCTCTCCTCTCCCATAGCGCTGCCCTACCTCCCTCCGCTCATTCCCGTTTGCCAGGCCGTCGACCGCCTCGTCGGCCACCTCTGCAAGCGCCGTCCCCCTCCGTTCCTGGCCTGCTGAGCCCCGCGTCGCATCCATCTTCCGAGCCACCGCCGACCGTCTTCCGCAGCGGCGCGATGCCGTTGTCCCAAGGTCGCCGTCCTCTGCGAGCTCCCCGTCGAGCCGCGCGCTGTCGCCGCTCGGTTTCTCTGCACCCCGTGCCACAGCTCCGGCCCAAGCCTCCTCCAAGAACTTGCCGCCCTGAGCCCTCACTTACAGCGTGTCTCGACGCCGAGCCCTGTCCAAGGCCCTTCCTCTCTATTTCGGTCAACGCCATCGGTGATTCTGTTCGCATGCACGCGCGCATCGGCAGGATGCTCGACCCAATGACAGCGTGAACCAAGTTGTGACCGTGAACAGTTGGTTCCCGTTGAAACTGTGTTCTAGTGTGGCGTGTTGTTGCTTAATTGAAGGCAAAGACTAGGTTATCTGCGTGTTGGTGACATGCGTGTGCTGCCGAAGACCTCCGAGCCACTCGTGACACAAGATCATCGCCAAGACCTCTCGAGGTGACGCCAAGAACTACCGACATTTCCAAGCACGCCATCGGTGGCAAGTTGAACCGAGAGCAGTGAAGCCAAACCCGAAGACCCTCGACAAGAACTCCGACATGGAACAGATGATTGTCGAAACCCAAGATCTTCCTCACGGCACGCCAAGACCTCCGTCATGGAAACGCAAGATCCACTTCCGGAATCCGAAGATCATGATCCTGATCCCTCGGACCTCGGAACCCCAAGTTCGTCGAACCGCCATGTGTGACCCCTATCAGAGACCCCTATATTTTTAATATATGATTTTTTACTTGTTGCATATTAAATTGTTCATATCGCATACATATTGTGTGGCTTGGGGCCTTAGGCCGATTCACCTCATAATTAAATATGGAATCCATATACGGGCTTTTCTAGTCTTATATTGGTCCCATTTAAATTTGTATAGCGAACCGGTGACATATTTTGCCTTGATAAGACCACATTTAAATTGCGGGGTAGCTAAACAACTATAACCATATACTTGATTGTCGGGACCCTGGTTCCGCTTAATATGGTCTAATTGCATCGCATTTTTGCCATGTCATACATCATACATGCATCATGCCTGATCTTCTGCCGTAGTATTAAATAGTGCATCCGATGTTCCTTCTAGTGCTTTGCTTCTTCACAGATTAGGCCGATGAGTTGATGCGAGTGTCGACCTGATCTTCGGATGAATCTCCGGCTATGTTTTCAGGCGAGCATTCTCCCCCTTTCTACCTATCTTACTTTTGTAGTCTTTATTTCCTCCTGTTGATCTACTGCTATCTGTGTTGCGATTCTATAGATTCCATACCCCGTTATACTCCTCTGCAGCCCTTATATTGCCATGGACACATCCTATTATCTGTTGCTTGGTAGATAGTCGGCCTTGCGAGTCGTAATTGCTTGCGCAGGTGATGTGTCGCGTCGTCGATCTTCCACAGTCGTTTGAGTAATGCCGCATGTTTAATGTTGGAGATGATCATGGCTTTAATTACCGTTTAATAACTAAAATTGAAGTAGTTAAATAATGCAGAGGCACTGGTGGGTAATAGACAATATTTGGTTTTTTAACCGCTCACTGGTGTCCCATAGGACCCCGAGTTCTTGACACCTGTTCCGAGATCGAGCGCGCTAACCATAGGTGGGGTGTGTGGGCACCCCCATCGATTAGTACCTGATTTCAAAGTACTGTACCGGGGGCCACAAAGTAGTTTGGGGCTTTATTACTATCCTATACTTATGCCATGCTCTACTGCTTTATTTATGATTGCGCGTGGAGCGCCTGTACTATTTTGGAACAAATGTGGAATGTTTTCGCGGTATCGACAAGCCCAGTCACACTTTTGGGTTCCCAGTCGTTTACAGCCATTGTCACAAACCTCTGGGTCCATCTCGGAGATCGGCCGACTTCGTTGCGGGTAGCTTAGTGGGGTGGCCCCCATGTGCTTGCTTTTGGTCTGGGAAACGTCGTGTCCGAAACCCCGTCGATATACTGTTGGGTGTATGTTTTGTGATCTTGTACCTACCTGATCTGACAACAAGGGTGTAGGTGCGTGTGGAAACTTTGGTGCACCCCTGCAGGGTTAAATCTTTTCGAGAAGCCGTGTCCATGGTTATGGACGACTTGGAGCACAGTTATCGATCATAGACAACTATAACTAAAGTAGTGCTATAAACTTGACTATGTGATGACTAGTAATCATCTTCACCATAATGAAATGCAAATAAAAGTGCCAACAACTGCTGGGTTCTTGAATGCCTCATGCTATATGTATCTAACTAGTAAGTATTGCAACTACAATGGAATGGTTAACTAAAACTGCCCACTGTTTATAATATCAGGATGACTCATGATATCTATATCTGACTAGTAAGTGCTGCAACTATAATGGAATGAATAAAATTGCCAACTGTGTGAGTTCCTCGGTTGACTTCCTCGTTTGGTCTCGAGGGGGAAATACTAGGATGAGTATGTTTGGTGGTAGTATCGGGATGGTTTTGAATAGGTCTTTCTTATCTATCTCTGATAGCCGATAGTTGTATCGAGTCTCTATAGGTTGTTTAGTGCATGTTGCGTTGCCGCTTCAGTCCAGCATACCTATGTAGGCGAGGACCGCCAAATTCTAGTCTCGCCGTGTACTGGCCTCAGTACTGACCGCTCTCTTTTTTCCTTTGCCCTTTGTCGGCACCCCTTTTGTTTTAGCAGGTTTTGAGATCGACGTCGTTAGCAGGGTTACCCTTCCGGCTTGGCCTGGGCAGGGTTATGGACGCCATTGGTTATTCTTCAGGGCTCTTAGCTCAATTTGCATCTTGTCCGTACTCGGACGCTGTATCGTTTTCAAGGTGATTTGGATCTTTGTACTGTATATCTGTATTCTTGACTCATGGAGTCGTTGTTGTATATATCTGTTCTGTGGGTTCCATCGTGGACTATTGTGTAATGATATTACTTCGTTTTCCACCCGCACGCAAGTGCCTGGTGGGCACCTTTGAATCGTTTCTATGCGGGTTTTGGTGGGAATCGCTAAAACTTGCATAGGGCCGATCCGAGGGTGTTACACTAGGGTTTGGCCACCCTGGCCGCCGCCTCGGCCTTCCCCTTTGCCTATAAGAAGCCCCCGATGCAAAAACCTTGAGTGGCCGATCAAATATCCACGATACTATCTATAGCCACCGCCACCATCGTCCCTAGATTGGGGGGGGGGAGGAATTTTAAGTTCTTCCCGGCACCCTGCAGGAGGGGAGATCATCCCGGAGGCCTTCTCTATGGTATGATGCGTGAGTAGTTTCACCTTGGACTATGGGTCCATGTAGTAGCTAGATGGTTGTATCTCCTCCTTTGTGATTTCATGTATAGATCTTGTGAGCTCTGTTCATGATCACAATCTAATCTATTTGTAATCATGCATGTTGTGTTTGCGGGGATCCGATGGATATTGAGATTATTATGTTGGTTTGATTAATGGTTTTGTCTTTATGATTCTATCATGTTTGTGTTGTTTGTGATCTTGCATGCTCTCCATTGTTACTAGGTATCTTAACCAAGTAGTTGCTAGTGACTCTAAGAGGGGGTATTTATGCTCGATAGTGGGTTCATGCCTCTAGTTTCCAAGGGAAGTGACAATAATCTCTTCGGTTGTAGATGTGCTGTTGCTACTAGGGAGAAAACAATGGTCTCCTGTTCATGGAACATGTGGACTGTTTACCTTACACACTTTGCTTAAAGCAGTTGTCTGTTGCTTGCAACTTAATAATGGAGGGGGTTCGGATGATAACCTGAAGGTGGACTTATAGTCATATATGCAGTTGGATGGCGGTCTATGTATCTTGTTGTATTGACCAATCGAATCTCATAGGATATTTCTGACTAGTAATTGCATTGTTATGCCTTGCTCAGTTCCTGTAAATTGCCCTGTTGTAATTTGTTTACCCTTCATGCCATGTTGTTTATCTAAGGAGAGCACCTCTAGTGAACTATGGACCCCGGTCCAATCTTTACCATTGATATATCTTCCAGTGTTACTTGTTTACTTGCTGCAAACCATTACCTTCCACACCATACGTTTAATCCTTTGTTACAGCAAACCGGTGAGCTTGACAACCTCACTGATTCGTTGGGGCAAAGTCTTAAGTTTGTGTTGTGCAGGTCTCCGCGTTGCTTGCAACACCTTTTTGACGTTTCCTTCCTCCTTCTGGTTCGATAACCTCGGTCTCTACTGAGGGAAGATTTGCTGCTGTGCTCATCACACCTTGCTCTTGGGGTTTCCAACAAAGTGCGCGACCGCGAGCTCGCGATGGGGTGCTAGGGTTCGTATTTGGCAAAAAAATGAGAGGGGTGCGGTGCGGAGGAATTTATAGGGGTCGATCCATTGTATAATTTTGCGAAAAACAAACGGAAATCAACGGAAAAATTGCGGATTTGGTTCGGGGCCGGAGGCGTGTCCCGTGCGGGTTGAGTTCCTGGCTAGGGAAGAAGATGAGCGGTGGGCCCACTTGTCGGAGAGAGGGAGGGGCAGCGGGCTAGGGCTGCGCTGCTGTGGGCCGCTGGGGGGCTTCGCACGCTGCCGCTGCTACCTTAGCTTCTCTGCGCGCTGGCAGAGAAGGGGAGAGGAGGGGTGGCAGAGAAGAGGCAGGTCGGGTGGGCTGGTTGGCCTGACCGGGTAGGTTTTTTTCTGTTTCTTTTATTCTTTTTATTTCTCTAGTTTTCCTCGTATCTTTTGAATCAAGGCTCCAAATGAGCTCAATTTTGTAAAATTTTCTAAAATTCAACACATAATTTTAGGATTACTAGGGAACTTGTCCCTTGTAACATCCCAAAAATATTAATCAAGATTATCAAGTTCCAATCACCGAAGTTTAGGGTAACAAAAACTTTTGTTATTAAAATCAATATGAATGCGTGTGTGTATGTGATGAATGCATGAATGCTTGTATTGCCATGTTTGATTGCTATGAATGGTAAGGATTGGTTTAAAGATGAAAACAACATCATCTAGATTATTTCCAAGCAGAATCAAATGAAGAGAAAATAAAAAATATAAACTATATAAGCAAATGGTCATTTTGACCAAAGTTAACCACTAGACCACTTTGAGTGTTTCTAGTCCAAGATTTCTAACAGAAACTGTCGTGGTATTGCATGGCAGATGCTACTGGGGGTAGCTTACGTAGAGGGAGCAAGGCGACATAGGAGAATCCGGGAGCAAGATTGGCACACGATGTACCAGGTTTCACATCCCCTCTGTGAAGGATCGCTACATCCTGCTGTCAATCCAGTATATGATCATAGATTGGTTTACAATGGAGCCGCCATAGGCGGATGGAGAGACTAGATCTAATATGATGTGGGATAAGATGCCCCGTGGGGGTGCCCCTGGTGGCTTTATATATGCAGCCAGTTAGGGTTTACAAGTGCTAGTGGGATTTGTATACAAGTCGCCGTATTGGGCCTCCATTCGGCGCCAGTCGCCTGGGTCTAGTATGTGCTAGTGGTCATATCCGGCGAGTCGACTTGCTCTGCGTTTAGCGATCCAGCTGGCGATTCCTCCTCATGGGTGTACCCCGATTGGTATTGCCTCATCAGAAACAAATCCAATTCTTTTCACCCCTTGCTAGAATAAGTAAAAGTGAACCCAAGCCCACTTTGTAAACCAACAGAAATAATTTCCAAATCTATTCAAATGACAATTTAAAACTGAATCAAATGTAGGCACTAAGATCACCATTTCTCAAAAAACCACTCAAACCAGTTCACCTTGACAAACCCAAGCAACCATATACTACCAATCATGTGATCAGAGCACTCACCAAAATTCATCCAAAAATTCATAACTAATTTTCATGCGGCCATTTCATCAAACAGGTGGTGAGCACAGTAATCACTGCCTAACTTCTAATGTTTTTAATCAAAGCTTTGTCCAAACCTTGTCCCTAATTCTTTACCTTTGTCTCCCCCAGTGACTACCAGTGCAATTAAGCAGCTAGCCCTCTACCCCTTTGCACCATGTTGTGCCACCCGAGCCCCCCTTGCCAGCCGACCATGGCTAGCTAGCAGGAGGCAACGCCGCACCCGTTCACCATGTCCTTGAGGCAGCTGACCATCCATCACCGCCCCCTGTCCAGCCCTCGCACGCAGCCAGGCCCTGGACCATAGAGAACACGCCGCTCCACTGTATCTGCGCCATGCCGAGAGCACGCCAGAGCACAGCGCCCGACACACACATACACACTGCGCCTCGCCTTTGCCACCCATGCCTGCAATCACCGCGACACCAGCAACCCCCCAGACATCCCCGTTCGCCGCTGCACGACCCGTAGCCACTGTGTGTCGTCAAAATTGCCGTCGGTGCCGCTCAGAGCACCAGCCTATTCCGACCAACCTCGACCATCCCGTGTCGCGCCATTAAGTCCTTGAGCATCAGCAGGAGACCGCGCACCGGCCTACACCCTCCGCCATGCCATTAGCTCGTTGTGCCGTCGACCCCGTCGAGCTCTGCCCATGACGCACTGCCCCTCTCGCTCCGCTTAAAAGGAGGCCTCCCCAGCCTCAATTCGCCAGACCATCTCACTGCCCACCGCTCATGGAGCACCACTGACCCTTCCCCGGAGCAAGTCAAGCTCCGCATCACTGGAATTTCACCGGAGTCCGCCGCTGCAGAGGAGGAGAAGGTTCATTGATTGGAGCTGCCCCAGGAGCCGCCGTGACCACCATTCGAACCACCGTCGTCAACAACATCGTTTGCCCCCATCGCCGACCCTAGCTAGAGCCCTGGTGAGCCTCACGTGACCCCCACCGCCGCGTTAGGGTTTAGACCTCGCCGGAGCTATTCGTCGTCGACGATGAACCTCAACCGTTAAATCAGATTCTAATCGCACGACCCAGACTAAAACTTACCATTTCGCATAGTTAGAGCCACTAACGCCTAGACCCCCTGTCAGCATCCCATTGCACGCGCGCTGTGCAGTTGGGCCGGCCCAGTTTAGTTCCCGCGCTTAGACCAGTAATTCAAATATAGATTTTCCAATTTAGTTCAAACTCTAGTTCAGTCAGTGACTTTGAAATTCAATTCAAAGAGTTGTACTAAACCAAATTGCATGAAACCAATTTTGCTAGAAAGGTATTGAAAATATTAATCCAAGCCCGTTGGATTCAAACCATTTGAATTTATAGATCACCTATAGTAAAAATAACAAGACAAAGACTTTTACACATTCAAACATTTTTCAAAAATCAACTATAAATTCTTTTGAGTTGATTCCAACTCTCAAAAATCACATTTGACAAGATCTTTCTGAATATGTGAAAATATATAGGTTTACATGTAGTGATCTTAGACAAGTACTAAAAGAATGCCCCATATGCATTTCTAGTCACTTTAATTATTTAAAATAATAATGTTAAACCTTATTAAATTACGACACCACTTTAAATCACATTCCCAAGTATTAAAATATGTGGTGATGACATGTGTCAACATGATCCCTTATTTTAATTGGAGAACATTAAATCTTAAGTAGTTTTCAATGAGTAGAAGTTACTTTTATAAAATAAAATAAATAAGACTAAGTCTTTAATTCATGTGATGATTGTGATGATGCTAGATCTTCTAGTGTGAACCTTTGTGTGCTAACTAGATGTAGTTAAGTATTGTTTGGTGATTGTGTACCTCGTATTTATTTATAGACGCTAGTATCGACCAAGGCTACGAGGAGGAGGAATACTACGAAGAAGAAAACTTCAACCACTGCACTACTCAAGGCAAGCTACACTATGCAAGCTAACACTTGCATGATAACTATGCAAACTAGAGGCCTTAGGCATATTTGGTTATGCAACCTTGAATATACCAATCCCAAGTTTTAATTGCAAGCTTTATTATTTTATTTCTTTATCACTTTTAGTTAGAGTTTTGTAAGTTTTGTAAAGATATTATAGGTAACATAAAGAGCATAAAACTTCGCCTAAGTTAGTTCGAACTAGATGTCATACTGAGGCATGAGATTAGATTTAGATAAGTCACACTTGATTAGCACCCCTCATTAGTGATTACCCTCAACTTTAGTGGCTAGTGCTAAGAATAAAAGTTGATCACTTTATATGGGAATACTTGGTGAAAATGATTTTGAAAACCTTGGAATGATGAGTCATTCTAATGAAATGTTTTGACATATGTTATGACCACCATATGATTTGATGATGAAAATGTTGAGGCATGAGCCTTAGCCCTTTATAAAAATGATGGTTGGGTTCGGATGCGATACCATTCCGATTTTACCGTACAATTACAATACCTGAATTTGGGTAGGGCTTGACTGGAATATTATATATCTTAGTATGGGTTCCCTTGCGGAAGAGGTTTGGGCTGAGGATTCCTCGTGATGATTGTCCACCTGTGCAGTTCCCAAGATGACAGATGTTCATGGTTGGGAGACCAAACTCATAGGGGAGGTGCCTATACCAGGGTGTGTAATTGAAAGGTTAGGATTGATTATCCGCATACTGAGTATGGTGATTCAGGATTGTTCCTGACGGATGTATCGAATGTTGTGGTGAAAGTGTACCACCTATGTAGAGTGTCAAACTATTCAAATAGCCGCGTTCCACGGTTACGGACAGTTGGAGTGGCCATACTGTTCCGTCGTCAGATGTTTTCAAAATGACTTATGAAATGAATTATGACTTTGACTTGACCACAACAGGGTTGTGATATGAAAACTAAGTTACCACTTAGGTGTTGTAGAACATGAAACTAGTTTTCTTTACTTCTAAACTCAGATAGAGATAAACCTGGCTTTTTGCAAATCAACCAAGAGCTTAGGATTTCTACTCGAACTATTTTACTTGTTAGTGATAGTTTGCGACTACTTAAAGAGTACTCATGGCTTTGTCCCTGGCTATTCCTATGGCCAGACTATGAGGAGGACTACTAGGATGATGGACAGTAGGAAGTCTATGACAACTAGGATCATGTCCCATCGTCAGCATTGCCTGTGACTCTGAAGATGGAGCTTCGACCATGCTACCGTTATTATATTATTCCGCTGTGTTGATTGTATTAAGACTGGATCATGAGATCCTTTATTTGTAAGACCTTTATTATGGTTTGTGTCACATCCCAATATTTTCCAAATCTTGTAATGTGAAAATAAATGAATAAAATAAAACTTTGTTTGATTTTCAGGGCCAGAAGAAACTGTTTGGATTCAATTGGAACCTCAAACCTTTTTGGATTAAATAAAATCCTAAAGGGATTTAAAAAGATAAACATTTTAAATAAAGGAAAATAAAATATTTTGGAAATATTATTTTGGATCTTTTAAATAAAAGGATTTAGTTTTCAAAAGAAAAGGTGGATTTATAAGTAAAGATATTTTATAAAGCCAAATTAAACCTTGGCCAAGCTTTTGAATTAAAACATTTTGTTTTGGATAAAAAATAGCAAAGGTTTATTTAAATAAAATAATAAGGATTTAATATCCAAATTTTATTAAAGTAAAGGCTTTTCCCATTTTAAATAAAACACTAAATCTTATTTATTTATTTTAAATAAGTTTTCCAAATATATTATATTCTCAAATAAAACCTACTGAAGTGTTTTGGTTTTATTTTAGATTTCAAAATAAATATTTTAATAAAACAAATCCTATTTGATTTAATAACTAAGGTCCATTCTATTTAATTATTAATGGACCCTAAAATAAAAGGTTATTTTGTTTTAAACAAGTTCCAAGTATTCTTTATTTACAAATAAAACCTACTGATTTGGTTTTGAAAATATTTGGATTTCAAATGGAAATTTTATTAATCAAATCAAACCCTATTTTATTAAATAACTAAAGATCCATTTTATTTAATTAATGAATGGATCCTAAAAAAAGAATAAAAATATTATTTATTTTGGGATTTGGTTTATGTTGATAAACAGAACCAAAAACTCATTACAAGTTTGGAAGTGTTTGAATTGTTTGAATAATTTTTTGAAATTACAAAACAGAAATTGTTTTGGAAAAAGAAAAAGGATTCAGAGAGAAAAAAATAGAGCAGCCCAACCATCTAGCCCAACTCAGCCCAACAGCCCAGCTCCTTCCCCCCCCCCCCCGAACCATTTTTTCTTCACCGCAGAGGCAACCCGCTAAGTCACTGACTGGTGGACCTTATTCCCTCTCTCTCTATCTCACTGACAAAGAGGACCCACAGCCACGTTGGCATCGTCTTCAAACCGCGCGACCAAATCTTTCCCCTCACTCCGGCCGTTTCCAGCGTCATTACTCGTGATTCAATTCGCCTAAATGATGCACTAATTCCGCCCAGTGATGATGCTCGTAAACTCGCCTCCCTCCTCTATCCCTTTCCTTCCAGTCATCACACCACCGGAGCCCCAGGGTGTCCATAATTTTTGCTCGAAGCCTCACGGCCACCGACGAGTTCCCTGTCAAATTCTGGCGAGCCCTGACCCTCTCCTACCTCCTAGCTCACACTAGCTTGATCCCCATCATCTCACGCACCTACCCGTGCCCTCCGTTCAACCGCAGGTGCCCCAGAACCTCGACTCCGACAAGCTCCGAGCGCCGCCGCGTCTGCAACTACCTCCGGCGACGTTTCCTGGTAAGAACTGACCACCCCGAGCCCTCTCTTTCACACGAGAAGCTTCTCCTTAATCTTGCGCGACTAACTGCATCTTCATTTTCCCTCGGGGCGAACCACAGCTCCACCCTCGACGAGCTCCAGGACCATCTGACGCCGTCCACGTCTCCGGCGAGCAATTAACCGCAACCTTGCGCGCCCCTCGTCGAACCATCAGCACGTTGAGCATCGCCGTGACCTCCTGAGCCCGGTGAGCATCTCCCCTTTCTCCCTCACCTCCTGTAGCATCGGCACCGTCGTCGACCGACAGCTCCGCCGCCGGTAGCCACCGCAGCGCCGCCCATCTGTGGCTGGTGTGCCTAGCACCGTTAGATCGTAATCGTATGGCCACGATAGAACTTAACTGAAGCGGTAAGTAACCTCTGCGCGCCGCACGATTTAACTTAAATCCAACGGCTGTCGTCGTGTGATCCAACCGAAATGGTACCGACGAATAGGAAGTCGCCGCATGTCCAGCTGATGATTTAAAAACAGATAGAAACCACATTTGAATTGCAATTTGAAAACCCTATAACTTTTGATCCACACGTCCAATTTTTGCAAACTTTATATCGTTGGAATCAGTGGAACAGACCCTAGCCAACCATGCCCTTAGTTTAGCAAATAGTATCTGTTAGCTTGTTGGATTTTGCAGAAACATTTGTATGCTTGTTAAGGATGTAAAAATTGTTTAAAAATGAATTTAGTGTTAAAATCTTTGGCAATTGGTGTATTTTGAACCTACTGACCCTAGGAAACACTTTGTGGATTCCAAAATATATTTGGTGAAACAAAATAATGATTCTTTGATTTAAAACCATGTCTAGTCAAATAGAAATGTAGTTTATTTATTAAAAATGGTTTTGGAAGAAAACTTTTGGGAAATGTTTTGTTTTAAACTCTCTAACCCCAAACACCAAGTTTTATGGTTTGAAAACATATTTGGTGAACCCTATAGATTAATGCCTTAGTAAAAATATTTTACACCACATAAAATGATACATTGTTTTGAAAATGGTTTTTGAAGTGAAACCTTTTGCAAATGACTTTTCCACTTTACCAAATGACCATTAGGTGCTTTCAAATGTTTGTGACCCATTAGGAACCACTTTTTCAAACAAAACAAAGCTTGGCATGCTTGCATGCATTACTTTGACTTTGTCATTTTATGTGATGTTTTTCTTGATTGGTAGATTGAGTTTGTGCCTTGTTTGATTGGATTGTAGTGACTTGAAGAGTGTGATTGTTGCAAGGACAAGGAGTGAACCTATAACCTCTACAAAAAAGGCAAGTGATGCTTCATACTTTTTGTCCCATTACTTTCACTATGCATTAGTGATTTTGCTAAGTAAACTTGCATGGATTTTGCTAAGTATAGACCTTGCTATAGGAAAACTAGTAGATGAAACCTTAGTGGAAATCTTCCTAAGTTAAGATTCCTATTACTATCAAGCTTAGCCTAGCTAGTAGAAAACAAGGGTGGAAATATATTCACACTATGGAAAAGAATTTCTAAAGTCTGAGGACTTGTGATTTTGTTTAATAAAACAACTAAGTTAATGAATCACCTGGGTGGAATGGGACTTGCTTGGTGGTTTTTGGTTGAGTGGTTCACAAGGCCCATGTTTATGGTTTACCTTGTGTATCTCACTTGTGGATGGCTGTAACATCCCAAAAATATCAAACTTAGATCATCAAAACACTAATCCTCAAGTTTAGGGTTAACAAAAACTTTTCTAAATCAATTCATGAATGCATGTATATGTGTATGCATGGATTTTGAATTTCTTCAAAAACCAACTTGTTTGTGTGATCCATTGCTTGTAAAATGTTTATTAGGTGAAAATAACATCATCTAAAACATTCCCCACACTTTTCCTAAAGACAAATAAGTCAAAACAAATATATTAAGTGAATGGTCATTTTGACCAATTTAACTCACATGCCTACTTTGGCTGTCTCAAACTTTCAAAACCTAACAGAAACTTTTCTGGATCTTTGCACCCCTTGAATGTACTCATAACAAAGTATCAAGGACCACTTTGTGATCATCCAGAAAATTTCAAATGCATAGTTTAAATGACAACTCAAAATTGAATCTTCTTCATATGGGAAGATCCCACTTTTTCAAAACCCACTCAAACAAGCTCAACTTTCAAAACCCAAGCATCTGCAGACTCACCAGAACCAATCTAGCAAACCCACCAAAAATCATTTCAAAATTCAAAACTTGATTTCTTGTGGCCATTTCATCAAACAGGTTACAGACACAAATCAAACAAAACCACAAACACTATAGTGTGCAGTGTTTTGAGCCTAACTTGTTCCCTAGTTAGCTCTCACACAATCCAGTAGATCATCTAGAAAGGTTAGACCAACACTAGCACCCCTGTGAGCTTGCCATTGCCATTAATGGTGAACAGCCGAGCAACCCCATGTCACCCCAATGTGGACAGCAAGCTAGGAGCAGCAGCAAGCCTAGCCAGCATGTCTGGGAGGCAGCCCACCGTCCACCGCCACTGCCTGTCCCAGCCGCGAGCGTTGCCAAGCCCTGGACCACGCGCACAAGACACGCCCAGACCATGCCGAGCGTGCGCCAGAGCACCACCCTCGACCATCACCCACAGACCGCGCGCCGCCCTCACCGCGCACACACATGATCACCACCGACCCAGGAGACCGCCAGACATCCCCGTTTGCCGCCCCGCGCCATACAGCCACCGCCCGCCGTCGAAGACGCCGCCTCTGCCGCGCAGAGCACCGCCCGTTCCAGACCAAACCACACCGCCCCATGCCTCGCGACCATGCCGTTGAGCATCGCCAGGAGACACAGCACCGTCCCCTACCCTTGCCCATGCCATTAGCTGCCTGTAACGCCGCCCCCGACGAGATCACCTTGCGCCCCGACGGTCCCCTCGCTCGACTATAAATAGAGGCCACCCCCACACGCTTTCTTCACACCATCTCACTCCCCTCTCCCCACTGATCGTGCCACACCATTCTCAGAGCAAGGAGAGCACCACCTCGCTGGAATTTCACTGGAGCCTGCCGCTGTCGGAGAAGAAAGGAGCCAGCGATTGGAGCCGCCCCAGGAGAAGCCACCAGTACCAGGAGGTTCGCCGTCGTAGACTTCGTCGTTCGCCCGCCTCGCCGACCCTCGCCAGTACCCCGGTGAGCCCCCAGCACCCCTCACTGGCCACGCTAGGTTTCGTTCTCGCTGGAGCTGTCTCGCGTCGACGATGACCCTCAGCCGTTGGATTAGAACTAGATCGAACGAACCACGTTGCCCCATACCGCTTCGCCCAGCCCCGTGTCACTAACGAGTGGGGACACCCACTTAAGCAGCCCGCGGGAGCACTGCGCTTAGCAGGTCGGCCCGTTAGAATTTCCCGCGCAGCCCAGCAATTCAAATTAAACCTTTTCTTTTTAATTTCAAACACACTTCTGCACCCAACTTCAAAAATCAACCCAGATCGATTCAGTGCACCAAAACCAATTTTTTTGGAAAGGTCTGTGAATGGTTAATCCAAGCCCGTTGGATTCAAGTCATTTGGATCTGTAGATCACCCATAGCAAAAATAACAAGGCAGAAGCTTTTCTGCATTCAAACATTTTTCAAGTTTAAACCATAAAAGCTTTTGAGTTGATTCCAACTCTCAAAAATCACATTCAACCATACCTTTCAGAATATATAAAAATCTATATAGGTTACTTGCAGAAATATTGTTCAAGCAATAAAAGAATGCTTCATAAGCATTTCTATCCACTTTAATTAATTAAAATAAAAGGGTAAAACCTTATTAAATTGTGACACCACTTTAAATCACATTCCCATGGACTACAATATGTGGTGATGACATGTGTCAACATGATCCCATGTTTAGTTTGGAGAATATTAAATCTTAAATAGTTTTTCAATGAGTAGAAATTACTTTTCTAAAATAAAAAGGTTTTAAACCAAGCTTAACCTTGTAATGTTAGAGATGATACTAGATCATCTAGAGGACCTTGGTGTGTGATGATTGCAAGTAGTTAAGTATTGTTTGGTGATTGTGTACCTCGTATTTAATCGTAGACGCTAGTACCGACCAAGGATACGAGGAGGAAGGAGGATACTACGAAGAGGAAGCCGAGGAGAACTTCAACCACTGCTCTGCACAAGGCAAGCTAACACTTGCAAGATACTATACCTATGCAAGCTTATATTGACATTGATTGCAAGCCTTACTAATCAAGTTGACCTATGCAAGCTAACACTTGCAAGATACCCTATTGTTGCCACAAACCCATGCTTGTGATATGATTACTATATGCCTTAAGCGTATGTGACCATACCCACTTTCTAAACCAATCCTAGTTTTATGGCAAGCTTCTTACTTTATTTCTTTATCAAAGCTTACTTGGAGACTACCTAAGAGTTTGGTAGATACTAGACAGGTTGTGCTGAAGGTTGCATAAAGAGCATAAAATTTGGGCTAAGCTGGAAACCTTGATATCAGCCTAGGATATAAGGTTGGACTTAGTTGAAACTCCACTAGTTACCACCCCCATTAGTACTACCCCCACCTGTAGATGCTAGTGCTAAGCATAAAACTTGATCAACTTTAGATGGGAATACTTGGTGGAAAAATGGTTATGAAAACCTTGGAATGATGGATCATTCTATTGGAATGTTTTGGACATGTGTTTCCGAACACTTGATGATTTTGGTGATGACAATGATGAGGCATGAGCCTTAGTCCTTTATAAAACTGATGGTTGTCTGGATGCGATACCATTCCAATTTTATCGTACAACCACAATACCCGAATATTGGGTAGGGCTTGGCTGGAAACTTATATACCTTAGTATTAGTTCCCTCACGGCCAAGGTCTGAGCTGAGGCTACCTTGTGAAGATTGTCCACCTGTGCAGTACCCAAGATGACAGTGGTCATGGTTGGGAGGCCAAACTCACAGGAGAGGTGCTTATACTAGGGAGTGTAATTGAAAGGTTAGGATTGATTATCCGCATACTGAGTATGATGAATTCAGGATTTGTTCCTGACGGATGTATCGAATGTTGTGGTGAAAGTGTACAATCTCTGCAGAGTGTCAAACTATTCGAATAGCCGCGTCCGCGGTTATGGACAGTTGGAGTGGCCATACTGTTCCCCCGTCAGACTTTTCAAAATGACTTGTGAAATGACTTGAGACTTTGACTTGACCACAACAGAGTTGTGACCGAAAATACAAGATCACATTTAGGAGGTATAAAATTGTGACTAGCTTTGAAACTTAGGAGTTATAAAACTGGCTTTTGCAAAACAACCCTAGAGCCTAGTGTCCTATTATCCAAAAACCCCCTCTACTTGTTAGTATTAGTTTGCGAGTACTTAAAGAGTACTCATGGCTTTGTCCCTGGCTATTCCCATGGCCAGACTATGAAGAGGAGTACCTGGAGGAGGGACCCCAGGAAGGTTACGACAACTAGGATCATCTCCCATCGTCAGCATTGCCTGTGACCCCGAAGATGGAGCCTCGCCTACGCTACCGTTATTATTACGTATTCCGCTGCTTGATGTTGTATTAAGGACTGGATCATGAGATCCCTATTTGTGTAAGAACTTATGTATCGTTGTAATGGATGAAGTACTATGGTATCCAATTCTGTTATGTCTCGCAAAAATGGTAATCCTGGGACTGCGATGTATGGCATAACAGGCATCTAGGATTGAAAAATCCGGGTGTTGACAAGTTGGTATCAGAGCCATCCTGACCATAGGAGACCCTAGTTAGATTGGACGCTGAACCCAAAAACTTAGTTTCAAAACTCAAGAACAAAACTATTTACAAAAACTTATTCTCATTCTTACCTCTTTAATTCTTTAATAAAACTTCATGTTCCTCAAAAACTCTTGCAAAATATATAAAATTTTGACACACTTGATCACTTTGCTAATCTACTCATCCTCTATTTTTATAGATGGACGTGAAGTACAGCAAGTTTTACCAACTCGGGAATGGAGGAGACCTTATCTTTGAGAGGGATCTGGATCAGCTTTCGGAACTTCTGGAGCGTCCGCACCCCGAGTTCTTCGGAGCTCAGCTCAATGATCAAGGGGGAGAAGATCTGCAGTGGCTAATTGTTGCAAGTCTCCGAGGAAAGATTGAACCTCCCACTGCGGAGGGAATTCAGTTTACCTTGAGGGAAAACAACTGGCTCGATGGACTTGCCAGAGCAATGCAGGAAGCTCTTTCCCGTCTGTGTGGGCAGAGCATCAATCAGATCAAGGGTACTCTCTTTGAGTTTTTCCCAAGACGTGATGCAAATGGTCAACCACTGGAAGCCCCATACCAACCCGAGCTGAAGACTCAACTGGACCACCTTAGCTTCATGATGTATGATCGTCAGCAGGAACTGGACAACTGCCGTGACTATTGCAACCACAAGTCTGCCATCATCAAGACGAAGGATCAGACCATCGCCATGCTAGCAAAGGATCGCAAGTCTCGCCGCCGTCAGCTCGACAAGAAGGAGCGCATTATTGCCCGTCTTCGCCATCGTATCTCATCTCTAGAAGAGACCATCCATGAGAGAGACATGCAGTTAGAGGAAAGGGAGAATGCCGGAGAAGATCTTCGTGGAGACCCTTACTCCTATCTCAGCGATGACGATGATTTTTTGGAGGATCAGGCCATGGACTTCTTCACCGATGAGGATGATTTCGCCTTCATCGATGATGCGGAAGATGATGAAGTACTATGGTATCCAATTCTGTTATGTCTCGCAAAAATGGTAATCCTGGGATTACGATGTATGGCATAACAGGCACTACAACAGGAACCCACCTTCAGTAATGGAAGGATGCGTTGCCAAATGTCCATATAAGCGTTGGTAGCGTCTACACCAACGGATTTAGTATGCGTTGCCGTTGGTGGCGTTGCAAGGGTCTACAACCACACATATACATGCGTTGGTAACTGGCATGAATAAGCGTTGTAAGATAGTAACACATATAGTTAGAGCCTAGCAACCCTTCATATGCGTTGGTGGCAACACAAATGGATTTTACAGATCAATGCAAAATATTATATGACTCGCCAAATAGCTTGAACATTTAAGGGTAGGTTATACATTGGAATGATTTGTTGTTCAATACTGAGAGTAGGTAGGAGCCGCAATATAGTAAACAAAATGACCTCGTATATTAAATCAACTATGTATCGGTACAAAAAACATGATCGAAAGATTACATGATGTTTATATCTGAAGATGTCATTCTAAAACACAATGTACAACTATCTAGTAAATAGCACTATTCTCGAGCTTGCTATCAGCATACCATCCATGCACGATCCATTTATTCTGGCAATCTACAAAGAAAAAATTGAGATCAGTAACATAACATTAGGGAAACAAAAGAGAAGTTAATAAAATAGTACAATTTAGAATAGTTGCAACATACGAAGGTTGAAAGCCATGATATAATTAATCTTCCTGCATGACCACTTCTCTGAACATGAAAGAAGTTGATGATTATCTTCCCTGAATAGCAAGGTCAAAGTAACCACAAGAAACCTAAAACTCTTTCACTCATATACAAAGTATACCTTTATTGCAGCAGAATCTTGCATGACCTTTTTTTTCCGGATCCAATTAATTTTCCCAGGCTGCTGCACTAATTGAGGAGAGATTACTCGGGAGTTCAATCTGACTTAGACGAAGTAGCTTAGTCCCATTGATGTTTTGACTAAACCTGTTCTAGTTTTCGGAGAAAAACGATTAAATAAGTATAACAGATGGAATTAGAATAAAATATGCAGTGTGGTAATTTCCTAAGCATTTTCAGTTGACTAAACCTGTTATAGTTCACGGAGTAGTTGGCTTAAACAATACTATGGCAGATACGATATAGAAGATGCAGTGTGGAAATTCGTTAAGCATTTCTCTGTTGTGCTGACTTGGTGTGCATCCTACTGGATGTAAATTTGATACTCCCTCCGACCCATATTAGTTGACTTAGATTTGTCAAGATTTGGATGAATCTAGACACTATTTAGTATATAGGTTCATCCAAATTTTGACAAATCCAAGTAAACTAATATGGGTCGGAGGGAGTAGTAAATCTCTAGAAAATACAAAATTTTCAGATATATCTAAACATGAAACTAAATTTAGATATATCTGCACATGAGATACTATACCTAGACTGATATATTTGAGACCATAACAACCTCACGACCAAACAGGAAAGACAACACCAGGCTGTACCACATACTCTGATTACATTTTCAACCCTTATGTACAATCATTGCTTTATACTTCTCACGGTTGCAGCACACAAATACAGAGATTTATCTCTCTTTTAAAACTGCATAACCACAAGACCACTAGATATTTCAAAATCAGTTCGTAAAGCTCCATGTAAAGATTACCTAACAAACCGAACTATGTAATGCAGAATATAAGAAGTTACAAAATTTTAGATCTTAGTCGTCTCGCTTCTTGAGTAGAAGGGCTTTTAAAGATATGATTATTAGAAGTTGGCTCAGGTTCCTCTATTTCTGCATACAACTAGTTACTCACTTAACTAGCACCGAATGATGCATACCATTGACATCCATACACAATCATCGAAGGACATTTTGAGTTAATAAATTCTTTTGTTTGCACATGTATAGCAAAGGACTTAAGCTGGTCTCTAAGATAATTTTTCTATCTCATTTATGGGGAAAATACAATCTCATAAATTGGGAAAACCTGGGCTGCACAAATTAATAAAAATGATTGATAGGCACCTTGTCAGCATAGTATGAATAATGTTTACAGAGTAATCGACCACAAAGCTGACAAACTAATGAAAGCATATACTGATGGACACAGGTTATAGTTCGAACAGATCTTGCATGTCGCAGGAGCACCAAGAAAACTACAGAACCTACCATGTTGTAATTGGGGGAACAAATCGATACTACAGTACAGTTTGTTAAAAAGAGCAATCACATACATGGGATCTGGGAGCGAGCATCCTTGGTTCAGGGGCGGGAATGGCTAGAGGCAGAACATAGATCCACCAAGCCTGTAACCTGAAATAATGAGCGTATCAAGCCAACAAATAACTACAAATGTTGGATGAGAGAGAAACTAAAATATCTTCAGATCTGAATAGTCTTGCTGATCTCTAGCAGCGTCTCTGCACATAATGGTGCTCGCCAATGGTTGGTTATGGAGTAGCATTTGGCTGACCGCTGCACATAATTGCCAAACCCTCAAAATATGAATCCCAAGGCGAGTGTGGAGAATGAAGAACGACTGGCTGAGCACGGAGACGGTGACAACAAAATAGATCAGTAGATGAGCCAAGGTTGAGATGCTCACACATGCTTTTGAAGGTGGATGGCAGCGACCGCCGGACGGTCGTAGCAACAAGAGGGGATCTAGCGGGTGCGTATTACCATCGGGAGTAGAGGATCTGGCGCGGGACTTACCAGTGGGAGGAGAGGATTGGGATTGGCATCTGGCGGGTGCGTATCAGGAGTAGAGGATCTGGCGGGGCACATTACCACTTGCCTGCGGGAGGAGAGGATTATGATTCAGGATCAATATTCCGGGTAAGTTATAGATCGTGACTTATCTCTCCGCTCGCATAGGAAGTGGTGGAGTTTTTTTTATACATCGTGGGAAGTTGTTTCCCGGAAACAACGCATGGCCAATTCGTTGGAAGGTATATGTAGCTATACGGGTGATTGTGGTGTAGTGAGGCATCTAGGATTGAAAAATCCGGGTGTTGACAATGGCCACCCAGGAACAAAGAGATTTGAGATGTCAAATGTTGAGAAGCTTCAAGTGCAACCACTTGGCAATATGGGCTCTGCCATGATCATATAGGTTGCAAGAACTTAGCCATATGGACAGAGGGTGGTAGTGTTTGATAGGTTGGAACGCGTCCATTTTGGTCTAAGGGAAGGCTTCTGAAAGATCTTGTCTTGGGAAACCAAGTCTTGTGGGGAAAGTGCACCACCTCTGCAGAGTGTAAAATCTAAGTACTTAGCCATGTCCCTGGTAAAGGACAATTTGAGCATCAAGACATGGAAGCAATCAAGAATCTCATCATTCAAATTTCTAAGTTAAAACTTGTGGTTTGAACAAGGGTTGTTTGAAATCTTCAATCTTTGATTGAGAGATGCCTTGGTTAAAGGATCTTCAAATCTTTGATTGAGAAAAATGATTTTTGCCAAGCAAAACTTAGTATTTTCAAATGTTAAGGAAAAATCTATTTTGAGCAATGCAAGCCTCACCTCCACTTAGCCAAATGCATATAGATGATAGACTCCACTATACTACCATAGTATCACTTGCCAATACAATTCAAATGTATTGACCCTTGTGGCTGTAACTTGTATGTTGCAGGTTTGATTGATTTTAGTGAAGATTGATTGATTAGGATTACAAAGTCTACAACCAACATCTGCCTGTGGCACTTTGAAGATGAAGGACCCCATGACTATAGTTATTCCGCTGCAATGTAATGTAATAGCCAAATGAGCTATGTAAGATGTAATAAAACTATGTTATTCCTGGTTATAAAGTTATATTATGACCTTTGTTTCTTGATATTACATCTTAACTGTGGATGCTAGCTATTGATCCAGGGACTAGCATTGTAAACACAGGGGGCTCTATCTTATTAAAGATTGGAACCTCTACAGATGGTATCAGAGCATTGTGTTGCCTGTAGGATTTGTAAACCTAGGATTGGACAAAAAACCTTAGAAAAATAGGAGTTATATTTTGATCCAAAACTTATATACAAAAACACTTGTAAACTCTTTCCTCAACCATTTTGGTTTCAACTCTACTTCTCTTCTATTTCAACTTGATGGAAAAACCAACCCCATGGCCAAAGACTACACCATGTGGAAAGGACTACTTCAAATCTAATGACTTCAACATCTTCAACTCTAATGACTTCAACATCTTCAGCATATTCACCAAGGACTTCCAACTTGGATACCACTAAGGACTACAAGTGAGACAAGGAAATCTTGCTCAAGATTTAGAGACTGGGGGAATGCAAAATAAGAAGGAACCATCATCACCTTTGAAGGTTTTGTAACCAAGAGTTTTTCTCAAGGAAACCATGATCCCATACAAGAAGAATCATGAAGGAAGGAAAAATCACAAGTAAACCATATAGATGGACCACCATAATTTAGTTAAGTCAAACACACCAACTTATGTGGTGTAACAAAAAAAATATTTTGTTGCCTAAGTATGTGCTTGAACTTTGTTGTTTGAGTGAAGTGTTGGTTTGTGATTGCTTGCACATTGCTTGTGTGAATTGTGATGTGTGTGATTAGAAATATTACCTTAGAAATACCTTGCCTATTCTAATCTCCATTCAACCCCAAACAGATGACTACTCCAAGAGACTCCAACATCAAGGTTGATGACAACAACAACAACCAAGAGGACAACATGAGAGAACTTATAGTAACCCAAAACCAGTTGAGCCAAGAGACAACTCAGCTATTAGCCAACAACAATGGACTAGACCCAGCCATACAAAGGATTTTGAAACTTCAATCCCAATTGTTGCAAGGATTGGTTACTCAAGTGATCAACATGGGAGAAAACTTTTCCCAAGGAGCTAATGACAACAAGGATGACAAAGATGTTATTCTAGAAGGAACCCAAGCTAGCAATATTTGTAGGGACAAGGATCATGCATCCAAGGATCATGAAGATCAATGCCCCAAGAAGAGAGAAAGATCTCCCACCTATGAAGAACATGAACTAGAAGAACTCCTAGCTTTGGAGAGACCCAAAAAGAAGAAGAAAGACAAAAGCCAGTTGCAATGCTACAATTGCAAAGAGATGGAACATTATGCCAATGAATGCCCAGAGAAGAAAAAGAACCAAAGAAACAAACAAGAGGCAATGATACCAAAGGAAAAGAAAGATATCAGCCAAGTGATGTGTTTCAAATGCAAGGAACTAGGCCACTATGCAAGCAATTGTCCAGAAAAGATGAACAACAAGTTAAACAAGTCTATGAAGGATCTCAACCTTGGTCCATGAGTCAAGTATGGAAACCAAGGACACCATGAAAATGTTTGCTTAGAGAAATTTTCCCCAGGATCCCAAGAAGGACAATATGTAATTTTTGTTTGAAAATTATTTTAAGGGTGGTAGTACCCTAGTTGTTTTAAACCTGCTTGTAACCCTAGCCTCCCCAAATCTCGGGACGAGATTTATTTTAAGGGTGGTAGCCTGTCACATCCCAAGATTTTCCAAATCTTGTAATGTGAAAATAAATGAATAAAATAAAACTTTGTTTGATTTTCAGGGCCAGAAGAAACTGTTTGGATTCAATTGGAACCTCAAACCTTTTTGGATTAAATAAAATCCTAAAGGGATTTAAAAAGATAAACATTTTAAATAAAGGAAAATAAAATATTTTGGAAATACTATTTTGGATCTTTTAAATAAAAGGATTTAGTTTTCAAAAGAAAAGGTGGATTTATAAATAAAGATATTTTATAAAGCCAAATTAAACCTTGGCCAAGCTTTTGAATTAAAACATTTTGTTTTGGATAAAAAATAGCAAAGGTTTATTTAAATAAAATAATAAGGATTTCATATCCAAATTTTATTAAAGTAAAGGCTTTCCCATTTTAAATAAAACACTAAAACTTATTTATTTATTTTAAATAAGTTTTCCAAATATATTATATTCTCAAATAAAACCTACTGAAGTGTTTTTGGTTTTATTTTAGATTTCAAAATAAATATTTTAATAAAACAAATCCTATTTGATTTAATAACTAAGGTCCATTCTATTTAATTATTAATGGACCCTAAAATAAAAGGTTATTTTGTTTTAAACAAGTTCCAAGTATTCTTTATTTCCAAATAAAACCTACTGATTTGGTTTTGAAAATATTTGGATTTCAAATGGAAATTTTATTAATCAAATCAAACCCTATTTTATTAAATAACTAAAGATCCATTTTATTTAATTAATGAATGGATCCTAAAAAAAGAATAAAAATATTATTTTATTTTGGGATTTGGTTTATGTTGATAAACAGAACCAAAAACTCATTACAAGTTTGGAAGTGTTTGAATTGTTTGAATGTTTGAAATTTCAAAACAGAAATTGTTTTGAAAAAAGAAAAAGGATTCAGACAGAAAAAAAATAGAGCAGCCCAACCATCTAGCCCAACTCAGCCCAACAGCCTAGCAGCCCAGCTCCTTCCCCCCCGAACCGTTTTTTCTTCACCGCAGAGGCAACCCGCTAAGTCACTGACTGGTGGACCTTATTCCCTCTCTCTATCTCACTGACAAAGAGGACCCATAGCCACGTTGGCATCGTCTTCAAACCGCGCGACCAAATCTTTCCCCTCACTCCGGCCGTTTCCAGCGTCGTTACTCGTGATTCAATTCGCCTAAATGATGCACTAATTCCGCCCAGTGATGATGCTTGTAAAATCGCCTCCCTCCTCTCTCCCTTTCCTTCCAGTCATCACACCACCGGAGCCCCAGGGTGTCCATAATTTTTGCTCGAAGCCTCACGGCCACCGACGAGTTCCCTGTCAAATTCCGGCGAGCCCTGACCCTCTCCTACCTCCTAGCTCACACTAGCTTGATCCCCATCATCTCACGCACCTACCCGTGCCCTCCGTTCAACCGCAGGTGCCCTAGAACCTCGACTCCGACAAGCTACGAGCGCCGCCGCGTCTGCAACTACCTCCGGCGACGTTTCCTGGTAAGAACTGACCACCCCGAGCCCTCTCTTTCACGCGAGAAGCTTCGCCTTGATCTTGCGCGACTAACTGCGTCTTCATTTTCCCTCGGGGCGAACCACAGCTCCACCCTCGACGAGCTCCAGGACCATCTGACGCCGTCCACGTCTCCGGCGAGCAATTAACCGCAACCTTGCGCGCCCCTCGTCGAACCATCAGCATGTTGAGCATCGCCGTGACCCCCTGAGCCCGGTGAGCATCTCCCCTTTATCCCTCACCTCCTGTAGCATTGGCACCGTCGTCGACCGATAGCTCCGCCGCCGGTAGCCACCGCAGCGCCGCCCATCTGTGGCTGGTGTGCCTAGCACCGTTAGATCCTAATCGTATGGCCACGATAGAACTTAACTGAAGCGGTAAGTAACCTCTATGCGCTGAACGATTTAACTTAAATCCAACGGCTGTCGTCGCGTGATCCAACCGAAACGGTACCGACGAATAGGAAGTCGCCGCGTGTCCAGCTGATGATTTAAAAACAGATAGAAACCAGATTTGAATTGCAATTTGAAAACCCTATAACTTTTGATCCACACGTCCAATTTTTGCAAACTTTATATCGTTGGAATCAGTGGAACAAACCCTAGCCAACCATGCCCTTAGTTTAGCAAATAGTATCTGTTAGCTTGTTGGATTTTGCAGAAACATTTGTATGCTTGTTAAGGATGTAAAAATTGTTTAAAAATGAATTTAGTGTTAAAATCTTTGGCAATTGGTGTATTTTGAACCTACTGACCCTAGGAAACACTTTGTGGATTCCAAAATATATTTGGTGAAACAAAATAATGATTCTTTGATTTAAAACCATGTCTAGTCAAATAGAAATGTAGTTTATTTATTAAAAATGGTTTTGGAAGAAAACTTTTGGGAAATGTTTTGTTTTAAACTCTCTAACCCCAAACACCAAGTTTTATGGTTTGAAAACATATTTGGTGAACCCTATAGATTAATGCCTTAGTAAAAATATTTTACACCACATAAAATGATACTTTGTTTTGAAAATGGTTTTTGAAGTGAAACCTTTTGCAAATGACTTTTCCACTTTACCAAATGACCATTAGGTGCTTTCAAATGTTTGTGACCCATTAGGAACCACTTTTTCAAACAAAACAAAGCTTGGCATGCTTGCATGCATTACTTTGACTTTGTCATTTTATGTGATGTTTTGCTTGATTGGTAGATTGAGTTTGTGCCTTGTTTGATTGGATTGTAGTGACTTGAAGAGTGTGATTGTTGCAAGGACAATGAGTGAACCTATACCCTCTACCAAAAAGGCAAGTGATGCTTCATACTTTTTGTCCCATTACTTTCACTATGCATTAGTGATTTTGCTAAGTAAACTTGCATGGATTTTGCTAAGTATAGACCTTGCTATAGGAAAACTAGTAGATGAAACCTTAGTGGAAATCTTCCTAAGTTAAGATTCCTATTACTATCAAGCTTAGCCTAGCTAGTAGAAAACAAGGGTGGAAATATATTCACACTATGGAAAAGAATTTCTAAAGTCTGAGGACTTGTGATTTTGTTTAATAAAACAACTAAGTTAATGAATCACCTGGGTGGAATGGGACTTGCTTGGTGGTTTTTGGTTGAGTGGTTCACAAGGCCTATGTTTATGGTTTACCTTGTGTATCTCACTTGTGGATGGCCACCCAGGAACAAAGAGATTTGAGATGTCAAATGTTGAAAAGCTTCAAGTGCAACCACTTGGCAATATGGGCTCTGCCATGATCATATAGGTTGCAAGAACTTAGCCATATGGACAGAGGGTGGTAGTGTTTGATAGGTTGGAACGCGTCCATTTTGGTCTAAGGGAAGGCTTCTGAAAGATCTTGTCTTGGGAAACCAAGTCTTGTGGGGAAAGTGCACCACCTCTGCAGAGTGTAAAATCTAAGTACTTAGCCATGTCCCTGGTAAAGGACAATTTGAGCATCAAGACATGGAAGCAATCAAGAATCTCATCATTCAAATTTCTAAGTTAAAACTTGTGGTTTGAACAAGGGTTGTTTGAAATCTTCAATCTTTGATTGAGAGATGCCTTGGTTAAAGGATCTTCAAATCTTTGATTGAGAAAAATGATTTTTTCCAAGCAAAACTTAGTATTTTCAAATGTTAAGGAAAAATCTATTTTGAGCAATGCAAGCCTCAACTCCACTTAGCCAAATGCATATAGATGATAGACTCCACTATACTACCATAGTATCACTTGCCAATACAATTCAAATGTATTGACCCTTGTGGCCGTAACTTGTATGTTGCAGGTTTGATTGATTTTAGTGAAGATTGATTGATTAGGATTACAAAGTCTACAACCAACATCTGCCTGTGGCACTTTGAAGATGAAGGACCCCATGACTATAGTTATTCCGCTGCAATGTAATGTAATAGCCAAATGAGCTATGTAAGATGTAATAAAACTATGTTATTCCTGGTTATAAAGTTATATTATGACCTTTGTTTCTTGATATTACATCTTAACTGTGGATGCTAGCTATTGATCCAGGGACTAGCATTGTAAACACAGGGGGCTCTATCTTATTAAAGATTGGAACCTCTACAGTTTGTAATGGATGATGAACTATGGTACCAATCTGTTATGTCTCGATAAAATGGTAATCCTAGGATTGCGATGTATGGCATAACAGACATCTAGGATTAAAAATCTAGGTTTTGACATCCCTGTCCATCCAAAACATTTAAACAATAGGTTTTATTTAGAAACCCTAATAGATGCATAAAGTATTTTTTTTAAATAGAGTTTTTCACAAAAGGATTTTGAATTGGGAATTTTCGCAAGAAGCCATGATGCAATGCCTATGAATACAATGTAATTCCCATATCTAAAATCTGGGATGTTACAGACTAACCCCCTTAAGATGAATCTCGTCCTCGAGATTCGAAATGGCTAGCAAATAGGTTCTAGTGATGTTCTCGGGATCCTTGTTCTAGCTTCCAAAATAGCTTCACCTTAATGTGGGTACATTTATCAAGCTAACTCCCTTAAGAGAACTGAACTTGGCATCTCCAAACATCTAAGACTTAATTGTGGCATCTTGTATTAGCCATCAATTTCTTCTCAAGTGAGTTCACTTTAATAGATCCTCTAAATAACTCTATATGTGACTAATCTCATCCATGAGTGCCTTATATGAATGAATGCGATGCACCGGTATTGAAAAGGTATGAGTGCGATGCATAAATTAACCAGAAGCTTACCAGTAACAAGACATGTCTTATTGAGTCCTCTCTTCATGTTCATGTGGTTCATAGTTGCCTTCTCAGTTGATTTTGACTTGGTCCCATCTTCTGGACAACATAGGCGTAGTGTCCCAAATTTCTGCACTTGTAGAATTCCACATTGCTAGGATCTTTATTTCCATTGTGGTGATGGCCATTGTCTCCAGAATTGTGGCCATTTCCTCCTCCAAGGTGCTGATGTCTATTGCCTCCATGGTGGTTGTGTCCATTGCCTCCATTGTTGTGGCCATTACCGTTGTGGCCATTACCTCCATTGTTGTGGCGCTTAGAATTTCCATTACCATCATGGAAGGTACACTTATGATATGATCCTGAGTTGTGATTGCCATTGTTCTTGCTGTTGCGCCTTTCAGCTTGGCCTTGTTTCCCTTCGAGAATTCTGGCCTTATCCATCAGGGTCTGGAAATCAGGGGCATGAACAACAGAGATCTGGAATGAGAGTTCATCATTCAGGCCATCGAGTAATCTCTCCCTCCTCTTGGCATTAGTGTCCACATCCTTTGGTGCATAGCAAGATAGATTAGCAAACTCCTCTATGTAGTCTGACTAAACTAAAGAAATAATTGTTGAAATTTAGGTTGAAAAGAAACTTTTTTCTTCTAAATGGAAACATCAAAACCCTTCTTGAACAAAAATTGAATGAAAAGGGAATCCAACAAAATTTCAATCAAGTGAAATGCAATCATCAATGAATGTATCTTGAAATTTAAAACTTTGGAAGAGTTAAACAAAAACACCAAATATTAATGAAATAAACACTTCCAAAGATCAAATGCATTTTATGCATTGAAATAATCTTGAATTTAAACACTTAGGAAAAATAAACCAAAAACTTTAAAACCCTGGTGAAAGAAATAATTTCCAAGATCTCCCGAAGACTATGGATTTATTCCATATAAAAATTCAGCAACAAACATTTTTAAATGATCAAAAATGATAAATAAAAATATTATAAAACCATAGAAATTTATTTCATTTAATTTTGAGCCATGGATAAAAACTTATGAATATAATAAGATAAAAGGAATTAATTTCCAAAGCTATTAAAGATCCTAGCTAAAATCCATACCAAATCTTGAGCAAAGTAATCCTAAAAGGATTTAAAAGGATAAACAAATATTAAATAAAATTATACAAATTGGAATCACCAAATTTGGATCTATAAATAAAAATATATGGATTTTATAAGAGAAATAAATAAATAAATAAGGAATATTTAAAAGCCAAATTAAATCTTGGCCAAATCCATAAACAAATGGAATGAAAGTTTATTGAATAAAATAAAGGAATAAAGATTATTTGAATAAAAACTTATATGGACTTAACCATATTCAATTTGAATAAAGACAAAATTCCTAATGTAAATGATTAATTAAATCATGAGAAAATAATAATTGGAATTACCAAAATGAATTAAGTTATCTAATTAACTTAAAATAATAAAGGATTAATTAAATAGAATTATATGGTTTGGAACCATATTCAAATTCATTTTAAATAAAGACAAAAGCCTCATTTTAAATAAATATTAAATCATAATAATATGTTTGAAATAATTCAAAGTGAATTATTTAAACACACTAATCAATAGTTTAAACCTAATGAAAAGGTTTGGTGAAATTTGAATTTAAATGCAAGCTTTAATCAATATATAAATAAAGACAAATGTCTAAATAAATAATAAACCATGGGAGAATATAAAAAATATTCTAAAATGGATTATTTAAATACATTAATAAATAGATAAAACCTACTGAAAAGATTTAGAAAAGGTTTGACAAAAATCATAATTCAAATTGAGTTTGAAATCATTTGAATAAAATCAAAACAGAAAATGGAAACAAAAAAAGAAAAAGAAAACAGAAAGAAAAAAATAAAAAAGGAAACAGCCTAGAAACCTAACCCAACCCACTGGCCCAGCTAGCCCAACTCGCAGCCCACTCCCACCCGGTACTCCCTCTCGCAAAACGTTTTCCTACCACGACCTCTACCCACCCATACACTGACGCTCAGGACCCACCTCTGCCTCATCATCATCATCCCCGCGAGACCGTTCCCCCCTCACCTCGCTGCCTTTTCTGCCATAGTTAAACGCCGTAAATTCGTGTTGATGCCGCGACCATTACTCCTGCGACCACGCACGATAAATCGCCCCTCTCCCCTCTCTCATTCCCCTCAGACGCAACACCCTCTCCGCCACCAGGCTGAGCAAATTACTCGCCCGAACACTCACTGCTCTGACGAGCTCCCCGTCGAATTCCGGTAGCCCTCACCTCCCCTTTCCTCCTGGTTTCCACTAGAACACTCCCCATCGTCTTGCGCATCCACCAGTACCTCCTGCTTGGCGGCGCATGCCCTGGAGCGTCGGCAACGGTGACGACAGAGCACCGCCACTGTCTACCCCCTCTCCGACAAGCTACCCTGGTAAACTCTGACCGCGACTCCCCCTCTCATTGATGCTCATGTACTCGCATCTACTGTGCGCATATAAGCCACCATTTCCGTGTCCTAGCGCGCCTTGTAGCCTCGTCATCGACAATGCCAGAGCACGCCTGTCGTGAGTAGCCACTCCGGCGCGAAATTGTTGTCACGTCCGAGCACCCCTCGACCAACGAGGACCTCCTCGAGCATCCCCTCGCCACGGCGAACCTGGTAAGCCTCTTCCCCCTCTCCCTTTCTTCTTGTAGTCGCCGGAACACCGTCGCCTTAGTGCCACTGTCGCTTGCCATTGCCCAGCGCCGCCAGTCCATGGTCAGGATGTTGTGGACCTTTAGATCTTGATCTAGTGGCTAGGAATAGATGACTAATCGAAGAGGTACGCATCGATCTGAACTGCACAGATCTAATGAAATCCTATGGCCAGTATTGCTCGATCCGAACGAACCATTATCCCTAAAATAGAAACAAGACACGTGGCCCAGGCATTGTTTTAAAAACCAGATTTGTTCTATTAGATGTTTGATTTTCCAAAAATCATAACTTTAGATCTACATGTCCAAAAATTGCAAATTTTATATCATTGGAATCAGGAAAATGAAACCTTTGCAACCATGCCCTTATTTTAGTATTTTGCTTCTGTAAAATTAGTTGTTTTTGCAGAATAATTTGTAGGACTATTTTGTGTATAAAAATTATTCTAAAAATGATTTTTGGGTAAAATCTTTTTCAAATGATTGGTTTTGAACCTACTGACCCGAAACACAAACTTTTGGGTTTAGAAAATATATTTTATTAACACAAGGAACTATTCCTTTGAATAAAGGCATCTCTAGTAAAACAAAATGTTGCTTTGATTTAAAAATAGTTTTTGAGTGAAACCTTTTACAAATGGTTTTGTTTTAAAACACTTTGACCATAAAACACTAACATTTGTGTTTAAAAACATATTTGGCTAACACTAGAAATTAGTCTTTGAATAAAATCATTTCTAGCAAAACAAAAGTGATTTAAATGACCATTTTCACTAACTTGGTTTCAAATGATTTTTGCCACATTTGTAAATGACCAATAGGTGTTTTAAAATGTTTATAGCCTTAGTAGAAACCGCTTTTTCAATAAAACAATCTTTTGCATGCTTGCATGCATTGTTTTGTTTCCTTTATTTTATTGGTGAATTGTTTGAATGCTAGTTTTGAATTTGTGCCTTGCTTGATTGAATTGTAGTGAACTTTGAAGAGTGTGAAAATTTCTAGATCAAGGAGTGTATCTATATTCTCTACTAAAAAGGCAAGTGGCACTATCATCCATGTCCTACTATTTTCATTACACTTAGTGGAAATTTGGTAGTATGCATAATAGGACTACTATGTTACTAAGCTATGCTATGTCCTATTAGGATATCCTTTATATCTTCCTTAGTGGAAAAATCGTAGTTGTACTATGCTTGGCCCTGCTATAGATTCGAGTGGAATACCATGTTATGATTATATGAAGTGTTGGAAAAATATATGTTTTATATAATAAAACAAGTACTCAATAAATAACCTGGGTGGAATTTGGATACTCAGTTGTGGATAAGGTGGCAACGAAGGGCACCATATATATATATGGCTATCTTTTTCGTGTGTGCACTAGAATAAAACCACCCAGGGACTTAGAGATTGAACATGTTTCTCGTACAGTGGCTTTCGTGTACAGTCACATGCTAAATGGGCTCTGGCTTAGTCAATTACATAGTGGAAGACCCTTGCATGGGTACCTATTCAGGTTAACTAGAATCGTGTATTGGAAATATATCCTCACATTGGTGCCTGGTAGACGTGCTAGCATAATGTATTGGGAGGACTTCTATGGAAATACTTTGTCACATAATGTATTGGCCAGACATCCCCGTTCGCCGCCCCATGCCGCACAACCACCGCTCGCCGTCGAAGACGCCGCCTTTGCGCGTAGAGCATCGCATGTTCCAGACCAAACCGCACCGCCCCTACGCGCGCATTAAAGCCGTAGAGCATCGCCAAGAGACCACCAAGCGAACGCCACCGCCGGCCATGCCTCTAGCCGCCCGTAGCCATGTCGCCACCGTCGCCTGCCCATCCCGTTCGGTCTCGTCGTCGCGACTATAAATAGAGGCCACCCCCAGCCGAATTGAGCACACCATCTCACTCCCCTCTCCTCACTAATCGTGCCACCCCGTTCCCGGAACAAGGCGAGCAGCACTTCGCCGGAATTTCACCGGAGCCTGCCGCTGTTGGAGAAGAAGGGGGCCAGCGATTGGAGAAGCTGTCGGTACCAGGAGGTTCGCCATCGTCGACTTCGTCGTTCGCCCGCCTCGCCGACCCTCGCCTGCACCCCGGTGAGCCCCCGATGACCCCCACGTGCCGCGCTAGGTTTCTGTCTCGCCGGCGTTGCCCAACGTCGACGATGACCCTCAGCCGTTGGATTAGAACCAGATCGAACGCACCACATCGCCCCATACAGCTTCGCACCCCTGTCTCACTAACGCGTGGGGACAGCGACTTATCCAGCCCGCGTAAGCGCTGTGCTTAGCAGGCCGACCCAGTATCGCTTCCCGCGCAGCCCAGTTATTTGAATTTAATCTTTTTCATTTTATTTCAAACACACTTCTTTATCCAGTTTCAAAAATCAACCCAGGTCGATTCAGTGAACCAAATTGAATGAAATCAATTTTGTTAGAAAGGGCTGGGAATGCTGAATCCAAGTCTGTTGGATTCAAGTCATTTGGATCTGTAGATCATCCATGGTAAAAATAACAAGGCAAAAGCTTTTCTGCATTCAAACATTTTTCAAATTTAAACCATAATAGCTTTTGAGTTGATTCCAACTCTCAAAAATCACATTTAACCATACGTTTCAGAATATATAAAAATATATAGGTTTACTTATAGAAATAATGACCAAGTAATAAAAGAATGCCACATAGGCATTTCTAGCCACTTTAATTAATTAAAATAAAAGAGAAAAACCTTATTAAATTGTGACACCACTTTAAATCACATTCCCATGGACTGAAATATGTGGTGATGACATGTGTCAACATGATCCCATGTTTGGTTGGAGAATATTAAATCTTAAGTAGTTTTTCAATGAGTAGAAATTACTTTTCTAAAAAAAATAAAAGGAATTAAACCAAGCTTTAATCTTGTAATGTTAGTGATGATGCTAGATCATCTATAGGACCCTTGTGTGTAATGAATGCAAGTAGTTAATTATTGTTTGGTGATTGTGTACCTTGTATTTATTCATAGACGCTAGTACCGACCAAGGATACGAGGAGGAAGGAGGATACTACGAAGAAGAAGTCGAGGAGAACTTCAACCACTGCTCTGCACAAGGCAAGCTAACACTTGCAAGATACTCTACTTTAGCAAGCCTTACTATACAAGTTAACCTTAAAAGCCTAATACTACTAGCGGAATGTGCAATCTTATACTTGCACTTGGGCAAGCTAATACTTACTTGCTACTATGTCAACTATATGCCTTAAGCATATGTGATCATATCCACTTGATAAACCAATCCTAGTTTTATTTGCAAGCCCTCTACTTTATTTCTTTATCAAAGCTTTAACTTAGAGTTGACTTAAGTGACTTGTAGATTCTAGAAAGATTTATTGAAGGTTGCATAAAGAGCATAAAATTTGGCCTAAGCTAGAAAATCTTGATGTCATCCTAAGGAATAAGATTGAACTTAGGTGAAACTCCACTAGTTTACTATCCCCCATTAGTGCTTACCCCCACTTGTAGATGCTAGTGCTAATCATAAAACTTGATCAACATTAGATGGGAATACTTGGTGAAAATGGTTATGAAAACCTTAGAATGATGGATCATTCTACTGAGATGTTTTGACATGTGTTTCCGAACACCTGATGATTTTGGTGATGAAAATGTTGAGGCATGAGCCTTAGCCCTTTTTAAAACTGATGGTTGTCTGGATGCGATACCATTCCAATTTTATCGTACAACCACAATACCCGAAGATTGGGTAGGGCTTGACTGGAAACTTATATACCTTAGTATTAGTTCCCTCACGGCCAGGGTCTGAGCTGAGGCTACCTTGTGAAGATTGTCCACCTGTGTAGTACCCAAGATGACAGTTGGTCATGGTTGGGAGGCCAAACTCACAGGAGAGGTGCTTATACTAGGGCGTGTAATTGAAAGGTTAGGATTGATTATCCGCATACTAAGTATGGTGAATTCAGGATTTGTTCCTGACGGATGTATCGAATGTTGTGGTGAAAGTGTACAATCTCTACAGAGTATCAAACTATTCGAATAGACGCGTCCGCGGTTATGGACAGTTGGAGTGGCCATACTGTTCCCCCGTTAGATGTTTTCAAAAGACTTATGAAATGAATTGAGACTTTGACTTGACCACAACAGGGTTGTGATATGAAATACAAGTTCCTACTTAGGAGTTATAAAATTGTGACTAGCTTCTCTTGCTTCTCAGCTTAGTAGAGATAAATCTGGCTTTTGCAAAACAACCCTAGAGCCTAGTGTCCTATTATCAAAAACCCCTTTCACTTGTTAGTATTAGTTTGCGAGTACTTAAAGAGTACTCATGGCTTTGTCCCTGGCTATTCCCGTGGCCAGACTATGAAGAGGAGTACCTGGAGGATGGACCCCAGGAAGGTTATGACAACTAGGATCATCTCCCATCGTCAGCATTGCCTGTGACCCCGAAGATGGAGCTTCGCCTACGCTACCGTTATTATTACGTATTCCGCTGCTTGAAGTTGTATTAAGAACTGGATCATGAGATCCTTATTTGTGTAAGACCTTATGTATGGTTTGTAATGGATGATGTACTGTGGTATCCAATTCTGTTATGTCTCGCAAAAATGGTAATCCTGGGATTGCGATGTATGGCATAACAAGCATCTGGGATTAAAAATCCGGGTGTTGACAAGTTGGTATCAGAGCCATCCTGACCATAGGAGACCCTAGTTAGACTGGACGTTTGAATCAAAAACTTAGTTTCAAAACCAAAGAAAACAAATATTTACAAAAAATTATTCTCATTCTTATCCTCAAAAATTCATGTTCCTCAAAAACTCTTGTAAAATACATAAAATTTCGACACACTTGATCACTCTACTAACTTACTCATCCTATATTCTTATAGATGGACGTGAAGTACAGCAAGTTTTATCAGTTGGGGAATGGAGGAGACCTTATCTTTGAGAGGGATTTGGACCAGCTTTCGGAACTTCTGGAGCGTCCGCACCCCGAGTTCTTCGGAGCTCAGCTCAATGATCAAGGAGGAGAAGATATGAAGTGGCTGATTTTTGCAAGTCTCCGAGGAAAGATTGAACCTCCCACTGCTGAGGGAATTCAGTTTACCTTAAGAGAGGATAACTGGCTCGATGGACTTGCCAGGGCCATGTAGGAAGCTCTTTCCCGTCTGTGTGGGCAGAGCGTCAATCAGATCAAGGGAACCCGCTTTGAGTTTTGCCCAAGGCGTGATGCAAATGGACAACCACTGGAAGCCCCATACCACCCCGAGCTGAAGACTCAATTGGACCACCTTAGCTTCATGATGTACGAGGAGTTGGATAACTGTCGTGACTACTCCAACCACAAGCCTGCCATCATCAAGACGAAGGATCAAACCATCGCCATGCTAGCAAAGGATCGCAAGTCTCGCCACCGTCAGCTCGACAAGAAGGAGCGCATCATTTCCCGTCTTCGCCATCGCAAGTCTCGCCGCCGTCAGCTCGACAAGATGGAGGAGACCATCCACGAGAGAGACATGCAGTTGGAAGAAAGGGAGAATGCCAGAGAGGATCTTCGTGGAGACCCCTACTCCTATCTCAGTGATGATGATGATTTTCTGGAGGATCAGGCTATGGACTTCTTCACCGATGAGGATGATTTCGCCTTCATAGATGACGATGAAGATGACAAAGCCACCGATTCCGAGGAGTATTAGCACTTGAGCACTAGCGTAGTGAGTAGTATTTGGCCCCACTGTATCGTAGTTTCCAGAATGGTTCTTAAAACCATCTGTTTTTCTTTGTTGTGGTGTGTGTTGTATCGTGTGCTATGAATGAATGAATGAAAGAGAGTTGCTAGAAAAATCTGAGTCAAACTTTAAAAACTTTTCAAAATCCCAGAACCTTAGAAATTTCCCTCTTTTCTCATGATCTATCTCAATCTTCAGATGCCACATAGAGGAAGTGGTTCATCCCCGGACCCGATGTTGCAGATTCTGCAAATGTTGACTTCTGACCGTGAAGCTGAAAGAGCGGAACGTCAAGCCAACCTAGCCACCCTACAGCAGATAGCTCAGCTATCCCACAACAACCAAGGCCACGTAAATCAGGACAACCATGGATCTAAGCTCAAGAATTTCGAGAATACCAACCCACCTGTTTTCACTAAGTCAGAAGAACCCCTAGACGCTGATGATTGGCTGCAAACCATGGAAAATAACCTAGAAGTCGCCGGAGTGGAAGCCAACGAGAAAGTTCTGTTCGCCACCCACTATCTAGCCGGAGATGTCAGGGCATGGTGGAACAGTGTTCGCGCAATGACCGGAGGCCAGATGATGACCTAGGAGGAATTCAAGGTCAAGTTTAGCAGAACCCATGTGCCACCGGGTTTGATCAAGAGAATGAGAGACGAGTTCAGAGAACTGAAGCAAGGAAGGATGACCGTAGTGGTATACCGTGACAAATTCTTGTCATTTGCTAGGTATGCCCCAGATGAGATCGACACCGAAGCCAAGAAGAAAGAAAGATTCCTGAATGGTCTGCATGATGAGATGCAGAGAGTGTTAGTCAATATCTCCTTTGCTGATGTTGAAGCCCTTGTCGACTCTGCTATCCAGATGGAAGGAAAGATCAACCAAGCCAATGAGAACCGCAAGCGTCGCATGATGCATCAGCCAGGAACCCATCAGACCCCAAAGTATCGCCCTAACCCATCTCCTGGATTTTCCCCAAGAACCCACAGACCCTCGATGAACCGTCCGACCTATCCCAACCGTGGAAACCCTAGGCCCGGAGGAAATCACAACAACCCCGGCAACTCTAGCAATTTCAACCGTGCCCCACCCAAGTTCAACACCAACAATGCTGCCACCAACACCAACACTGCCCCGAGGACTGGAAGCAATGTTGTGCCTGTAGCAGCAAAGGACAAGTCGCAAGTGACTTGTTATGACTGTGGAAATAAAGGCCACTATTCCAACGAGTGCCCCAACAAGAAGAATGCTGCAGCACCCAATGCCAATGCCCCAGCTCAGCAGCAGCGTCGTGTTCAGCCCAGAAGAAGGTTTGCCCCAGGGAATTCGCTCAACCGCAATGGCCGTCTTTTTCTCATGCATGCTGAAGAAGCTCAGGAAGCGCCAGACGTCGTGCTGGGTATGTTTTCTGTTAATTAAGTACTTGCAAGAGTGTTGTTTGATTCTGGTGCATCGCATTCATTTGTCACCAAAGAATTTGCATGCACTAGTAAAATTCAACCAACCAAACTGAAGCATGTCATGATTGTTCAAATTCCTGGATCAACCACCAAGGCTAGGAAAATTTGCAAAGCCGTCCCTATCCGAATCCATGGCATAGATTTTTATGCTAATCTGATAGTACTCGGAACTAAAGGTTTGGAAGTAGTACTAGGAATGGATTGGATGTCCAAACATAAAGGATTGATTGACTGTGCCAAGAAAGCCATAACCATGACCAGTACAGCTGGAATATCGGTCGAGCATATATCTGAAACCTTACCTCGTCAATTCAAGTGCAACAAGAGTATAGCCCAACCTACCATTGACCAAGTCCGGATAGTCTGTGAATACCCCGATGTATTTCCAGATGTTTTGCCCGGTATGCCCCCAGATTGGGATATCGAGTTTATCGTTGAACTAATCCCCGGAACTGGACCCATAGCCCAGAGACCGTCGGAACTAGAGGAACCGAAGAAGCAACTGAATGCCATGTTGGAAATTGGATTGATTCAACCAAGTGCGTCACCATGGAGGTCACTTGTCTTGTTTGTGGACAACAAAGATGGAGGTAACCGTTTGTGTACGGATTATCGGAAGTTGAATGATGTCACCATCAAGAACAAATACCCCTTTCCCAAGATAGAAGATTTGTTTGATCAGTTGACCGGTGCCAAAGTGTTTTCTAAGATTGATCTTAGAACTGGGTATCATCAACTCAAAATTCGTGCAGAGGATATTCCAAAGACTGCATTCACCACCAGATATGGATTATACGAGTATACAGTCATGTCTTTTGGATTAACCAATTCCCCCGCTTATTTCATGAATCTCATGAATAAGATTTTATGGACTTCCTGGATAAGTTTGTCGTTGTTTTCATCGATGACATTCTGATTTATTCCAAATCAGAAGAAGAACATGAGCTACACCTAAGGACCATTCTTGGAACCCTTAGAGAGCATCAGCTGTATGCAAAGTTTAGCAAATATGAATTCTGGTTACAGGAGGTAGGATTCCTCGGTCACATTGTATCAGCCGGAGGAATTGCCGTTGACCCTGCAAAAGTAAAAGATGTCGAAGATTGGCAAGCCCCAACCACTCAAACCCAAGTTCGTGCATTTCTTGGATTAGCGGGATATTACCGCAAGTTCGTAGAAGGATTCTCGAGTATCGCCAGACCCATGACCCAATTGCTGAAGAAGGACAAGAAGTTTGAATGGACCGACAAATGTGAAGTGAGTTTTCAAGAACTCAAGAGGAGATTGATTTCAGCCCCAATTTTGATCATGCCGGATATCACGAAGCCCTTCGATGTGTATTGTGATGCATCCAAGATCGGTCTCGGATGTGTGCTAATGCAAGAAGGCAAAGTTATATCTTATCTATCTCGACAACTGAAGCAACATGAGAAAAATTACCCAACCCATGACCTCGAACTCACAGCCATAGTTCTAGCCCTGAAGACATGGAGACATTACCTGATGGGAAATCGTTGTGAGATCTATACGGATCACAAGAGTCTGAAGTATATATTCACTCAGAAGGAGCTGAATATGAGACAGAGAAGATGGATTGAGCTAATCAAGGATTACGATCTAGACATTCACTATCACCCTGGTAAAGCCAATGTGGTAGCAGATGCCCTTAGCAGATTGCCATGCCGCTTGAACTCCATGATCTTGAAGGAGCAACCAAGCTTGCACAAAGAGATGGAAGATTTTCGAATGGAATTAGTGAGTGAAGAATTTTTGGCTAGCATAGAACTCCATCCCACTTTGATCAGTCAGATTAAAGAGGCGTAGAAGGGGAATGCTAGTATCGACGGAATCAAGCGTCGTATTGGTACAGGCAAAGTACCCGGATTCACCGAAGACGAAGAAGTTCTGTGGTACAAAGGACGCCTTTGTGTACCAGCAGATTCTAAGTTGAAAGAAGTGATTCTGAAGGAGGCTCATGATACTCTTTATTCTATCCATCCCGGAGGAACTAAGATGTATCAAGATTTGAAAGAAAATTTTTGGTGGCATAAGATGAAGAGAGAAATCGGAAGCTATATCGCCAAGTGTGATATATGTCAGCGAGTCAAGGCAGGACATCAAAGACCCGCTGGATTGTTGCAACCATTGCAGATTCCGGAATGGAAATGGGATTCCGTTGGAATGGACTTTATCACGGACTGCCTACTTCTAGTCTAGGAAATGACTCTATCTCGGTCATAGTGGACCGATTGTCCAAAGTCGCCCATTTCTTACCCGTCAAGACCACATATCAGAGTTCGAAGCTAGCGGAGTTGTACATCGCTAGAATATTTAGTTTGCATGGAGTCCCCAAGAACATCGTATCGGATCGAGGAACTCAGTTTACCTCGAGATTCTGGAATAAAGTCCAAGAAGGTTTAGGAACCCGCCTAGATTTCAGCACCGCATATCACCCTCAGACCGATGGACAAACTGAGCGAGTAAATCAAATACTCGAAGCTATGCTGAGAGCATGTGTGTTAGAATATGGATCTAAGTGGGAAGATTGTCTGCCATTTGCAGAATTTTCATACAACAATAGTTATCAGGCTAGTTTGCAAATGTCCCCATTTGAATTTATGTACGGAAGGAAGTGTCGCACCCCTTTGAACTGGTCGGAAGTAGGAGAGAGTCAGATTTTCGGACCCGACATCCTACAAGAAGCAGAAGAGAAGGTTCACAAGATTTGTGAGCACCTCAAGACTGCCCAGTCCAGACAGAAGAGTTACGCCGACAAGAGACGTAGAGACCTCGCCTTCAACATAGGAGATTTTGTTTATCTGAAAGTGTCGCCCTTGAAGGGAATGCAGCGTTTCCAACTCAAAGGAAAGTTAGCCCCCAGATATATCAGACCTTTCAAGATTCTGAACCATCGAGCAGAAGTGGCGTATCAATTGGAACTACCCGAAGAGATGTCAGCCGTGCACAATGTGTTCCATATCTCGTTACTTCGCAAGTGTCTCGAAGTCCTAGAGAAGACCGAAGTGTTCAAAAACATCGATCACCGGACCATAGAGATCAACGATGACCTGACCTATCCCGAAGTACCCATCCGTATTTTGGAAGAAGCTTTCAGAACTACCCAAACCCGAAGCATCAAGTTTCTCAAGATTCAGTGGAGCAACCACACAGAAGAGGAAGCTACCTGGGAGCGCGAAGATCACATCAGGACAGAGTTTCCCGATCTCTTCAAATCCTAGGTAATCTTTTTCGTCCTTTTTCAAATCTCGGGACGAGATTTTGTTTAAGGGGGAAGGTTTGTAACATCCCAAAAATACTAAACTTGGACCATCAAACTCTAATCATCAAAATTAGGGTTAACAAAAACTTTTCTAAAATAAAAATATGAAAGCATGCATGGTGTATGCATTTCATTTGGAATTCTTTTGGACCACCTTGTTTGTGTGTTCCTTTGCTTGTAAATGGATTCTTAGGTGAAATAAACATCATCTAAACAATTCCCAAACTTTTCTCAAAGACAAGTAAATCAAAACAAATAAAATAAGGGAATGGTCATTTTGACCAATTTAACTCCCATGCCTACTTTGGCTGTCCCAAACTTTCAGAACTTAACAGAAACTTTTATGGATCTTTGCACCCCTTGATTGTACTCATAACAAGGTATCAAGGCCCACTTTGTGATCATCCAGAAACTTTCAAATGCATAGTTTAAATGACAGTTCAAAATTGAATCTTTATCATATGAGAAGATCCCACTTTTTCAAAAACCACTCAAACAAGCTCAACTTTCAAAACCCAAGCATCTGCAGACTCACCAGCACCAACCTAGCACACCCACCAAAAATATTTTCAAAATTCAAAACTTGAATTCTTGCGTCCATTTGATCAAACACTTTGTAGACACAAATCATCAAAATCTTAAACACTATTGTAAGCAGTGATTGAAGCCTAACTTGTCCCCTCTCTAGCTCACAACCATCTTAGTAGATCATCTAGCAAGTTAAACCAAGCACTAGCCTCACTGTAAGCTGGGCAATGACATCAATGGTGAACAGCGGAAGCTCACCATGCCACCCCAGTGGAGACAACAAGCTAGAAGGAGATTTAGCCATGCCAACCTTGTCTGGGAGGCAGCCCACCATCCACTGCCACTCCCTGTCCCAGCCGCGAGCGTTGCCAAACCCTAGACCACACGCACGGACCGCGCCCAGCTCACCAGCAACCATGCCGAGCATGCGCCAGAGTGCCACGCTCGACCGACGCCCACAGACTGCGCTCCGCCCTCGCCGCGTGCATACATGATCGCCAGCAACCCAGGAGACCGCCATACATCCCCGTTCGCCACCCCATGCCGCACAGCCACCGCTCGACGTCGAACACGCCGCCTCTGTCGCGCAGAGCATCACGCGTTCCAGACCAAACCACACCGCCCCTACGCGCGCATCAAAGCCGTAGAGCATCGCCAAGAGACCACCAAGCGATCGCCACCGCCGGCCATGCCTCTAGCCGCCCGTAGCCATGTCGCCACCGTCGCCTGCCCATCCCGTTCGGTCTCGTCGTCGCGACTATAAATAGAGGCCACCCGAGCCGAATTGAGCACACCATCTCACTCCCCTCTCCTCACTAATCGTGCCACCCCGTTCCCGGAGCAAGGCGAGCAGCACTTTGCCGGAATTTCACCGGAGCCTGCCGCTGCTGGAGAAGAAGGGGGCCAGTGATTGGAGCCGCCCCAGGAGAAGCTGTCGGTACCAGGAGGTTCGCCGTCGTCGACTTTGTCATTTGCCCGCCTCGCCGACCCTCGCCTGAACCCCGGTGAGCCCCCAACGACCCCCACCTACCGCGCTAGGTTTCTGTCTCACCGGCGTTGCCCAACGTCGACGACGACCCTCAGCCGTTGGATTAGAGCCAGATTGAACGCACCACATCGCCCCATACCGCTTCGCACCCCTGTCTCACTGATGGGTGGGGACAGCGACTTAACCAGCCCGCGTAAGCGCTGTGCTTAGCAGGCCGGCCCAGTATCACTTCCCACGCAGCCCAGTTATTTGAATTTAATCTTTTTCATTTTATTTCAAACACACTTCTGTACCCAGTTTCAAAAATCAACCCAGGTCGATTCAGCGAACCAAATTGAATGAAACCAATTTTTTTAGAAAGGTCTGGGAATGCTGAATCCAAGCCCGTTGGATTCAAGTCATTTGGATCTGTAGATCATCCATGGTAAAAATAACAAGGTAGAAGCTTTTCTGCATTCAAACATTTTTCAAATTTAAACCATAATAGATTTTGAGTTGATTCCAACTCTCAAAAATCACATTTAACCATACCTTTCAGAATATATAAAAATATATAGGTTTACTTACAGAAATAATGACCAAGTAATAAAAGAATGCCACATAGGCATTTCTAGCCACTTTAATTAATTAAAATAAAAGAGAAAAACCTTATTAAATTGTGACACCACTTTAAATCACATTCCCATGGACTGAAATATGTGGTTATGACATGTGTCAACATGATACCATGTTTGGTTTAGAGAATATTAAATCTTAAGTAGTTTTTCAATGAGTAGAAATTACTTTTCTAAAAAAATAAAAGGAATTACACCAAGCTTTAATCTTGTAATGTTTGTGATGATGCTAGATCATCTATAGGACCCTTGTGTGTGATGAATGCAAGTAGTTAAGTATTGTTTAGTGATTGTGTACCTCATATTTATTCATAGACGCTAGTACCGACCAAGGATACGAGGAGGAAGGAGGATACTACGAAGAAGAAGCTGAGGAGAACTTCAACCACTGCTCTGCACAAGGCAAGCTAATACTTGCAAGATACTCTACTTTAGCAATCCTTACTATACAAGTTAACCTTGCAAGCCTAATACTACTAGCTGAATGTGCAAGTTTATACTTGCACTTGGGCAAGCTAATACTTACTTGCTACTATGTCAACTATATGCCTTAAGCATATGTGATCATATCCACTTGATAAACCAATCCTAGTTTTATTTGCAAGCCCTCTACTTTATTTCTTTATCAAAGCTTTAACTTAGAGTTGACTTAAGTGACTTGTAGATTCTAGAAAGATATATTGAAGGTTGCATAAAGAGCATAAAATTTGGCCTAAGCTAGAAAATCTTGATGTCATCCTAAGGCATAAGATTGAACTTAGCTGAAACTCCACTAGTTTACTATCCCCCATTAGTGCTTACCCCCACTTGTAGATGCTAGTGCTAAGCATAAAACTTGATCAACATTAGATGGGAATACTTGGTGAAAATGGTTATGAAAACCTTAGAATGATGGATCATTCTACTGAGATGTTTTGACATGTGTTTCCGAACACCTGATGATTTTGGTGATGAAAATGTTGAGGCATGAGCCTTAGCCCTTTTTAAAACTGATGGTTGTCTGGATGCGATACCATTCCAATTTTATCGTACAACCACAATACCCGAGATTGGGTAGGGCTTGACTGGAAACTTATATACCTTAGTATTAGTTCCCTCACGGCCAGGGTATGAGCTGAGGCTACCTTGTGAAGATTTTCCACCTGTGCAGTACCCAAGATGACAGTTGGTCATGGTTGGGAGGCCAAACTCATAGGAGAGGTGCTTATACTAGGGCGTGTAATTGAAAGGTTAGGATTGATTATCCGCATACTGAGTATGGTGAATTCAGGATTTGTTCCTGACAGATGTATCGAATGTTGTGGTGAAAGTGTACAATCTCTGCAGAGTGTCAAACTATTCGAATAGCCGCATCCGCGGTTATGGACAGTTGGAGTGGCCATACTGTTCCCTCGTCAGATGTTTTCAAAAGACTTATGAAATGAATTGAGAATTTGACTTGACCACAACAGGGTTGTGATATGAAATACAAGTTCCTACTTAGGAGTTATAAAATTGTGACTAGCTTCTCTTGCCTCTCAGCTTAGTAGAGATAAATCTGGCTTTTGCAAAACAACCCTAGAGCCTAGTGTCCTATTATCAAAAACCCCTTTCACTTGTTAGTATTAGTTTGCGAGTACTTAAAGAGTACTCATGGCTTTGTCCCTGGCTATTCCCGTGGCCAGACTATGAAGAGGAGTACCTGGAGGATGGACCCCAGGAAGGTTACGACAACTAGGATCATCTCCCATCGTCAGCATTTCCTGTGACCCCGAAGATGGAGCTTCGCCTACGCTACCATTATTATTACGTATTCCGCTGCTTGAAGTTGTATTAAGAACTGGATCATGAGATCCTTATTTGTGTAAGACCTTATTTATGGTTTGTAATGGATGATGTACTGTGGTATCCAATTCTGTTATGTCTCGCAAAAATGGTAATCCTGGGATTGCAATGTATGGCATAACAGGCATCTGGGATTAAAAATCCGGGTGTTGACAACTATGTAGACATCTGTCCAGAGAAGTTTCATAAAGACCTCAAGTAAGCCAAGATGTAATATAGTTAGAAATATTTTAAGGGTGGTAGCACTCTATTTGTCTTGAAGCCAACTTATAACCTCTAGCCTTCCCAAATCTCGGGACGAGATTTCTTTTAAGGGTGGTAGCCTGTCACATCCCAAAATTTTCCAAATTTTGAAATGTGAAAAATAAATAAACAAAAGAAATAATTGTTGAAATTTAGGGTGAAAAGAAACTTTTTGCTTCTAAATGGAAACATCTAAACCCTTCTTGAACAAAATTTGAATGAAAAGGGAATCCAACAAAATTTCAATCAAGTGAAATGCATTCATCAGTAAATGTATCTTGAAATTTAAACCTTTGGAAGAGTTAAACCAAAACCCCAAATCTTAATGAAAGAAACACTTACAAAGATCAAATGCATTTTATGCATTTATAGAATCTTGAATTTAAACACCTGGGAAAATAAACCAAAAACCCTAAAACGCTCGTGAAAGAAATAATTTCCAAGATCTCCCTAAGACTATGGATTTATTCCATATAAAAATTCAGCAACAAACATTTTTAAATGATAAAAAAATGGTAAATAAAAATATTATAAAACCATAGAAATTGGTTTCATTTAATTTGGAGACATGGATAAAAACTTATGAATATAATAAGATAAAAGGAATTAATTTCCAAAGCTAATAAAGCTCCTAGCTAAAATCCATACCAAATCTTGAGCAAAGTAATCCTAAAAGGATTTAATAGGATAAACAAATATTAAATAAAATTATACAAATTGGAATCACCAAATTTGGATCTATAAATAAAAAGATATGGACTTTATAAGACAAAGAAAGAAATAAATACATAAGGAATATTTAAAAGCCAAATTAAATCTTGGACAAATCCATAAACAAATGGAATGAAAGTTTATTGAATAAAATAAAGGAACAAAGATTATTTGAATAAAAACTTATATGGACTTAACCATATTCAATTTGAATAAAGACAAAATTCCTAATGTAAATGATTAATTAAATCATGAGAAAATGATAATTGAAATTACCAAAATGGATTAAAAGTTATCTAATTAATTTAAAAAGAATAAAGGATTAATTAAATAGAATTATATGGTTTGGAACCATATTCAAATTCATTTAAATAAAGAAAAAAGGCTTATTTTAAATAAATATTAAATCATAATAATATGTTTGAAATAATTCAAAGTGAATTATCTAAACACACCAATCAATAGTTTAGACCTAATGAAAAGGTTTGGTGAAATTTGAATTTAAATGGAAGATTTAATCAATATATAAATAAAGACAAATGTCTAAATAAATAATAAACCATGGGAGAATATAAGAAAATATTCTAAAATGGATTATTTAAATACATTAATAAACAGATAAAACCTACTAAAAAGATTTAGAAAAGGTTTGACAAAAATCTGAATTCAAATTGAGTTTGAAATCATTTGAATAAAATCAAAACAAAAAATTGAAACAAAAAAGAAAAAGGAAACAAAAAGAAAAAATAGAAAAGGAAATAGCCTAGAAACCTAACCCAACATACTGGCCCCGCTAGCCCAACTCGTAGCCCACTCCCACCCGGTACTCTCTCTCGTGAAACGTTTTCCTACCACGACCTCTACCCACCCACTAACTGACGCTCAGGACCCACCTCTGCCTCGTCATCATCTTCCCCGCGAGACCCGTTCCCCCCTCACCTCGCTGCCGTAGTTAAACACCGTAAATTCGCGTTGATGCCGTGACCATTAATTACTCCCCGCGACCACGCACGATAAATCGCCCCTCTCCCCTCTCTCATTCCCCTCAGATGCCACATCCTCTCCGCCACCAGGCTGAGCAAATTACTCGCGCGAACACTCACTGCTCCGATGAGCTCCTCGTCGAATTCTGGCCAGCCTCACCTCCCCTTGCTTCCTGGTTTCCACTAGAACACTCCCCATCATATTGCGCATCCGCTAGTACCTCCCGCTTGGCTGTGCATGCCTCGGAGCGTCGGCAATGACGACGATAGAGCACCGCCACTGTCTGCCCCCTCTCCGACGAGCTACCTCGATAAACTCCGACCGTGACTCCCCCTCTCATTGATGCTCCTGTACTCGCCTCTCCCATGCGCATCTAACGCCACCATTTTCGTGTCCTAGCGCTCCTTGTAGCCTCGTCGTCGACAACGCCAGAGCACACCCGTCGCCAGTAGCCACTCCGGCGAGAAATTGTTGTCACGTCCGAGCACCCCTCGACCAACAACGACCTCCTCGAGCATCCCCTCGCCACGGAGAACCTGGTAAGCCTTTTCCCCATCTCCCTTTCTTCCTGTAGTCGCCGAAACACCATCGCCTTAGCGCCACCATCGCTCGTCATTGCCCAGCGCCGCCAGTCCAAGGTCAGGATGCTGTGGACCTTTAGATCTCGATCTAGTGGCTAGGAATAGATGACTAATCGAAGAGGTACGCATCGATCTGAACCGCACAGATCTAATGAAATCCTATGGCTAGTATTGCTCGATCCGAACGAACCGTTATCGTTAAAATAGAAACAAGACACGTGGCCCAGACTTTGTTTTAAAAACTAGATTTGTTCTATTAGATGTTTGATTTTGCAAAAATCACAACTTTAGATCTACATGTCCAAAAATTGCAAATTTTATATCATTGGAATCAGGAAAATGAAACCTTTGCAACCATGCCCTTAGTTTAGTATTTTTCTTCTGTAAAATTAGTTGTTTTTGCAGAATCATTTGTAGGACTATTTTGTGTATAAAAATTATTCTAAAAATGATTTTTGGGTAAAATCTTTTGCAAATGATTGGTTTTGAACCTACTGACCAGAAACACAAACTTTTGGGTTTAGAAAATATATTTTATTAACACAAGGAACTTTTACTTTGAATAAAGGCATTTCTAGTAAAACAAAATGTTGCTTTGATTTAAAAATAGTTTTTGAGTGAAACCTTTAACAAATGGTTTTGTTTTAAAACACTTTGACCATAAAACACTAACATTTGTGTTTAATAACATATTTGGCTAACACTAGAAGTTAGTCTTTGAATAAAATCATTTCTAGCAAAACAAAAGTGATTTAAATGACCATTTTCACTAACTTGGTTTCAAATGATTTTTGCCACATTTGTAAATGACCAATAGGTGTTTTAAAATGTTTATAGCCTTAGTAGAAACCACTTTTTCAATAAAACAATCTTTTGCATGCTTGCATACATTGTTTTGTTTCCTTTATTTTATGTGGTGAATTGTTTGAATGCTAGTTTTGAATTTGTGCCTTTCTTGATTGAATTGTAGTGAACTTTTAAGAGTGTGACAATTGCAAGATCAAGGAGTGTATCTATATTCTCTACTAAAAAGGCAAGTGGCTATCATCCATGTCCTACTATTTTCATTACACTTAGTGGAAATTTTGTAGTATGCATAATAGGACTACTATGTTACTAAGCTATGCTATGTCCTATTAGGATATCCTTTATATCTTCCTTAGTGGAAACATCGTAGTTGTAGTATGATTAGCCGTGCTATAGATTCGGGGTGGAATACCATGTTATGATTATATGAAGTGTTGGAAAAATATATGTTTTATATAATAAAACAAGTACTCGATGAATTACGTGGGTGGAATGTGGATACTCAGCTGTGGATAAGGTAGAAACGAAGGGAACCATATATATATGGCTATCTTTTTCTTGTGTGCACTAGAAGAAAACCACCCAGGGACTTAGAGATTGAACATGTTTCTCGTACAGTGGCTTCCGTGTACAACCACATGCTAAATGGGCTCTGGCTTAGTCAATTACATAGTGGAAGACCCTTGCATTGGTACCTATTCAGGTTAACTAGAATCGTGTATTGGAAATATATCCTTACATTGGTGTCTGGTTGATGTGTTGGAGATATGCCCTAGAGGCAATAATAAATGTAGTTATTATTATATCTTTGTGTTTATGATAAATGTTTACATTCATGCTATAATAGTATTAACAAGGAAACCATTAATACTTGTGTGAATTGTAAACTTAAATTGAAGTCCCTAGTATAGCCTCTATACTTCACTAGCTTGTTGGTTGATTAAATGATTGTGGTTTCCATATCATGAACATTAAGATGTTATCAACAACAAGATCATATCATTAGGAGAATGATATGGTGGACATACTCCTATTGATAAGCGTAGCATAAAGATCAAGTCATTTCAATAGTTCAATTGCTATATGCTTTCTGATACATAGTAACCTAATTCCTTCGACCATGAGATCATGCATATCACCTTTACCGGATGGATGCTTTGATGACATCAAACACCACACCGTAACTGGGTGGTTATAAAGGTGGCATTGAGTGTTCGGAAAGTATTGGTTGAGACACATGGATCAAGAGTGGGATTTGTCCATCCACATGACGGATAGATATACTCTGGGCCCTCTCGGTGGAATGTCATCCAATTAGCTTGCAAGCATGTGACTTGGTCACAAGGGATCACATATCACGGGAACGAGAAAAGAGTACTTATCAGTAACGAGGTTGAACTAGGTATGCAGAGATACCGACGATCATAACCTCGGATAAGTAACATATCGTGAGACAAAGGGAAATTGGTATCGTATGTAAGTGGTTCATTCGATCGCAAAGTAATCGTAGAAATATGTGGGAGCCATATGAATTTCCAGATTCCTCTATTGGTTATTGTTCGGAGAAGTGTCTCGATCATGTCCGCATAATTCACGAACCGTAGGGAGACACACTTAAGGATTCGACGTTGTTTGAGTAGTTATGGTATTATGAGAAAGAGACCGAATGTTGTTCGGAGTCTCGGATGGGATCCGGGATATCACGAGGTGATCCGGAATGGTCCGGATAATAAGATTCATATAAGGAAAGTCCCGTTTCGGAGTTCGGGAATGATTCCGGTGTTCTCATCGGGAATGTTCTAGAAGGTTCCGGATTGTCCGACACTCCGAGGGGGGAGGGTACATGAGTGTGTCATTGAATGATTGCATCATGTACTAAGTGTTCTTTCTGTTCCAAAGACATGAAAGTCAAATTGCCAGTTTGAAAGTCAAACGGCTAAAACAGGAAACTGTGGGAAACAAGCAAGAGGAGTTGGAACCAACTTGGAGGAGGAGTCCCACTCCTCCAAGCCGGCGCCCAGCCCAAGGCCGACTTGGGGAGGGACTCCCCTCCCCTGGCCGCGCCTCCCCACCCATAAAAGGAGGGGCAGGGCTCCCCTCCTAGAACACACAAGTTCCTATCTTCTACCTCCGGTTTAGAGCCGTTTTGGTTTAGAGCTTCTAATTGCTTTAGCCAGCGGTTTAGAGCCTTCTAATTGGTTTAGAGCCTTCTAATTGGTGTGTCTAATTACTAGACCACTAATAGCCTCTCTCATAAGCTCCACCATACTCGCACCGGCTTAAGGCGAAGCCCTGCGGGATTTCCCCTCTACTTCCGGTATCACGCCGTTGTGCTGCCGGAATCGCGAGGAGAGTGCTACAACCTCCGCTGCCTGCTGGAACAAGGGAGAGGAAGGTCTTCGTCGAGTACCGAACGTGTGACCGACTGCGGGAGCGCTGACGGAACGTGGCGCCGGAAGGATCGTCTACACGATCTTGAGATCGGAAAGAGTACGACTACATCACCCACGAGAATCCGCTCTCGTTAAACGCTTTGGAATCTTCGAGGGTAAGTTATACCATCGACTCGTTGCTACAATCTAGTAGATAGATCTTGGCTTGTTTGTTTGTATGCGATAGAAATTTTTTGTTTTCCATGCTACGAACCCCTACAGTGGTATCAGAGCCGTGTCTATATGTAGATCTGTTGCACGAGTAGAACACAATGGTCATTGTGGGCGTTGATGCTTTTATTGTCGATTACTTCTTGTGTACTTTGCATCTTGCGGTATGTTGGGATGAAGCGGCCCGGGCTAACTTTACATGACATCGTTCATGAGACTTGCTCCACGCTTGACATGCAACTTGTATTGCATAAGTGGCTTTCCGGGTGCCTGTTTCTCCTAGCATAGTTAAGATCCAATTTACAACGGGTGATCAACAATGCTAGTATCAATGTTGTGGTTCTTGTTCGTAAGTTAGAACGACACTTATTGAAAGCCCCAAACCACGTAAAATATGCAAAGAAAGTAGAGGCGTCTAACTTTGTTTTGCAGGGGTGTGCAGTGATGTGATATGGCCATGATTGTGATTATATTTGATGTATGCAATGTTCCTTATTGTAAGTTGGCAACCGGCAGGAGCCATATGGTTGTCTTTAATTTATGTTAAGACCGCGTGTCTATTCAAAGTAGTTGTAATAGTTGAAGCCGGTGGACGACAACCATGGAGAAGCGTCATTGACCTTGATGCAATGCCGGTGATGATGGAGATCATGTTCGTGCTTGAAGATGGAGATCGGAAGCACAAAGAAGAAAGGCCATATCATATCACATATATATTGAATTGCATGTGATGTTAATCCTTTATGCATCTTGTATTGCTTAGTAGACGACGGTAGCATTATAAGATGATCCCTCATGCACATCAATTTCAAATCATAAAGTGTTCACCCTTAGTTAGCACCGTTGCTAAAGCTTGTTGTTTCGAAGCACCACGTGATGATCGGGTGTGTTAGATTCTGCAAGTGTATACAACGTGAGCAAGCCAGATTTGCTCATGCAGAAACTAAGGTTTGATCTTGACGAGCCTAGCATGTACAGACATGGTCTCGGAACACGGATCACCGAAAGGTAAAGCATGAATCATATAGTAGATGTGATGAACATGTCGATTGTTCGCCATTGAAACTATGTCAACTCTCGTGATGATCGGTGTTGATATGGTGGATTTGGTTCGTGTAATCACTAAAACAATGTGAGGGATATTGTTTTGAGTGGGAGTTCACCTAGTTTAATTTTATTATTAATTTGAACTCAATTTGTCATAAACTTAGTCTAAACTATTGCAAATATGTTGTAGATCAATGGCAGCCCCTACCATCAATTTTAATGCGTTCCTAGAGAAAGAAAAGTTGAAAAACAATGGAAGCAACTTCGCGGATTGGTTCCGCAATTTGAGGATTGTCCTCACAGCTGGTAATTTGACCTATGTGCTGGATGCACCGCTGGGTGACCCACCTGCAGCTGATGCTCCCGATGAAGTAAAGAATGTTTACCTCGCTCGGAAGAATCAGTACTCCATAGTTAAGTGTGCTATCTTGTATGGTTTGGAATCGGAGCTTCAGAAAAGGTTTGAGGATTCAGACCCATATGATATTGTCGAAGATCTCAAATTGATTTTTGAGACTCATGCGGCAATTGAAAGCTATGAGGCTTCTGAAAAGTTCTTTAACTGCAAGATGGAAGAGGGCAGCTCCGTCAGTGAGCATGTGCTTAAGATGTCTGGGCACGCAAACAAACTTCAAAGCTTGGGTATAGTGATTCCTAATGCTTTGGGGATTTACCGTGTCCTCCAATCACTACCACCAAGTTACAAGAACTTTGTGATGAACTACAACATGCAGAACATGAACAAGACGTTGCCAGAACTCTTTGCCATGTTGAAATCTGCAGAAGTGGAGATCAAGAAAGAGCACCAAGTGTTGTTGGTCAATAAGACCACCAAATTCAAGAAAGGCAAGTCTAAGCAAAAGGGACACTTCAAGAAGGGTGGTAAGAAAGATACCACGCCGACGAAGAAGACCAGGGCTGGACCTAAGCCTGATACTGAGTGCTTTTACTGCAAGGGAGAAGGTCACTGGAAGCGGAATTGCCCAAAGTACTTGGCGGATTTGAAGAACAGCAACATCAAGAAGAAAGGTATATCTGATATACATGTTATTGATGTGTATCTCACTAGTACTCGTAGTAGTGCCTGGGTATTTGATACTGGTTCGGTTGCTCATATTTGTAACTCGAAACAGGTGCTGCAGAATAAACGGAAGCTAGCGAAGAACGAGGTGACGATGCGCGTGGGAAACGGATCAAAGGTTGATGTGATCACGGTCGGCACGCTACCCCTTCATCTACCATCGGGATTAGTTTTATACTTAAATAATTGTTATTTGGTGCCTGCGTTGAGCATGAACATTATATCAGGATCTTGTTTATTGCGAGACGGTTACTTGTTTAAATCTGAGAATAATGGTTGTTCTATTTATATGAGTAATATGTTTTACGCACATGCACCTTTGATAGATGGTCTATTCTTATTGAATCTCGATAGTGGAAATACACATATCAACAACATTGAGGCTAAACGTTTGAAATCAAGCGATAATTCGACCTATATGTGGCACTGTCGTCTTGGTCACATCGGAGTGAAACGTATGAAGAAACTCCATTCCGATGGACTTCTTGAATCACTTGATTTTGAATCACTTGAAAGATGCGAAGCATGTCTGATGGGTAAAATGACTAAGACTCCATTTTCTGGTATGATGGAGCGATCTACGGACTTATTGGAAATCATACATACCGATGTGTGTGGTCCAATGAGTGTAGCATCGCGCGGTGGTTATCGTTATGTTCTTACCTTCACGGATGACTTGAGTAGATATGGGTATATCTATTTCATGAAACATAAGTCTGAAACTTTCGAGAAGTTTAAGGAGTTTCAAAGTGAGGTAGAGAATCAACGTAACAAGAAGATTAAATTTCTACGTTCTGATCGTGGAGGTGAATATCTAAGTTACGAGTTTGGCGAGCATTTGAAGAAATGCGGAATACTTTCACAATTGACACCGCCGGGAACACCACAGCGTAATGGTGTGTCCGAACGTCGTAATCGAACTCTCTTAGATATGGTTCGTTCTATGATGTCACTTACAGATTTACCGCTATCATTTTGGGGTTATGCATTAGAAACAGCCGCATTCACTTTAAATAGGGCACCGTCTAAATCCGTTGAAACGACACCGTATGAATTATGGTTTGGGAAGAAACCTAAATTGTCGTTCCTTAAAGTTTGGGGATGCGAAGCCTATGTAAAGAAGTTACAGCCGGACAAGCTTGAACCCAAAGCGGAAAAATGCGTCTTCATAGGATACCCGAAGGAAACTATTGGGTATACCTTCTATCATAGATCCGAAGGCAAAACATTCGTTGCCAAGAATGGATCCTTTCTAGAGAAGGAATTTCTCTCGAAAGAATTGACTGGAAGGAAAGTAGAACTCGACGAGGTTGTCGAACCTTCTCTCGAAATTGCGAGTAGCGCAGCACCGGAAGAAGTTCTTGTGGTGCCTGCACCAATAAGAGAGGAAGCTAATGATGGTGATCATGAAACTTCGGTTGAAGTTGCTACAGAGCCTCGGAGGTCAACGAGAACTCGTACCACTCCAGATTGGTATGATTCCGTTATGAATGTCATGGTGGTCGACAACACCGATGACCCCGAGACATATGAGGAAGCGATGATGAGCCCAGATTCCAATAAATGGCAAGAAGCCATGAAATCCGAGATTGGATCCATGTACGAAAACCAAGTATGGACTTTGGTGGACTTACCGGATGGCCGGAAGGCTGTCGAGAACAAATGGATTTTCAAGAAGAAAACAGATGCTGATGGTAATGTTACTGTCTATAAAGCTCAACTTGTCGCAAAAGGGTTTCGACAAATTCAAGGAGTTGACTACGATGAGACTTTCTCACCGGTAGCGAAGCTAAAGTCTGTGAGGATTATGTTAGCAATCGCTGCATATTATGATTATGAGATATGGCAGATGGATGTCAAAACAGCATTCCTCAATGGAGACATTGATGAAGAGTTGTATATGATGCAACCCAAAGGTTTTGTCGATCCTAAAGATGCTAACAAGGTATGCAAACTTCAACGGTCCATCTATGGATTGAAGCAAGCATCCCGAAGTTGGAATCAACGTTTTGATAAGGTAATCAAAAGTTTTGGTTTTATACAAACTTATGGAGAAGCTTGTATTTACAAGAAAGTGAGTGGGAGCTCTGTAGCATTCTTAATACTGTATGTGGATGACATATTGTTGATTGGGAATGATGTAGACCTTCTTAATAGTGTCAAGGAATATTTGAATAATAGTTTTTCAATGAAGGATCTTGGCGAAGCAGCTTACATATTAGGCATAAAGATTTATAGAGATAGATCGAAACGCCAAATATCATTGTCACAGAGTACATATTTGGACAAAGTTCTAAAGAGGTTTGGAATGGAAGAAAGCAAGAAAGGGTTCTTGCCCATGTTGCCCAATACGACCTTGAGTAAAACTCAAAGTCCGACATCGGCAGAAGATAGAGAAAGGATGAGTAAGCTTCCCTATGCATCAGCCATAGGATCTCTAATGTATGCCATGCTATGTACTAGACCCGACATCGCATATGCTGTTAGTCTAACTAGCAGATATCAAAGTGATCCAGGAGTGGATCATTGGACAGCGGTCAAAAACATCCTTAAGTACTTGAGAAGAACTAAGGAAATGGTTCTTTCTTATGGAGGTGATGAACAGCTCGTTGTTAATGGTTACACCGATGCTAGTTGGAACACCGATCCGGATGATTCTAAATCACAATCTGTATACGTATTTATTTTGAATGGTGCAGCAGTTAGCTGGAGGAGTGCAAAGCAAAGCGTTGTGGCGAGATCTTCAACTGAATCGGAATACATGGCTGCTTCGGAGGCTTCACAAGAAGCGATATGGATGAAAGAGTTCATTACAGAGCTGGGTGTGGTTCCTAGTGCGCTGGACCCAATGTCTATCTACTGTGATAACATGGGCGCCATAGCCAATGCGCAAGAACCAAGGTCACACAAGAAGCTGAAGCATATCAAGCTACGGTTTCATGCTATTCGAGAACATATCCAGGATGGGGATATAAAGATTTGCAAAGTACACACAGATCTGAATGTGGCGGATCCGTTGACTAAACCTCTCCCGAGGGCAAAACATGACCAACACCAAACTGCCATGGGTGTTCGGTATATTACCATGTAATCTAGATTAGATGACTCTAGTGCAAGTGGGAGACTGTTGGAGATATGCCCTAGAGGAAATAATAAATGTAGTTATTATTATATCTTTGTGTTTATGATAAATGTTTACATTCATGCTATAATAGTATTAACAAGGAAACCATTAATACTTGTGTGAATTGTAAACTTAAATTGAAGTCCCTAGTATAGCCTCTATACTTCACTAGCTTGTTGGTTGATTAAATGATTGTGGTTTCCATATCATGAACATTAAGATGTTATCAACAACAAGATCATATCATTAGGAGAATGATATGGTGGACATACTCCTATTGATAAGCGTAGCATAAAGATCAAGTCATTTCAATAGTTCAATTGCTATATGCTTTCTGATACATAGTAACCTAATTCCTTCGACCATGAGATCATGCATATCACCTTTACCGGATGGATGCTTTGATGACATCAAACACCACACCGTAACTGGGTGGTTATAAAGGTGGCATTGAGTGTTCGGAAAGTATTGGTTGAGACACATGGATCAAGAGTGGGATTTGTCCATCCACATGACGGATAGATATACTCTGGGCCCTCTCGGTGGAATGTCATCCAATTAGCTTGCAAGCATGTGACTTGGTCACAAGGGATCACATATCACGGGAACGAGAAAAGAGTACTTATCAGTAACGAGGTTGAACTAGGTATGCAGAGATACCGACGATCATAACCTCGGATAAGTAACATATCGTGAGACAAAGGGAAATTGGTATCGTATGTAAGTGGTTCATTCGATCGCAAAGTAATCGTAGAAATATGTGGGAGCCATATGAATTTCCAGATTCCTCTATTGGTTATTGTTCGGAGAAGTGTCTCGATCATGTCCGCATAATTCACGAACCGTAGGGAGACACACTTAAGGATTCGACGTTGTTTGAGTAGTTATGGTATTATGAGAAAGAGACCGAATGTTGTTCGGAGTCTCGGATGGGATCCGGGATATCACGAGGTGATCCGGAATGGTCCGGAGAATAAGATTCATATAAGGAAAGTCCCGTTTCGGAGTTCGGGAATGATTCCGGTGTTTTCATCGGGAATGTTCTAGAAGGTTCCGGATTGTCCGGCACTCCGGGGGGGAGGGTACATGAGTGTGTCATTGAATGATTGCATCATGTACTAAGTGTTCTTGCTGTTCCAAAGACATGAAAGTCAAATTGCCAGTTTGAAAGTCAAACGGCTAAAACAGGAAACTGTGGGAAGCAGGAAACTGTGGGAAACAAGCAAGAGGAGTTGGAACCAACTTGGAGGAGGAGTCCCACTCCTCCAAGCCGGCGCCCAGCCCAAGGCCGACTTGGGGAGGGACTCCCCTCCCCTGGCCGCGCCTCCCCACCCATAAAAGGAGGGGCAGGGCTCCCCTCCTAGAACACACAAGTTCCTATCTTCTACCTCCGGTTTAGAGCCGTTTTGGTTTAGAGCTTCTAATTGCTTTAGCCAGCGGTTTAGAGCCTTCTAATTGGTTTAGAGCCTTCTAATTGGTGTGTCTAATTACTAGACCACTAATAGCCTCTCTCATAAGCTCCACCATACTCGCACCGGCTTAAGGCGAAGCCCTGCGGGATTTCCCCTCTACTTCCGGTACCACGCCGTTGTGCTGCCGGAATCGCGAGGAGAGTGCTACAACCTCCGCTGCCTGCTGGAACAAGGGAGAGGAAGGTCTTCGTCGAGTACCGAACGTGTGACCGACTGCGGGAGCGCTGTCGGAACGTGGCGCCGGAAGGATCGTCTACACGATCTTGAGATCGGAAAGAGTACGACTACATCACCCACGAGAATCCGCTCTCGTTAAACGCTTTGGAATCTTCGAGGGTAAGTTATACCATCGACTCGTTGCTACAATCTAGTAGATAGATCTTGGCTTGTTTGTTTGTATGCGATAGAAAATTTTTGTTTTCCATGCTACGAACCCCTACATGATGTGCTAGCATAATGTATTGGGAGGACTTCTATGGAAAGACTTTGTCACATTATCGATCTGCCGGTACTCTATTTGGTGTGTACTTATCCAGCGGCCACTGGTGGCGTAAAGACGAGATTGTGTCATGTGGGTAAAGTGTACAACTTCTGCAGAAGATCAAATTCTAAGTACTTAGTCGTGTCCCCGGTTATGGACAACTCTGAGCAACTAAGGCCTGAAGCTATGGAAGATCTCGACATTCCAATTTCTCAAAGTAAAACTTGATGGTGTCAACAAGGGATTAGAAGCACTTGAAGTTTTCCAAGGAGTTCAGAAAGATTGTTAAAAGATCAAAACTATTTTGAGAGGATAGGATAAAACCATATTGCTTTCTGCAAATGAGCCTAAACTCTACTTAGCCAAATATGCATGTATTGATAGACTCCAACTTATTTCCACATAGTAGTGGCACTTACCAATACAATTCAAATGTATTGACCCTTGTGGCTGTAACTTATTATGTTGCTGGTTTGTTTGATGTTAGTGAAGTGTGTTGAATAGGATTACAAGTCTACAACCAACATGATTGCCTGTGGCACTTTGAAGATGAAGGACTCCATGCTATATAGATATTATGCTGCATTGTAATGAGATAGCCAAATGAGCTATGTAAGATGCAATGTATTATTTTTATTCCTGGTTATAAGTTGTAATATGACCTTTGTTTCTTGATATTACATCTTAAACTGTGGATGTTAGCTATTTATCTAGGGACTAGCATTGTAAACACAGGGATCTCTACCTTATAAGGTTGGGACCTCTACAACGGTGTCTCTGGCGCAGGTTGCGGAACTCTCTTCGCTTCAAGCTCATAACTCCAGTTGAGACATGGTGAGTCTTGAAACCTTCTTCAAACATATCCTAGGTGACAGTAGCAATGGGGTGGGTGATCTGGAAAGCATCCCACCAGGAAGCAGTTGGTCCTTCCAACAAGTGAGCAGCAAATCTCACCTTCTCAGCATCGGTACATCCAACAGTCACCAGGTCCTTGTTCACCGAGCATAGCCAGTCCAGTGCGATCATTGGCTCAGGTGCAATAGATAATTTGACAGGCATCAGCTTTAGAAACCTGGAGAGAGCATCATCATGTGGGGGTGGATGGTTGTTGCTGTTGTTACCATTGTTGTTGTTCTGATTGTTCTGACTTTCCATGAATTGAGTCATCACCTGTGCTAGATGTATCTGTGCTGCTATAAGCTGCTCCATATCAGTGGGTTGGCGGCAAGGCGACATCTGTTGGGACAGCATATATGACTTATAGATAGAAGGGTCTAGAGAAGGTAGTACTACCCATAACTATATGAAGCAATCAATGACACAAACAAGCAAACAATCATAAGCAATCAACACACAAGCAAACACTTGGATAACAAAATTAAAACGGTCTAATATTAGCATTATATAACCACAAAATAGTTTCAATATGTTGGGGACAATACTAGAGCAAAATAGAGCATCATATAAGCAATACACAAAATCTGTCAAAACAGTACAGCAGGATTCATGAATTTTTCTGACCGACTTAAGCACGTCAGAAATTTTAGTTGATTTTTGTGCATATAGTACAGGAAATTTCGCACCAAACCCTATCTTTTCAGATTTTTCCCAGATACCAAAAAAAGATGAAAAATCGTACAGTACAACAGGTCAGGCAGAAAACTGCAGCAGTAATATCACGAATTTCAACCAATTCACACCATTAAGATGATTTTAAAACCTCACGAAGATTTCAGAAACTTTAGAGTTCAAAACTAACTGATCCTAAACAAGTAATCACACAATATAGCTTAATACAAACAAGCAAGCAAACTATATTGTCATACCACATAAGTTGGTAAAATCAATATGCTAACACGATAGTGATGATCTCCTAAAGAGATAAGACATGGTGGTCTAATCCTAACCAAACTTGATGAGATATTCATTTATGTCATCGTATTTCTTATTCTACTTGTAGGACAACTCTCATATAGGTATCAAACGAACGGAGAACTATAAATTTCGAACAAGATGAGGTTCTAGAAAAGATAGATAAGGAATATGAGAACTCTAATAAGTAGAAAATATGATAGTTCTCCTAATAGAGGTCTTCTATTGCTAATCCATTTCTATGGTCATGAACCTACAGTCAACGTAATACTCTGATACCATCTGAAGCGATCCAACCCATTAAGAAGTGGATCATGTGTTTACAGTGCTAGTCCCTTGGATCGATTAGCTAGCACACATGAATAAAAGAGTATCAATGCGTCACATTATTACAACGATTGATCCAAGAATATAAATATTATAAAGTTTCTTAGCTCATAGCTAGCTCAAATAACATAGTTCCACAAATAAACAATTAATAACGGCTCCATCACGCCACAGGCAACTCGCTGAGTGGAGATTCGCAACCTAAACGGTAACCTTACTTGTCGTCAAAATAACCTGCAACATAAAACGTTGCAGCCATGAATGGTCAATACATTTGAATTGTATTGGCAAGGTGTCACTGTTATGTGGACACAATTGGCAACCTATCATATACATGCTCACTTTGTCTAGTGGAGTTCAGGATATTTGCATAAAGCAGCATTTTCTCCTACCTTTTCAAATAAAGTTTTAGTTCTTCAAAATAACTAAGAACAGCTCGACTCACTCGAGAGCTCCTAAAAACTATGGACACATTGAGTCACTCAAGTGCTCCTATAACCCATTAAGTTCACCCATCAAGATTTATTAGAGAAATTAGAATGAATGAGACTTTTCAACTGCGTCAAGAGAAGTTACTCATAATTGTCCATTACCAGGGACACGGCTAAGTACTTAGTTCATAAACCATCTGCAGAGGCTAGTACACTTTACCCACAAGAACTGATCAACCCCTTTTGAGAGAAGACCAGGACGGGACCTTTGGGAAACAGAATCATGAGCCGAACTCCGGACCGTATCATCCTATAAATACCTACATATGCTAGTCACGGTAGGACATGATCCCATAACTTACTTATTCAAGTCAGAGCCCATATGACATGTGGCTGTACATGGAAGTAACTAATCAAGACCGTCTATTATCTCTTTGAAGCCTGGGTGGCAATCCCCACCAAAATCCACACTCGATGACCCAATCAATGCCATTCCACCCAGGTGATTCATTGATTAAGTGGTTTCATTTAACCAAAACATAATCCTTCTCATACACATATGTATCATGAAAACAACCCACAAACTAGTAGCATGGCTAAGCATCTACAATGCGATGGCTATCAAGGAATCAACTGGGGTCTATGACAATTCTATTGGGTACTCACACCATAGCATAGCATATGTAATATAAAACATTTCCTTCAATGTAAGCTACTGAAAACTAAATGCATAAGAAAACAATAGAAGTTTTATGATAGTGACACTTGCCTTAGTTGTAGTAATCGTTCACACAGTCTTCCAATCACAATAATCGCACTACGGACAATCTATCGCGCAAAATAATGAAGAAAATCAACATACCGTATCACAACACAACAAAACAGTATGCATGCATTTTAGAAAAGAGAAACAAGATTAAAAGCTTTCCATAAACATTTTCCATTAAACAGATAGGATTTTAATAGGCATTAATGAATTCTGGATACTTTCAATACAGAATAGTTTCATATAACTATTAGAACCATGCTACTCGATAGGTAATGTTCATAGCTTTCATTTGCCACTGGTTTCACCTTAAAATGATTTATAGATTAAAAGTTATAGCCAAAATACTCATTTAAGTGATTTAATCATAGATAATTATTTTGTACTGTAACAAAATCAACTAATGCTAAAGTGACGTAGATTATAATTTTCTGAATCTATAGACACCAAATTTGCCAATTTTGGAGTTGTGTATATTTTCCTATGAATTTTATACCATTAAAGACATTTAAATAATCCAGGAAATATTCCGTATGGCAAAGTGCCAATTTTATTGCATGATAAAATTTTACACATTATTCTGAATCCAGTGATATCTTATTTGTATTTTTATGATAAATATTCCATTTCATATGAATTTTACAAGTTTGCACAATTTCTGTCTATTAAATAAAAAGGAGAACACAGTCAGTCAACTGCTATGCCATGTGGCTGATACGCCCAATTTGCATGACCATTCTATATCATAATCTACCTCTTTTCATTGATATTTGTCTTATTATGAGGTATTACTTATATCTTTTCATTTGTTTATGCATGTTGGATGATTCTTGGAGGATGGACTGCCAGAGTCTGGATTCTGATGGAAAAAAGAGGCGTTTTGATGCAATTTCGCAAAGATCAGAAAAATACTAGAAAAATACGGAAACATTATATTTTTCCAGAAGACTGAGGAAGCCAGAAGGAGGGAAGAAGAAGGGCCACAGGGGGCCCACACCCCCCGTAGGCATGGGTCCCCCTGGGCCGCGCCTAGGGCAGGTGTGGCCCACCTGCCCGGCCTCCGACTCCACCCTTTCGCCTATATCTTCCCTACGGAACCCTAACACCAGGGAGGGGACCACAGATAGATTTCATCGCCTCTACGGGGCAGAAAACACCGAGAGAGAAAGATTTCTCCGGTAGACAGATTTCTGCCGAGGAAATTCCTTCCCGGAGAGGGGAGATCGTCGCCATCAACACCATCGTCAAGCTAGGCTTCAACGGGATCATCATCATCATCCACACCATCATATCCACCAGCACCATCATCACCACTCCGTCCTGTTGTAACAATTGTGTTGGATATTGCTTTAGTTCTTAGGGGAAACTATCCCGGTGTTAATTACTATTGTAGTTGATGCTTGTGGGTGGAACCATTGGATTATTGTTTATGTTCAGATTGTTATCCATTATCATATCATCTTTGATCTTGATCCATATGATGTCTCGTGAGTAGTTCGTTTAGTTCTTGAGGACATGGGATAAGTCATGTTGTTAGTAGTGGATTTGTGTTGAGTCATTATTCAATGGTTTAGTATTTAAGTTGTGGTGCTATTCTTCTAGTGGTGTCATGTGAACGTCGACTACATGATACTTCACCATTTATGGGCCTAGGGGAATGCATTGTGTATTTGGATACTAATTGTGGGGTTGCCGGAGTGACAGAAACCTGAACCCCCGTTAAGACACCTTTGCACAAGGGAGTGTAGGATCTCAAAGTTTAAGGTTGTGGTTAGATTTATATCTTAATTACTTTCATGTAGTTACGGATGTTTGCAGGGGGTTTAAACACCCATTGCATTACTCCCTTTGAGCTTATATTACCTGATCCACTGCTCCTAGCATAACTAGGTTTGGCTTGTGTGCACTGCTAGAGCTTATATATGTGTCTGCTTAGCCATGCATAGCTATTGAGTCTAGTCCATCCAGATGATGTATCAGATGCAGAGAATCTAGTATGACAGGAGAACGTGATGATATGAGGTCGGTGATATAAGTTAAACATGTTAAGGCTTGTATGGGAGGCCACAGTGGGATGTGGTTTTTCTAGTCCCATGCTTGCCACCACTAGGACCCGATGTTCTTGCCTCTTGAACCAAGACGAGCGTACAACCACACGGGGCCTGGAAAACCCCATGATTGACTAACTTGCCTAGTAGATTCCATGAGTCACATAGTTCGGGCGTTCCATTCGACATATGCATAGAAAATCTTTTGAAAGATTTGCTGGGTGAAGTTGGTGCATCCATAACAGGTAGGTAAGCATGGACCGGTTTGCTTGGGGTCGATGGAGCCCTTGTTAAAAAACCTCGCCTCACATCTTTAAGTACCGGCTTTGGGATTTGACCCGTTACGGCGGAACCATACTTATTGCGTGACTCATGGTCTCGGCGAAAGCAAGGTAAAGGTCGTGTCTAACCACCCTCTGCCGGCCTTCCAAGGAAGAGGGCTAATCTTAAGTGAAATTAAGAGAAGGTTAGTACGTGTGGGTAAAGTTGTACACCCCTGCAGGGTAATAATCTTTCGGAAAGCCGTGTCCACAGTTATGGACGACTTGGGAACGGACATGATGATCATAGAGAACTTGAACCTAATCGTAAAACTTGGCAACTTATGTTTGTTAAGGATGCTTCCTCATGGGTACGAGGGGGTGATCCTAGCTCAGATGATGATGATTCGGTGGATATCAAAAGATGTTGATCAATACTTTTGGAGACGTTGCTCTCTTACCCCCTTTTAAAATACTCTGAATAGACGAGCTTCTTCTCTCTCTTATTTTATAAACAAAAGATGGCTTTGTGCAAAACAACTCCACTAGCCATAAGTCTTGCGGAGTACACCATGTACTCACCCTTGATTTGTTGATACTTTTGGCAGAGTAAGTGTACACCTGAAGACGAGTTCCGTACTACATCGACATCGACGAGTAGCTTGGGTTTCCCGGCCGACAGCCTGGAATCTATTGGCTGGGATGTCATCGTTATGCTTCAGGCCTCTTAGGCCATTTGTTAAGTTTGCTATACTTAATAGCATAATTTTCCTTCCGTTGTTTGATATTTGTGGTTAGTGATCTCTGCTTGTAATAATTTGGTTCTCTGCTCAGTTATGAGCTTGCTGTAATAAATTTTGTGTCGTAGGGTCACTGCCGTGTTACCAATTCTTCACTGGATATTCTCGAGCTCGAGGTTAAGCTTATTTCAGACGGAGGTTTGGGATTTGTTTAGCCCTGATCCCGGGGGTGTCACAGTTCTTGGTATCAGAGCAGTACCGACCATAGGAAAACCTTGCTATTGGTCGATGTTGAGTCTAGTGCTTGTGAAAACTATTTTAAAAGTTGAAAAGTATTTGCGAAAACTCTAGTATGCTTCTTTTACTTCTTATCCAGTTCGCTCTAACTCTGGGTTACCTTATATGGTGTTGATTTTGGAAAAGTTTGGATATCTTTTCTAGTTTTTCAAAACTTAGGTACCTTCTGGGCATGACGTTTCTTAGCTAGTTGACCTAGTGTTGAGTTCTATATAGATGTGTGTGGTGTGAATTCCTTGTTTCCTTTGCTCTTGCTCATCTGAGAGATTCCTTCCTATCATGATCTCTCTATCTTTTGGACCCACAATATTATATTGTTGGATCTGCAGTGTTCTGTTCTAGGCTTCGAGGCTCCCTTTCGCCTTGTGTGCCTCCTTTTTATTTGTTTGGGTACTTCCGAAGTTGTGTCTTCTTTTGGAATCCACCTTGTGATTACTAACTTGCAGTGTACGCCATGTCACTCAAGTACTAATTACTCTTTTCTTTGGGTTTTAACCCTTGGACTTGAACTTAAGATCCCTGATTGTGCTAGATTCTAGTGTTGGGAATCTTGTACATGAAGCTGTCCTTTAACCCAAGATCCATCCTTTTGACCCCTGCTGTTAATGTGCACACATTACCTCAGGATGGTTGGTATTACAATTCTAGCCTCCAATCTTGTGGTTATTGTCGTGATTGAATTGTGACGATAAAGGACTTCCCTACCACATTCTATGGCAGATGTACTTTAATGGAACCAAATAGATCACGACAAGAGTACTCCTCGAGAGTCTCGTATCTATACTCATGACTCTGCCACACCTTTTCCCTTCTTTGCATTGGTTTTCGGAAGATTGTTGACTTATGCATCCACATCTTGGGATTCCATCCTGAGCATGTTCTTTTTCCCTTGTTGTTTTCTGACCTTTGTCTACCAGTTGGTAGCCAAGTAGTAACATGCATCGGTGTTTTCCGATGTAAGATACTCTTGTGGTCTGTCAAGACAAACCATTCTGGGATATCTAGGAGAAACAAACTCCAGTACCTGGTCGTATCTAGGACCAGGTCAAAGTGTCATAATCTGCAGATCAAGAGGCATTGATTAACTTCTATCTATTCAACCTTAAAGTATCACACTCTTTATATACTAAGAGGTCGTGTCAAGTTTCATGACCCCTTAATGAAGTGATGCTCTTACAGATATTTACCCACCCTTCCTCGAGCTTTCGCGCTCGTGAGTGATGCGTGTGCATAATGATGTGGCCATCTGAGATTCTTAGCAATTTTTATTGTTTGAACTCAAAGGACATTTGTATCATTCTTAGCGTGATTGGTTAAACCTATCAATAAGCGAAGATTGATTGTGCTACCAAGTCCGATATTCTGGTGCACCCTTTTCGGTCAAAGAGTTAGGCTTGTGCCAAAGCTCTGAGATTGTGTCCTCTTGCCTTACAAAGAAAGTTATCTCTCGAACTAAGTGACATATCGGTGGTCCGTGATATTCTAGATGTCTACTAGAAGTATCGCCATGTTGCCACATGACCGTGTAGTCAAGTTCTTGAGCAAGCAAGTTCTCTGAACTACACTTTTCTCTAAGGATCTGTACTGGATACCCTTGAACTAGTTGGTTGAGCTTAAACAACAACATGGAGAGTTGTAAGACAAAAGTTATATCCGACTTTGTTCCTTCTTAGAGGGTTATCTAGTTTTGTTCGTGTTGAAGAAAGATAGTATTTCCTTTGCGGATATGTTATTTTTTCCACCTTTGATTCGATTTGGGTTATCGTCAAATCAAACTCAGTTCCAAGGACTATCTTGACGGTGTTTCTACTTGTGATGTTTCACTTGAGTACATCTTCATGTCTTTGGTCCGACCAATAGTTCTGCCTTGTTTAAGTAACATATGAGTTCATCATAATGGAGTGTCTCGATAAGTTTGCTGTTGAGCCCATCGATGACATCCTTATTCTCTCCATGCTAGATTTGATTCATATGGAACATTTGACATTAATATTGGAAAATTTCGAGAATCATCTTCGTGTTATCTCGAAGTATGAGTTCTGGATGTTAGAAGTGACCTTCTCTGATTCACATGCAAATGCTGAAAGATGTCGTCGTGGATCCGAGAATAGTTAACTCCGTTCCTTAAGGACACATGTGTGTTTTATTGTTAGTACTTTATATGTATGCAGTTATCTCTCCATAAGTTGCTAAATACATGGGTGTAGCAATCTAGCTCATTCTTCTGGAGCTTGACACCGAAGTCCATGTCTTGAGAATCTAGTAACTTTACCTCTGTGTAAATGTTTCAAACTTTCTATTCGGACATGCTGAGTCTGAAGTATCATCTCACCTAACCAAATCTGAATCTCAAGCAGATACGATGGTTGGTGTTCCTCAAGGTTTTTACATGGGTCTCTTTGCAAATCTGGCAAGATTGATGTAACGGTTGACACACTTAGCCAGAAAGACCTCTTGTCATATTCTTTTGATTCAGCAATAACAACCACTCTTCATGAGGCTTCTTCTATAATTAATTATAGGAGTTGTGCTTATGGTCTCTCTTGTATCCGAAGTCTGACCTTTACTTGATGTCTGATTTCTCGAACATCCAGGAGAACATTTAAAGTAGTGTTGCTAAATGTTTCTCGGTCGACCCTCCAGACCTTTCTATGTTGGCAAGCGTCTTGTTGTGCCAAGTACTTGAAGTCTGAGGTTGAAGTTTCTTTCTTCTCGTGTCATCAGGAATCTTCTAAACTATTCATCTCAGTGGTGTAAAGTGATATCACGATCTTTGGCAAAGATTTTGGTAGACCTGGATGAATAAAGAGTTTCCTTCGTTTTCCTGATCATGTTTTAAGAGTGACTAAGATTTTGGTAATCAGAAGTTCCTCTTGTTACATGTTCCATGTGATTCCTATGAGTCCTCGCCACAAAACAATTTTCCGTCCTGACTTTCTGTTGGATGAAATAGTGACTCTTCTGTTTCAAAAGTAGTTCAACAGCTTGGTTTTGTTGATCCATATCTCTGCAACCTAAAATCTCTACTTAAGTTGTTTAGTAGAGGTTCTCTATCAAAGTCTGTTGTTATGTTCCTTCTGTTGGAAGCTTACTTCTTCAGAAGCTTCAAAACCTCCTTGAAGTCTCCATGGTCTCAATCCTTATGAAGACCATCATCTAACAACTTGAAACCTTCTCCTCTTGTTTCCTCTGTTACCTTGTTATGTTTCATGGTTGTCATCTCAGAGTTGTTTTGAACGCTCCATCCATGAGTTGACCATGAGGTACTTTGTGTGTTGTTTAGTGTGTTTCCCTCTTATCTTTAGAGTGACCCTATTTCTTTATCTCTCTGCCTCTTTCTTTACCTTTGGAATCTCGGGTCGAGATTCTCGTAAGGGGGATAGAGCTATAACACTCATGTTTCAGCTAATCAGTATTAGGGTTTTTGTTTGTGCATTCATGAGCATCATCATTTAAATTGTGCATTGAATAAAATAGACAAAACCCTAAAACCCTATTTTTCCCCTCTCTTGAAATCCATTCAAATGGTTTTGAATTTGAAAAGTTACCAAAATTACTAGAGCCCAAATTGTATAAAAAGGGCCCCACACTATTTTACTATGTTTTATAAAAGCCCTGGTATTTTTGAAATACTCAAAATAGTTTTGGAATTGAAAATTCAAAGAGAAAATGCAAAACAGAAAAGAAAAAGAGATTTACTGGAAAAAATAGCAGCCAGACCATTCCAGGCCCAGCCCAGCTTGCCCTCTCCCTTCCTCTTCTCTTCCTGCCACTCGCAGCAGCCGCAGCCGGGCCAGCCAGAGCCCAGCATCGGCCCAGCCCGCATACCGGTTCGCCTGTCGTCTCCCTCGCGCAGCCAAGCAGCTGCCTGGCGCAACAACCGCCGCTCGCCAGCGTCGCGATGCCCGCCCGGCGCCAAGAAGCCCGCCGCCGCCCCCGACACCTACAAGAACCCTTGTGTCGTCGCGGTTAACCCTATCCCCTCACTTTCCCCTCCCAGCGATCTCCCTCTCTCTGGTTCTTCAAACCCGAACCCTAGTCGACGAAGCTCGCCGCCGCCCCGTCATTCCCGGCCTCCCCGTGCCTTGTAGAGGTGTCTATTAGCTCTGCCATGGTGGACTTGGTCACCTGGCCAAAGGAATCGAGGCCTCGCGCTCCTAATCACCACCACTGGTGTCATCTTCCTCGTCCCCGATGAAGCTCGCCGGCGTCGATCCGCGCCATCTCGACCTCACGCGGCCTCTCCGACCATCCTCGCGTGCTCAGGGTGAGAACGTGGTGCTCCAGCACCACCTGATGGGGGAATACCAATCGGGGTATACCCACGAAGCGGATTCGCCAGCTGGATCGAGCCGACTGAAGCCAAGCCCAGAGCGGGTCGACTCGCCCAATACGGCGACTGGCGCATGCTGGACCCAAACGACTGGCGCCGACTGGAGGCCCAAGACGGCGACTTCAATACAAAGCCCACTAAAGCACTTGTAAACCCTAACTGGCTGCATATATAAAGCCACCAAGGGCACCCCCAAGGGGTACGTCATATTAGATTTAGTCTCCCCCACCGCCTCCGGCGGCTCCATTGTAAACCAATCTATGATCATATACTGGATTGATAGCAGGACGTAGCAATCCTCCACCGAGGGGACGTGAACCTGGGTACATCGTGTGCCAATCTCGCTCCTGGATTCTCCTACGTCGCCTTGCTCCCTCTACGTAAGCTACCCGTAGTAGCATCTGCCGTGCAATACCACGAGACCACCTCTCGTCTCTCCTCTTCCTCTAGTTTTCTCTGTTGCCGAGCGCCGCCGTCGGCCGCCGCGTTTGCTTGTCGTCTAGGCCGCTCCGGTGGCCACCCCACAGCGGCGCCGCCCCTTTTAGGTATGCCTTGACGCGCTGAATCGAACGAGCAAAGCCGTGTAGCCCCGCTCGCCCTCTGCCGCCGTCCCCCGCCGCGTCTGCGTGTCTCCGGCGAGTCCCACGTGGCGCCACCATGGCGTCCATGTGTCGCTGACATGGGCGCTGACCAAGCCCGCCAGCGTGGCTAGTTGACCTAGCCCTGGGCCCAGACGTCAGTGACTAGGGCTAGGTAGAGCCCCAGTGAGAAAAGCCCCACCCCTCTGGTGACGTCAGCCTGCCTCAGTGCTGACGCAGTAAACCTATTTAATTGATTTAAATAATTTCAGAATTTGAATAAAACTTGTAAATTGCATACCTTATAATTTATAAGTCAGAAAAATACAAATAATATATCAAAATGTTCAGAAAAATGAGACCTAGCTATCTAACCTATAATCATGCATTGTTCAACAACTTAAATGACAATTTTAATTATAAGAACATAGTAACCCCTCATAGGTGATTCCGGAGTTTCCCCGAGTTAGGGTTTTCACCCCTCGAAACCCCGATTAATTTGTCGAGCATGATTTAGGGTTACATTTCAATGCAAATTAACTTGTCATATCATCATTATTGTTTGAGCATTGCATCGATGCCATGTGTTGATTGTTTCCCCTTTATTTCCGGTGTTTGGTTCTTCCCGGTAGAATACGATATCGAGATCGAGATCGAAGTTCGACGAACAATACTTGACCAACTGTAACCAAGTCAAGTACAAGATTCCTGAAGATCTGCTTATCAGTTATCAACTGGCAAAGGCAAGCATAGCCCCACCATGATATAATCCTATGTTTTTGAAAGCATTTCAATTCTGCCATGTTGCATACGATTCTACTGTGGTCTTTTAACGATATATAGAGTATCCTATCTATTGCATTACTCCCTTTGAGCTTATATTACCTGATCCACTGCTCCTAGCATAACTAGGTTTGGCTTGTGTGCACTGCTAGAGCTTATATATGTGTCTGCTTAGCCATGCATAGCTATTGAGTCTGGTCCATCCAGATGATGTATCAGATGCAAAGAATCTAGTATGACAGGAGAACGTGATGCTATGAGGTCGGTGATATAAGTTAAACATGCTAAGGCTTGTATGGGAGGCCACGGTGGGATGTGGTTTTTTTAGTCCCATGCTCGCCACCACTAGGACCCGATGTTCTTGCCTCTTGAACCAAGACGAGCGTACAACCACACGGGGCCTGGAAAACCCCATGATTGACTAACTTGCCTAGTAGATTCCATGAGTCACATAGTTCGGGCGTTCCATTCGACATATGCATAGAAAATCTTTTGAAAGATTTGTCGGGTGAAATTGGTGCATTCATAACAGGTAGGTAAGCGTGGACCGGGTTGCTTGGGGTCGATGGAGCCCTTGTTAACCAACCTCGCCTCACATCTTTAAGTACTGGCTTCGGGATTTCACCCATTATGGCGGAACCATACTTATTGCGTGACTCATGGTCTTGGAGAAAGCAAGGTAAATGTCGTGTCTAACCACCCTCTGCCGGCCTTCCAAGGAAGAGGGCTAATCTTAAGTGGCATTAAGAGAAGGTTAGTTCGTGTGGGTAAAGTTGTACACCCCTGCAGGGTAATAATCTTTCGGAAAGCCGTGTCCACAGTTATGGACGACTTGGGAACGGACATGATGATCATAGAGAACTTGAACCTAATCGTAAAACCTGGCAACTTATGTTTGTTAAGGATGCTTCCTCATGGGTACGAGGGGGTGATCCTAGCTCAGATGATGATGATTCGGTGGATATCAAAAGATGTTGATCAATACTTTTGGAGACGTTGCTCTCTTACCCCCTTTTAAAATACTCTGAATAGACGAGCTTCTTCTCTCTCTTATTTTATAAACAAAAGATGGCTTTGTGCAAAACAACTCCACCAGCCATAAGTCTTGCGGAGTACACCATGTACTCACCCTTGATTTGTTGATACTTTTGGCAGAGTAAGTGTACACCTGAAGACGAGTTCCGTACTACATCGACATCGACGAGTAGCTTGGGTTTCCCGGCCGACAGCCTGGAATCTATTGGCTGGGATGTCATCGTTATGCTTCAGGCCTCTTAGGCCATTTGTTAAGTTTGCTATACTTAATAGCATAATTTCCTTCCGTTGTTTGATGTTTGTGGTCAGTGATCTCTGCTTGTAATAATTTGGTTCTCTGCTCAGTTTTGGCATCCCCTTGGCTTGTTCCAAGCTTGGGGGAGTGCTGCGCTATCACCACCATTATCTTTTATCTTTTACCTTTTTAGTGGATTCATATCTTTGGTAGAGAGGTTATCTTATAGTTTGGTTTGCATGTGGAAGTATCTCTCCTTTAGTTGTTTATCTATGTATCCCTTGGTGTGAGTGCCTTTATTGGAATATTAATGAGAAGTCTCATCTTTTACTTTTTGCACTTCTTATTTTAGTTTGCAATCTCTATTATATGATGGATCTTGTTGATCATTATTGGCATCACTTTGGGATCATCAAGTGGATCTAAATTGGTTTTGGCAAACCGAGTTCTAGTCAGTAGCAATACTTTTTGAAGTTTAAAAGAAAAAGAGAAAAAGCTTACATGTACTTTGTATCATTTATTTTCTTTCTTGTTGGCTCATAAGCTTACATGTCTTATTATGAGGTAGTGATACGCCCAATTTGCATCACCATTCTATATCATAATTTACCTCTATTCATTGATATTTGTCTTATTATGAGGTATTACTTATGGTTTTTCATCTGTTTATGCATGTTGGATGATTCCTGGAGGATGGACTGCCGGAGTCTGGATTCTGGTGGAAAAGAAGACGTTTCGGTGCAATTTCGCGATGATCAGAAAAATATGAAAACATATTATTTCACCAGAAGACGAAGGAAGCCAGGAGGAGGAGCGAAGGGGGGCCGCAGGGAGCCCAAACCCCCTAGGCGCGGGCCCACCTAAGGTCGCGCCTGGGGTGGGTTTGGCCCACCTGCCCGACCTCCAACTCTCCCCCTTCGCCTATAACTTCCCTTTGTAACCCTAAGCCTCGGAGAGCAACCATAGAGAGATTTCTGCCGCCTCTGGGGGCAGAAAACACCGAGAGAGAAAGATCTCTCTGGTAGACAGATTTCTACCGAGGAAATTCCTTCCCGGAGAGGGGAGACCGTCGCCATCAACACCATCATCAAGCTAGGATTCATTGGGATCATCATCATCCACACCATCATCTCCACCAGCACCATCATCACCACACCTTCTCGCTATAACAATCGTGTTGGATATTGCTTAGTTCATTAGGGGAAACTTTCCCGGTGTTAATTACTATTGTAGTTGATGCTTGTGAGTGGAACCATTGGATTATTGTTTATGTTCAGATTGTTATCCATTATCATATCGTCTTTGATATTTATCCATATGATGTCTTGTGAGTAGTTCGTCTAGTTCTTGAAGACATGGGAGAAGTCATGTTGTTAGTAGTGAATCTGTAATGAGTTATTATTCAATGGTTTAGTATTTAAGTTGTGGTGCTATTCTTCTAGTGGTGTCATGTGAACGTCGACTACATGAAACTTCACCATTTATGGGCCTAGGGGAATGCATTCTGTAATTGGCTACTAATCATGGGGTTGCCGGAGTGACAGAAACCTCAATCCCCGTGAGGACACCTTTGCACAAGGGAGCGTAGGATCTCAGAGTTAAAGACTGTGGTTAGATTTATATCTTAATTACTTTCCAGTAGTTACGGATGTTTGTAGGGGGTTTAATCACAAGTATGTATTAGTCCTAGGAAGGGTGGTATGTTAGCACAAGTTCACCCAGACAAAACTTACAAACACTAGAGAAGAGTACTCAGCTATTTGAAGCGAAAGCACTTGATAGAATTCCCATGTGGCCTCGAGAACGTTTGGTCCTTATAAGTATTTCCACCGGCTTGTCCTTTGCTAAGAAAGGATTGGGCCACTTGCTCCATTTGTTCGTTACTTTCGTAACTTGCTCTTTGTTTTGTTGCCTTGTGAGAAAACCACTAAAAATCCGTTTGCTAAGTATTCACAGGGATTTCCTGCTCCATACCACTATTTAGCACCTTCTGCCCCTCATTGGGATCAACACTCATATTTATCAAAAGTACTATGATACACCCCCTATACTTGTGGGTCATCAAGACTATTTTCTGGCGCTATTGCCGGGGCGTGAAGCTCTATTGATGAGTGGAACTGGTAAGGAAAACTTTTACTGTGAGTATTGCTTTTGTTACTTTGTTACCAATATGAATAACCCACTTGGTTTTCTATTTGGTAAAACTACTACCACTTTTATGGTAGTAGATGAACCACCACTTGTTGAGATAGATCCTTTTAAGATACCTACGAGTATTGTTAATTGTGTCATGGATAATTATTATTTTGGGGATAGAACTGTCCATCCTGGTGATCACTTGCTTTATATCTTTGAATTATGCGGGTTGTTTAAGTGTGCAGGTATCACAACTGAACAGGTGGAGAAGAAGTTACTCTGCATATCCTTCAAAGGGAGAGCTGAGGCATGGTATAAGCTGCTAAAGAATGGACAATCCATGGAATGGGAGGAGATGGCATCTCTCTTTTACTCTAAATTTTATCCTCCCAGTGAAATCCAAAAGGATAGAAGTCTTATATATAACTTTTGGCCTCTTGATGGAGAAAGTGCAGCTGAAGCTTGGGGGAGATTGAACCTGCTAATGCTTAAATGTCCTATTCATGAACTCCCTAACAATATTATTCTCAATAACTTTTATGCTAGGTTTTCTCTTCATGATAAAGGTTTATTAGATGCTTCTTGTGCTGGATCATTCACAAGTATGAAGGAAGAAGCTAAATGGGATCTTTTAGAACGTATTCAAGATAATACCAAGGCTTGGGAGAATGACAAAGGAAGAAAGTCAGGTATAAACTATGATTATGAGTGCATTAAATCTTTTATGGGAACTAATAAATTCCGTGATATTAGCAATAAGTTTGGCCTTGATCCTCAAGTACTTGCGGAATGTTTTAATGCTTTTGCCTCTTATATTGAGATTTCCATGAAAGAGTGGGATAAGTACCACGCTCCTTATAAAGACATTGTTACCCACGTTCCTGCCAGTATAGAGGTTTGTACTGTTGATCCTATTTTTCCTGAACCTTATGTTGAGAATATCCGTTTTCCCTCCAAGGTAAGGGAACACTCTATTTTGGCTAATGTGGTTAGCAAAAGCGCAAAGAAAACTATAGGTTCCGATGAGCTTATTGATATCGAGCCTGTAGTAGCTATTATGAAAGATCTAGTCACTAGAAATATAGAGGATGAGTATATTGTCTTCTATGAAGATGCTTCTAATATTATCTCTCATCCTAGTAAGGCTAGAAAATCTAGTGTTCTTGTGCTTTCTTTTAAAATTGGTGATCATTGCTACTATGGTTTATGTGATATTGGTGCTAGTTCTAGTGATATTCCTTATGAGCTTACAGGGAAATTATGCATGAGATTGGTCCTTGTGATCTTGAAGACATTGACGTGGTTATTCACCTTGCCAATAGAGAGAAAGTTTTCCCCATTGGTATTGTAAGAAATGTGGAGGTCCTTTGTGGTAAGATTAAATATCCTGCTGATTTTCTAGTACTTGGTAAAGAAGCTAGTAAAACCTATCCTATCATCTTTGGTAGACCCTTACTTAATACTTGTGGGGCTATCATAGATTGTAGGAAGGAAAAGTTTTGACTAAGTTTGCTAGAGAATCTTATGAGTTTAATTTTTCCAAATTTGCCAAAACCCCTTATGAAAATAAATTACCTGATGAGGATTTCAAGGTTGAACAACTGTCTGCTATTTCTCTTGATCCTAACAATGCTTTGCAGCAGTTCATGGAAGATCATGAAAGTGATGCCTTTATGAAGGAAAGAAATGAGATTGATGAGGTTTTCCTTCGTCAGCCTGAGTTACTTAAGCATAATTTACCCGTGGAAGATTTGGGTACCACACTACCACCCAAAGGGGATCCTATTTTCGAATTAAAACCTTTACGTGATGATATAAATATGTTTATCTTGATGATAAGAAGATATATCCTATTATTATTAGTTCTAAACTTTCAGGGAAGGAAGAAGAAAGGCTATTGGAGGTATTGAAGAAGCACCGAGGAGCTATGGGTTATACTCTTGATGATTTAAAAGGAATTTCTCCCACTATATGTCAGCATGCTATTAATATTGAGCCTAATGCAAAACTAGTTGTTGAGCACCAGCGCCATCTAAATCCTAAAATGAACGAAGTGGTAAGAAATGAGGTATTAAAACTCCTTGATGGTGGTATTATTTATCCTATTGCTGATAGTCAATGGGTTAGCCCTGTTCATTGTGTTCCCAAGAAAGGGGGAATTACTGTTGTGCCTAATGAAGATAATGAGCTTATACCCCAGAGAGTAGTGGTTGGGTATAGAATGTGCATTAATTTTAGAAAGATTAGTAAAGTTACTAATAAAGATCATTATCCTTTGCCCTTTATTGATCAAATGCTTGAGAGGCTGTCCAAAAAGACTCACTTTTGCTTTCTTGATGGTTATTCTGGGTTTTCTCAAATCGCTGTGAAAGCACAGGACCAGGATAAAACCACTTTCACTTGTTCTTATGGTACTTATGCTTATAGGCGTATGCCTTTTGGTTTATGTAATGCTCCTGCTACCTTTCAGAGATGTATGTCTACTATCTTTCATGGTTTTTGTGAAGAATTGTGGAGGTTTTCATGGATGATTTTTTCGTCTATGGAACTTCTTTTGATAACTGTTTGCACAACCTTGATAAAGTTTTACAGAGATGTGAAGAAACCAACCTTGTTCTTAACTGGGAGAAATGCCATTTCATGGTTAATGAAGGAATAGTTCTTGGACATAAGATCTATAAAAGAGGTATTGAAGTTGATAGAGCCAAAATTGAAGCAATTGAGAAGATGCCTTGTCCTAGGGATATCAAAGGTATTCGTAGTATCCTTGGTCATGCTGGTTTCTATAGGAGATTTATTAAAGATTTCTCCAAAATTTCAAAGCCCCTTACTAATCTTCTTCAAAAAGATGTACCTTTTGTTTTTCATGATGATTGTAAGGAAGCTTTTGAAACTTTGAAGAAAGCTTTAACAACTGCTCCTATAGTCCAACCACCTGATTGGAGTTTACCTTTTGAAATCATGTGTGATGCTAGTGACTTTGTTGTGGGTGTTGTCCTTGGACAACGTGTTGACAAGAAGCTGAATGTTATTCATTATGCTAGCAAGACTCTAGATGCTGCTCAAAAGAATTATGCTACTACTGAAAAAGAGTTCTTAGCTATAATCTTTGCTTGTGATAAGTTTAGACCTTATATTGTTGATTCTAAGGTTACTATTCATACTGACCATGCAGCTATTAAGTACCTTATGACAAACAAGGACGCTAAGCCTAGGCTTATAAGGTGGGTGTTGCTTTTGCAAGAGTTTGATCTGCATATTGTGGATAGGAAAGGTGCTGATCCTGTTGCTAATAATTTATCTCGTTTGGAAAACATTTCTTTTGACCCTTTGCCTGATAATGATAGTGTAAGATCCCTACTTTATAAAGGAAAAGGATCCCTGTGTTTACAATGCTAGTCCCTGGATCAATAGCTAGCATCCACAGTTAAGATGTAATATCAAGAAACAAAGGTCATAATTCAACTTTATAACCAGGAATAAAATAATTTATTACATCTTACATAGATCATTTGGCTATCTCATTACATTGCAGCAGAATATGACAATAGCATGGGATCCTTCATCTTCAAATTTCCACAGGCAGACATGTTGGTTGTAGACTTGTAATCCTAATCATTAAACTTCACTAATATCAAACAAACCTGCAACATAACAAGTTACAGCCACAAGGGTCAATACATTTGAATTGTATTGGCAAGTGATACTATGGTAGTATAGTGGAGTCTATCATCTATATGCATTTAGCTAAGTGGATCTTAGGCTTGCTTTGCTCAAAATAGTTTTTCCTTATCATTTGAAAACACTAAGTTTTTGCTTGACAGAAACATTCCCAAGGCATCTCCCAATAGAAATTGGTGATACTTCAACCCTTGTTCAACCACAAGTTTTTAACTTAGAAACTGGGATGAGGAGATTCTTGATAGCTTCCATGTCTTGATGCTCAAATTGTCCTTTACCAGGGACATGGCTAAGTACTTAGATTTTACACTCTGCAGAGGTGGTGCACTTTCCCCACAACACTTGGTTTCACCAAGACAAGATCTTTCAGAAGCCTTCCCTTAGACCAGAATGGATGCGTTCCAACCTATCATTCCCCTACCACCAACTGTCCATTTGGCTAAGTTATTGCAACCTATATGATCCAGGCAGAGCCCATATTGCCAAGTGGCTGCACTTGAAGCTTCTCAACATTTGACATCTCAAATCTCTTTGTTCCTGGGTGGCCATCCACAAGTGAGATACACAAGGTAAACCATAGAAATGGGCCTTGTGAACCACTCAACACAAACCATTCCTTCCATTCCACCCAGGTGATTCATTCACTTAGTTGTTTTATTAAACAAAACACAAGTCCATAGACTTAGAAATATTTCATAGCATGAATATATATTCCACCCTTGTTTTCTACTAGCTAAGATAAGCATGATAGTAGTAGGAATCTTAACTTAGGAATTTCTACTAAGGGTTCATCTACTAGGATTTCCCATGGCATAGTTTATACTTAGCAAAAATTCCATGCAAGTCCTACTTAGAAATATCACTAATGCATAGTGAAAATAATGGGACAAAAGTATGAAGCATCACTTGCCTTTTTGGTAGAGAATATAAGTCACTCCTTGTCCTTGCAATATTCACACTCTTCAAATCACTACAATTCAATCAAGCAAGGCACAAATTCAATCTACCACTCAAGCAAAACATCACATAAAATGATAGAAACAAAACAATGCATGCAAGCATGCCAAACTTTGTTTTATTTACAAAAGTGGTTTATAATAGGTTATAAACATTATAAAACACTTATTGGTCATTTTATAAAGTGGCAAAACTATTTGCAAAAGATTTTACCTTTAAACCATTTTTGAACAAAAAACAATATTTTATGTGGCTGAAAATGCCTTTAGCAAAACAACAATTTTATGTGGTTCACCAAATACATTTTTAAATCATAAAACTTGGTGCTTGGGGTCATAGAGTTTATTCCAAAACATTTCCCAAAGATTTTCTCCCAAAAGCATTTTTTATAAATAAACATTATTTTTATTTGACTAGAAATGGTTTAAATCAAAAGTTTATTCTTTTGCTTCACCAAATATATTTTTGAAACCACAAATGGATTCCTATGGTCAGTAGGTTCAAAACAAACCATTTTCCAAAGATTTTATCCCCAAAATCATTTTAGAACAAATTTTATATTCTAAACATGCTTAGATAAGTTTCTGCAAAAACAATCAATTTAACAGAAGCATTTTACTAAACAAAGTGCATGGTCAGAAAGTACTTGTCTTGTTGAATCCATTGATATAAAATTTGCAAAATTTGGACTTGTGGTTTGAAAGTGATGAATTTTTCAAATTGGCACATCTAATAGAAAAGTTTCTGGTTTTTGAAACAGACAGAGGCCACGTGACTTGATTCTATTCGTTGGTACCGGTTCGTCTGGATCACGCTCTCTGGTACGTTGGATCTAAGTTAGATCGAGCGGTGCAGAGACACCCGTACCCTTTCGTTTAAGTTACCTATCCTAACCATGCGATCGAGATCTGACGGTGCTTAGCATGCTTGCCAGAGATGGGCGGCGCTGGCGGCGGCAGGTGGCAGCGCTGGCTCTGCCTATGGCGTCGCGGTGGTTACAGGAAGCAAGGGAGGAAGGGGAAGGGCTCACAGTGATCGCAGGGGTATGGCGAATCTCAAGGTGGTCTTCGGGTAGCAGGGGGCGCATGGGTGTCGTCGGAATTCCTCGCCGGAGATGCTCCTGGCGTCGGGTGCGGTCAGTCGTCGTTGGTGGCGAAGCTACAGAGCGCGCTAAGACGAGTGAAAGACACGGTCAGATGCGCAAGGTCGTGGCGAGGATGCGTGCGTGAAAGAGAAAGAGAGGGGCGGTCAGATTCTTACCAGAGGCTTCACCGGAGAGAAAACAGACGGTGGCGGCGGTGGTTGTCGTCGTTGTCGAGGTTCTAGGGCGCGCGGGGACGAGCGGGCACTACGGGGAGATGCGCCAGGGTCTGGGGTTCATGCTTGTGTGCTCGAGGAGGCGAGGGGCGACGTCGACTGGCCGGAATCGCTCGGTGAGCTCACCGGAGACAGCGGCAGTGCAAAGCAAAATGGAGGCAGCCTGGTGGCTCTCGAGGCGTGATGTTTGGGGGGAAAGGAAGAGGGGAAACGGGCGCTTAAGTGAGTGTGGTCAGGGGGCGAGGATCACGCGCCATTGAAGAGAATTGACGACGCAAATCAATCGACAGTAACGGGAGGAAGAACTGGTCGCGGGGTAGACGACGAGGTGAGCTGGCGGTGGGGTCGTCTGGCAGCGAGAGAGTGTGGGAAATGGGTCCACCCGTCAGCGTCCTTGCGGGTTTTATTCTGAGTGTGTAACGTTTCGCTGCGGCGGCGAGCAGGTGGGCTGCTGATGGGCTTAATGGGCTAGTTAGGCTAGGCTGAGTCCTTTTAATTTTTTTTTGTTCATTTTGTTTTTCTTTTTCCTTTTCTAATTTCTGTTTTGGTTTTGTTTAATTAATTCAAACACTCATTTGAATTCAAACCTTTGCCATATTTTGTGAATAATCAAACACTATTTATTACCATATTCTGATGTCAAATTTAGAATAAAACTTTTATTCCTTTAGTGCCTTTTTAATTATTTAAAGTAGGTCCTTGTATTAATCAAATAAGATTTAATAATATTTTCAAACACCACTTAAGTTTCTAAATTCTTCCAAATATTTTTCAGTAAGTTTTATTTACTTAATAGGGTGTCAAAATATTCACCTAGGATCATTTGGAATAAATTCACTATGATTCATGAATCATATGAATTGGGTATTTGTTTTATTTCCAATGGAATTAAATATAGTTTTAATTCCCTAAAGTTTATTTTGAAGATTTCTTTAACCTTAATTAAGTTGAATTAAACAACTTTTATTTCACTTGGGTAAATTCCAAAATACTATTTTCTCATGAATTATATAATTATTCTTATTAGAGATTTGTCTTTATTAAAATAGGGATAGAATGGTTATTGTCATTTTATTTTATTTTGAAAATTATTTATCAAATATTTTATTTGGGTTTGGATTAAAATCATTCCATTTGATTAATGGATTAGGCCAAGATTTAATTTGGTCTTTAAATATTCCTTATTTAATATTTCTATCTTATAAAATCCATATCTTCTTATTTATAGATCCAAACTTGGTGATTCCAATTTGTAAATTCTTATTTGATATTTATTTATCCTTTTAAATACCTTTAGGATCATTTGCTCACCATTTTGTATGGATTTTAGATAAGTGCTTTATTAGCTTTGGAAATTTAATTTCCTTATCTTATTATATTTATAAGATTTTATTTATGGATCCAAATTAAGTGAAACCAATTTATAGGGTTTTAATATATTTCTATTTGTCATTCTTGATCATTTATAAATGTTTGATGATCAATTTTTATATGGATCAAATCCATAGGCTTGGTGATAACTTGGAAATGATTTTTATTCCATTAGGGTTTAGGGTTTGGATTTATTTTCCAAGTGTTTAAATTTCTAGATGCATTTTATGAGGAATGCATTTCTCTTGATTTGGATTTTTTTGGATTCAAACTTTAATTAAAGTTTGTTCAAGATGGGATTTTAAGTTTCCATTTAGAAACAAAAGTTTCTTTTCACCCTAAATTTCAATAATTATTTATTTTGTTTATTTATTTTTCACATAACAAGATTTGGAAAATTTTGGGATGTGACAGATAGTTTTCCAAATGAGCAGTTAACTGCAATAAGGGTAAGTCCACATGATAATCCTTGCTATGATGATTATGCCAACTTTATTGTTTCCAAGTATTTGCCTCCAACCTTTACAGCCCAGCAAAGAAGGAAATTCTTCTATGATCTAAGGCATTACTTTTGGTATGACCCACACCTATATAAGGAAGGAGTAGATGGCATTATGAGAAGATGTGTTCCAGAATTTGAACAACAAGAGATATTGAGAAAATGTCATGGCAGTGCTTATGGAGGACATCATGCTGGGGATAGGACTACACAGAAGGTTTTACAATCTAGATTTTATTGGCCTACTCTTTTTAAAGATGCAAGGAAGTTTATTTTATCCTGTGATTAATGCCAACGAATAGGTAACATCTCTAGACGCAATGAAATGCCTATGAATTATTCTCTGGTTATTGAACCTTTTGATTGTTGGGGATTTGACTTTATGGGGCATTTTCCTCCTTCAAAAGGGTATACTCATATTCTTGTTGTTGTTGACTATGTTACAAAGTGGGTAGAAGCCATACCTACAAGTAGTGCTAATGGTAAGACCTCTTTGAAAATGCTCAAAGATGTCATTTTTCCTAGGTTCAGTGTACCTAGATATCTCATGACTGATGGAGGCTCCCATTTTATTCATGGGGGTTTTATAAAAACTCTCGCTAAGTATGATGTAAACCACAGAATAGCTTCAGCTTATCACCCCCAAACTAGTGGGCAAGTAGAACTTTCCAATAGGGAAATTAAATCTATCTTGTAGAAGACTGTTAATAGGTCTAGAAAAAATTGGGCTAAAAATTTGAATGACGCTTTGTGGGCTTATAGAACTGCTTATAAAAATCCTATGGGGATGTCTCCTTACAAAATGGTCTATGGGAAGGCTTGTCACTTGCCTTTAGAATTAGAACACAAAGCTTATTGGGCAGTGAAAGAGTTGAATAGAGATTTTAGACTTGCTGGTGAGAAAAGACTGCTCGATTTAAGTAATCTAGATGAGTGGAGAGGGGAAGCTTACAAAAATGCTAGGCTCTTTAAGGAAAAAGTAAAAAAGATGGCATGATAGGAGAATTCTCAAAAGGGAGTTCCATGTTGGTGAGAAACTTCTTTTGTATAGGGCTCGTCTCAGATTTTTTGCAGGGAAACTACTCTCCAAATGGGAAGGACCTTTTATTATCAAGGAAGTGTACCGTTCAGGTGCCATCAAAATCTCTTCTCTGAAGGATGACACAACACAGGTGGTTAATGGTCAAAGGCTAAACCATTATATTTCTGGAGATTCTTACAATGAAGAAGTGAATGTCGTTCAAATGGTGACTCCTGAAGAATTTATCAAGAACCAAGCACCAGAAACTGCAGAGTTCGTCTTTGAATAGGTAAAAGTGGTGAAAATAGAAGGTTCGTGAAACACCAATCTTTTTATACTTTTGATGTTTTTTAATACATAAGGGAAGTTACGAGACGAAACTGAAGAGGAAATGGAGCCCGGGGTGGACAAACCCACCCCAGGCGCGGGCCTAACCTGGCCGCGCCTAGAGGGGGTTTGCCACCCCCAAACTCCGTCTCCGCTTTGTTTCCGTGTCAAAACCTTCCTTATGCATTGAAACTTCGTGATATATAACCCCCCGGGTTCCCTGAGGTTCTTGCATCATGTTCTCATCGTGTTTTCGTTTTTGATATGTTTCTTTCAGGAAAAGTCTCAGATTTGGAGCCTCAATGTCTTCCTATGGACCACCCACGGAGGATTCCTTTGCGGGTGTCCTCAACCCGTACATATATGAGTTGAGGATTCACCCCAAAGAGTTGATTCTTAACGAGGGGAAGGTACAAATGAAAGAAGTTCAAGGCCCTAAAGGAGAAGGCAGTCTGGAAGATAGGATGGAAGCGCTGGAACAAGAAGTTTTCAGGTATAAGAAGATGGCGGAACACGAAGTGGATGTTATTCACAAGATAAGTTCAGAACTCATCACAAAGCACGAGGGAGAAGTTGCTGAGCTCCAAGAAGAGGTCTTCTCACTCCGTCAGACCACCAATCAATTGCAAGCACAACTTTATGACATACATAACCAAAACTATGAGTATGAGGCTAGATTTAATCGCATTAGCTCTTCTGCTAGTTTTAGGATTGCAGAGACAAGAACATCCTTTTTGGATGGGGAACCATAGCCTTGGAAGTTTGATGATGACAAGGAAACCACACCACCAAGGGAGTAATTCGTCATCGGGTTTGGCATTCCCTTGGCTTGTCCCAAGCTTGGGGGAGTGTCGCGGTATCACCACCACTACCTATTATCTTTTACCTTTTTAGTGGATTCATATCTGTGGTAGAGAGGTTATCTTATAGTTTGGTTTGCATGTGGAAGTATCTCTCCTTTAGTTGATTATCTATGTATCCCTTGGTGTGAGTGCCTTTATTGGAATATTAATGAGAAGTCTCATCTTTTACTTTTTGCACTTCTGATTTTAGTTTGCAATCTCTATTATATGATGGATCTTGTTGATCAGTATTAGCACCACTTTGGGATCAACAAGTGGATCTAAATTGGTTTTGGCAAACCGAGTTCTGGTCAGTAGCATAACTAGGAAAGCGAAAAAGAAAGAAAAAGCTTACAGGTATTTTGTATCATTTGTTTTCTTTCTTGTTGGCTCATAAGCTAAGTATTCTTTATTTAAAATCCTTTTGTGTCTTCAAGGAAGACTGCATGGTTGGCTTTATTACTTGTATGTTTGTTTGTTTCTTTCAACTCTCTTGCTTTCTACCCAGCCTTGCTAGCCAAAAACCTGTTTTGAGAAGGCATACTTCTCATGATTCCAAAACCCTTTGAACCAAAAACCTTTGCCACTTGTGTCCACCATATCTACCTAGTAGCTTTCGCTATTCCTAGCAAATTCTCAAGCTTCATATACCTTTCAAATTAAAAAAGTATTTTGTTATGTGAAAACTAGTTAGTAAAGCTCTCACGAACTTGATGGCACACTTTATTTCTTTGCCCCTAATAAACTTGAACCATTGTGAACATTGAAGTTGTATATGCTTGCATCTATACGTTGGAATTAGCAGAACCGTGTTGTCACGGGGAACGCTTTCAACATTTCACTTGTACTCTATACACAGTTGATATCTTGCTCTTTTGTTTATGGATGTCAAAGGTGTGAAATAAAGAGGGAACTTGTAAGTCCATGGACTTGTATTCTGTGTTAGAGAAACGCCTGGGCCTCTAGCCTAAGCCATGCTTAATCATGGTGGAAACTTGCAGCATCACCATAGTGAGGTATCTATGAAGCATCCTCAATAAAAAGCTATGCATATGGTAAATAAAAAGATTGCTAAGATGCTCATTGTCTGCTTGCCTTGTCATTTTGGTTATGGGAAAGCTCATGTACCATGTGCAAGGTGTAAGGTTCCCAACCTTTAATAAGGTAGAGATCCCTGTGTTTACAATGCTAGTCCCTGGATCAATAGCTAGTATCCGCAGTCAAGATGTAATATCAAGAAACAAAGGTCATAATACAACTTTATAACCAGGAATAAAATAATTTATTACATCTTACATAGCTCATTTGGCTATCTCATTACAATGCAGCAGAATATAACAATAGCATGGGGTCCTTCATCTTCAAAGTGGCACAGGCAAACATGTTGGTTGTAGACTTGTAATCCTAATCAACACACCTCACTAACATCAAACAAACCTGCAACATAATAAGTTGCAGCCACAAGGGTCAATACATTTGAATTGTATTGGCAAGTTTCACTATTATGTAGAAATAAGTGGATCCTATCACTACATGCATATTTGGCCAAGTAGGGTTTAGGCTCATTTGCAGAAAGCAATATAGTTTTATCCTATCTTTTGAAAGTAGTTTTGATCTTTTGTCAAATCTTTCTGAAGTCCTTGGAAATCTCCAAGTTCTTCAAATCCCTTATTGGCACCCTCAAGTTTTAACTTTGAGAAATTGGAATGTCGAGATCTTCCATAGCTTCAGGCCTTAGTTGCTCAGAGTTGTCCATAACCGGGGACACGGCTAAGTACTTAGAATTTGATCTTCTGCAGAAGTTGTACACTTTACCCACACGACACAATCTCGTCTTGATGCCACCAGTGGCCGCTGGATAAATACTCACCAAGATGGAGTACTGGCAGATCGAGAATGTGACAAAGTCTTTCCATAGAAGTCCTCTCAATACACAATGCTAGCTTGTCTACCAGGCACCAATGTAGGGATAAATTTCCCTTACACAATTCTAGTTAACCTGAAGATGCCAATGCATGAGTCTTCCACTATGTAGTTGACTAAGCCAGAGCCCATTTAGCATGTGGCTGTACTTGGAAGCCACTTACGAGAAACATGTTCAATCTCTAAGTCCCTGGGTGGTTTTCTTCTAGTGCACATACAAAAAGATAGCCATATAAACATGGTTCCCTTTGTTGCCACCTTGTCCAATCTTGAGTATCCTTGTCCACCCAGGTGGTTCATTGAGTACTTGTTTTATTAAATATAAAACATATATCTTTTCAACACTTCATATAATCATATCATGTATCCCATCCCAAATATATAGCAGGGATAAGCATACTACAACTACAATGTTTCCACTAATGAATATATAAGGGTATCCTATTAGGATTTAGCATAGCATAAAATATAGTAGTCCTTTCCATGCATGTTACAAAAATCCACTAAGTGTAATAAAAATAGTAGGACATGGATGATAGTGTCACTTGCCTTTTTAGTAGAGAATGTTGAACTTCACTACAATTCAATCAAGCAAACACAAATTCAACTAGCATTCAAAAAATTTATCACACATGAAATAACAAAAACAAGGTCATGCATGCAAGCATGCAAAAGATAGTTTTATTTGCAAAAGTGGTTTCTACTAGGCTCTAAACATTATAAAGTTCAAAGTGGTCATTTACTAAAGTGGTAAAACCATTTGCAAAAGGTTTTATCCATAAACCATTTTAAATCAAATCAATATTTTATGTGGTTGAAAATGCCTTTAGCAAAGCAATATTCTTTAAAGGGTTCACCAAATATATTTTAATTCTCAAAACTTGGTGTTTAGGGTCAGAAGGTTTGAATCAAATCATTTCCCAAAGGTTTTACTCAAAAATCATTTCTAAACCAAAAACAATATTTTTATTTGACTAGAAATGTGCTAATTCAAATATTTACTCCTTAACTTCACAAAATACATTTTTAAATCCATAGGTTGGTTCCTATGGTCAGTAGGTTCACAACAATCCATTTTGCAAAGATTTCATATTAAAAATATATCTAGAACAATTTTTATATTCAAATTATGCCTCCACAAGTTTCTGCAAATTCAACCAATTTTCCAGAAGCAAATCATTAAACAAAGTGCATGGTTGGGTAGGACTTGTCTTTCTGATTCCATTGATTTAAAATTTGCAAAATTTGGACGTGTAGGACTAAAGTTATGAATTTTACAAGTTTGCATATCTAATAGATTCTATTTTCTGTTTTTAACCCAAACCATGTCCACGTGGCGCTTCCGTACTGGTCGATACCGCTTCGTGCGGATCAGCCTCTCTGGACCGCAAGATTTAAGTGAGATCGTGCGGCACAGAGCACATGATACCCCTTCGCTTGAATCTAATCCTAGCCAGACGATTCGCATCTTACGGCTCAAAGCAGCTCGACCAGTAACTGGCGGCGCTAGCGGCGGCTGGCGGCGGCGCACGCTCGGGCGGTGAGCTTGCCGATGATGCATGAAGTGAGGGAGAGGGGGGAGTGGCTTACAGCGTTCGTGTGGTCGAGGTGAAGCTCGAGGTGCTGTCTGCGAGTCGAGGGGCGCACAAGAGAGGCGACGATTGCTCGCCGGAGCTTGCAACGGCGTCAGGCGGCTCTGTTTGACGTTGGGGGCGAGGCTGTAGGTCGTTCCGAGGAAAAATAAAGGCACGGTTAGATGCGGGCGAGCGTGGGGAGTACAGGAGCATCATCGGGAGGGCTCGGGGTGGTCGGAGCTTACCGGGGGAGCTCGACGGAGACGAGACAGACGGCGGTGGCACTCGGGTGATGACGAAGCCGAGGCTGCGGGGCACGCGCGGGCGAGTGCGAGGCACTGGAAGGTGCGCCTGGTACTGGTGAGCAAGGCTGCGTGCAGTGGGAGGCAAGGGGCGGCTGGTCGGCGCCGGAATTGCTCGGAGACGTCGTCGGAGACAGAGGTGGTGTGGGGACAAATTGGAGCAGCCTAGGGGTAGTGGGGAGGCGATGTTTGGGCGGAAAGAGAGAGGAGGGCGAGGAGCTTTAATGAGCGTGGTCACTGGCGAGTTTACTCCGGCCATCAACGCGTATTCAAGGGGATTTAATCGCGGCAGAACGCCGTTGAGCAAGGGGGAAACGGCCGGCGCGGGGTTGATGATGATGAGGTGTCTAGTGGGGTCCGGCTGATAGTGAGAGAGAGAGAGAGAGGGGGCGTGGGGTCCACTTGTCTGTGACTGCGCGGGTGTGTTTTTCAGTGAAAAACGGTTCACTGCGGGGGAGTTTAGTTGGGCTGCGAGTTGGGCTTGCTGGGCCTTGCTAGTGGGTTGAGGTTGTTTCATTTTTTTATACTGAAGCTTTTTATTTTTCTATTTGGAATTTCTGTTTTGATTTTCAAACAAATAATTCAAACTCCAGTTCAAATCAAACCACCACCAAACTTTGTGTTGATTTTAATTCTTTTTAACAACATAATCCAAAGTCCAAAATAAAATATTTCTTTTATTCTTCTTGGATCTAACAATAATTAAATAAATAGACCTTAGTCTTTATTTCAAATAAGATTTAATTTATTTAAAAACTCTATTTGAAATCTAAACCAAACCAAAACCTTTTCAGTAGGTTTTATTTGAAAAACAAAAACACTTGGAAATCTTATTTAAAATACATTAACAAGTTTTAGTGTTTATTTAAAATGTTAAAGCCTTTACTTAAATAAAATTGGATATTAATAAATCCTTATTATTTTATTTAATTAAACCTTTACTCTTTTATCAAACACGAATATTTTATTTTAAAAAAACTAGGCCAAGATTAATTTGGCTCTTTAAAATAATCCTTATTTATATTTCTACCTTTGCTTTATAAAAACCATATCTTTTTATTTGAAGATCCAAAAATAGTAATTCCAACTATCATAACTTTATTTATTATTTGTTTATCTTTTTAAATCCCTTTAGGATTTTATTTGATCAAAATAGGTTTTGATGTTTCCATTTGGAATCAAAAAGTTTCTTCTCACCCTAAATTTCAACAATTATTTATTTGTTTATTTATATTTTTCACATCTCAAAATTTGGAAAATTTTGGGATGTGACACAAGGGGTACCCCGTTGGCGGTTCTCAATGATATGCAAATAATTACAATGACAAGAACTTACATGGGCCCAAAGTTGAGTATGCATGAGGAGTGGCCCTCATATTCAAGGAACATGAGGTTGCCAACTTATATTTCGTCAAGCATATACTCCATCTTTGTTCACTTTAACCTTAATCATCTCAAGATGCTTATGATAGGGGCAATGAGGGCTCAAAGCTAGTAAGTACCATAATCTTTTGGAAGCTCTTTATGACTTGTAATCCCTGCTACCCTCTAAGAAGGGACCTTTCTCCAAGTTACCAGTTTGAGTCAGTAAACCTACTTCCTCTCTATCTCTAGCAAGCTGTTGAGTTGTTGTGATCCAAGAATTCACATGGTGATTTATTCAATCATGTTCTCTATCTTCCATGTTTGCACAAAACTCTTATCTATTGATTATTACTTTGAAAGCCTTCACTTGTGAAAAAACATTTTTGAGCAAAGAGTGTTCCTATTTTGAAACTTCTACAAAAAGCTTTTGTGAAACTGTTTGCCAGGTGTTCTCTGACCAAGAACGAGTTTGCCAATTCCAATTATGATGTTTATGCATGTTGGATGATTCATGGAGGATGGACTGATGGAGTCTGGATTCTGATGGAAAAGAAGGCGTTTCGGTGCAATTTCGCGAAGATTAGAAAAATACCAGAAAAATATGGAAATATATTATTTCACCAGAAGACAAAGGAAGCCAGAAGGAGGAGTGAAGGGGGGCCGTAGGGGCCCCAAACACCCCTAGGCGCGGGCCCACCTGAGGCTGCGCCTGGGGTGGGTTTGGCCCACCTGCCCGGCCTCCGACTCTCCCCCTTCACCTATAACTTCCCTTGAGAACCCTAAGCCTCGAAGAGCGACCACAGATAGATTTCCACTGCCTCTGGGGGTCGGAAAACACCGAGAGAGAAAGATCTCTCCGGCAGACAGATTTCTATCGGGGAAATTCCTTCCCGGAGAGGGGAGACCATCGCCATCAACACCATCATCAAGCTAGGCTTCATCGGGATCATCATCATCCAGACCATCATCTCCACCAGCACCATCATCATTACTCCATCCCGCTGTAAAAATTGTGTTGGATATTGCTTTAGTTCTTAGAGGAAACTTTCCCGGTGTTAATTACTATTGTATTTGATGCTTGTGAGTGGAACCATTGGATTATTGTTTATGTTCAGATTGTAATCCATTATCATATCATCTTTGATCTTGATCCATATGATGTCTTGTGAGTAGTTCATTTAGTTCTTCAGGACATGGGAGAAGTCATGTTGTTAGTAGTGAATCTGTGATGAGTTATTATTCAATGGTTTAGTTTTTAAGCTGTGGTGCATTCTTCTAGTGGTGTCATGTGAACATCGACTACATGACACTTCACCATTTATGGGCCTAGGGGGATGCATTGTGTATTTGGCTACTAATTGTGGGGTTGCCGGAGTGATAGAAACCTGAACCCCTGTTAGGACACCTTTGCACAAGGGAGCGTAGGATCTCAGAGTTTAAGGCTGTGGTTAGATTTATATCTTAATTACTTTCCTGTAGTTACGGATGTTTGCAGGGGGTTTAATCACAAGTATGTATTAGTCCTAGGAAGGGAGGTATGTTTGCACAGGTTCACCCACACAACACTTACAAACACCAAAGAAGAGTACTCAGCTATTTGAAGCGAAAGCACTTGACAGAATTCCCATGTGTCCTCGAGAACGTTTGGTCCTTATAAGTATTTCCACCGGCTTGTAATTTGCTAAGAAAGGATTGGGCCACTTTCTCCGTTTGTTCGTTACTTCTGTTACTTGCTCTTTGTTTTGTTGCCTTGTCAGAAAACCACTAAAAATACGTTTGCTAAGTATTCACAGGTATTTCCTGCTCTGTAGCACTATTCGGCACCTTCTGCTGCTCGTTGGGATCGACACTACTATTTATTGAAAGTACTACGATACACCCCCTATACTTGTGTGGCATCCCCCTATTCTGGTGGGCACCTTTGAATCGTTTCTATGCGGGTTTGGCGGGAATCGCTGAAACTTGCATAGGGCCGATTTGAGGGTGTTACAACTTGTGGGTCATCAAGACTATTTTCTGGCGCCGTTGCTGGGGAGTGAAGCGCTATTGAAGAGTGGAACTGGTAAGAGAAACTTTTACTGTGAGTATTGCTCTTGTTACTGCTTGTTACTTTGTTTCCAATATGGATAACCCACTTGGTTTTCTGTTTGGGAAAACTACTACCACTGCTAGGGTAGTAGATGAACCACCTCCTGTTGAGATAGATCCTTTTAAGATACCTACAAGTATTGTTAATCGTGTTATGGATAATTATTATTTGGGGGATGGAACTGTCCATCCGGTGATCACTTGTTTTTATCCATGAATTATGCGGGTTGTTTAAGTGTGCATTTATCACAACCGAACAGGTGAAGAAGAAGCTACTCTCCATATCCTTGAAAGGGAGAGCTGAAGAATGGTATAAGCTCCTAAAGAATGGACAATCCATGGAATGGGAGGAGATGGCATCTCTCTTTTACTCTAAATTTTATCCTCCCAGTGAAATTCATAAGGATAGAAATCTTGTATATAAATTTTGGCCTCTTGATGGAGAGAGTACAGCTCAAGCTTGGGGGAGATTGAAGTTACTAATGCTTAAATGCCCTATTCATGAACTCCCTAACAATATTATTCTCAATAACTTTTATGCTAGGCTTTCTCTTCATGATATAGAATTACTAGATGCTTCTTGTGTTGGATCATTCACACGTATGAAGGAAGAAGCTAAATGGGATCTCTTAAACCGTATTCAAGATAACACTGAGGCTTGGGAGAATGACAAAGGAAGAAAGTCAGGTATAAACTATGATTATGAATGCATTAAATCTTTTATGGGAACTGATGACTTCCATGATATTAGCAATGAGTTTGGTCTTGATTCCCAAAGTATTGCCAACTGTTTTAAGGCCTTTGCCTCTTACATTGAAATTCCCAAGAAGCGGAATAAGTACCATGCTCCTTATAAAGATGTTGTTAATCAGGTTCCTGTTAGAAGTACTCAAGTTTGTACTACTAATCATATTGTGCATGAACCTCATGTTGAGAAAATTTCCCAGCTAAGGTAAAGGAGTATTCTATGATTATTAGTGCAAATAACAAAGGTATAATGAAAACTGTGGAGCCTGGTAAGCATTTGAGTGATGAACCTGTGGTAGCTATTGTGAAAGACACTGTCACTAGAAATATGGAGGATGAGCACATTGTCATCTATGAAGACGCTTCTAATATTATCTCTCATCCTAGTAAGGTTAGTAAAGCTAGTGTTCCTATGCTTTCTGTTAAAATTGGTGATCATTGCTACTATGGTTTATGTGATATTGGTGCTAGTTCTAGTGCTATTTCTTAAGAGCTTTACAGGGAAATTATGCATGAGATTGGTCCTTGCGAGCTTGAGGAAATTGATGTGGTTATCCACCTTGCTAATAAGGAAACCATTTTCCCCATTGGCATTGTAAGAGATGTGGAGGTTCTCTGCGGTAAGATTAAGTATCTTGCTAATTTTCTAGTGCTTAATTCAGCAACTAGCAAATCTTGTCCTATCATTTTTGGTAGACCTTTCTTGAACACTTGTGGAGCTATTATTGATTGTAAGAAGGAAAATTTTTTAACTAAGTTTGATGGAGATTCTTATGAGTTTAACTTTTCCAAATTTACTAAAGCTCCCTGTGAAAACAGCTTGCCGAATAAAGATTTCAGGATGGAACAACTTGCTTCTATTGATCCAGTCTATGACCTTGGACATCTTTTTGATGACTGTAAGTATGCTTATTCTGATGATAAAGTTGTTTCCAGTGAGAGTTATATTGTCAACTTTATTGAAAGTGCTACTGAAAGTTATTTTGATAGAGGGAAACATGGTTTTATGCATCTCAATGATGTTAAGTTTCCCCGTTTTATGTTGAAAGCTTTGAAGTTGCATTTGTTTTGTCTTCCTATGCTAGTGGCTATTTGTTTCAAAAATTCGTTTTCTCATGATACCCCTATGCATAGGAAGTGGGTTAGACTCAAATGTGTTGGTTATTTGCTTCTTGATGCTCTCTTTCACTTCATATATATATATATATATATATATATATATATATATATATATATATATCCTATGTGAGCATCTTTGGAAGTTTCAAGCCTAACTTAAAGGCATTAAAGAAAAGTACTTGTTGGGAGATAACCCAAGAGTTTTGTCGAGTCTTGGAAGTTATTACCTCAGTAATAACCGCTCCTTATCCTTTTTGTTTTGGTTTTTGTGTCAAGTCCAACTACTTTTGTGAGGTAGAGGAGTTGTGTAAAGTGGCTGTCCTGGGACAGATTTTTGTGTTGTATAGTAAAAATTCGTGCGGGAGCTCGGTACTTTGGATGGAGCTGCATTTTTCTGAGATTGTTATACAGGTTGTTACCCAACTTTCATCAGTTCTGAAGTTTTTGATTTGACCAACAGAAGGTCTTTGAAAAAATCAATATTTACCTGCTGGTCTGTTTTGACAGATTTCTGCCGTCATTTGCATTTGCCTCTTACAGAAGCTTTTATTTTGATGGGTTTACAGTTGAAGGGTGTACCAAAGGTTTATTGTTTTTGCTGACACTAATGTTGTCATTGAGTTTTTGCAAAGTTTTTGCAAAGTTTTTGTATGAAGGAAATTCTCAAGAGAAAGAGAAAATGAATCTGCAGAGTTCGTCTTTGAATAGGTAAAAGTGGTGAAAACAGAAGGTTCGTGAAACCCTAATCTTATTATATTTTTGATGTTTTTAATACATAAGGGAAGTTACGAGATGAAATTGAAGAAGAAACGGAGACCGGGGTGGACAAACCCACCCCAGGCATGGGCCCAGCCTGGCCACGCCTGAGGGGAGTGTCCCCCTCCCCCCCCCCCCCCCCGAACTCCATCTCCGCCTCGTTTTCGTGTCAAAACCTTCCTTATGCATTGAAACTTAGTAATATATACCCCCCCCCCGGGTTCCCCGAGGTTCGTGCATCGTGTTCTCGTTGTGTTTTGGTTTCGATCTGTTTCTGTCAGGAAATCTTCTCAAGTTTAGAGCACCATGGCCTCCGCCGACGACAAAGGCAAGAAGCCCGAGGAAGAAGAACCTCAAGTCCCCAAGGAGGAGGAGATTTCGGTAGGGTATGAAGGTGACATGGAGGAGGACAAGCAACCGGACACCCGCGCTACAGTCGCAAGCATTGGTTTGGTGGAAAACCCTGTCAAGCTTAATAGGACAGCACAGATGTCTACAGGAGGGAAACCTCCACGTCGCTTCTATAATCCATGGTCATCTCCTCCACGTAACAAAAGACCCTGCCATGCACTTATACATGAATATCAATATCAACATGTGCCCAAAGGGAATTTTCCCTCAGTTTGGTATATGCCTCATTCTAACAATGCAGAGAAGGATCATGCTAAGGATGAAGAGTGGGGAAAGAATAACAAAAGCTGGGATTCTCGGACTAACATGATCATGAAGCGTATAGCGCAAAACTCGGAGCTAATCCGTACTCTTACTTTTGATTTCGAGGAGTTGAGGAAACTTATTGAGGAGCTTATCAAGAGAACACCACCACCACCAAAGGAGTAATTCGTCATCAGATTTGGCATCCCCTTGGCTTATTCCAAGCTTGGGGGAGTGTCGCGGTGTCACCACCATTATCTTTTATAGTTTACCTTTTTAGTGGATTCATATTTGTGGTAGAGAGGTTATCTTATAGTTTGGTTTGCATGTGGAAGTATCTCTCCTTTAATTGATTATCTATGTATCCCTTGGTGCGAGTGCCTTTATTGGAATATTAATGAGAAGTCTCATCTCTTACTTTTTGCACTTCTTATTTTAGTTTGCAATCTCTATTATATGATGGATCTTGTTGTTCATTATTGGCACCACTTTGGGATCATCAAGTGGATCTAAATTGGTTTTGGAAAACCGAGTTCTGGTCAGTGGCATTAGTTTGAAAGAAAAAGAAAGAAAGAAAAGGCTTACAGGTATTTTGTATCATTTGTTTTCTTTCTTGTTGTCTCATAAGCTTAGTATTATTTATTTAAGATTCTTTTGTGTCTTCAAGGAAGATTGCATATTTGGCTTTATTACTTGTATGTTTGCTTGTTTCTTTCAACTCTCTTTCTTCCTACCCAGCCTTGCTAGCCAAAAACCTGTTTTGAGAAGAAATACTTCTCATGTTTCCAAAATCCTTTGAACCCAAAACTTTTGCCACTTGTGTCCACCATATCTACCTAATACCTTTTGCTATTCCAAGCAAATTCTCAAGCTTTATCTATCTTTCGAATTAAAAAGTATTTTGTTATGTGAAAACTAGTTAGTAAAGCTCCCACAAACTTGATGGCACACTTTATTTCCTTGCACCTAATAGACTTGAACCATTGTGAACATCGAAGTTGTATATGCTTGCATCTATACGTTGGAATTAGCAGAACCGTGCTGTCACGGGGAACATTTTCAACATTGCACTTGTACTCTGTACACAGTTGATATCGTGCTCTTTTGTCTATGGATTTCAATGGTGTGAAATAAAGAGGGAACTTGTAAGTCCATGGAGTCTGTATTCTGTGTTAGATAAACGCTTGGGCTGCTAGCCTAAGCCATGCCTAATCATGGTGGAAACTTGCAGCATCACCATAGTGAGTCATCTATGAAGCATCCTCAATAAAAGCTATGCACATAGTAAATAAAAATATCGCTGAGATGCTTATTGTCTGCTTGCCTTGTCATTTTGGTTATGGGAAAGCTCCTGTACCATGCCAAGAACTTACAATGCCAAGAACTTACCTGGCCCAAAGTTGAGTATGCATGAGGAGTGGCCCTCATATTCAAGGGACATGAGATTGCCAACTTATATTTCGTCAAGCATATACTCCATCTTTGTTCACTTTAACCTTAATAATCTCAAGATGCTTATGATAGGGGAAATGAGGGCTCAAAGCTAGTTAGTACCATAATCTTTTGAAAGCTCTTTATAACTTGTAATCCCTGCTACCCTCTAAGAAGGTACCTTTCTCCTAGTTACCAAGTTGAGTCAGTAAACCTACTTCCTCTCTATCTTCAGCAAGCATTTGAGTTGTTGTGTTTCAAGCATTCATATGGTGATTTATTCAATCATGTTCTCTATCTTCCTTGTTTGCACAAAACTCTTATCTATTGAGTATTACTTTGAAAGCCTTCACTTGTGAAAACCTTTTTGAGCAAAGAGTGCTCCTATTTTGAAACTTCCACAAAAAGCTTTTGTGAAACTGTTTGCCACGTGTTCTCTGACCAAGAACAAGTTTTCCAATTCCAATTATGATTTATCGTTATGCATCTCTTTTGTGACTGTTGTACTTGGTTGCAAGCTAAGTTATATAATGTTGAGTTGCTTTCTTCTATGAGTTGTGCAATGGTAAGTGTGATGCTTCTTGTTCGTATTCTTTTATCGACACTTCACTCCATAAACCTGTGGACATGTTTACTGAGCTCAGTTTTCGCTTGGGGACAAGCAAAGTCTAAACTTGGGGGAGTTGATACGCCCAATTTGCATCACCATTCTATATCATAATTTACCTCTATTCATTGATATTTGTCTTATTATGAGGTAGTACTTATGGCTTTTCATCTGTTTATGCATGTTGGATAATTCTTCGAGGATGGACTGTCGGAGTCTGGATTCTGATGGAAAAGAAGGCGTTTCGGTACAATTTCGCGAAGATCAGAAAAATACCAGAAAATATGGAAACATATTATTTTACCAGAAGACGAAGGAAGCTAGAAGGAGGGACGAAGAGGGGCCTCAGGGGGCCCACACCCCCTAGGCGCGGGCCAACCTGACCCCGCGCCTAGGGAAGGTGTGGCCCACCTGCCCGGCCTCCGACTCCGCCCCTTCGCCTATATCTTCCCTTTGAAACCCTAAGCCTCGAGGGGCGACCACAGATAGATTTCCGCCGCCTCTGGGGGGCGGAAAACACCAAGAGAGAAAGATCTCTCCGGCTGACAGATTTCTGCCAGGGGAATTCCTTCCCGGAGAAGGGAGACCATCGCCATCAACATCGTCATCAAGCTAGGCTTCATCGGGATCATCCACACCATCATCTCCACCAGCACCATAATCACCACTCCGTCCCTCTGTAACAATTGTGTTGGATATTGCTTTAGTTCTTACGGGAACTTTCCTGGTGTTAATTACTATTGTAGTTGATGCTTGTGAGTGGAACCATTGGATTATTGTTTATGTTTAGATTCTTATCCATTATCATATTATCTTTGAACTTGATCCATATGATGTCTTGTGAGTAGTTCGTTTAGTTCTTGAGGACATGGGAGAAGTCATGTTGTTAGTAGTGAATATGTGATGAGTTATTATTCAATGGTTTAGTATTTAAGTTGTGGTGCTATTCTTCTAGTGGTGTCATGTGAACGTCGACTACATGACACTTCACCATTTATGGGCCTAGGGGGATGCATTGTGTATTTGGCTACTAATTATGGGGTTGCTGGAGTGATAGAAACCTGAACCCCCGTTAGGACACCTTTGCACAAGGGAGCGTAGGATCTTAGAGTTTAAGGCTATGGTTAGATTTATATCTTAATTACTTTCCTGTAGTTACGGATGTTTGTAGGGGGTTTAATCACAAGTATGTATTAGTCCTAGGAAGGGAGGTATGTTAGCACAGGTTCACCCACACAACACTTACAACACCAAAGAAGAGTACTTAGCTATTTGAAGCGAAGGCACTTGATAGAATTCCCATGTGTCCTCGAGAATGTTTGGTCCTTATAAGTATTTCCACCGGCTTGTCCTTTGCTAAGAAAGGATTGGGCCACTTGCTCCGTTTGTTCGTTACTTTTGTTACTTGCTCTTTGTTTTGTTGCCTTGTCAGAAAACCACTAAAAATCCGTTTGCTAAGTATTCACAGGGATTTCCTACTACATACCACTGTTCAGCACCTTCTGCTACTCGTTGGGATCGACACTCCTATTTATCGAAAGAACTACGATACACCCCCTATACTTGTGGGTCATCACTACCCAGCCTTGCTAGCCAAAAACCTGTTTTGAGAAGGCATACTTCTCATGTTTCCAAATCCGTTTTAACCAAATCATTTGCCATTTGTGTCCACTATATCTACCTAGTAGAATTTTTCTTATTCCAACCAAATTCTCAAGCTTCATCTATCTTTCAAATTAAAAATTATTTTGTTATGTGAAAACTAGTTAGTAAAGCTCTCACGAACTTGATGACACGCCTTATTTCCTTGCCCCTAATAGACTTGAACCATTGTGTCATCGAAGTTGTATATGCTTGCATCTATACATTGGAATTAGCAGAACCGTGCTGTCACGGGGAATGCTTTCAACATTGCACTTGTACCTTGTACACAGTTGATATCGTGCTCTTTTGTCTGTGGATGTCGACATGTGAAATAAAGAGGGAACTTGTAAGTCCATGGAGTCTGTATTTTGTGTTAGAGAAATGCCTGTGCCGCTAGCCTAAGCCATGCCTAATCATGGTGGAAATTTATAGCATCACCATAGTGAGCCATCTATGAAGCATCCTCAATAAAAAAAGCTATGCATATAGTAAATAAAAAGATCGCTGAGATGCTCATTGTCTGCTTGCCTTGTCATTTTGGTTATGGGAAAGCTCCCGTACCATGTGCAAGGGGTACCCCATTGGCGGTTCTCTATGATACGCATGTACTTACAATGACAAGAACTTACCGGTAACTGAAGTTGAGTAGCATGAGGAGTGGCCCTCGTATTCAAGGGACATGAGATTGCCAACTTATATTTCGTCAATCATATACTCCATCTTTGTGCACTTTAACCTTAATCATCTCAAGATGCCTATGATAGGGGCAATGAGGGCTCAAAGCTAGTAAGTACCATAATCTTTTGGAACCTCTTTATGACTTGTAATCCCTGCTACCCTCTATGAAGGGACTTTTCTCCTACTTCCAAGTTGAGTCAGTAAACCTACTTCCTCTCTATCTCCAGCAAGCATTTGAGTTGTTATGTTTCAAGCATTCATATGGTGATTTATTCAATCATGTTCTCAATCTTCCTTGTTTGCACAAAACTCTTATCTATTGAGTATTACTTTGTAAGCCTTCATTGAAAAACCTTTTTGAGCAAAGAGTGCTCCTGTTGAAAAAACTTCTACAAAAAAGCTTTTTGTGAAACTGTTTACCAGGTGTTCTCTGACCAAAAAGAAGTTTTCCGATTCCAATTATGATTTATCTTTATGCATCTCTATTGTGACTATTGTACTTGGTTGCAAGCTAAGTTATATAATGGTGAGTTACTTTCTTCTATGAGTTGTGTAATGGTAAGTGTGATGCTTCTTGTTCGTATTCTTTTATCAAGACTTCACTCCATAAACCTATGGACATGTTTACTGAGCTTAGTTTTCGCTTGGGGACAAGCGAAGGGCTAAGCTTGGGGGAGTTGATACGCCTAATTTGCATCACCATTCTATATCATAATCTACCTCTATTCATTGATATTTGTCTTATTATGAGGTATTACTTATAGCTTTTCATATATTTATGCATGTTGGATGATTTTTGGAGGATGGACTCCCGGAGTCTGGATTCTGATGGAAAAAGAGGCGTTTTGATGCAATTTCTCAAAGATCAGAAAAATACCAGAAAAATACGGGAAAATTATATTTTTCCAGGAGATTGAGGAAGCCAGAAGGAGGGACGAAGAAGGGCCGTAGGGGGCCCATACCCCCCTAGGCGGGGGTCATCCTGGGCCACGCCTAGGGCAGGTGTGTCCCACCTGCCCGGCCTCCGACTCCACCCTTTCGCGTATATCTTCCCTACGGAACCCTAACACCAGGGAGGCGACCACGGATAGATTTCTGCCTCCTCTGCGGGGCGGAAAACACCAAGAGAGAAAGATCTCTCCGGCAGACAGATTTCTGCTGGGGAAATTCCTTCCCCGAGAGGGGAGATTGTTGCCATCAACACAATCGTCAATCTAGGCTTCAACGGGATCATCATCATCCACACCATCATCTCCACTAGAACCATCATCACCACTCCGTCCCGCTGTAACAATTGTGTTGGATATTGCTTTAGTTCTTAGGGAAAACTTTCCCGGTGTTAATTACTATTGTAGTTGATGCTTGTGAGTGGAACCATTGGAATATTGTTTATGTTCAGATTGTTATCCATTATCATATCATCTTTGATCTTGATCCATATGATGTCTCGTGAGTAGTTCGTTTAGTTCTTGAGGACATGGGAGAAGTCATGTTGTTAGTAGTGGATTTGTGTTGAGTTATTATTCAATGGTTTAGTATTTAAGTTGTGGTGTTATTCTTCTAGTGGTGTCATGTGAACGTCGACTACATGATACTTCACCATTTATGGGCCTAGGTGAATGCATTGTATATTTGGCTACTAATTGCGGGGTTGCCAGAGTGACAGAAACCTGAACCTCCGTTAGGACACCTTTGCACAAGGGAGTGTAGGATCTCAGAGTTTAAGGCTATGGTTAGATTTATATCTTAATTACTTTCCTGTAGTTACGGATGTTTGCAGGGGGTTTAATCACAAGTATGTATTAGTCCAAGTAAGGTCGGTACATTAGCACATGTTCACCCACACAACACTTACAACACCAAAGAAGAGTACTCCTCTATTTGAAGCGAAAACACTTGACAGAATTCCCATGTGTCCTCGAGAACGCTTGGTCCTTATAAGTATTTCCACCGGCTTGTCCTTTGTTAAGAAAATGATTGGGCCACTTACTGCATTTGTTCTTTATTACTTGCTTCTTGTTTTGTTGCCTTATCAGAAACCACTAAAAATCCGTTTGCTAAGTATTCACAGGGATTTCCTGCTCCATACCACTGTTCAGCACCTTCTGCTCTTCGTTGGGATCGACACTCCTATTTATCGAAAGTACTACGATACACCCCCTATACTTGTGGGTCATTAGTGGCATAATCTAATTGGTTGCACGAGCCGAGTGGATGACGATGTGACGCTGACCGGCCAGTAGTCAGACGCGAGTCAACACATGATACAGGCCGTTGGTTTCAGATCTACTGGCTGGAGCAAGGTGGACGTGTGCTCACCGGCGATGACAACGGAAAGCCGCGGCGGATGGTGGCGGTCGTGGTCCCAGGCGATGTTCTGGTTGTCTCCAGGATCGGCGAGGTAGTCCACGTGACGCGGGCGACGGTGGCGAGATCCCTGGTGGCCTCTTCGAGGTGGATAGCTTCCTCGAGCAACGGCAAAACGCGGTTGGAGCATTGTGGCGATGTTGGTGCTCCGGCTGTCCATCGTGCACGTTCTGGGGCTCCTGCGGGGGAGATAAGGGGTCAGGGCGAGGCGGCGGAACGAGGCGAAGAGCTTTAGGGGAAAACGGGTGCAGAGAGGTCGAGAACCGCAAGGTCACGCTCGATCTTGGGCGGCCGACGGTGGCGCGATCACGAGCTCGCGATGGGGTGCTAGGGTTCGTATTTGGCAAGAAAAACGAGAGGGGTGCGGCGCAGAGGAATTTATAGGGGTCGATCCAGTGTATAAATTTGCGAAAAACAAACGGAAATCAATGGAAAAATCGCGGATTCGGTTCGGGGTTGGAGGCGTGTCCCGTGCGGGTTGAGTTCCTGGCTAGGGAAGAAGATGAGCGGTAGGCCCCACTTGTCAGAGAGAGAGAGGGGCAGCCGACTAGGGCTGCGCTGCTGTGGGCCGCTGGCAGGCTTCGCACGCTGCCGCTGCTGCTTTAGCTGTTACGTGTGCTGGTAGAGAAGAGGAGAGAAGGGGCGGTAGAGAAGAGGCAAGCCGGGTGGGCTGGTTGGCCTGGCCGGGTAGGTTTTCTTTTTTTTTGTTTCTTTTATTCCTTTTCTTTCTCTAGTTTTCCTCATATCTTGTGAATCAAGGCTCGAAATGAGGTCAAACTTTTTTTGTAAAATTTTCTAAAATTCAACACAATATTTTAGGACTACTAGGAAACTTGTACCTGTCCATCCAAAACATTCAAACAATAGGTTTTATTTAGAAACCCTAATAGATGCATAAAGGAATTTTTTTAAATAGGGTTTTTCACAAAAGGATTTTGAATTGGGAATTTTTGCAAGAAGCCATGATGCAATGCCTATGAATACAATGTAATTCCCATATCTAAAATCTGGGATGTTACACTTAAGGGCCAGGAAATTCATTGTGATCTGCGAGTCTGCCCGGCAGGGTCCAATCCTAACCCGTAACTTGATCGTGTTACAATACTTATATTGGTATGTCCATCATATCATTCACCTAATGGCATGATCTCATTATCAATTGACATAAATTTTTATGATCAGAAAACCTTAATCATTAGTTGACCAATGGATTGAATATAGGCTACAAGAAACTTTATTTGTTTACATAACGCATGTGTACCAATATTTCATATTGATACGCTTATAGCATGGCACAAAACCTATTATGAACTAATGAGATATAATTAATAAACATACTTTATTATTTGTTTTTAGGACATATCTCCAACATATATGTGTGACGTTGATGACCTTCTATAGAAATTTGTTCGTTGAATTTGTTCGTTGGCTCTGACGGTTTGTCACTAGTTATGAACAGACAAAGTACGATGCTGATTAGATTAAAATGGAAATCTTGCTAAGTTGACATTGCTTGTGACAACGTGTGAGCGTGCGAACAATCGTGTGGAGATTGCTATTACCTGTCGTACTAGACCATAATAGCGCGTGTTGCCACGCCCGTCCGTTTTCCCAGTAAAACGATAGAAACTTATGTATTATCAGGAAAGAACTTTCAACCGCCAAGTAATGAAATAAGGATCCAGTACTATTTTATAGTAAATTGAATAAGGAAGCAAATTAAATATTAGAATGGACCAACAATTTTTTGGCAGTGTTTGGTAGGTTTAAGAGGGAGCGCATCGAAATAAAGCAATGAATCAAAATATGGCCAGATACTTAAAAAAGTGAGAATACTTAAATTATGTTGCATGATGCTATCACACAGTATAAGAGTAAGAGAAAATTTACCAAATTGGATGGAAAGATAGCAAGACTTGAAATCTTATCCTACTTCCACGGTTTCACTAGAAGATCATGCTTATCCTGTAAAATGGTAAGAATTTAGCCAAACAAAGAGTATGACACTGAATTAAGAATAATTCAACTTAATAGAGGTGACATGCAGCTGACTAAGATTGAGCATACGACAACATAATCCTGCTTCCGTGTATCTCCACACTCTTAATGAATGTCAACAAGATAGTTATTCTATTGCTTGCTTCATGGACAGAGCTTACAATTTACAATACTCTATCCAGTTAGAAGCACAAATAAAATAAATTTACTCCCTCCGATCTAAATTAATTGACTCAAATTTGTCTAGATTCGAGCGTTACCTCCTGATTCAGTTAGATCAATTTCTACCAAAATGTTCTCCTTCAGCATTCCGTTCGAACAGATCTGATTGGTTGGTGGAATCATTAATTCAGTGGCAACACTATACAAATGTGGTTCCTAAAAGAGCAATTTGGCAGCAGACTGCAAACACCTACTTCCTGGAGCAGGTAATGTAAAAGGAAGTTGTTCTCAGTTTAAACTTGTCCAGTACAGTTTAGAAAACATCCAGACTAAGGTAAATCGAATATGTATGTGAGATCCTCAATCCTCGCGCATGGCCGTCCTCTGCTACTCTTCACCGCCACCACGAAACCATATTTCTACCACCTCCTGTTGTCCACGAAAATTGAAGGTGAAAGGAAAGACAATAAATACAGAGGGAGCGGAGTGGTGCCACATAACTAACCTTCTAATGGGAGGCGCTTCACCGCCGCCGTCGTCGCCGCTACCACCGGACTGGAGCTAAGGTTTTGGAGGACGAGCTGCCTCCCATCTCTGCCCCGTCGCATCGCCCGGCGAGATCCCTTGGCGAATCAGCCGTGTCGGCTGGCAACGAAGAGGCGCATATCCCGGAAGCAAAGCCTTCTCTTGTATCCCGCTTGAAAGGCCTAGTTGGCCCATGTTACCAAAGGTCGTCCAAGTAAATCTTCAGAGAAGCAGCCCAGTTAGAAGCACAAATAAAATAAATTTACTCCCTCCGATCTAAATTAATGTTGGGAATATGCCCTAGAGGCAATCTTGTATGATGAGATTTCCCATTGTATTCATAAAGATATTAAGTTGTCCTTGTATAAACATCTAATGTGTATCATTGCATATGTGATTCGATTGTGGAACTATACATTCATGTTATTTGTACTAAATATCCTTGGTCATTGAGGTTGTGCTGGACACACAACTTAGACCAATGTGAAAGTTGGCTTGATGACTCGGTTCCACTTGTCATGGGCATGGAGATGCTATTCCAACTTACACAGTTTCGGCTAAAGAGTTTAGCTAGTCAGATTGACCCATATTGAGGTACAACGAACAAATTGTCATTTGTATATCTCAATTAATGTAATCCTTAGACCTGAGGTTATTGCATAGTCCGAGTTGAGGATCACCAACTTAGGTTCTGTCAAACGCTGATTCGTAACTAGGCAGTTATAAAGGCAGAGTTCGGTTCGACTGAGAATCAAGCTGCGTGATGTGAATAACCAAGATGAGATTTTGCCCCTCCACTTGGAGAGATATTCTTTGGGCCCTCTCGTGAGATATGATTCGGAAAGCATGGCCATGCACGACTCAGTTAAGTGTTAACCGAGGCGATCGACTAAGAGTTAGTCGGGTAAATCACTTATCTCGGATCGAGAAGAAAGTCGGACTATTTAAGGGATGACAAATATTCGCCTATAGTCTGACAAGGTATATCGTGAGGCAAAAGGGACTCGGACGTAAGTCACATTGGAAAGGCAAGTCGTCATGACTCTTTGGTACTTGGGAGTCGGCACGTTCTGCTAGGAGCCGCTACCGACTGATCGATTAGGAGTCGGACTCTAATCGTGTCCAAGTAGCCATGAGCCTGCGAGGTCACACACTTAAGAGCAGGAGCAAATTCGGATTGGATCTGAACCAGTAATCTGGTTGGGTTGGACCCAAGCCGAATTAGGACTGAGTTAGTGAGTTGGACTCACGGTGACTAATATTATATGGGCTTTAGTGAATGGGCCCCGCGAGCAGAGCCCACGTTTACTCCCTATATATAGTGGAGCACACCAACGCTGAAGGGTTAATGGTTGTTCGGTTAGGTCATTCCATGTGTTAGAAAACCTAGATTCACACCAGTCCTGCCGCTGTAATGAATCTAGCAGTTCGCTGTCGGTGCTCCTCCTTGCACGTGCGGATACCAGCAGAGGTGCTGTACGATCAGCACCAGGACGATTGGATCGTGAGGACTGCACTGCATCAACTGACGCGCTTCATCAATAATCTGCAACTGCACGTCTAGTGGTAAACCTCGTGGACTTCTACCTCAGCTAGATCTTGGGATCACCACGTTAGAGGAAAATTTTTGTTTTATCTCTGCGTGACCCAACAGTGGTATTAGAGCGATAGCTTCTGGTTTTAGGCTCGAGATCGCGCATATGTGATATGCCGTTGGCTGTAGATGAGATCTATGTGCTGATTGGTGGTCGATCTATGAGATAGATCGGTTTTGTACGAGGTTGATTGGATCAACTGTACTCGGGGAATGGTAGATCTGATTTCCGTGATCATACTGCTGAGGTCGTGGAACGACATACCCCTACCGGTCGGCTTCCGCCATTGGGGTAGACTGTGACACGTAAATCTAGATGCGGTGATCGAAGATCAAAGAGTTTGATCGAGTCGGAACGATGGTCGGAATCCATGTTCGGATCGTAGATGAGATCTACGTTTTCGGAAAAATCGTCGGGCGCTGCCCGCACCCGCGAGGGGCGCTGCCCCTTCGATCCCCGCCCTCTATCCGACTAGCGGGACCGCCGGCTTCGCCCTGTCGTAGCGCCTTAGATGTCATTGCGAGTTTCACAACACCGGTAGATATGGTATCTATGCATAACTTGTTTTTGCATAAAGTTGTGAATGGTATGGTTCATGTGCATGTGATGTATGTGTGTAATCCATACGTGATCTGCGAATCACGGTTTTTGTCAGCCGGCTGGAGCCTAGGCGCTGTCATTTTATTGTATATCGACCTACGTGTCGGATTCTCTATGTAATTTACTTTACTAAGCTAGTGTAGCTGTTTGGAGAACCCGGAAGGCATGCAAGGCGTTGTACATGTCGGCGACATGGAGTAAGACGGCAAGTGACAAGAGTTGGCACGAGTCGGATTACAGGCTTTGTGGAGATGGAGATCGCCATGAAGAGAGACATACCATTTCACATTATAATTGCTTTATTTTGTGTTATTGTTATGTCTCTGTTTTACCTCTATTAGACAGTCGGTAAAATTTAATCCCTCAAAGAAGGTCTAGTCGGTTTTCCCGCCAGTGTTTGCACCATCACAAGTCGGATTTTTTTGGTAGTGGGCTCATAAAATTGAGGTGCTGCCAATTCTTTCCGACTATGTGGGTTCGAGTCGGAATCTTACTGCGGAAACACTCGGTAAGCTAGACGGGTCTATCACAATGGTTTTGGGGCTCGGGGAAAAGTCGGATGGGAGCAGGGGCATGTGATGCCACCCGTCCAACAGGAGTCGTATGAGATACGATTGACAAGGAGTTGTCTACCTAGATCACTTGGAGGCTAGCGGTGATGCTAAAGCTCACTAGCCGACTTGCTTATTTAGGGTCCTGAATCACTTAGTAACCATCGGAGGGGTGTTGGTTCTAATGGGAGCATAAAATATTAAAATGTTTAATATGCTTGCTCTTTTATGAATACATGTCTTAAGTGTTTTGCATATTTTCTGTTGTAGATCATGGCACCTAGTAGCAGTCACTCTCAAATATGCGGTTTTGCATTAAGAACCATTCTTGAGAAATATAAACTGAATGACACTAATTTTACCAACTGGTATCGAAATCTGAGAATTGTTCTCAAACAAGAAAAGAAGGACCATGTCCTAGACAACCCACTTCCAGATGAGCCAAATGAGAATGCGACTGTCGCTGCCACCAATGCCTACCGTCGGGCTAAGGATGAGTCCACTGATATTAGCTGTCTTATGTTTGCTCACATGGAACCGGACTTGCAAAAGCAGTTCGAGCATGTTGAGGCCTACGATATGATCGAAAGCCTCAAAAGTATGTTCCAGGCTGCGAAGACTGAGAGGTATCAAGTCTCTCAGGCTTTGCTGAGTTGCAAGCTTAAGTATGGTGATCCACTGAGTCCGCATGTGATCAAGATGGTTGGTTACGTGCAGTCTCTGGAGAGGCTTGGCTACCCCATTAGCGAAGAGTTCGCTACGGATATAATTCTGAACTCTCTTCCTAATGCATATGGGCAGTTCATTTCGAACTACCACATGCATGGTATGGATAAGAAGCTCACTGAATTGCATGGGATGCTCAAGCAGGCAGAGGCGGATCTCAAGAAGGGCGCTAGTCAAGTGTTGATGGTGCAGAATAAGGCTAAGTTCAAGAAGAGTTCTTGGACTAAGAAGAAGGCTAAGTCAGGAGGAAAGCAGGCTCATGACCCGGTCCCAAGCGCTTCCTCAGGGACTAACCCATCTCCTTCAGCCGGATCCACTTGCTTCTATTGCAAGGCGGATGGCCACTGGAAGAGGAACTGCAGCAAGTATTTGGCCGACAAAGCCAAGAGTGGAGGTATGACTTCCGACTCAGGTACACTTGTTTGCAATGTTATAGACATATATCTTGCTGATGCACCTAATAGTTCTTGGGTATATGATACCGGATCAGTTATTCACATCTGCAACTCGTTGCAGGGACTGGTAAGAACTAGGAGCGTAACAAGAGGCGAGGTTGATATTCGAGTCGGCAACAAAGAAAGAGTTGCTGCGTTGGAAGTCAGCACGATGCAACTTCATTTACCTTCCATATTCATTATGAAACTGAATAAATTGTTATTATGTTCCAGTGCTCAGTCGAAACATTATTTCTGCTTCATGTTTGATGAGGCAAGGCTATGAGTCGAATATCAAGAATAATGGTTGTTCTTTGTATTTGAATGATATGTTTCACGGCTTTGCACCTGTCCAGGACGGGTTATTTATTTTGAATCTTGATGGTGAGTCGGTTTATAACATAAATGTTAAAAGGTTGAAACCAAATGATCTGAATATGACTTACTTTTGGCACTGTCGGCTTGGTCATATAAGTTGGAAACGCATGCAGAAGCTCCATGATGATGGACTCCTAACTTCGTTCAACTTGGAGTCGTTCGATACATGCGAATCTTGCCTACTCGGCAAAATGACCAAGACACCTTTTGCAAAGAGATGCGAAAGGGCGTCCCACTTGTTGGGACTAGTACATAGTGATGTATGTGGACCAATGAGCACGACAGCCAGGGGTGGTTATGAGTACTTCATTACCTTCACTGATGATTTGAGTAGGTATGGATATATCTACTTGATGAAACATAAGTCGGAAGCCTTTGAAAAGTTCAAAGAATTCCAGAATGAAGCACAAAATCAACTCGGCAAGAAAATAAAGTTTCTTTGGTCAGACCGAGGAGGCGAGTACATGAGCCATGAGTTTGATGACCATCTGAAAAGTTGTGGAATAGTTCCTCAACTTACTCCGCCAGGAACGCCACAAAGGAATGGTGTTTCAGAAAGGCGGAATCGGACCTTGTTGGACATGTTACGATCAATGATGAGTCGGACAGATCTTCCTTTATCATTTTGGGGCTATTGTCTAGAAACAGCGGCGTTCACACTAAACAGAGTACCATCAAAATCGGTAGAGAAGACACCGAATGAGATGTGGACAGGCAAAAGGCCGAGTTTGTCTTTTCTTAAGATTTGGGGTTGTGAAGCATTTGTCAAGCAACTTCAGTCGGACAAGCTTACAGCCAAGTCGGATAAGTGTATTTTCGTGGGGTATCCGAGGGAAACCTTGGGTTACTACTTCTACAACCGAGAAGAGGGCAAAGTGTTTGTCGCTCGGAACGGTGTCTTCCTTGAGAAAGAGTTCCTCAGTCGGGGAGCATGGTGTAGCTCGAAGAAATTCGAGAGGAACCGGCTAGTAGCGAGTTGTCAAAAACCTTGGAGGTTGAGCCGGTCGTGGCAGCTGAGCCGGCAGTAGCACCAGTACTACGAAGATCGGCAAGATTACGAAGTGTTCGTGATGTGTTACTGTTAGACAATGATGAGCCGGCAAATTATTCAGAAGCAATGGTGGGATCTGATTCCGATTCATGGCTTGGAGCCATGAGATCCGAGTTAAAGTCCATGGATGAAAATCAAGTACGGAACTTGGTTGATCTGCCAGATGGTGCAAGATCCGTCGAGTGCAAATGGGTCTTTAAGAATAAAACTGATATGGATGGAAATGTTTCCGTCTATACACGCCTTGTCGCGAAGGGGTTCCGAAAAGTTCAAGGAGTTGATTACGACGAAACTTTATCGCCCGTAGCGATGCTTAAATCAGTTCGGATAATGTTAGCTATAGCAGCCTATTTCGACTATGAGATATGGCAGATGGATGTCAAAACGGCTTTCCTTAATGGAAATTTAACCGAGGACGTGTATATGATACAACCCGAGGGTTTTGTCGATCCGGCTAATGCTGACAAGGTGTGCAAACTTTAGAAATCCATTTATGGGTTGAAGCAAGCATCTCGGAGTTGGAATATTCGCTTTGATGAGGTAGTCAAATCGTTTGGCTTCATCAAGAGTGATCATGATTCTTGTTTATACAAGAAGTTTAGTGGGAGCAAAGTAAACTTTCTAATCTTATATGTGGATGACATATTACTGATTGGAAATGATGTCCAAATGTTGCAAGAAACCAAGGAATCATTGGAAAAGAGTTTCTCAATGAAAGACTTGGGTCAGGCAACATACATCCTCGGAATCCGAATCTATAGAGATAGATCAAGGAGGCTCATTGGATTGAGTCAGAGTACTTATTTGGACAAAGTGTTAAAGAAGTTCAACATGGAATCGTCTAAGAAGGGGTTCTTACCGATGTCCCATGGTGTAAAACTTAGCAAGACTTAGTGTCCTTCGACAACTGATGAGCGAAGTCGGATGAGTGTGATTCCATATGCTTCTGCAGTCGGATCCATCATGTATGCCATGATTTGTACTAGGTCGGATGTTTCATATGCTCTAAGTGTGGTGAGCAGATAGCAGGCTGATCCTAGAGAAATCCACTGGACAGCGGCTAAAAATATCCTAAAGTACTTGACAAGGACTAAGGATATGTTCTTGGTTTATGGTGGTGAAGATGAACTCAGTGTAAAGGGTTACACGGATGCGAGTTATCTTACCGACTCTGATGATTCTCGTTCGCAATCCGGATACATGTTTATTATAAATGGAGGTGATGTGAGCTGGAAGAGTTCCAAGCAAGAGACTGTGTCTGCATCTACAACAGAGGCTGAGTATATTGCCGTCTCGGAGGCAGCAAAGGAAGCTGTTTGGATGAGGAATTTCCTCATGGATCTTGGTGAGGTTCAGGGCTCGTCCAATCTGTTAGACGTGTATTGTGACAACAATGGTGCTATTGCACAAGCCAAGGAACCTAGACAGCACCAGAAGAACAAGCACATACTCATGCGATACCACCTGATTCGCCAGTTCGTGGATTAGGGTGATATCAAGTTATGCAAGGTACACACGGATGCAAATATTGCGGATCCGTTGACAAAGCCGTTACCACAGCCGAAGCATGAGGCGCACCTGAGAGCCATGGGCATTAGATGCTTAGACATGTGATGTCGGAAGATTGACTCTAGTGCAAGTGGGAGACTGTTGGGAATATGCCCTAGAGGCAATCATGTATGATGAGATTTCCCATTGTATTCATAAAGATATTAAGTTGTCCTTGTATAAACATCTAATGTGTATCATTGAATATGTGATTCAATTGTGGAACTATACATGCATGTTGTTTGTACTAATATCCTTGGTCATTGAGGTTGTGCTGGACACACAACTTAGACCAATGTGAAAGTTAGCTTGATGACTCGGTTCCACTTGTCATGGGCATGGAGATGCTATTCCAACTTACACAGTTTCGGCTAAAGAGTTTAGCCAGTCGGATTGACCCATATTGAGGTACAACGAACAAGTTGTCATTTTTATATCTCAATCAATGTAATCCTTAGACCTAAGGCTATTGCATAGTCCGAGTTGAGGATCGTCGACTTAGGTTCTGTCAAACGTTGATCCGTAACTGGGCAGTTATAAAGGCAGAGTTCGGGTCGACTGAGAATCAAGCTGCGTGATGTGAATAACCAAGATGGGATTTTGCCCCTCCACTTGGAGAGATATTCTCTGGGCCCTCTCGTGAGATATGATTCGGAAAGCATGGACATGCACGACTCGGTTAAGTGTTAACCGAGGCGATCGACTAAGAGTTAGTCAGGTGAATCACTTATCTCGGATCGAGAAGAGAGTCGGACTATTTAAGGGATGACAAATATTCTCCTATAGTCTGACAAGGTATATCGTGAGGCAAAAGGGACTCGGACGTAAGTCGCATTGGAAAGGCAAGTCGTCATGACTCTTTGGTACTTGGGAGTCGGCACGTTCTACTAGGAGCCGCTACCGACTGATCGATTTGGAGATGGACTCTAATCGTGTCCAAGTAGCCATGAGCCTGCGGGGTCACACACTTAAGAGCGGGAGCAAGTTCGGATTGGATCTGAACCAGTAATCTGGTTGGGTTGGACCCAAGCCGGATTAGGACTGAGTTAGTGAGTTGGACTCACGGTGACTGATATTATATGGGCTTTAATGAATGGGCCGCGCGAGCAGAGCCCACGTTCACTTCCTATATATAGTGGAGCACACCAACCCTGAAGGGTTAATGGTTGTTCGGTTAGGTCATTCCATGTGTTGAAAACCCTAGATCCACAGCAGTCCTGCCGCCGTAACGAATCTAGCAGTTCGCCTCCGCTTCTCCTTGCATGTGTGGATACCAGCAGAGGTGATGTACGATCAGCACCAGGACGATTGGATCATGAGGACTACACTGCATCAACTGACGCGCTTCATCAGTAATCCGCAACTATGCGTCTAGTGATAAACCTCGTGGCCTTCTACCTCAGCTAGATCTTGGGATCACCACGTTAGAGGAAAAAAAATTATCTCTGCGTGGCCTAACAATTAATTGACTCGAATTTGTCTAGATCCGAGCGTTACCTCCTGATTCAGTTAGATCAATTTATACCAAAATGTTCTCCTTCAGCATTCCGTTCGAACAGATATTGTGGAACAATCTGATTGGTTGGTGGAATCATTAATTCAGTGGCAACACTATACAAATGTGGTTCCTAAAAGAGCAATTTGGCAGCAAACTGCAAACACCTACTTCCTGGAGCAGGTAATGTAAAAGGAAGTTGTTCTCAGTTTAAACTTGTCCAGTACAGTTTAGAAAACATCCAGACTAAGGTAAATCGAATATGTATTTGAGATCCTCAATCCTCGCGCGTGGCCGTCCTCTGCTACTCTTCACCGCCACCATGAAACCATATTTCGACCACCTCCTGTTGTCCACGAAAATTGAAGGTGAAAGGGAAGACAATAAATACAGAGGGAGCGGAGCGGTGCCACATAACTAACCTACTAATGGGAGGCGCTTCACCGCCGCCGTCGTCGCCGCTACCACCAGACTGGTGCTAAGGTTTTGGAGGACGAGCTACCTCCCATCTCTGCCCCGTCGCATCGCCCGGCAAGATCCCTTGGTGAATCTGCCGTGTCGGCTGGCAACAAAGAGGCGCATATCCCGAAAGCAAAGCCTTCTCTTGTATCCCGCTTGAAAGGCCCAGTTGGCCCATGTAACCAGAGGTCGTCCAAGTAAATCTTCAGAGAAGCAGACCTGTAATGATGGGCCGGACGGGACGTGCGGATGGCACACTTAAAAAAACCAGAACGAGGGGAACGGAAGATCTGGGACGTTCACAAGCATGATCCTACGCCTGCGGATGTCAAATTGCTGTGGTTGCTTGTAGGTGGTTCCATTTTACTGTTTCTTAATATGTACTCGTCTAGTATCCAATATGGCACCTTGCTAGAATTTTTTTGGTAGCCTTACTGTATATTTTTTTATTAATGATATAATGTTTACATGTTTACAATAACAAAATAAGAAGTCAATTAAGAATTATTTTATATCCAGTTTTTTATGGTAGATGCTTTCTAACCCTTTAAGCTATCCCTTCCAACCTTGTACTGAAGGAGACTCGTTCTTACTAGGTGGGCATACGCGCCTCGCCGCGTCGTCTACGGTCTATTTGGCAGAGTGTGGTAGGTGTGGTGTACTAGGTAACACATTTTGTTATGTTTGTGTTATCATAAATTAAATATATGAGCATGTGTGGGTTGAGTGTTTTAATAGGTAAACAAATATGTCATTTATGTGTTAGACATGTTTGAAACCGAGGGATCCGACACAGGAAACAGGCCCTTATTTCATATTGAAACTCAAAACCAACATAGGCGTACTAGTGTTTCTTCAAGTAAACAAAAAGGTGCATCGAGCAAAGTTCAAACAAAAATACATCAAGAAATAGACCAAGTTCAGTACCACAAGAAACTGACATGTTACATGATCAAGATAAAAAACTAATGATATAAAAAAAGCTAGCTTATGAAGATCACACGATAACCTTGTTCAACCGCCTCAAAATCGATGCTTGCAACTATTTGGATTGCAGAGCTCTAAGAGAAGACACAAATCTGTATTCAACACTTATAAATGTCTAGATTATTAAATGATTAGTTTAGACAATATAGACAACCAAATTACAAATATACTAATTCTATGCAGGAGTTATACTTGATATATTCCAAATTGTTCACTGGTTCAATAAAAATTAAAAGAGAAGATATGGTTGGATATTACCACGAATGTTTACATAAAATCAAGATCTAATATGTAATCAAGTTTGATAATTTCTGTACATTAAAATGAAAAAAATAGAAGTTACGACATTTGACCCACTTAGTCGATGGAACCCGCTTGTTCATTAATCAAAGAGCATGCTCTAAGCTAAGGGCACCGAAATTTTTGTTAACTCGTGTAGAAATTGTAGAACAACGTAGAACATCTTTCAATTTACACAAGCATCTCAAGTATTCTCGAGATATGCTAATATATTTAAAAGCAAATTTATTCGCAGAGCCTAAGAGAGGCCAAAATCATCTTATTCTGCTTTGTTTCAGGAATACATATAAGTTAATTATTGAAGTGACATGAAATGCGGCCGTTTCTTGCAAGGCACGACCATTTCTCGCCATATTAGCGCTCCATGATTTCCGTTCAGCGATTCTTCCATTCGGTTACTGTCGATTCCTGGTTCAGGACAATCGCTTTGTGTCGCGTCATCGCATGCCTCACGAGCCTTCTCCTTTTCAATTCCTTTTCCCGCCATTCGTCCTTGATTTTTTTAGTCAAAGCAGTAAAGATGATGTGACATCTTCGCGTAGTCCCCCATAGGAGTGTCTCTACCCGCATCACCCCCTCTCTCCCACCCCCACCATCCCACGCGCTTATCTCCTCCTTATCTTCCTCACCATCGACAAAGCGTGGCGGCGGACGGGTTCGCGAGGTCAGGGCGATGTTGAATCGATACTGGGCAAGTTTAAGGCGGGCAAGCAGAGGCGGTCGATGCTGGATGTGGGAGATAGACGAGAGACGGTGGCCTCGTGAGTGGAGGGGTGGAGGGAGCGGAGGTGAGAGGTAGAGCTCAGGAGTGGAGGGGCCTTCTCCGTCTCAATTCCTTTTTTTCCTCCATCCGTCCCTGATTTTTCCAGTCAAAGCAGTGAGGATGATACGACATCTTCATGTAGTCCTGCATAGGAGCGTCTCTACCCGTGTCGCCCCCTCTCTGTCTCACTCACCCCCACCGTCCCACGCACTCACCTCCTTCTTATCTTCCTCACCACCGGCAAAGCGTGGTGGCGGATGGGTGCATGAGGTCGGGGGCGATGTTGAATCGGTATTGGGCAGGTTCGAGGTAGGGAAGCAGAGGTAGCCGATGCTGGACGTGGGAGCTGGACGGGAGGCAGTGGCCTCGTGCATGGAGGGGCAGAGGGAGAGCTCAGGAGCGGAGGGGCCTTCTCCTTTTCAATTCATTTTTTCCGCCATCTGTCCCTGATTTTTCCAATCAAAGTGGTGAGGATGATGCGACATCTTCACATAGTCCCGCATAGGAGTGTCTCTACCCGCGCCTCCCCCTCTCTATCACCCCCACCGTCCCACGCGCTCACCTCCTCATTATCTTCCTCACCATCGGCAAAGCGTGGCGGCGGACGGGTGCGCGAGGTCAGGGGCAATGTTGAGTCGGTACTGGGCAGGTTTTAGGCAGGGAAGCAGAGGCAGCCGACGCTGGATGCGGGAGCTAGACGGGAGGAGGTGGCTTCGTGAGTGGAGGGGGCGGAGTGAGAGGAGGTGAGAGGGAGAGCTCGGTAAGGGGGCGGTGCAGGTTGCTCGGGTGGAGGGCAATGGTATCGAGATGGGGGTGGGGCCCGGACGGGAGGTACCAGCTCGTAAGACTTCGGTGAATAGCTAAAACCACATGGTTGAGATGACTCGGAGTGAAGATCAAATGGCTAGAAATGCGCGTGTGGACAGATGGCCTCGGATGGCTCGCTTTTGCTTAGTCTTAAGCTATAGTATAATTTCAGCAAAAACAACAACGTCAGCAGCTGTACCAGATCCATTCATCATATAGACAAAAGTTTATAAATAAAAAATCCCTTCCGTCTCAAAAATGACCTCATAGTTTTGTCTACGTGAAACGAAACATGCTTTTGCCCCACTATATTAATATATCAACCATACTATACAACCAACAAACATTGCGAGACAAAATAAATGTTGAGACAGTAGCAGCAAATGACATGCCCAAAATAAAAAAGGGACTAAGACGAATCGACTAAACGACGGTGACCCGCAACCGATGCGCCCTCCAAAGATGTTCCACCATGCTCCTATCATCGAAGCGATCAAGTTTCAAGCAGCACCTTCAAGAAGGAAAGCGTAATGACTGCTGCCTGAACCAAAGATCCTAGAGTTTCCTAGAGTTTCCCCTGACACACAGGGGGAGGTGGACAACAAGTAGCCACGACGCCCTCCAACAAGGAATGGTGCCACCTTAAGGCGGAACTACGTCGGTGTCGGTGGAGCCAACAAGGATTTCTCCCAAAAACCCCATCCACAACCCCCAGACAATCTGATGCACAAGATCCACACAAGGTCGAAGCCTCAGCACTACGAAACTCGCTGTCCACTAGCATGGAACACTACGGTCCTGAGGTCACCGTCGCCTTCTCCTCGAAGCAAATGTCATGAGGCCTGCATGACGGAGGTGAAGGTAATTCGAATTGGGGCCAGTAGTATCACGAACCGATGGGAGGGAACAACCTCCACCCCAAGGGGTAGCCGACCAGACACGACAACAGAGCACACCAGTTCCAAATGGGTCCATGATGTCTACGCACTTCTATTCTTGTAGACAGTTGTTGGGGCTCCAAGTGCAAAGGTTTGTAGAACAGCAGCAAGTTTCCCTTAAGTGGATCACCCAAGGTTTATTGAACTCAGGGAGGAAGTGGTCAAAGGTATCCCTCTCAAGCAACCCTGCAATCAAGATACAAGAAGTCTCTTGTGTCCCCAACACACCCAATACACTTGTCAGGTGTATATGTGCACTAGTTCGGCGAAGAGATAGTGAAACACAAGTGGTAATGGTGCCATAAAAGAGCTTTTGACGGGGAGGAAAGGACTAAACATGTCCTATAGATCCTCGGCAATGGCCCTAGAAAAGAGCTTTGTGGCGTGTTGAGACTAAAGGCAAACTGAAATAAAGATGGTAGCAATCAAACATGTAACAGATCTAAACGGTGTTTCAATGCTTATAAACAAGGCCTAGGGATCATACTTTCACTAGTGAACACTCTCATATAAATATATTCTCTTCATGATACTACTCTGAACTACTCTCCGGTTGGACACTCTAATCCATGGCAGGGCTATAACAACACTCCTCAAAGTCCGCCTCCCCATCTAGATAACCCCACACTGTCACCTTGAGCACTAGATGGTTCCAACAAACACCACAATTTCATAAATACATCCACTCCAAATATACTCATGATAAATATTTATGAACTCTAGCCTAAGTGCCACCATGGCGTGCATGCTGTCACTTTCACACACATGGGGAGAGCAGATATCTATTGAAGCACTTCAGTATTATGTAAATTGTAGCCTAAGTGTTAGCACAGTATGGACGTTGTCACTTTCACACATGTGGGAAGAGCCGGAGATCTATTAAAGCACTTGAGTAGTAGAGCAGATCTACTTGATTATAAAGCTCATGAGCACAATATGATCACACATAGAGAGAGAGAGAAAGAGAGATGAACACATAGCTATCGGTAGAGCCCTTAGCCTCGAGGAAGAACTACTCCCTCCTCATCATGGGAATCAGCAACGGCAATGGAGATGGTGGCGGAGATCGATGGATATGGATTCGGGGGAACTTCCTCGTCTCGACAGTGTGTCAGAATATAGACTTCTGTCCCCCGAATCTCCCCTTTGGTGGCGGCGGTGCTGTGGGACTTTTTGTGGATTTCCGCCGTCTCGGGGAGACGTATATATAGGCGAAAGGGCAAGGTCGGTGGAGGCCCAGGGGGCCCACACCCTAGTGGCATGGCTAGGGTGGGCCCGCGCCACCCTAGGGTGTGCCCACCTTGGTGCCCTACTCCGTCTCTGCTTCGTGTTTCCGTATTGCTTTGGGAAAAATAGTAACTTTGGCTTTTGTCCCGTCCAATTCCGAGAATATTCATTTTTTAGCTTTTTTGAAACCAAAAACAGCAGAAAACAGGCAACTGGCGCTGTGGCATCTTGTCAATAGGTTAGTTCCAGAAAGTGTATAAAAATACATCAAAGTGTAGACAAAACATAAGACAAATGATATAAAACAAGCATGGAGCATCAAAAATTATAGATACGTTTACAACGTATCAAGCATCCTCAAGCTTAACTCCTGCTCCTCCTCAAGTAGTTAAGTGATAAAAAAGAATAATTTTTGAGGTGACATGCACCATCACAATCAAGATCAAACCATTTGCAAGCATTGATAGCTAGGATGAAAGTACTCTAAACATGAGCATGAAAGATGAATTCTAACAATAAGACTTAGTAACTATGCTGCAACATGAAAGGATACAAACAAAGATACATGAATAACAATGCATTGAAACACGTTTGTTTGTTTCACATATAGAAACCATAGCATAGTGGCATTCAGCTTGTCCCTCATGGAGTAGCAAAACATAAATGCATAGGACACCTTCAAAGTTCATAAGGGTGACTAGATACAAATAGTTCAAGAACAAGCAATATCAACATTATGAATCAATCAATAAGTTTTGCGACAATGCACATAGAACTAAGAATGGCAACTATGCTCACTTAATTGGTGCCTAAGGATGGAAGGTGGAGACTCAATATAATAGTGGAAGAAAGGCCCTTTACATGGAAGCAGGGATTTCAAGTTTCATAAAAAGCTTCCAAAAATTATGGTACTTGTTAGCTTTCAGCTCTCATTGCCCCTATCATAAGCATCTTGAAGTGATTAAGGTTAAAGTGAACAAAATATGGAGTATATGCTTGACAAAGTATAAATTGGCAATATCATGTCCCTTGAGTACGAGGGACGCTCCTCATGCTACTCAACTTTAGTCACCGGTAAGTTCTTGTCATAGTAAGTACATGTGTATCATAGAGAACCGCCAATGGGGTACCCTTGCCCCATGATACAGGAGCTATCCCATATCAAAATGACAAGGCAACAGACAATGAGCATCTCAGCAATCTTCTTATTTACCATGGGAAAATGGTGTTTTTCTCTTCTTTCCTCTTTTTTGTCTTTTTCTCTTTTTTCTATCTCTCTTTTTTATAAGAAGAATGATTTATAGATTGTGCACTATGGTGATGCTGCAAGTTTCCACCATGATTAGGCATGGCTTAGGCTAGCGGACCAGGCGTTTCTCTAACACATATACATAACTCCATGGACTTACAAGCTCCCCTTTTATTTCACACCGACAACATCCATAAACAAAAGAGCATGATATCAACTGGGTAGATATTTTACAGGTGTTGAAAGCGTTCCCTGTGACAGCACGGTTCTTCTAATTCCCAACTTATAAGTGCAAGCATATACAACATATATGACACAATGGTTCAAGTTTATTAGGGGCAAGAAAAATAAAGTGTGCCATCAAGTTTGTGAGAGGTTTAATCACTAACTTTCACATAACAAAGTGACTTCTTAATTGGAAGGTAGATAAAACAAGAATATACTTGGAATGGTGTAACGCACCATGCAAAGGAATTTATAGTGGATACTTTGGAATAACTTGGTTTCTTGGGAGTTGGATGCATGAGTAGAGCTTACTCAATACAAGTGGAAGCTAGCAAAATACTGGGAGCGACCAACTAAGAGAGCAATAATGGCCATAATCATGCAGAGCGACAAAACATTACTAATCAAAATATAAAGTGGTACCACAAGTAAAAAACTAAATGATCATAGAGGCTAAGGTGACTGGTTCATAGTCATAACATGGTGTGAGCATGTGCCAAGTCAACCCAAACAAAGCATCAAAGGAGAATACCATAATACTATGCTTTGTATGCAAAAACAACGCATGATTCTTTCAAGGCACATTAAGCAATCCTAATTGTTTGGAACAATTCATGCTACAGCAATAATCACTAAGCATAAAGTCAAACAACATCTAGCATGACATGATAAAGTCTAAGTCACAGTCAAAGCAAGCTCCTTCTTGTACCACTATAAGCATAAAACTTTCTACTCCTTTCCAACAACAATGAACTTATTTGAAACAACTCACAAAGATAATAATCAACAAATATCGGTGAGCTTATCTCACAAATCCTCAAATAAGAACTAAAAATTTCTAAGCTGAAAGCACAAGAAAACTAAGGCTAAACACAGTGCTAGCAAAAGAGAACACTCACAAGACAATAAGAATGAAAACTAGATTTTTCTAGGCAATGAAAATAGAGTGTGTCTCTCTCCAAAATAAGTGTGCTGGGATCCAACCAACTTATTGCAGAAAATCAAGCAAACGAAAACCAAAAACAAAAACTAAGACGCTCCAAGAACAACACAATAGTGCATGAAACAATAAAAACGAAGTGTCTGGAAAGACCTGAGATTTTTATTGATGAAGAAGGGAATGCCTTGGGCATCCCCAAGCTTGGAAGATTGTACCTCTTGAATATTTCTTGGGGTGACACGGGGTGGCATCCCCAAGCTTGAGCTTTTGTCTATTCTGCATCTTATTACATCATTCTTTCCCTACACCTGAAAATTTCCTTCATACAAAACTTCACACAATCTTCATTAGAAACATTAGTGTATTCAAAAGTAATAGACCTTTGGGTTTAGTTTCAACACAGCAAAAATTTCATTAAAAACACAAGCTACTATAGCAATTCCTTCATAAATCTCAATTCACCAAAAAGAACTCAAAAAGAAATCAATAAGAGGAAAATGCAAATAATGGCAGAAATCTGTTAAAACAGACCAGCAGTTAAAAACCGAATTTTTCGAAGACCTTCTGTTGCTCAAATCAAAAAGTGCTAAACTAAATAAAGTTAGATAACAACCTAGGGATTTATTCATAAGATTACAGCTCAATCCGACATATAGAGATTTTTCACGAATTTTTACAGTGAAGCACAAAAATCTCTTTCGGGAGAACAACTTCCCCAAATCTTACTTCTCTCTCATTAGAGGTTATTCTTGGCACAAAAATCATACAAAAAGGATAAGAAGAGGTTATTACAAAGTAATAACTTCCAAGACTTAAGAAAACTATTGGGTTATCTCCTAAGAAGTACTTTTCTTTACCTCCTTTAAGTTAGGCTTGATAGTTTGAGAAGATGCTCAAATAAGAAATATGAATTGAAGTAAAAGAGAGCATCAAGAAGCAAATATAAAACAAATTTAAGTCTAACCCACTTCCTATGAAAAATAATCTTGTAAAGAAACAAGTCATGAAAGCACAAAGCAACAAGCATAGGAAATCAAAACAAGTGCAACTTCAAGATTTTTCAACATAAAGAGGGGAAACTTAATATTGTTGAGATACATAAGACCATGTTTCCCTCTCTCATAATACCTTTCAGTAGCATCATGAATAAAATTAACAATATAACTATCACATAAAACATTCTTATCATGAGCCACATGCATAAAATAATTATTACTTTCCACATAAGCAAAGTCATTCTTATTAATCGTAGTGGGAGAAAAATCAATAGAATAGCTATCATTATTATTCTCATCACCATAATCATCAAATATAGGAGGCATATTGTAATCATAATTAATTTTCTCCTCAATAGTAGGTGGACTGAAAATATCATATTCATCATTGTAATCATCATATATTGGAGGTTTGGTATCATGATAAGCAATAGAATAGCTATCTTCCAAAGCTGGGGAACTAAAAAGATCATTTTCATAAAACTAGCTTCCCCAAGCTTAAACTTTTAGCATTAGCAATTATGGTGTTGAAAGGATTCATACTAATAACATTTCTATTAGCATGCAAATAAAGTTCCATAGGTTTTTTAATTTTCTCTTCAAACACTTCATATCCTAACTCACGATAAACACTATAAAGCTCTCTAATTTCTTTGTTGTTTTCCCTTAAGCCTCACTAGTGAAAACAAGAAACAAAAAGACAAAATTGCAGACTAAATGAAATAACTTCGAGCACTCACACACCAAGAGTATGTGAGTACCTTTTACCTTACCTCCTCGAAACGACGCCAGAAAAGAGCTTGATGTCTACGCACTTATATTCTTGTAGACAGTTGTTGGGCCTCCAAGTGCAGAGGTTTGTAGAATAGCAGCAAGGTTCCTTTAAGTGGATTACCCAAGGTTTATCGAACTCAGGGAGGAAGTGGTCAAAGGTATCCCTCTCAAACAACCCTGCAATCAAGATACAAGAAGTATCTTGTGTCCCCAACACACCCAATACACTTGTCAGGTTTATAGGTTCACTAGTTCGGTGAAGTGATAGTAAAATACAAGTGGTAACGGTGCCATAAAAGAGCTTCTGACGGGGAAGAAAAGATAGAAGCTATCCTGGCAACAGTGCCAGAAAAGACTTTGATGGCGTGGTAGAGACTAAAGGCAATCTCAAATAAAGATGGAAGCAAGCAAACATGCAACAGATCTAGTTGTAAACGGTGTTTCAATGCTTAGAAACAAGTCCTAGGGATCATACTTTCACTAGTGAACACTCTCATATAAATATCTTCTCTTCATGATACTACCCTGAACTACTCTTCGGTTGGACACTCTAATCCATGGTAGGGCTATAACAGCACTCCTCAAAGTCCGCCTTCCCCATCTAGATAACCCCACATTATCACCTTGAGCGCTAGATGGTTCCAACAAACACCACAGTTTTATAAAGACAACCAACTCAAAATATACTCATGATAAATATTTATGGACCCTAGCCTAAGTGCCACCACGGCGTGCACGCAGTCACTTTCACACACGTGGGGAGAGCAGAGATCTATTGAAGCACTTGAGTATTTATGTAGACTCTAGCCTAAGTGCCACCACGGTATGCATGCTGTCACTTTCACACATGTGTTGAGAGCCGGAGATCTATTAAAGCACTTGAGTAGCAGAGCAAATCTACTTGATTACAAAGCTCATGACCATAATATGATTACGCGTAGAGAGAGAGATGAACACATAGCTACCGGTAGAGCCGTTAGCCTCGAGGAAGAACTACTCCCTCCTCATCATGGGAATCAACAACGACAGGAGATGGTGGCGGAGATCGATGGAGATGGATCCGGGGGCACTTCCCCGTCCCGGCAGGGTGCCGGAACAGAGACTTCTGTCCCCTGAATCTCCCCTTCGATGGCGGCGGCGTTGTGGGACTTTTTGTGGATTTCTGCCCGCGTTAGGGTTTACGTCTCGGGGAGCCGTCTATATAGGCGAAAGGGAAAGGTCGGTGGAGCCTTGAGGGGCCCACACCTAGGGCTGACGCGGCCAGGGGACCCGCGCCACCCTAGGGTGTGGCCGCCTCCTGGCCCCCCTTCGTCTGCCCTTCTGGCTCCATGTTCGCTCCGGAAAAATAGTGACTTTGGCTTTTGTCCCGTCTAATTCCAAGAATATTTCTTTTCTAGCTTTTCTGAGACAAGAAACAGCAGAAAACAGGCAATTGGCACTGTGGCATCTTGTCAATAGATTAGTCCCAGAAAATGTATAAAAATACCTCAAAGTGTAGACAAAGCAAAGCAAAGTTGATACTAAACAAGCATGAAACATCAAAAATTATAGATACGTTTACGACGTATCAGTCCAGCTGGGTCCAGTGGGCCCGTAAAACCTTTGCGGAGGCACACCAGTCTCAATAGTGTCTGACTAGGCCCAAATCGAGCCCATAAAGCTCACTGCTGTGCTGCAATAGACCGGCCACGGTCCCAATAGGGTCTTCGAGCTCACCGTCGTCGCTATCTTAGGATGCACTACCATCGATGCGGGCAGGACGACCCGCCAAATCCCAGATTGGGCCCATAGGGCCTAGATCTTGGGCGGACGGGGCGCCCACCGCCCTCCTGCACTGCGTCGCTGCTCTGCAACTATGCTGACGTGTCGCTGCAACGCCAGCGCCGTCGCCACTATGCCTCCGACCGTTCCCGATCCCAGCCACCAAAGCCGCACCTCCCGCCGATGGAGAGACCCGCGTGCACGCCACCACGGAAGGGGAGAAGCAGAGACATGTCGTTGTTGGCTCCGCACGGGCCTACCCTGGCGGCGACTTCTAGCGACGGTAGGGAGGGGAGATGGAGAGGAGGGTGTGGAGGGGAGGTCAAGGGGCGGCGGCTCCTTCACCCGCGCGGGTACGATGGGATCCTCTGGTCCATCCCTTTTCAAGCGAGTATAGATACATGCAAATTTAGACAAATCCACGACATCGTTCTCTAGATGAAAGAAATACTTGTTAAAACTTAAGAAAAATTTTGAGAAATAAAACCTTAAAAGAAAATTCACCACTCAAAAAAGCTTGAGAAAAAATGTCAAAAAAATCACGAGTACAAGGCATTCCAACCAACCATTAGACACTGATTTTGGCCAAAAACTGGATTACATGACGAAAGCCAGAAAATCAGTGCAAGCCAGCAGCAAAACAAGTTCCCAGAGTGTGAGTAGGTCGAATTGAAGATTCGAGAAGCCGCTCGGAGGATGGAAAGCGAGAAGATATGCGACTAAAGATTTGAAAGACTAAACCGGAATGTTTCAGAAGCCGTGTCAAGATAGAAGGGACTTTATGCCAAGGAAACCAAGACTTAGCCAGAAATATCATGAAGACAGGCAAAAACTACTCCAACACAGAAGAAAAAGTGATTCTACCAGGATCAACTTGGGCAATAGAATTTGAATCTAGTACGAAGTCGGTCGTAGTCTTTTACTCCTACCTAGTTTGGTATCGTTTTCCTACTAAGTAATCATCATTGTAAATGCGTAATACCAAAGACCAACAACCAAATATGTATGTGAGGAAATATTAAAATTACGGTTTTTCTAGATTCAGACCGGTCTGAACTTGTCAAAACCCGGCGGGCTGACAGGAGGTGTTGGATTCTAATCCAACGATCGCGGAAAAACGCGCGTGGTTGGTGGCTTGTTCAATGCCGCACACCTAATCCCACCACCCCAATCACCTAGGGCCCCACTCGTCATCGTCTCCCACCCCTCCCACTTCTCCTGACCGTTTTGAGAATCCTGCTGCTCTCTCTCCCCTTCTTCTCCTGTGATTTCTAGGGTGATATGGCTGTTCCCGTCCGGTCCACGTCGATTACGTTTGCCCTTGCCGCCGTCGACTTGTCGACTCCCTCTAGGTGCGCTCGTAGGTTCGGTCCTCCTCCAATTTTTATCCTCCGCCGCTCTGACCCTTCTCCTCTATCCTTCTTTGTTTTCCAGCGGTTCCATTTCGTCGGTTTTATGCTTGGCGTTGATTCCGGTAGGTCCTGTAGTTTAGGGTTGCTTGTAAGTTTTAATGCGTGTGATTTGCATGCTTCAACCCCCGTTGTTCAAATGGTTTGAGTGCTGCACCTGATCCCCTTTGGTGTTTTGAGTACTGTTCCCTTATCATATCTACTGTGTGTGATGTAGTTTTGATGTTCTGATGATGTATCCATGTGAGTTGTTCCCCCAATGGTATAATGGAGATTTGATGTGTGCTACATTATTTTTGAGATGGGTTAGATTGAACAGGATTGCTTGATAACAACAGATCTAGCCATAGATAACATTATATAAGATTCCTTGATAACAACTGATCTATCTATGGGTAACATTGGGATATGATCCCTTGATAACCACAGATCTATGCATTGGTAATATTGGACAGGATCTCTTTATAACAACAGTACTAACATGTTATGTGCTAACTTTTGATTATGAATTGGGTATGATTGTATAAGATTTCTTGATAACTATAGCACTAACCTTGGGTAGCATTGGATAAAATTCATTGATTACAATAGTACTAACTACTGGATAATGTTTTTGTTAAACTTTGTTTATGATCTGTTGGTAACTTTTGAGCAAAATGCATGATAATATGTACGCAATGACATGGATAACTAATGTTATGTTGGTATGATAACATTAGCTTATTATCATGGATAACTTGTGTTATGTTGGCATGATAACATTATTTTATGATCATGGGTAACTTATGTACTGATATGTGGATAAAATTATATTATATCCTTGTGTGTTTATTTATTTTGTATGGTTTTATGTGTTAACTTTTGATTATGAATTTTAAATGATTGTATATGATCCATTGATATATATAGCTCTAACCTTGGGTAACATTGGATAAAATTCATTGATTACAAAAGTACTAACTACTGGATAATGTTTTTGTTAAATTTTGTTTATGATATGTTGGTAACTATTGAGCAAAATGCATAATAATATGTATGCACTGACATGGATAACTTATGTTTTGTTGGTATGATAACATTAGCTTATTATCATGGGTAACTTGTGTTCTGTTGGCATGATAATATTAGTTTATGATCATGGATAACTTATGTACTGTTGGTATTGTTTTCCTTTTTTCTATGAGTTCTTGTGTACCATTATGGTTGAGTTCTGTATTTATATTTTCATTTTAAACTGTTTGTAGTTGCCACAATGCCAAGAAAACGGAAGGTTGTTGATAATGTTGTTGAGGGTGAAAAACAACCTGCCCGTAAACGTAACAGGTTATCTCCTTCTGCTATGACCGGTTTACTAGATTTTTTATCAGATGATCAGAAGACGGCAATTGAAGCAATGGAGTTTGACAGTTTGCTAGATATCAAGTGTTCATCACTACACGACGTAGTTATGACTTGGTTTGCTCGTTTATATGGCAAGCATACACATGAATTTGTTGTGCCGGGTCGAGGAAGGATACCCCTCAATGAGGATAGTGTATTCAGATGTTTGGGGTTAGCGTTTGGTGAAGAGCCGGTTCCATATTATGGTGATGCAGAAATTTAGGATGCCCTTGCCCCTATTCTTTTTTCCTGATGATTGTGGCACACCTTTGAGAACTCGATTTTTTGAAATCTTGAAGAATATGACTTCATATGGATATGAGTTCAAGCAAGTATATGTGATGTACATTGTGTCTACACTTCTGTCACCCACCACCTGGAACCATGTTTGTCATAAGTGCTACCCTATCATGGTAAGTTTCGCTTGTCATGTCTGTTCATTTTCAATATCTATCTTGGCTGGTAACTTATATGTTTTTGTGTTGATAAATTTATGTCTGGTGTGATGATAACCCTTGTGTTATAGGGTTGGTAACATTTTTTGTTTTAGGTTTTGTGGTGGTGTGTAATATATGTGCAAGTTTTGATGTTATGTTGATAGCTTCTTTTGCATTATTTAATTTCAGCACAACATTGGAAATGTGTCCAAGTTCCAATGGTGCAAGTTTGCCGCTGACCAGCTGCACGAGGAGCTTTCTAGTGGTAGTCATACGCAGGCTTGCCTTTTTATCTTGCAGGTACACATTGTTGTTTTTATATTGTTTGAATATTACTTTCTATATTAAAATTTGTTTTATGTTTTAATTAGTGTATTGATTGTATTCTTTTTCCTTTTCTTTTTAAATTGCTGCTGCTTTATGTTGACTCACTTGATGTTAGTGGGTTGGATATTGATTTGCCGGAAAGGCGGTATGCTGTGAACATATGGTCAAGAGAGTTAATTGATGGAGTGTTAAATGCTGATATGAAAAATCATGGAAATGCATATGGAAAGTTGGAGGTATGTAATACATTTTTGTAGCATATGTGTTTCTATGTTGTGGATAACTTTTAGGTTTAAGTGTTGGTAACATATGTTATATGACTGTTTGATTACATTCAGTATAAACAGTGGGTAACTTATGTGTTTATTGGGTGGTAACATGTAGGTTATAATGTGAGTAAGGTGGGTAATATGTAGAAAACTGGTTGATCACATTTGCTAATTTTGTATTTGTTTCTTTGTGCAGTTGAAGCCTTAGTATGGCATAAGCTTTCGACTTTTTGGTGGTGCCCAAGGGTTCAACAAATGGTTTGACACTTGTGCAAACCCTAGTTTTTCAATTGAGGTGAGATATTTGGGATGTTGATATTGTACTTATCTTTTTTTGTCCTGTTACTTTTGTTTGCTTTTTGTTTTGTTAATGTTCTTGTTGTTTCTTTTCTTTTTATTTGTGTAGCAAAAGTCATAGATAGCAAATCTTGTTGGCAGTTTTGCATCTGGTATTTTTAGTTTAATGAGTACCCTTGTGCAAGGCTTGACGGCGGTGCAAGGTAATGTTGGTGCTAAAATGGCGAAACAATTTACTGCCCAGTTTGGTGGTCAACTTGCAACGCAACCCATGGGAGGAATCTTCATGGGTGAAGCTAGCTCAAGTGGTGCTCGTGGTGCTAGCTCAAGTGGTGCTCGTGGTGCTAGGCTTACTCGTTCTGTCACTCATGGAAGTAATGTTCCACGCTCTAATGTAGTTTTGTCTCCTATTCTTCCTACTGATAAAACATTTCTGCGGGATTCAGACAGCAGCAGTTCTGACAGCAGTGCAGACGACGATGCAGAACGGTATGTCCGTGTGAACAGGAAGGGTAAGGGTGTGGTTGGTGGTCGTGCGGGTGGTTCTTCCAATGTCCAGCTATCTTTAACTTTCCCAGATTACAATGAAGACCGGAATAACAGTCCAGGAGCAAGATCACCTGATGATTGTCATATGTCACCACCGGAAACTAGGTCACCTGTTGTAGATCCTGTCTCACCCGTTAATCGGGTGACTGATACTCCTGTTGCTACTGTTGTGGGTGGACATCAACAAACCCCTCTACGTGTGTATGAAAGGTCTAGTTTACTGTTGTGGGTGATTTTGCTAAAAGTGTGATGCCATATGGCGATCTTTCTAACAATATGTGTGATCTTGCTATTTCTGCAATGCAAGATAATTGTCCATCCAACAAGATAATTTTTCCTTATATCGTTACTAAATATCTGTTGGAGGGGAGATTCACTGCTACTCTTGTTCGGAGGTCGTTCAGGAGAGAAGACAACTATAAACTCAGCCACAAACATATAGTATGCGGTCTAATTTGATTATTTATTGTTTTTATTCTATTGTATGCAGTTGATAAGTTCAGGCATAATGTATGGTAACCATTTCTTATTTTGTCTTGATAACTCTTTCATTTCTTCCTAGGTAACCATTGTTTTTTCTACACGTGCCTCTACTTATCTTATGTTCATTTTTTCTGTAGCTTTGCTTTCCTGTCTTTCAGGAACTAGGAACTAAAAAGGACCCTATGGGCCATTGGTACATGCTTTCTGTTAACATGCCTGCCAAAAGGTTTGAGATTCTTGACTCGCTCCATGGTAAAGCTAATGTATAAATGATTGAACATACGACCAAGATAATGATAGCAATAAAGGAAATGTAAATTGTCAATTATTCTGATTCTAGACGACAGATTAAAGATTTTGAGTTGATGCATGTCCCTGTTCTGAGTCAAGTTGACAGGTTAGTTTTACGTATATCGTGGCATCATTTGTTTTCTGTTCTTATATTAGTTTATTTTGTACGCATGTAATTATATTTTGGTTTTGTATAATCATTGATATTATATCGTTTATTCTCTGTTTTTTTTTCAACACTGATTGTGGGTTCTTCATGCTCAAGAACCTTGAATTGTGGAATGGAAGCGTCGTGCCTTGTATTTCTCAAGATATAATGCCAGGAATTAAGAAAAAGATGACTTCTTTTTGGTTGAACCATCCTCGTAATGTTCTTTTGAATTGGAGGTCACTTTTGGAAGAAAATAAGTTCTGAGGTATTTTTCCCAAGTTATCCACACTCTTACATGTTTGTTATACACACTCTTAAATGTTTGTTATCCAGTCATAATTCTATAAGTTATCCACACTGTGTTATATAAGTTACCCACCTTATACGTGTTTTCGTATATATATGAGTGTTTTTTATGCTTTCTTTCTAGTGTCAATTTTGTTTGATAATTTTTTTATTTGATGATTTTGAGGAATAATTTCAACATATAAGTATGGATAACTGTAGTTTTTATCTACCAGATAACTTCTACTTGTATGCATGAATAACTATTGTGGTTGTTTGTTGATAACTTGTTTTAAATAGTATATTAATGTTTGGATAACTTCTGTTTTAAATAGTATATTAATGTTTTTGTTGGGTAACTTTTACATATACGCATTGATAACTGTAGATTTAACCAGTGGATAACCTTTATTTTGTATGCATGGATAAGTGTTGTGTTAGGTGATGGATAACTTGTACTCATATGCATGGATAACTTCTGTGTTATCTGGTGGATAACTTATACTCCTATGCATGGATAAATTGAAACCACGGAATGTATAGCATGAACTATCATACATAGAAACAACAAATATATCGTTTTCATTTTGTGTTACATAAACACTCTAGATTTTATATCCTTGGATCTTCAACTTTTCCTGGCATTTGCAGATGGTGTGACCTTCTGCACCGTAGTGGCTGCATTTCTTTGATTTCTTTGTAGCAAGTTCTAGTGGATTTTTGTTTGCTATTTTTCGTGGTCGCCCTTTTGTTACTGACTTCTCCGGATTCTATATGTGCTTTGTTGATGACATGTGAGATCCTGATGTGCTTGTTGTTTGAAGTGCTGCATAGTTGCTTGTTGACTGTGCCCTGTTTGGTGGGGCACTTGTCGAAGGTGTCACGCTTGCGTCGTTAGGAGCACTAGACGATGGCATAGTAATCGATTCATTTTCGGCCTCTCTTGTCTTCTTCTCTTCTCTTCTTGCTATCACATCTAGATCTTGTTTCATTTCCTTCAAGTGTTTCCTAATGATTTTTCTTACATCATCTGTCTTTACTCCTATCTTTGCAGCTCTAGCAAACTCTTGTTTGTATGATGCAAACACCATCATATTTCTTAAGTCTTCAGGCATCTCTTTCTTTCCTTGTTTATGTTTGTCATGTGGTTCAGCTTGGATAGTTTCCGCGTCCAATGTCCACCTTTTCAGGATGTACCTATCTGGGATTTGATGGACTTTTATATGCGTCGTCACTTTTATAATGTGGCAGCACAACATACTGTCATGATAAAATTTGCACCAGTTGCATTCATATGGTCCTTCTTCCCAGTTTGCGAATACCCTATAACTTTTGTAACCATAGTGTGGAACCGGTATACCTATTATACTCAGTTCAAACTGGTAGCTATTGAGGTGGTCGCATTGGTATGACATGCTCTTTCACATTTCGCTCTAAAACCTGAAGAAGATTTTCCTCGTATATGCTTTTGCTATTTGTCTCTCCATAATGTTTCCACACCACCACTCCAGGTCTGTCAAAGCTGTATCACACTCTGCCTTTAGCTCAGCATTGTAAATCTTTTCTTGTACTGACATGTACTATTGTACAAACTCATAAATGGAGTTGCTTGGTTTGACGTAACGCTTGAGCACTGCGTTGAAACCTTCGCTTCTTACTGTGGTCTGAAGTAATGGGAAAAAGGCGTGCATAAAGTACATTGGTACCCAAACCTTTCTTTGTTCCCATAGTGAAAACAGATCCACATTGTCACGGACATTATGAGTATTTGTCATATGCATCCAAACCTCCTCGAATTCCTTCGGTGACAAGCTGTTGTTCACACATGCATTGAAAGCGTCGAGCAGCTCTGGGTGGTTGGCCATGAATGTTCCTATTTTCTTAGTTGCATTCTGGATGACGTGCCATCTGCAATTCATGTGACTTGCATTCAGGAAAACGGCACTTATAGCACCACCCATGGCATCGTATTGATCTGTTATTATATTTTTTGGTGCTAAGCCGTCCATTGCCAGTTTGAACATTTGAAACAACCACACAAAGTTGTCCTTGAGCTCTTGACGTACGAACCCGCATCCAAACTGAACCTGTAGTCCATGGTTATTTCTCCCAATAAATGGAGCGCATGGTAGTTTATACCGGTTTGTTAGGTAGGTAGTGTCGAACGATATGCAATCATTGTATCCAAACTTGTATGCTCTTCGTGATGCCCCATCAACCCAAAACAGGTTCTCAACCCTGTCCTCTTCATCAAGTGTAAATTTGTAAAATAAATCTGGAACCTTCATCTTTTTGAAGTATGCCAAGGTTTCACTACGAAAAGAAGCCCTTAGGTTCGCTGCGTCTTTTTCTATGTATGGCACATCATTCAGACTGCCATCGAAACTTGCCATCAGCTGCATTTATCGGCATGTTTCGATGTTGCGTGCATGCAGCATCCGCAAGAACACCTTTTCTTCTGGTGGTATGTTCCGGTGCGAATGCAAGAACCTTGTTAATGAAGGTTTTATTATCAGGGGATGGTTGTCACATCCCAAAATTTTCCAAATTTTGAAATGTGAAAAACAAATAAACAAAAGAATTAATTGTTGAAATTTAGGGTGAAAAGAAACTTTTTGTTTCTAAATGGAAACATCAAAACCCTTCTTGATCAAATTTGAATAAAAGGGAATCCAACAAATTTCAATCAAGTGAAATTCATTCATCAATGAATGTATCTTGAAATTTAAATACTTGGGAAAATAAACCAAAACCCTAATGGAAGAAAATCATTTCCAAGATCTCTCTAAGACTATGGATTTGTTCCATATAAAAAAATTTCAACAAACATTTATAAATGATCAAAAATGATAAACAAAAGTATTATAAAACCATATAAATTGATTTCATTCAATTTGGAACCATGAATAAAAACTTATGAATTTTATAAGATAAAAGAAAATGAATTCCAAAGCTAATAAAGCTCCTATCTAAAATCCATACCAAATTATGAGCAAAATAATCCTAAAAGGATTTAAAGAGATAAACAAATATTAAATAAAATAATACAAAATGGAATCACCAATTTTGGATCTATAAATAAAAAGATATGGATTTTATGAGATAAAGAAAGAAAGAAAGAAAGAAATAAATAAGGAATATTTAAAAGCCAAATTAAATCTTAGCCAAATCCATACACAAATGGAAGATATTAAATAATAAAAATGAATAAAATATTATTTAAATAAAACTATATGGGCTTTGAACCATATTCAATTTTATTTAAATAAAGACAAATTGCCTAATCTAAATAATAAACCCCAATCCTTTTAAGCAAATGGAATAAAGATAATCCAAATCCAAATAATATAAAGGGATAAAGAATAATCAAATAAAATTATATTGAATTAAACCATATTCTAATTATATTTGAATAGAGATAAAAACCCTAATATAAATGATTAATTAAATCATGAGAAAATAATAAGTTGGAATTTGCCCAAGTGGAACAAAAGTTACTTAATTAACTTAAATGTAATCAAAGAATTATTTGAATAAAATTTATATGGGATTAAAACCATATTTGATTTTATTTGAATAAAGACAATTGCCCAATTTAAATGATTATTAAATCATATTAAAATATTTTAAATAATTCAAAGTGAATTATTTGCACTAATGAATAAATAAAACCTAATGAAAAAGGTTTGGTAAAAATTGGAATTCAAATAAAAGTTTGAAAATATATTTAAAATCCTATTTAATAAAGACAAAATGTCTATTTAAAATAAAATAAATATTCTAAAATGGACTTTAGAATATATTAATAAACAATATTAAAAGATTACTGAAAGTTGGGGAAAGTATGAATTCAAATAAGGGTTTGAAAACATTTAAAAAAAATCAAAATAGAAATTAGAAAAAGAAAAAGAACCAGGAAAGGAAAAAAATAAAAAGAAGCAGCCCAACCCAACTAACCTGGCCCAGGCCTAGCAAGCCAGCCCACTCCCTCTCCCCGCGGGATTATTTTTCTCACCCGTAGATTGACCCGCGCAGTCAATGACCGCTTGACCCCACGCACACCCCCTTACCTCGCTGACGCCTAGGCCCCACTGCCACGCAAGCATCGTCCTCACCCGCCCGCTGACCACGCCCCCTCCCCGGCCGTTTCCTGCCATTGATTGCCGGCATAAATTCGCAGTAACACCGCGATTAAACAGCCCCGTGACCTCGCCCTCATAAGCGCCTCGCTTCCCTCTATCTTTCCCCTCAGGCGCCAACTCCTCACCGCCACCAGGCTGCTCCGATTTTGCTCGAGACCTCCCCTGTCTCCGACGAGCTCCCCGTCAAATTCCGGCTAGTACCTACCTCCCCACCGCCACTAGTTTCCACGAGCACTCTCCCCACCTCCCTACGCATCCCAGTACCGCCCCCTTGGCCGCGCGTGCCCCAGATCATCGGCAACATCGATGACTGAGCGCCGCCGACGACCGTGTCCACTCCGGCGACCATTTTCCGGTAAACCTAACCTCCCCTTTCCACCTGGATGACGCTCGCGTACTCACCTTCACCTTACGCATCTCACGCGACCCTTTGCTGGATTCCTTCTGCTTTGTAGCCTCACCAACGTTGCAGCCCGAGCACACCCATCGTCAGCAACATCTCCGGCGAGTAATCCCCTTTGCTCCCGTGCGCCCCTTGGACTACGACGACAACCTCGAGCTTCAGCATGTCACGGCGAACCTGATGAACCTCCCCATCCTTTCCCGCGCGTCATGTTTCTTCGGCAACGCCACCGCCAGAGCGTGCTGCCACTCGCCGTTGCCCCAGTGCCGCTAGAACTTGGTCATGGCGCTCTGAGACGTTAGATTGTGATCCAGTGGATGTGACAAATTGACTTAAACGAACCGGTACGCTCAATCTGTGCCATGCGTTGTGAGTTAGATCTGACGGTCAGTGTTGCTCGATCCGAACGAACCGTTATCGACCAATAGAAAGAAGCCACGTAGCCAGACTCTGTTTTTAAAACAGAAGCATTTCTATTAGATGATTGATTTTGTAAAATCTATAAGTTTAAATCTACACGTCCAAATTTTGCAAATTTTATATCAATGGAATCAGAGAAATGAAACCTTTGCAACCATGCCCTTGGTCTAGTGTTTTGCTTCTGGAAAATTAGTTCTTTTTTGCATAAACATGTTTAGGCATATTTTGAGTATAAAATTTATTCTAAAAATTTTTTTGGGGTAAAATCTTTTGCAAATGGTTTGATTTGAACCTACTGACCATGAAAACCAACTTTTGGATTTAAAAATATATTTTGTGACACTAAGGAAATAAATCTTTGAATAAAAGCATTTCTAGCTAAATAAAAATGTTGATTATGGTTTAAAAATGCTTTTGAGTAAAATCTTTGGAAAATGATTTGATTTAAACTCTCTGACCCTAAACACTAAGTTTTGGATTTAAAAATGTATTTGATTAAACCCTAGAGAATTATTACTTTGATTAAAGGCATTTCTAGAAAAATAAAATGTTGCTTTGATTTAAAAATGATTTTGGGTGAAACCTTTTGTAACTAGATTTGTTTTAAAACACTTTGACCATAAACATTAATATTGGTGTTTAAAAACATTTTGGCTAACATTATAAATTATTCCTTTGATTAAAATCATTGCTAGCAAAACAAAAATGATTTAAATAGCCATTTTCACTAACTTGTTTTCAAATGACCTAGCCACTTTTATAAATGACCAATAGGTGTTTTAAAATGTTTATAACCTATTATAAACCACTTTTCCAAATAAAACAATCTTTTGCATGCTTGCATGCATTGTTTTGTTTTCTTTATTCTATGTGATGAATTGCTTGAACGCTAGATTGAATTTGTGCCTTGATTGAATTGTAGTGAACTTTGAAGAGTGTGACCATTTCAAGATCAAGGAGTGAACTTATATTATCTACTAAAAAGGAAAATGGTGCTTCATACTTTTGTCCTAGTATTTTCACTATGCATTAGTGATATTTTGAGTAGGACTTGCATGGAATTATCTAAGTATAAACTATGCCTTAGGAAATCCTAATAGATGATGTCTTAGGAAAATTTTCCAAAGTTAAGATCCCTACTACTATCATGCTTAGCTTAGCTAGTAGAAAACAAGGGTGGATTTATTTATGCTATGAAATATTTCTAAGTCAATGACTTGTGTTTCGTTTAATAAAACAACTATGTGAATGAATCACCTGGGTGGAATGGGACTTGTATGGATTATGTTGAGTGGTTACACAGGGCCCCATATTTACGGCCTACCCTAGTGTATCTCACTTGTGGAATGCCACCCAGGAACAAAGAGATTTGAGATGTCAAATGTTGAGAAGCTTCAAGTGCAGCCACATGGCAATATGGGCTCTGCCTGGATCATATAGGTTGCAATAACTTAGCCAAATGGATAGTTGGTGGTAGGGGTTATAGGTTTAGAGCGCGTCCATTTTGGTCTAAGGGGAGGCTTTTGAAAGATCTTGTCTCGATGCATGTCGAGTCTTGTGGGGAAAGTGCACCACCTCTCGAGATAGTAAAATCTAAGTACTTAGCCGTGTCCCCGGCAATGGACAATTTGAGCATCAAGACATGGAAGCTATCAAGGATCTCCTCATCCCAATTTCTAAGTTAAAAACTTGTGGTTGAACAAGGGTTAAAGGATCTTCAATCTTTGACTGGTAGATGCCTTGGGTGATTTTGACAAACAAAAACTTAGTGTTTTCAAATGATAAGGAAAATCTATTTTGAGCAAATAAAGCCTAAGCTCCACTTAGCCAAATGCATATAGATGATAGATACCACTATTCTACCATAGTATCACTTGCCAATACAATTCAAATGTATTGACCCGTGTGGCTGTAACTTATTATGTTGCAGGTTTGTTTGATGTTAGTGATGTATGTTGAATAGGATTACAAGTCTACAACCAACATGATTGCCTGTGGCACTTTGAAGATGAAGGACTCCATGCTATATAGATATTTCTGCTGCATTGGAGATAGCCAAATGAGCTATGTAAGATGTAATGAATTATTTTATTCTGGGTTATAAAGTTGTACTATGACCTTTGTTTCTTGATATTACATCTTAAATTGTGGATGCTAGCTATTGATCCAGGGACTAGCATTATAAACACAGGGATATCTACCTTATCAGTTTGGGACCTCTACAATGGTTATGATCATCCGATGAATGCTGAACATACCACCATGCATCCTTTCTCTTGACATATAAGTGTGCTGTGCACCCAGTCCTTGGATGTGTATTTTTTTCCTCTTCTTGACACATGATTTTGGGTTCTGGGTGTTCCTTTTTTTCATGAGGTTTACCAACTTTTGTGCACACAAGATACGCCTTGTTTAGCTCATTTCTTACGTCTTTTCTTGACCAATCTATCCTTATTCCAAAACCCTTCCACTGTGAATATGCCCTGTAGTGTTCTCTAGCTGATTCAAAACTGCCAAAGCGCATTCCATCTGTTGGTGGTTGCGTTGTGGAGTGTACTTCATCTCTTGCATCATTGTGTGCATTATTCTCCCCATCCTCATTTGAATCTGTTGTTTGTACTTTTGTTTCTTCGATTGTGCCACCTGGTTTTGTTTCCTGTGCAGCTTGTTCAATTATAGTATACATGTAGTCATTGTCAGTATGCTCTTCAATTTGGACATCACCAGTTATGCAAATAAACACAAGTTATCATTTCTATTTTTTGCAGGAATGGTTATATATAATGAGAAGTCATGGATAACAGCAGTTGTAATAGGTGGGTAACTTTTTAAGCTAGCAAGTATTTTGTAAACATGTCATCTGTATTTGCAATGATCTGCATGGATAACTTCTACTCATATTTATGGATAACTTCTGCATATAGGCATGGATAACTGTAGCTTTAGCTAGTGGATAACGTGTACTTATGTTCCTGGATAACTGCATTTTTAGCTAGTGATAACTTCTACTCATGTTTATGGATAACTTTCTAGCATGTAAGCATGTGTAGCTGTAGTTTTAGCTAGTGGATAATTTCTGCATATAAGCATGGATAACTTCTACTCATATTTATGGATAACTTCTGCATATAGGCATGGATAACTGTGCTTTAGCTAGTGGATAACTTTTGTACTTATGTTCATGGATAACTGCATTTTTAGCTAGTGATAACTTCTACTCATGTTTCTGGATAACTTTCTAGCATGTAAGCATGTTTAACTATAGTTTTAGATAGTGGATAACTTCTGCATATAAGCATGGATAACTTTTGTTTTAGCTGGTTGATAACTTCTGCATATAAGCATGTACTGCTCATATGCATGTATAACTGTATAGCTAGTGGATAACTTTCTACATGTAAGCATGGATAACTTCTGTTTTAGCTAGTGGATAACTTCTGTTTTAGCTAGTTGATAAGTTTTGCATATAAGCCTGGATAACTTTCTGCATGTAAGCATGGATAACTTCTGTTTTAGCTAGTTGATAACTTCTGCTTTGTAAGCATGTATAACTTTCTGCATGCAAGCATGGATAACTTATGTTCCAACTAGTGGATAGCGTCTGCATATAATCATGGATAACTTATGTTTTAGCTAGTGGATAACCTCGGCATGCAAGCATGGGTAAATTATGTTCTAGCTAGTGGATAACTTCTGCATATAAGCATGGATAACTTATGTTTTAGCTAGTTGATAACTTATGCATATAAGCATGGATAACTTTTGTTTAAATACTGCTGGATAAGTTGATTGCATATAATCATCATACCTTCGTTTATAACTTGCATCATAGCATTTGTGTGTGAAACATCAACATGGTCTTCTTCTATTTCTTGATCTGGTTCCGCATTTAGGTCGATATCCATGGTTTCGGAGCTGTTGAACCAAAATATTCATCATTTTAGATTTTAGGATGAAGCAATAAATAGGATATCATATCTATTTAGTTGTTAGTTGTCCTAAATTAGTTGTTTGTAATGCAGGGATCAACATATACTGTCACTGAAGCTTAGGATGATTGATTTCTTATAGTTTGAACAAGATTGGATATATCTCAGATGCAAAATTGAGGAGTAGTTATAGATGACCTGTTTTTCGTTTAGATCCATGTTGCAGCAGTATATTGTCATCTTGAGAACCATATAGAGATGTTGCTACCAAAATCATGGTGAATTGAAGGTTTGATTTTGAGAAGTACCTGCTGTTTTTCCCTATGTGTTCCTTTTTTGCTTTTCAGGAGCAGGGCGTTGGGCATCAAGGTGTTAAGGTGGAGCTGCAATGGCATTTTTGGCCAGAGGATGAAGGCAACAGGGACAGGTGAGTAATCGGGGGAGGGGGTAGCGCTAGATCTGGGAGGGATTTCGTTTCCATTCTGGTTTGGTTTTTTGCTTGAAAAGGAAGATGGTATAGCCAGCTTTCCCTTTTTGGACCTGGTCACGCGACCGGGGTGGGAGGGGGCGGGCGCGGGGTGACGCAGGATCGTGGTCGGAACGCCCGCTAGAAACGCGCGTTTTCTGGGCGTCCGCCGGGTAGGCGCGTTCAAATAAGCATACAATCGATATATATTAGTTCTTATTTTGCATACCCTCAGAACGCTTGTCCCTCCTTCCGTTTCTTGAGTAAGGTTAGGCCCACTTAGCTCAACCAATAGTCATTGGAACCTTAGACGGGATCCTCCCGAGAAATCGGAGCTTCTGGTCTAAAATTCATCAATTTATTGTATTATGTATCGCGTTGTAAGGCCGATCTCCTATAGTCACATACTCCTATTGATAATCCGGATAAAACAAACAACTTAGAAACTCCCTAAATTACGCTAAAGCGCAACACCAACCAATGCTTAGACGGTCTAAGAGCATCTCTAGCAGTGCCCGTAAATACCCTGAAAACCGTAAAATAACTACCGCTTATCAGTTTTTCCAGAAAAATCGTGCGTCGATCAGTGCCCGTAAACGCACCCAGTCCAAAAATATTTTTACTGGGGGCGCCAAATATCGCCTAACAACCGAGCATATCTGGTTTCCACGGACAAACCAAGTGTCAACCCGGACTCCTCTTCTTTTTTGGCGGTACGAAAGTTTCCTCCACCTCCCTTCCCACTTCCGCTTTGCCGCCGCCGTCGATCTACCTCCCCCGCCTCTCCCCGCCCTCGCTGCCATGCGGAATCGATGCCATGGAGCCCGTAGAGCTCCCACCGGTTGCTGCAGAGGTTTCGCACCCGCAGCAACCGTCCTTCGTCGCCCCGGCAGTCCACGCAGGCTTGTCGGCTGATACGTCCAAAATGTATCTACTTTCCCGAACACTTTTGCTATTGTTTCTCCTCTGATTTGTGTGATTTGGATACAACTAACAGGAACTGATGTTGTTTTCAGCAAAATTGCTTTGGTGTCTTGTTTTTGTATAGAAAATAAACTTTCAGGAAAAATCCCAGAAAATATGCTGAAAATCTTATTTTCCCAGAAGACTCACGGAGCCAGAAGACGGAGAGGAGAAGAGGCCTGAGGGGGCCCACACCACCCCCTGGCGCGGGCGAGGCCTAGCCGTGCCAGGGAATGGTGTGGCTGCCTCGGACTCCGCCTCGACCTCTCCTTTCACCTACATATACCCTCTAACCTAAAAACACCGGGCAGGGGTTCGACAATTTCTAGAGAAGAGTTCTATTGTGCTGCCACCACCAGACACCGCGATTCGAAACCAGAAACTCCATTCTAGCACCCTGCCGGGACGGGGAATTGGAGGAGATCATCGTCATCATCATCACCAATTCCTCTCCATCAACCATCCATGATTCCCCCATCCATGAGTGAGTAATCCCCCGCAGTAGGCTATGGGGATGGTAGAGATTGGATGAGATCGTTCATGTAATTGCATAAGATTGTTAGGGAAAGGTGCCTAGTATCTATTGTTAGTTATTTTTGACATTATTGCAACTTGTTATGCTTAATGCTTGTCACTAGGTGTAACACCCTCAGAATCGGCCCTATGCAAGTTTCAGCGCTTTCCGCCAAACCCGCATAGAAACGATTCAAAGGTGCCCACCAGGCACTTTCGTGCGGGTGGAAAACGAAGTAGTAACTTTACACAACAGTCCTCGATGGGACCCACAGAACAGATATATATACAGCAGCGACTCAAAGAGTCAAGAATACAGATATAATATACAAAGATCCAAATCACCTTGAAAATGATACAGCGTCCAACTACGGACAAGATGCAAATGGGGCTAAGAGCCCTGAAGAATAACCAATGGCGTCCATAACCCTGCCCAGGCCAAGCCGGAAGGGTAACCCTGCTAACGACGTCGATCTCATAACCTGCTTAAACAAAAGGGGTGTCGACGAAGGGCAAAGGAAAAAGTGGAGCGTCAGTACTGAGGCCAGTACACGGCGAGGCTAGAATTCGGTGGTCCTCGCCTACATAGGTATGGTGGACTGAAGCGGCAGCGCAGCATGCACTAAACAACCTATAGAGACTCGAGATAACTGTCGGCTATCAGAGAGGGATAAGAAAGGCCTATCCGGAACCAACCTGAATCTAACACCAACAAACCCATCCTGGTATTCCCCCTCGATACCAACCGAGAAAGTCAACCGAGGAACTCACACCGTTGGCAGTTTTATTTATTCAGTTATCGTTGCAGCAATTACTAGTCAAATATAGATAGTCATCCTGATATAATAAGCAGTGGGCACTTTTATTTAACCATTCCATTGTAGTTGCGACACTTACTAGTCAGATACAATTAGCATGAGATATTCCCCAAAACCCAGCAGTTGTTGGTACTTTTATTTAGCCATTCCGTTATAGTTGCAATACTTACTAGTCAGGTACAATGGTCGCAAGCGACAACCCAAACAAGCAATTATTGGCAGTTTTATTTAGCCATTCCATTATAGTGAAGCTGATTACTAGTCATTATAGAGTCAAACTTATAGCACTACTTTAGTTATAGTTGTCTATGATCGAGATACTATGCTCCAAGTCGTCCATAACCGCGGACACGGCTTTCAGAAAGTTTTACCCTGCAGGGGTGCACAAATAGCAACACACACTCGATCAACCTCGGAAAAACCAAATCAAAACCCAACGAGGCTTTCACGACAAAGCAATCACAGGATTCAGAAATATTTCAGGGGGCCACCCCATTGAGTACACCCGCAACGAAGCTAGCTGACTCCGAGACGGACTCAAGGTTTGCGTCAATGGCTGTAAACGACTGGGAACCCAAAACTGGGCTTGTAGATACCGCGAAAACACTCCGCTTCCCTAAACAGTACAGGTGCTATCCATCGCACAATTTAAATAAAGCAGTAAGGCATGGCATAAGTACAGGATAGTAAATAAAACCTCAAACTAGTTTGTGGCCCCAAGAAATAAGAATGAATCAAGCTCTGGCTCAGGGGGGTCCCATAATTCCCCCGTATGTGGATAGCGCGAATATTCAAGGAACAGGTATCAAGTACTCGGGGTCCTACGGGACACAAGTGGACGGTTAACAACCAAATAACATCTATTGCCCACCTGTGCCTCTGCTTACCTACTTCAATTTTAGTTGTTAAACAATAATTAAAGTTATGATCATCTCCAACAATAAACACACGGCCACACTCCAACAACTGTGGTACTTGACAACACGCAACAGCACTTGAGCAAGCGATTACGACGCGCAGGTCCAACTATCTACCAAACAACAGGTAATAGGAGGTGTCCAAGGCAATATAAGGCTGCAAGGGATATCACGGGTACGAAAACTAGAGCATCGCAACACAGATAGCAATAGATCAACAGGAGGGAATAAATACTATAAAAGTAAGATAGGTAGAAAGGGGGAGATGCTCGCTTGAAAACGTTGCCGAAGGTTCAACCGAAGATCGGGTCGACACTCGCATCAACTCAACGGCCTTATCCGCGAAGAATCAAAACACTAGAAGAAACACCGGATGCACTATTTAAAGCTACGGCAAAAGATCGGGCATGCTGCATGTATGATGTATGATATGGCAGAGGTGCGATGCAATTAGGCAATATTAAGCGGAACCGGGGCCCCGACAATTAATTAAACGGTTCAAGTTATTTAGATACCCCGCAAATTAAATGTTGTTTGAACATGGCAAGATATAGGACCGGTTCGCTACACCAATTTAAATGAGGCCAATATACGACTAGATTTGCCCGCATATGGGCCCCATATTTAATTATGAGGTGAATCGGCATAAGGCCCCCAAACCACACAAATATGCATGCGAGATGAATGATTAATATGCAATAGGTTTTATATTTAGCATTTATAAAATAGGGGCTCGGGAAAAGGTTCACACATTAGGGGGTCTCGACGAACTTGGGGTTCCGGGGGTTCGGGGTCCGACAGGGTTCAGGGTTCGACGGGATCGGTCTCGGACAACAGAAGTAGATCTTGTCGCATCCGCGGTGGTCGGGCCATGTTGTCGGTCTTGTCGTCTCACGCGGAGATCTTGGCGTTCCGGGAGGAAGTACTTGGTCTGGCGTCGGGGCATCGGACTCGCCCTGGTTGCTGTCGTTCTTGTCGTCGTGAAGACCTTGTCGAGTCCGCGGTTCGGGTCAGACTTGACGTCCGGGGAAGTACTTGGCGTCCGTGAAGGAGAACTTGAGGATCCGGCGTCATTGCCTTCGGTTCCCATGCGGAAGGTCTTGTCGTGTCGAGGGCTCGACGTTGATGGTTCCACAGGTTCGGCCTAGGCGAGATCGGTCTTCAAAATTGGGATCTCGACGTCCCTGGTTCCGGGAAGAAGAGCTCACCGTTCCGCGATCGGTTACTTGAAGGAGCATTCGTGTTCCGTGATGAAGTTCTTGGCGTGCTGATGGATCGGTCCTCGGGGTCGATCTTGGATCTCGGCACCAGAAGATCTTGAGGTTCCATTGGGGTTCGTCGAGGTTCGATGTCTTAGGATCCGTGTGGGCAACCTTGGTGTTTTTGGGCATCTTCGGGTCGGGGTCTCGACACCGGTAGATCTTGGCTTGACACACAGAGGAGATACACAAGAAGCACTTGCGACAGAGGCTCGGGTGGAACTTGCGGTCGATGGGTGCATCAATGGCAACGGGGCGCGTGGGGCCGGCCAAGGAGGACCCGAGGCAGCCGGGCCGGGCTGCCCTGTGAGAGAGCGAGGGGAGGCGGCGGTGACACGGCGGGGCTCGCAGGGGACGCCGGCGGCGAGCTCCTGGCCAGGCAGCGACGGCTCAGGGCCGGAGAAGGAGAGGTGGTGGCCTTGGCGGCGGCGGGCGGTGACGGGGAGGGGGTGCCGGAGAAGAGCGGCCCGGTCGGTGGAGGCGGTGACGATACGGGCCGGGGGGCGGCGATGCGGGCGTCGGCGCGGCCGGGGCCGGCGCTAGAGGCGGCGGGCGCGAGGTCGGGGAGGAGGTGAGGCAGAGGCGAGGAAGAGCAGAGGGAGGAGGCCGCGGCGAGGTGGGAGGCAGGCGCCGGAGGGGAGGAAGAAGGGCGGGGCGGCGGCGCCTGGAGGAGCGGAGGAGAAGGCCGGGGCGGCGGCGCTGGAGGAGGAGGTCGCGACACGGCGGCGAAGGAGGGGCCGGGGCCGGCGAGGCGGCCTGACTCGGGGCGAGCTTGGCGGGGAGGAGAGGCCTGCGGCGGAAGGCGGAGGGGCAGAGGCGGTGGCCGGAGGAGGGTTGGAGGCGGAGAGCGGCGCACGGGGAGCCGGTGGAGGAGGCGGGGGTCGCAGGAGGAGGAAGCGCGTCGGGGAGAGAGAGGGTGGGGAGGGGAGAGAGGTGGTGGTGGGGCCGGTGGGGCCGGGGAGTGGGTCCAGGCGGGGCCGGGGTGTGGTTGACCAGGGGTGGGTCGGGGTGTGGGGGCGCGCGGGTGGGGCCAGAGGGGGAGAGAGGGAGCGGGTTGGTGGGCGGTGGGGTCCAGGGGGTGGGTCCGGGCTGGCAGGGAGGTGGGGAGAGAGTGGCTGGCGTGTGTGCTTGTGTGAGTGCTGGCCAGGGGAGGTGGGTCCAAAGGGAGAGGGGTGGATCAAGGATTGATGATGTGGCGGTGGGTGTGATGAGGTGGAGGGAAAGGTGAGCTGGAGGAAGGGGATTGGTGGGTAGATTAGGATTGGGTGAATTTAGGACTAGAAATTTTAGACTAGGGTTTCTTTTATTTTAACAATAGATTTTGTAATTGGTTTTAGATAAATGAAAGATCCGGCTGGACCGACGATTTGGATTTGAAAATAGAGGAGGGCTAGTTTAGAAAATAACATAGTCTTTCGCAAATAGTTTTTAGGCAAAATAATATGCATGATGATGACGATGCTCAAATGCAATGTGGCATGATGACATGAGCATGCGGTCACGATGATGCAATGCACAAAAACAACGCGATTTTCTAGTAGTGGTTTTGCGGGATGCCACACTAGGGCCCGAGTGCGATGATCTCAGATCTGAACATGTTATTGATTCATGATGATATTATTGTTTATGATCTTACTTGAGAGTTGTATACACATATTATTGTCCGGAACCCGAGGCCCCGAAGTGATAGAAATCAGGATAACCGGAGGGGGTGGCTGTGATGTGAGGATTACGTGTGTTCACGGAGTGTTAATGCTTTGCTCAGGTGCTCTATTAAAAGGAGTACCTTTTTTGCCAGTAAATTCCCTAGAGTCCCCATTGAAATGGGCTGGTAGGACAAAGGATGTTGTGCAAGTTTTCATTGCGAGCACGTATAAATATATATGGAACACATGCCTATGATTACTGATGGTGCTTGACATGGTGCACTTTGTTGGAAACCCCAAGAGCAAGGTGTGATGATCATAGCAGCAAGTCTTCCCTTAGTAGAGACCAAGGTTATCGAACCAGAAGGAGGAAGGAAATGTCACACAGGTGTTGCAAGCAACGCGGAGACCTGCACAACACAAACTCAAGACTTTGCCCCAATGAATCAGTGAGATTGTCAAGCTCACCGGTTTGCTGTAACAAAGGATTAAATGTATGGTGTGGAAGGTAATGATTTGCAGCAAGTAAACAAGTAACAGTGGAAGATGTATCAATGGTAAAGATTGGACCGGGGTCCATAGTTCACTAGAGGTGCTCTCCTTAGATAAACAACATGGCATGAAGGGTAAACAAATTACAGCAGGGCAATTGATAGGAACTGAGCAAGGCATAACAATGCAATTATTAGTCAGAAAGATCCTATGAGATTCTATTGGGCAATACAACAAGATACATAGACCGCCATCCAACTGCATCTATGACTAGAAGTCCACCTTCAGGTTATCATCCGAACCCCCTCTAGTATTAAGTTGCAAGCAACAGACAACTTCTTTAAGAAAAGTGTGTAAGGTAAACAGTCCACATGTTCCATGAACAAGAGACCGTTGTTTTCTCCCTAGTAGTAGTATCACATCTACAACCGAAGAGATTATTGTCACTTCCCTTGGAAACTAGAGGCATGAACCCACTATCGAGCATAAATACCCCCTCTTGGAGTCACTAGCAACTACTTGGCCAAGATAGCTACTAAAAACGGAGAGCATGCAAGATCACAAACAACACGGACATGATAGAATCATAAAGACAAAACCATTAATCAAACCAACATAATAATCTCAATATCCATCGGATCCCCGTAAACACAACATGCATGATTACAAATAGATTAGATCTTGATCATGAACAGAGCTCACAAGATCTATACATGAAAGAACAAGGAGGAGATACAACCATCTAGCTACTACATGGACCCATAGTCCAAGGTGGAACTACTCACGCATCATACCGGAGAGAAGGCCTCCGGGATGATCTCCCCTCCGGCAGGGTGCCGGGAAGAACTTCAGATCCCCTTGATCTAGGAACAATGGTGGCGGTGGCTACAGACGGTTTCTTGGAGATTTGATCGGGTGCTTAGGGTTTCTGCATTGGGGGCTTCTTATAGGCGAAGGGGGAGGCCGAGGCGGTGGCCAGGGACCCCACACCCTACCTAGGCGCGGGGCAGGGCCCACTCGCACCTAGGGAGGTCTGGGCGCCCTGGCACCCCTCTCCGTCTCCCCTCTAGACTTCTTGTTCCCCACGGAAAGTAATTGACTTTGACGTTTGTCCCGTCCAATTGCGAGAATAATTCTTTACTAGATTTTCTGAAACCAAAAACAGCAGAAAACAGGCAACTGGCACTGTGGCAACTTGTTAATAGGTTAGTACCAGAAAACATGTAAAAAGCACCTCAAAGTGTAGAAAAATCAAAGCAAAGTAGATACTAACAAGCATGGAACATCAAAAATTATAGATACGTTTCCGACGTATCAATTACTTAGTATGGATGCTTTATCTTATTTATCTGTAAATGCCCTTGGTCTTGATTATTATATGAATTGTCTTGTCCATGCAACGCCAGTCCATCCATCCCTATGCCTACCTGATGGGCGTGTTGTTGACGCCTTGTTGGGAGACCCCAAGAGCAAGGTGTGATGAGCACAGCAGCAAGTTTTCCCTCAGTAAGAAATCGAGTTTATCGAACCAGTAGGAGGAAGGAAACGACTCAAAGGTGTTCCTAGCAACTTGGAGACCTGCACAACACAAACTCAAGACTTTGCCCCAACGAACAGCGAGGTTATCAATCTCACCAGTTTGCTGTAACAAAGGATTAACTATATGGTGTGGAAGGTAATAGTGGTTTGCAGAAAGTAAAGTCACAGTAGAAGATGTATCAATGGTAAAGATTGGATCGGGGTCCATAGTTCACTAGAGGTGTTCTCCTTAGATAAACAAACATGGCATGCTGGGTAAACAAATTACAGCAGGGCAATTGACAGGACTGAGCAAGGCATAACAATGTAATACTAGACATTCATGATCCTATGAGATTCTATTGGGCAATACAACAAGATACATAGACCGCCATCCAACTGCATCTATGACTAGAAATCCACCTTCGGGTTATCATCCGAACCCCCTCCAGTATTAAGTTGCAAGCAACTAACAACTGCTTTAAGCAAAGTGTGTAAGGTAAACAATCCACTTGTTCCATGAACAAGAGACCGTTGTTTTCTCCCTAGTGGAAACAGCACATCTACAACCTTAGATATTTCTATCACTTCCCTTAGATTAAATAGAGGCATGAACCCACTATCGACCTAAATACCCCCTCTTGGAGTCACTAGCATCTACTTGGCCAAGGTAGCTACTAACAACGGAGAGCATGCAAGATCACAAACAACACGGACATGATAGAATCAATAAGACAAAACCAATAATCAATCTGACATAGTAATCTCAATATCCATCAGATCCCCGCAAACACAACATGCATGATTACAAATATATAAGATCTTGATCATGAATGGAGCTCACAAGATCCAAACATGAAACCACACGGAGGAGATACAACCATCTAGCTACTAAATGGACTCGTATTCTAAGGTGGAACTACTCACGCTTCATACCGGAGGCTGGCATGATGAAGAAGAAGGCCTCCAGGATGATCTCCCCTCCGGCAGGGTGCTGGGAAGAGCTTCAAATCCCCCCCTCCCGATCTAGGGACGATGGTGGCGAAGGATACAGACGATTTCGTGGAATATTGATAGGGTACTTAGGGTTTAGGCATCGGGTGGTCTTTATAGGCGAAGAGGCGAGGCAGGGGCGGCCAGGGTGGTCACACCCACCCCCACCCCCTGGGCACGGATAGGGCTAGACCGCGCCGCCAGGGGATGTGTCCCCCTGGTGCCTCCCCTCCGTCTCGTACTCTGGCTCGGTGTTCCCCACGGTAAAATATTGACTTTGGCTTTTGTCCCGTCCAATTCCCAGAATATTGATTTTCTGCTTTTCTAGAACCAAAAACAGAAGAAAACAGGCAACTGGCATTGTGGCATCTTGTTAATAGGTTAGTACCAGAAAACATATAAAAACACCTCAAAGTGTAGACAAAGCAAAGAAAAGTAGATACTAAACAAGCATGGAACATTAAAAATTATAGATAAGTTTCCGACGTATCAAGCATCGCCAAGCTTAACTCCTGCTTGTCCTCGAGTAGGTAAGTGATAAAAAGAATATTTTTTGAGGTGACATGCACCATCAAAACCAATATCAAATCATTTGCAACCATTGAAAGCTGGGATCAAAGAAATCTAAACATGTGCATGAAAGATGGAGTTCTAACTTTAAGACAAAGTAACTATAAATGCAACATGAAAGGCTACAAACATACATCATGAATAACATGCATTGAAAATGTTTGTTTGTTTCACATATAGAAAACATGGCATAGTGGCATTCAGCTTGTCCCTCATGGAGTAGCAAATATATGCATAGGACGCCTTCAAAGTTCATAAGAGTGACTAGATACAAATAGCACAAGAACAAGTAATATCAATAATATGCATCAATCAGTAAGTTTTGGGACAATGCACATAGAACTAAGAATGGCAACTATGCTCTGTTAACTAGTGCCTAAAGGTAGAAGGTGAAGTCTCAATATAATGGTGGAAGAAAGGCCCTTCATAAAGGGAACCAGGGATTTCAAGTCTCAAAAAGAGCTTCCAAAAATTATGGTGCTTGTTAGCTTTCAGCCCTCATTGCCCCTATCATAAGCATCTTGAAGTGATTAAGGTTAAAGTGAACAAACTATGGAGTATATGCTTGACAAAGTATAAGTTGGAAATCTCATGTCTCTTGAATACGAGGGCCACTCCTCATGCTACTCAAGTTTAGTTACTTGCAAGTTCTTTTCATAGTAAGTACATGTGTATCATAGAGAACCTCCAATGGGGTACCCCTTGCACATGATACAGGAGCTATCCCATAATCAAAATGACAAGGCAAGCATACAATGAGCATCTCAGCATTCTTCTTATTTACTATGGGAATATGGTGCTTTTTTCTCTCTTTCCTCTTTTCTCATTTTTTTCTTTTTATCAATCTTTTTTTCTCTATCTCTTTTTTTATAAGAAGAATGCTTCATAGATGTCACTATGGTGACGCTGCAAGTTTCCACCATGATTAGGCATGGCTTAGGCTAGCGGCTCAGGCGTTTCTCTAACACACATACATAACTCCATGGACTTACAAGCTCCCCTTTCATTTCACACCGACGACATCCATAGACAAAAGAGCATGATATCAACTATGTACAAAGTACAAGTGCAATGTTGAAAGTGTTCCCCGTGACAGCATGGTTCTGCTAATTCCAACGTATAAGTGCAAGCATATACAACATAGATGACACAATGGTCCAAGTTTATTAGGGGCAAGAAAAATAGAGTGTGCCATCAAGTTCGTGAGAGCTTTAATCACTAAGTTTTCACATAACAAAATACTTTTTAATTTGAAGATAGATGAAAACAAGAATATACTTGGAATGGTGTAACACACCATGCATAGGTATTTATAGTGGACACTTTGGAATAACTTGGTTTCATGGGAGTTGGATGCATGAGTAGAACTTACTCATACAAGGGAGGCTAGAAAAGACTGGGAGCGACCAACTAAGAGAGCAATAATGGTCATAATCATGGAGAGCGACAACACATTACTAATCAAAGCATAAAGTGGTACTACAATTCAAGGACTAAATGATCATAGAGGCTATGGTGACTTGTTCATAGTCATAACATGGTGTGAGTATGTGCCAAGTCAACCCAAACAAAGCATCAAAGGAGAATACCACAATACTATGCTTTTGTATGCTAAAACAACGGATGATTCCTTCAAGGAACACTAAGCAATCCCAATTGTTTGGAACAAGTCATGCTACAGAAATAATCACTAAGCATAAGGTCAAAACAACACCTAGCATGACATGCTAAAGTCTAAGTCACAGTTAAAGCAAGCTCCTCTTGTACTACTCAAGCAAGAACTTTCTACTCCTCTCCATCACCAATCAACTTATTTGAAACAACACAGCGAGAACGGGGGTGCAAATTACTTTATTAAAGCAAACTAAGCAAACCAAATGAAAACTAAGATGCTCCAAGAACAACACAACAGTGCATGAAACAATAAAAACAAAGTGTCTAGAAAGACCTGAGCTTTTTATTGATGAAGAAGGGGATGCCTTGGGCATACCCAAGATTTGACGCTTGTACCTCTTGAATATTTCTTGGTGTGACATAGGGTGGCATCCCCAAACTTAATCTCTTGTCCATTCTTCATCACATTACATCATTCTCTCTCTACACCTGAAAATTTCCTTCATACAAAACTATATACAATATTCATTAGCAACATTAGTGTATTCAAAAGATAATAGACCTTTGGGTTTAGCTTTAGAACAGAAAAAATTTCACTAAAAACACAAGCTACTATAGCAATTCCCTTAAAAAGCTCAATTTCCCAAAAAGAACCCAAAAAGGAATCAATAAGAAGCAAATGCAAATAATGGCAGAAATCTGTCAAAACAGACCAGCTGGTAGAAACTGATTTTTTCGAAGACCTTATGTTGCTCAAATAAAAAAGTGTTGAACTAACTAAAGTTATCTAACATACTGGGGGATTTATTATAAAAATATCATCTCAATCCTACTTACAGAGATTCCTCATGAATTTTTACGGTGGAGCACAAAAATCTGTTTCGGGACAGCAACTCCCAAAATCTTACTTCCCTTTCATTAGAGGTCATTCTTGGCACAAAAAGCAAATAAAAAGGATAAGGAGAGGTCATTAATGAAGTAATAACTTCCAAGACTCAATAAAACTCTTGGGTTATCTCACAACAAGTACTTTTCCTTAACGCCTTTAAGTTAGGCACAAGAAGCAAGCATCAAGTATTTTCAAATGAAGAATTAAGATCAATACATGCAATCTCTTCAACTAGGAAAGGTATCTCATCCAAATGAGTTTTGGAGGATCCCTTATCATCTCTCCTTGGTTCACTACTTTCATCAAAAGGATTTTCAGGAACAATCCAATCAAAATTCTTTTCTAAGGCTTCATGCACTCCTACAAGTTTAAAAGGTATGGGTATCTTAATTTCCTCTATAGGTTTGGTTTTATCTAAAGTACCCATAACATCTACACAAGAGCCTAGCATTTTAAAACGGTCAAAGACCTTTTTGGCTTCCTTAGCAACATCATTGAACACTTTTAGTAAGGTTTCTACGATAAAATCTCTCTTTTCAGGGTCCTTTTCTTCTTTTACTTTAAGGAATAAGATTTGCATCATGGGGTTAAGGTTAACAAACCTAGCCTCCAACATATGAACTAAAGAAGTTGTAGCAACTTCATAATTAGGAGCAAGTTCTGCTATAGATCTATCCTCAATATCCTCATGTTTGCTAACATGATTAAAGAATTCTTCAATATTATCTTTCCCAATTATGGAGCCACTACCTAATGAAAGGTATTTTAGGGTGAACTTGGGGATCAACATGGTGAGCTAGAGCAAGGTGATAACTAGAGCAGGAACTAATTTTCTTTGTGTTTTTGATAAGAGAAAGCAAACCAAACTAAACTGATATATTTGGAGTTTTTGATAACAAGAGGCAAACAAAACCAAGCAAAAGAAACTAAGCAAAACAAAAACAAAGTAAAGAGAAAGGTTGAGAAGGACTCCCCTTGTGAAGACGTCCTTAGCCTCCCCGGCAATGGCGCCAGAAAAGCGTGTGATGGGCGTGTTGTTGACGCCTTGTTGGGAGACCCCAAGAGCAAGGTGTGATGAGCACAGCAGCAAGTTTTCCCTCAGTAAGAAACCGAGGTTATAGAACCAGTAGGAGGAAGGAAACGACTCAAAGGTGTTGCTAGCAACTTGGATACCCGCACAACACAAACTCAAGACTTTGCCCCAAAAAATAGTAAGGTTATCAATCTCACCGGTTTGCTGTAACAAAGGATTAACTGTATGGTGTGGAAGGTAATAGTGGTTTGCAGAAATTAAACAGTAATAGTGGAAGATCTATCAATGGTAAAAATTGGACCTGGGTCCATAGTTCACTAAAGGTGTTCTCCTTAGATAAACAAACATGACATGCTGGGTAAACAAATTACAGCAGGGCAATTGATAGGATCGAGAAAGGAATAACAATGCAATACTAGACATTCATGATCCTATGAGATTCGATTAGGCAATACAACAAGATACATACACCGCCATCCAACTGCATCTATGACTAGAAATCCACCTTCGGGTTATCATCCGAACCCCCTCCAGTATTAAGTTGCAAGCAACTAACAACTACTTTAAGCAAAGTGTGTAAGGTAAACAATCCACTTGTTCCATGAACAAGAGACCGTTGTTTTCTCCCTAGTGGCAACAGCACATCTACAACCTTAGAGATTTATGTCACTTCCCTTAGATTAAATAGAGGCATGAACCCACTATCGAGCATAAATACCCCCTCTTGGAGTCACTAGCATCTACTTGGCCAAGGTAGCTACTAACAACGGAGAGCATGCAAGATCACAAACAACACAGACATGATAGAATCAATAAGACAAAACCAATAATCAATCTGACATAGTAATCTCAATATCCATCGGATCCCCGCAAACACAACATGCATGATTACAAATAGATGAGATCTTGATATTGAACGGAGCTCGCAATATCTAAACATGAAAGCACAAAGGAGGAGATACCGCCATCTAGCTACTACACGGACCCGTAGTCCAAGGTGGAACTACTCACGCTTCATACCGGAGGCTGGCATGATGAAAAGGAAGGCCTCCGGGATGATCTCCCCTCCGGCAGGGTGCCGGGAAGAACTTTAGATCCCCCTGATCTAGGGACGATGGTGGCGGCGGCTACAGATGGTTTCGTGGAATATTGATTGGGTACTTAGGGTTTAGGCATTGGGGGTCTTTATAGGCGAAGAGGCGAGGCAGGGGAGCGGCCAGGGTGGTCACCTCCCCCCCCCTAGGCGTGGCTAGGGCTAGCCCGCGCCGCCAGGGGGTGTGACCCCCTGGTGCCTCCCTCCTGTCTCGTACTCTGGCTCCGTGTTACCCACGGTAAAATATTGACTTTGGCTTTTGTCCCATCCAATTCCGAGAATATTGATTTTCTGCCTTTCTAGAACCAAAAACAGAAGAAAACAGGAAACTGGCACTGTGGCATCTTGTTAATAGGTTAGTACCAGAAAACATATAAAAACACCTCAAAGTGTAGACAATGCAAAGCAAAGTAGATACTAAACAAGCATGGAACATCAAAAATTATAGATATGTTTCCGACGTATCACTACCGCACTTTAAATCCTGTTGTTTACTACAATTGTTACCGTTGTCTTTATTTTACTACTGCTGTTATTTTTCTATGGCTATTACAAAACTATTGCTACTGATAAACTATTGCAAACAAGACTATTTCCAGGTGTAGTTGAATTTACAACTCATCTGTTAAGGCTTATAAATATCCTTTGGCTCCCCTTGTGTCGAATCAATAAATTTGGGCTTTACTTCCCTTGAAGACTATTGCGATCCCCTATACTTGTAGGACATCAAGACTATTTTCTGGCGCCGTTGCCGGGGAGCATAGCTTTATTTATAAGTTCACTTGGAATTATTACTGTTCGCTTCTATCCATTCATCATGGGTAAAACTCGTGATGGAAAAGTTCCTATATTACCATCCACTACAAGAAGAGGTACAATTCTGAACACCTCTGTTGCTCTTGATTCAGCATCTGTGATGAGTAAGCTCCTTAGACCACCACCACATACACATGTTACACATACTGCTACTTTTGCTGAATCTGAAATTGCTTCTGATACTCATGATGGTACTTCTACTATTCTTGATGAGAGTGGTTCATTAGGTCCTTTCCTAGATGCTACAATTGCTAGAACTATAAAAGGAAACACTAAAACTCCTAATGAAGATATTGCTACACCCGTTACTTCACCTGAGTCTAGAGAGAATTTTAGCTATGATCTTGATGACGGTTATATTGAAATGACTGGTGAATTTATTGAAGAATGTCAAAACACTCATGGTGCAAGTGCTACTAAAAGTCTTCTTGAGAGACACACTGTTAGACCTAAATTATCTCCTGATGCTAAGTTTGCCACATCTCCCATAAGCATTAAAGATAAGTATTATGATTTCTCTCTTGATTTATCTTATATAACCATTGTTGAGAAATACCCTTTTTGTGGGACTGAAAATGAAAGTGTTGTGGCACATATGCAAGAGCTCTCTATAATGAGTGGCTTATTTTCTAATGATATTAAGAAACGCACCTACTTTGTTGTTAAAATTTTCCCTTTTTCATTAAAGGGTGAAGTCAAAGCTTGGTTTAATAACTTATCTCCTAGATCTATTGGAAGTCCTGATGACTTGATTAATACTTTCTTTCAGAAATATTTTCCTCCTAGTGCTCAACATGCTATCTTGCAGGAACTTTTTGATTTTAAATAGGGAGAAAAAGAGAAATTGCCTGAATCATGGGAAAGGTTCTGTGCTTTAATTAAAGCACATCCTGGATGTCCAGTACCTAAAATTAAACTTCTTGATATATACACTAAATGATGTATCTAGGACATACCTAGATAGTTGTGTTGGTTGTGTTTTTAGGAAAAGAACTCCCGATGAAGCTGAGGAATTAATGGCTAGAATAAGCAAGAATTATGATGATTGGACTACACCTGAGCCAACTACACCTGAGCCAACTGTGCCTGAGCCAACCCCAACACCAACACCAAAGAAGAGAGGAATGATTGAATTAAATGATGAAGTGATGAAGGAAGCTAAGAAATGTCTTAAGGAGAAGGGTATTAAATATGTAGATGTGAAGAATTTACCTCCTATAGAAGAACTATGTAAGACAAACTCTCACTCATCCACTATTGAGGTACACTCTCCAACATTTTGATGATAGTTCTAACATCCCAATTTCAGCAACCCTGATTTGATGTCCAATAAGGGAAAAATCAGGGGAACAAAAAATTTTCTTGTTAGTGTTACAATGTTTGCTTACTTGTTTGCTTGTGCTCATGCAAATGATTGTGTATACTCCTTACCTCAACCCCAGTTGACAAAAACTATTTTTGCAAGAGAGATGTCTTGGATCCTCTTTCATATTATCAAATGTTCTGACAATTTAAACTTGAGCCAAGATAAATTTGCCACAACAAAATATTTTGCTAGTTCTATTAACAAAACTATGGAGACCTACATACAATCTCCTTATGTTTTCAAGACAGAACACTCAACTACTCTTATCTCTAGGTTTTCCAAAACCTTCTTACTAAAACCTCTCCACTCCAATCTTGGTAGAAATACCAAGAGGTACTCATCTTACTTGAAAACATAACCAATTCAAAATACCCATCCCTACCTCAAGCTAGGCTTGATGGTAACCCTAGTAGTAGTTGGATAAGTTTGATAGGATAAATTGCCTTGCTCTACTGATTGCATTGTTTGCTTAGGAACTAGAGTGAGCTAATCGAGTAGCTCATCCCTTAGGACCCAATATATGATTGTGATCATCATTGTCAAACCAAGCATCCAAATCTAGATCTACCCTCGGCCACTAAATCGACCATCTCATCTCCTACTCAGATTAATCCAAGGATAATCCCCTTTGATAGTTTCCAACTCAGTAATGACCCAATCTAGGCATGGATCCTATCTACTTATTTATCACACCAACATCATCCCTTTGAATCATGAGTTTAGAACTTAGCATCCTCTCAAAATCACCTACACTTGCACTCTAGTCTAAAACCCTAAATCTGCCAAATGGCTAAGTCTGGATTTTCTTATCTAGATTCAATCTTTGGAGCTCTACCTTTTACAAACTATGGGCATTCTTGAGAATGTATATGAACCATCTTGTAGTACATCATGATTACTACCAAAGACCACTCTTTCACTTGGATAAACCATTCTAGTTCCCACTCATCCATGTGTTGGAGATATGCCCTAGAGGCAATAATAAAAGTGGTTATTATTGTATCTTTGTGTTTATGATAAATGTTTACATTCATGCTATAACGGTATTAACCAGAAACATTAATACTTGTGTGATTTGTAAACTAAATTAGAGTCCCTAGTAAAGCCTCTTTGTAATACTAGCTAGTTGGTTAATAGATGATCGTGGTTTCCCGATCATAAACATTGAGATGTTGTTAACAACGAGATCATATCATTAGGAGAATGGTATGATGGACATACTCCTATAGATAAGCGTAGCATAAAGATCAAGTCATTTCAACAGTTCATTTGCTATAAGCTTTCTGATACATAGTAACCTAATTCCTTCGACCATGAGATCATGCTAATCACCATCACCGGAAGGATACTTTGATGACATCAAACGCCACACTATAACTGGGTGGCTATAAAGGTGGCATTGAGTGTTCGGAAAGTGTGTGTTGAGGCACATGGATCAAGAGTGGGATTTGTCCATCCATATGACGGATAGATATACTCTGGGCCCTCTCGGTGGAATGTCATCCAATTGGCTTACAAGCATGTGACTGGCTCATAAGGGATCACATATCACGGGAACAAGAAAAGAGTATTTATCGGTAACGAGGTTGAACTAGGTATGCAGAGATACCGACGATCAAAACCTCGGATGAGTAAACTATCGTGAGAGAAAGGGAAATTGGTATCGTATGTAAGTGGTTCATTCGATCGCAAAGTAATCATAGAAATATGTGGGATCCATATGAATTTCAAGATTCCTCTATTGGTTATTGATCGGAGAAGTGTCTCGGTCATGTCCGCATAATTCACGAACCGTAGGGAGACACACTTAAGGATTCGATGTTGTTTAGTAGATATGGAATGTTAGTAGGGATACCGAATGTTGTTCGGAGTCTCGGATGGGATCTGGGATATCATGAGGAGATTCGGAATGGTCCGGAGAATAAGATTCATATAAGGAAAGTCCGATTCCAAAGTTCGGGAAAGATTCCGATGTTTTCATCAGAGAGGTTCTAGAAGGGTATAGAAGGTTCACCGGTCCGGAAGGGGAATGGTCCATGAATGTTTCATGGGTAAGTGGAATGATTGGATCATATCTTAGGTCACTTGGTGTGGACATTTGCAAGAGAGAGAATTAAAGCTCTAAATTGAAATTCAAATGGCAAGTTTGAAAAAGTCAAACTGGAACAATGGTTTCCTAGTGGAAGAAGGAAAGAGTCCTTCTCTCAATCTAACTTGGGTTTGGGTTTGGATTCAAACCCACCCCTCCCAAGGCTGCCCCCCTCTCATAAATAGAGGTGGAGGGCTACCCCAGACAAATAAGCCCAAGCCCTCCCACACCCAAGCCGCCGCCGCACCTCGCCGCCGCTGACACCTCCTCCTCCTCCCGGTCTTCTAAACCCTAGATCACCGGGAAACCCTAGATCCACCATAACTTGCATCGGCTTAGGCGAAGCCCTGCGGGATCTTCCCTCTACTTCTGACACCACGCTGCCGTGCTGCCGGAATCGCGAGGGGAGAACTACAACCTCCGCTGCCTGCTGGAACAAGGGAGAGGAAGGTATTCATCGAGTACCGAACGTGTGACCGACTGCGTAAGCGCTGCCGGAACGCAGCACCGGAAGGATCGTCTACATGATCTTGAGATCGGCAAGTGTACGTACATCACCCTCGAGAATCTGCTCTCGTTAAACGCTTTGGAATCTTCGAGGGTGAGTGCTTCTATCGACTCGTTGCTACAATCTAGTAGATAGATGTTGGCTTGTTTGTTTACATGCGGTAGAAAAATTTTGTTTTCCATGCTACGAACCCCTATAGTGGTATCAGATCCGTGTCTATATGTAGATCTGTTGCACGAGTAGAACACAATGGTCATTGTGGGCGGTGGTGCTTTTATTATCAATTGCTTTTTGTGTACTTTGCATCTTGCGGTATGATGGGATGAAGCGGCCCGGGCTAACCTTACATGACATCGTTCATGAGACTTGCTCCACGCTTAACATGCAACTTGTATTGCATAAGTGGCTTTGCGGGTGTCTGTCTATCCCATAGTATAGATTCAATTTACAACGGGAACTTGATAGTTCAAACATCAACGTTGTGGTTCTTGTTCGTAAGTTAGAACGACACTTATTGGAAGCCCCAAACCACGTAAAATATGCAAAGAAAATTAGAGGCGTCTAACTTTGTTTTGCAGGGGTGTGTTGTGATGTGATATGGCCATGATTGTGATTATATATGATGTATGCAATGTTCCTTATTGTAAGTTGGCAACCGGCACGAGCCATATGGTTGTCTTTTAATTTCGTTAAGACCTGCGTGTCTATTCAAAGTAGTTGTAATAGTTGATGCTGGTGGACGACAACCATGAAGCGGCGCCATTGACCTTGACGCCATACCGGTGATGATGGAGATCATGTTCGTGCTTGAAGATGGAGATCGGAAGCACAAGAAGAAAGGCCATATCATATCACATATTATCAATTGCATGTGATGTTAATACTTTTATGCATCTTGTATTGCTTAGTTTGCGACAGTAGCATTATAATATGATCCCTCAAGCACAAAAATTTCAAGTTATAAAGTTTTCATCCTTAGCAAGCACCGTTGCTAAAGATCGTTGTTTCAAAGCACCACGTGATGATCGGGTGTGTTAGATTCTGCGAGTGTATACAACGTGAGCAAGCCAGATTTGCTCATGCGGAAGCTAAGGTTTGATCTTGACGAGCCTAGCATGTACAGACATGGTCTCGGAACACGGATCACCGAAAGGTAAAGCATGATTCCTATAGTAGATATGATGAACATGTTGATTGTTCGCCATTGAAGCTACATCAACTCTCGTGATGATCGGTTTTTATGTGGTGGATTTGGTTCGTGTGATCACTAAAGCAATGTGAGGGATATTGTTTTGAGTGGGAGTTCACCAAGATTAATTTAACTATTAATTAGAACTCAATTTGTCATAAACTTAGTCTAAACTATTGCAAATATGTTGTAGATCAATGGCGGCCCCTACCATCAATTTTAATGCGTTCCTATAGAAAGAAAAGTTGAAAAACAATGGAAGCAACTTTGCGGATTGGTTCCGCAATTTGACGATTGTCCTCAATGCTGGTAATTTGACCTATGTGCTGGATGCACCGCTGGGTGACCCGCCTGCAGCTGATGCTACCGATGAGGTAAAGAATGTTTTCCTCGCTCGGAAGAATCAGTACTCCACAGTTCAGTGTGCTATCTTGTATGGTTTGGAATCAGAGCTTCAGAAAAGGTTTAAAAACCATGACCCACATGATATTGTCCGTGAACTCAAAATGATATTTGAGGCTCACGCGGCAGTTGAGAGTTATGAGGCTTCTGAAAAGGTCTTTAACTACAAGATGGAAGAGGGAAGCTCCGTCAGTGACCACGTGCTTAAGATGTCTGGGCACGCAAGCAAGCTTCAAAGCTTAGGTATAGTGATTCCTAATGCTTTGGGTATTCACTGTGTCCTCCAATCACTACCACCAAGTTACAAGAACTTTGTGATGAACTACAATATGCAAAACATGGACAAGTCGTTGCCCGAACTCTTCTCCATGTAAAAGTCTGCATAAGTGGAGATCAAGAAAGAGCATTAAGTGTCATTGGTCAATAAGACCACCAAATTCAAGAAGCAAGGCAAGTCTAAGAAAAAGGGAAACTTCAAGAAGGGCGGTAAGAAAGTTACCGCGCTGGCGAAGAAGACCAAGGCTGGGCCTAAGCCTGATACTGAGTGCTTTTACTGCAAGGGAGAAGGTCACTGGAAGCGGGATTGCCCTAAGTACTTGGCGGATTTGAAGAACGGCAACATCAAGAAGAAAGGTATATCCGATATACATGTTATTGATGTGTATCTCACTAGTACTCGTAGTAGTGCCTAGGTATTTGATACTGGTTCGGTTGCTCATATTTGTAACTCGAAACAGGTACTGCAGAATAAACGGAAGCTAGCAAAGAACGAGGTGACGATGCGCGTTGGAAATGGATCAAAGGTTGATGTGATCGCGATCGGCACGCTACCTCTTCATCTACCATCGGGATTAGTTTTATACTTAAATAATTGTTATTTGGTGTCTGCGTTGAGCATGAACATTATATCCGGATCATGTTTATTGCGATACGGTTACTTGTTTAAGTCCGAGAATAATGGTTGTTCGATTTATATGAGTAATATGTTTTATGCACATGCACCTTTGATAGATGGTCTATTCTTATTGAATCTCGATTGTGGTAATACACACATTAATAACATTGAAGCTAAACGTTTGAAATTGAGTGATAACTCGACCTATATGTGGCACTGTAGTCTTGGTCATATTGGAGTGAAGCATATGAAGAAATTCCATTCCGATGGACTTCTTGAATCACTTGATTTTGAATCACTTGAAAGATGCGAAGCATGTCTGATGGGTAAAATGACTAAGACTCCATTTTCTGGTATGATGGAGCGAGCTACGGACTTATTAGAAATCATACATACCGATGTGTCTGGTCCAATGGGTGAAGCATCGCGCGGTGGTTATCGCTATGTTCTTACCTTCACGGATGACTTGAGTAGATATGGGTATATCTATTTCATGAAACATAAGTCCAAAACTTTAGAGAATTTTAAGGAATTTCAAAGTGAGGTAGAGAATAAATGTAACGAGAAGATTAAATTTTTACGATCTGATCGTGGAGGTGAATATCTAAGTTACGAGTTTGGCGAGCATTTTAAGAAATGCGGAATACTTTCACAATTGACACCGTCGGGAACACCACAACGTAATGGTGTGTCCAAACGTCGTAATCGAACTCTCTTAGATATGGTTCGTTCTATGATGTCACTTACAGATTTACCGCTATCGTTTTGGGGTTATGCATTAGAAACAGTCGCATTCACTTTAAATAGGGCACCATCTAAATCCGTTGAAACGACACTGTATGAATTGTGGTTTGGGAAGAAACCTAAATTGTCGCTCCTTAAAGTTTGGGGTTGCGAAGCTTATGTAAAGAAGTTACAGCCCAACAAGCTAGAACCCAAAGCGGAAAAATGCGTCTTCATAGGATACACGAAGGAAACTATTGGGTATACCTTCTATCATAGATCCGAGGGCAAAACCTTCGTTGCCAAGAAAGGATCCTTTCTAGAGAAGGAGTTTCTCTCGAAAGAAGTGACTAGAAGGAAAGTAGAACTCGACGAGGTTGTTGAACCTTCTCTCGAACTTGCGAGTAACGCAGCACCGGAAGTAGTTCCTGTGGCGTCTACACCAATAAGAGAGGAATCTAATGATTTTGATCATGAAACTTCGGTTGAAGTTACTACGGAACATCACAGGTCAACGAGAACTCGTACCACTCCTGATTGGTATGATCCCATTATGATTGTCATGTTGGTGGACAACAACGATGACCCTGCGACATATGAGGAAGCGATGATGAGCCCAGATTCCAATAAATGGCAAGAAGCCATGAAATCCGAGATTGGATCCATGTACGAAAACCAAGTATGGACTTTGGTGGACTTACCGGATGGCCGGAAGGTTGTCGAGAACAAATGGATTTTCAAGAAGAAAACAGATGCTGATGGTAATGTTACTATCTATAAAGCTCAACTTGTCGCAAAAGGGTTTCGACAAATTCAAGGAGTTGACTACTATGAGACTTTCTCACCAGTAGCGAAGCTAAAGTCTGTGAGGATTATGTTACCAATCGTTGCATATTATGATTATGAGATATAGCAGATGGATGTCAAAACAGCGTTCCTCAATGGAGACATTGATGAAGAGTTGTATATGATGCAACCCAAAGGTTTTGTCAATCCTAAAGATGCTAACAAGGTATGCAAAATTCAACGGTCCATATATGGATTGAAGCAAGCATCCTGAAGTTGGAATCGATGTTTTGATAAGGTAATCAAAAGCTTTGGTTTTATACAAACTTATGGAGAAGCTTGTATTTACAAGAAAGTGAGTGGGAGCTCTGTAGCATTCTTAATAATATATGTAGATGACATATTGTTGATTGGGAATGATGTAGACCTTCTTAATAGTGTCAAGGATTATTTGAATAATAGTTTTTCAATGAAAGATCTTGGCGAAGCAGCTTACATATTAGGCATAAAGATTTATAGAGATAGATCGAGATGCCTAATATCATTGTCACGGAGTACATATTTGGACAAAGTAATAAAGAGGTTTGGAATGGAAGATAGCAAGAAAGGGTTCTTTCCCATGTTGCCCAATACGAACTTGAGTAAAACTCAAAGTCCTGCAACAGCAGAAGATAGAGAAAGTATGAGTAAGACTTCCTATGCCTCAGCCATAGGATCTCTAATGTATGCCATGCTATGTACTAGACCCGACATTGCATATGCTGTTAATTTGACTAGAAGATATCAAAGTGATCCAGGAGTGGATCATTGGACAGCGGTCAAAAACATCCTTAAGTACTTGAGAAGAACTAAGGATATGGTTCTTTCTTATGCAAGTGATGAATAGCTCGTTGTTAATGGTTACACCGATGCTAGTTGTAACACCGATCCAGATGATTCTAAATCTCAATCTGGATATGTATTTACTTTGAATGGTGCAGCAGTTAGCTGGAGGAGTGCAAAGCAAAGCGTTGTGACGAGATCTTCAACTGAATCGGAATACATAGCTGCTTCGGAGGCTTCACAAGAGGCGATATGGATGAAGGAGTTCATTACAGAGCTCGGTGTGGTTCCAAGTGCGCTGGACCCAATGTCTATCTACTGTGATAACATGGGCGCCATAGCCAATGCACAAGAACCAAGGTCACACAAGAAGCTGAAGCACATCAAGCTACGTTTTCACGCTATTCGAGAGCATGTCCAAGATGGTGACATAAAGATTTGCAAAGTACACATAGATCGGAATGTGGCGGATCAGTTGACTAAACCTCTCCCGAGGGCAACACATTACCAGCACCAAACCGCCATGGGTGTTCGGTATAATACCATGTAATCTAGATTAGTTGACTCTAGTGCAAGTGGGAGACTGTTGGAGATATGCCCTAGAGGAAATAATAAAAGTGGTTATTATTATATCTTTGTGTTTATGATAAATGTTTACATTCATGCTATAACAGTATTAACCGGAAACATTAATACTTGTGTGATTTGTAAACTAAATTAGAGTCCCTAGTAAAGCCTCTTTGTAATACTAGCTTGTTGGTTAATAGATGATCGTGGTTTCCTGATCATAAACATTGAGATGTTTTTAACAACGAGATCATATCATTAGGAGAATGGTATGATGGACATACTCCTATAGATAAGCGTAGCATAAAGATCAAGTCATTTCAATAGTTCATTTGCTATAAGCTTTCTGATACATAGTAACCTAATTCCTTCGACCATGAGATCATGCTAATCACCATCACCGGAAGGATACTTTGATGACATCAAACGCCACACCGTAATTGGGTGGCTATAAAGATGGCATTGAGTGTTCAGAAAGTGTGTGTTGAGGCACATGGATCAAGAGTGGGATTTGTCCATCCATATGACGTATAGATATACTCTGGGACCTCTTGATGGAATGTCATCCAATTGGCTTGCAAGCATGTGACTGGCTCACAAGGGATCACATATCACGGGAACGAGAAAATAGTACTTATCGGTAACGAGGTTGAACTAGGTATGCAGAGATACCGACGATCAAAACCTCGGATGAGTAAACTATCATGAGACAAAGGGAAATTGGTATTGTATGTAAGTGGTTCATTCGATCGCAAAGTAATGGTAGAAATATGTGGGAGCCATATGAATTTCCAGAATCCTCTATTGGTTATTGATCGGAGAAGTGTCTCGGTCATTGACGAGGTTTAATATCGTCAATGCCCATTGTTATGGACTTGGGTTTTGGAGAAGATGGGGATGCTGGAGATCGTGGCACGGTTAACAGACAAGCAACCAGGGGACACGAGATTTACCCAGGTTCAGGCCCCCGGAGGGAAAACCCTACTCCTGCTTGTCTGTTCTTTGATTACGGCGGAACCGAAGGTTACAGGGTGCACAGATTCGATCTGGCGTGTATGCGTGTGCGAAAGTATGAGTCGAGGTTGGTTGAGTTACCCCTAGGACGTGCCCTCCTGGCCTTTATATAGACTTAGGCAGGTCCCGGGCATAGTCTTAGTCGGTTACAAGTTCTAGGGTGTTTGCCCTTTTGAGTTTCCTATCTAAACTAGTCTTGTTCTCCAAGGATCCGAAGATGTCTTGGGCCTTGGTCACCCGAAAATCTTCATGGGCCAGCGTATGCCAGCAGTGGGCCTTCCTTGGGCTGGACTAGGTATGCTGAAGTTATGTACCCGTAGGGTATCACCATGTCAGTCATGTCCGCATAATTCACAAACCGTAGGGAGACACACTTAAGGATTCGATGTTGTTTAGTAGATATGGAATGTTAGTAGGGATACTGAATGTTGTTCAGAGTCTCGGATGGGATCCGGGATATCACGAGGAGATCCGGAATGGTCCGGAGAATAAGATTCATATAAGGAAAGTCTGATTCCGAAGTTCGGGAAAGATTCCGATGTTTTCATTGGAGAGGTTCTAGAAGGGTCTAGAAGGTTCACCGGTCCAGAAGGGGAATGGTCCATGAATTTGTCATGGGTAAGTGGAATGATTGGATCATATCTTGGGTCACTTGGTGTGGACATTTGCAAGAGAGAATTAAAGCTCTAAATTGAAAGTCAAACGGCAAGTTTGAAAAAGTCAAACTGAAACAGTGGTTTCCTAGTGGAAGAAGGAAAGAGTACTTCTCTCAATCCAACTTGGGTTTGGGTTTGGATTCAAACCCACCCCTCCCAAGGCTGCCCCCCTCTCATAAATAGAGGGGGAGGGCTGCCCCAAACAAATAAGCCCTAGCCCTCCCACACCCAAGCCACCGCTACCGCGCCTCGTCGCCGCCGTCCTAGCCGGCACCGACACCTCCTCCTCCTCCTAGCCTTCTAAACCCTAGATCACCGGGAAACCTTAGATCCACCATAACTCGCACCGGCTTAGGCGAATCCCTGTGGGATCTTCCCTCTACTTCCGACACCACGCCGTCGTGTTGCCGGAATCGCGAGGGGGGAACTACAACCTCTGCTACCTGCTGGAACAAGGGAGAGGAAGGTCTTCATAGAGTACCAAACGTGTGACCGACTGCGAAAGCGCTGCCGTAACACAGCGCCGGAAGGATCGTCTACGCGATCTTGAGATCGGCAAGTGTACGACTACATCACCCACGAGAATCTGCTCTCGTTAACCGCTTTGGAATCTTCAAGGGTGAGTGCTTCTATCGACTCGTTGCTACAATCTAGTAGATAGATCTTGGCTTGTTTGTGTGCATGCGGTAGAAATATTTTTTTTCCATGCGACGAACCCCTACACAATGATGGTTTTGTAGTCAAGGTAATAACCTTTTCTGCAAATCTTATCATCTTGCCTACTTTGGCAGAAGCTCACATCAATATGCCACCTCCCCTTGACCAACTATTTGCATGTTTATGATCTACTAACCATGGTATATGAATCCATACCTCACTTGTTTCTATTGGAGCTTTGTGCTTCCTAAACCCCCATGGTTTATGAGGCATCATGACCACTCTGTTATGGCAGCCTCATTTTCAACAAAGTTTGCCATCACCCCTAAAGAACCTCAAATCCAACCAAGACTAACTCTTGCCTCCATGATCATATAGGTAACTTGGTCTATGTATCCATATATCCCTTGTACCAATGTGAGATCTGAGCTCCCTGATCCAACCATGTTTTGGTGGTATAAAATTATCAACACCCTAGATTATCCCAAATCTAGTTTCCATCCTTTTTCTCCACATTTCTTCAAAACTCAAGGATGACCTTGACGCATAAATCAAGCTTACATCATCTACCTTGGTTAGGATAACTCCCCAAATAATTCCCTTAATCATTTGGATTCTCAAACTATTTAAATGCTTTATATGGCAAAATTCTAGAAATCATGTCTATAAAGACAAGTTTGTTTCTATCCAAACCACTTTGCCAACCCAATGCATAATTGAGTTCTATACATATTGCCCCACCTTTCCATCACAAATAAATATTTTTGAGATTCTTTATTATTTCTTTTTGCCCTTTTTCTTAAATGGCAGAAACAAGAAATAATTCCTTAAAAATACTGTTCCACGTCAATAAATTCCAATAAAATTCTCCAATGTGTAATAGGGTATTCAGAACCATTTCCCATCAAAAACCCACCTTGTCTAATGTAAAAATATTACATTAGCTTCCATAATCTATTTGTGCACTTTTTGAATAAATGCATTTAAATGGACTTGTAATCATTAGAAAATTCCCAAATAAATCTTGAAGAGATGATTTGACCTACTCCATCTACCAGTACCATTTCCACACCTCCCTGAATACAAATTTTCAAACTTCCTTCACAAGCATAATATTGATCAATTCTTGTAAACCCCTCAGACCTTGTTTCAAACCAACACCAAACCCCATCAAACTTGGTCAAGAACTCCTCCCCAACACCATGACACCCTCCTGGTCGAGCCTCACCACATCAAGGTACTGTAGCACCCTTTATTTTTGTCCCTTTTGCTTGTAAGAAAGAGGGAAAGGCATGCCTCATAAAAATCTTGGGCAATAAAAACCCACCACCAATTTCCCCCTCTCCCTGGTCAAGCTACTGGTCCCACACGACCACACCACCACCCAAGCCAGCCAATGGATGAGCACCACCCTCTCCAAAGCTTCACATAGACTATGCCCATCATACACCATGCCCTCCCCCAAATAAATGTCCAGAGGCCCTTCCAGCACGCCTATGCCCCTCATTTCCACCCCTCTCCCTCCCACCTACCACCCCCAGGATCCAATCCTCATCCTCTGCCATGTCTTGGCCGGAAGAAAGGAAGAAGAGCAAGCTTTGGCCCTCTCTCTAAATCAAGCTAGGCGCTCTATCCTCCTCCCATCTCGCGCTGCATGTATCCCTGGTGAAGCCCATGCATCCCCCTGCACCTAACCCTATCCTTTTCTCTACCCAGGACCCTCTGTACCGGCGCCACCGTCGAGCTCCGGGGACAACCTATGGGCGCAGTCGCATGAGGCCCTCCCCGGCGGCAAACCTACCCTCGCCGCCCCTCGTTCGACTCTCTGTGGAGCGCCGCTTCGCCCCGTCTACTCCACGACGCCTCCCCGCCCTCTGGTAAGCACAGTCCCCACGCCACAACCTCCCTAGGGTTTCCCCTCAACGTCGCCGCCAGGGAGGAAGACGACGGCCCCACGCTGTCGATCTACTTCTAATCGGATGGTGTAGAGCCACCGATACCCCTTCGCCCCTTTTCCCTCACTAACGAGTGGGCCCGGCGCGGCCAGCTTCAAAATCCAATCTCGCGCGTGCCCGGTGCTCGCATGGGCCGATTCCTCCTATGTGGCCCATTTGCCCTCAAGATCTGGCCTGAAACCCCCTGTCATTTTTATACTTTTCCCTAGATCCTGATAGATGCCTAGTTGGTTTAAATACAAATGAAATTGAAAAGTGGATTTTTCAAAAATCCTCAAGTACCTGGATGTTTTACCTAACATGCAGACCTAGTTTTGTCCCAAATCAATGACTAGATGATTCATGATAAATAATCTACTTATATGTGTCCATTTCACTAATAAAATCTTCCAGAGAGTTTGGTATATCCAAATGGATCAAAACCAATTGGTACTGAAAGGTATTGACCATACATTGCATGTTCCACTGGCCCCACCTAAAATGGCTTCCTAGTTTGCCCCTGGTGAAAATGACAAAAATAATCTATTTCTTACTTGCACAATTTTCTAGACAAAACCAAATATGTTTTGGACCTAATTCCAACTCACTGTACATATATATACCCATAAGTACCAAAACCCAGGATCCCAAGATTTATTGATCTCTTCTTAAATTATGGTGAATTAAACATTTCTATGCATGGTCTGTTCACCAATAAATTCATAGCAGTAACTCTGTAACTCCAAAAAGGTTAATTCCAATTTATAAAGAAAGGTATTTTCAGTACTTAACAAGTGTCCTTGGAATCACATCAAAAGCTTTTGTATATTAAATATGATGAAAAAGACAAATCTCATCAAGTACAGTCTTTTTGAATTTCTCGAGGGTATTCTGCTAATTTTTTTGAGGTGATTCAAACACCTCTTGTTTCAGTACACTATATACTACCTAATCACCCAAGGAAATAATTTTGTGAGCTCCATAATTTGTCTAGTGAATTATTTCCTAAAACTAGGGTTTTATCCACTATAAAAATCATTATAAATCAATGGAAATTGATAAAATGGTGAAACCACTTTTGTTGGCTTCATTTTATCAATACCCATCGGATGATATCATTTTTACCCAATTTTAACTAACAAAACTTGACCTTTATTTAAAACCCCTTATCTAGGTAATTCTTGACTATAAATCTTAATTAGAAAATCCACAAATGCAATCAAGGCCATTCCTTTGTATCCAAAGCAAAAAAATCTCCAATCCTTACTGATCTATAAACTTGTTTTGTCATTTGCTTGTTGTATGATTTGGTGTTTGTATGCAATGTATTGATTGTGGTGTTGTTTGCTTGCATGTTGCTCGATGATGGCGATAGTTGCGATTATGTGGCAACAAGAAGAGGGAAGCATCGGGTTATTCTTATTATTATTGTATTCGGTATTCTGGTTTTCTAAAGAAATCAAGAGACATCTCGCTGGTCACAGGCAAGCCACCTTCTTTCTCATAAGCCCTTGTTCTACCGTTTTACTTTTGCATGTTTTATCTACTGTTTATGGAACTGCATTGTTTTACTTATGATTATTTTATATCTGGTAGTGGCTTGCCTCCTCCAGCTAATACCATTCGCACTACTAAGTGCAACCCCTTTGATGACACCTACTTTCCCTAGTATGATAGATGTTGTCTTAACACCATAACCCCTTGGAGACCCCGTTTTAGATGAAGCAAAAGTATGGGATGGGAAGACCCCGGAAAAAGGCTTAACAAAAATGCTTTATGAGAAACCTTGGTGAGGCTTGGCCTACCAAGTGGTTTGGAAAATGAGAAAGGTTTTGTTTTACAAAAAGGTTTGACAAAATATGGAGGAAAAATGTTTACGAAAACATCCGGGCTGGCCAGTTTTGAAGCTAGCACAATTAACTCGTGCAACCACATTACTCTGGAATGGACGGGGCTAGGTTGTAAGTTTGTCTAATACGGTATAGGTGTCTCGAACTACTACGGGGAGAACAAATCCCCAGAGGCTGGGCCTTCACCTGTAAAGGCCCATGTGAAGCATCGGTCTAGAGAAGGTACATACTGTCTAAGGACGGCCAGACGATACTATGATCCCCTCATTGAAAGCACACACCCGACGAGGTGCAAAACACGCTTCGGTTGGCTTGTGACTATATAGGGCATCCCGGTTTTGAGGGGATTAACTTCATAGGGTAGGCACTTGTATCATAGAGGGAATCCGGAAGGTCTTTACCGGTCATTCGACCCACGATCGGTGTAGATCAGGGACGAGTAATCGGATGGTGTGGGTACAGAGTACAACCTCTGCAGAGTGTAAATCTATTCGAATAGCCGAGTCCTCGGTCATGGATGGTTGTGCTGGCGGCTGTAGAGCGGTGATGGTTTTGTTTTCAAAAAGGACTTCAGAAAAGCAATGGCTTGGAAATGTTTTGACCATGGGATGGTCGAGAAAAGGAGGAAGGAGTTTGGTCATGAGATGACCGGAAAGAAAAACAAATGGGTGACCCAAATCCTAGTGGTTTCTTAAAACTTTTCAAAAAGGTTTCCAAAATGTTTTACAAAAGTTTTTCAACAAAGATATAGAGATATCCTATATCTACAAGAGAAACTAATTTATAAAAGAACCTCTTATGGAGACATCCTACCACAGCCATGTTGCATATCCTTTATTATCGTTCTTCTTAAGGTGTTTTGCGAGTACATTGAAAGTACTCACCGGCATTGTCCCTGGCTATTTACTTGGCCAGACCTTTCCGAAGCAAGAGGAATGATGGAGGTTGCTGACGTTTATGCAAGCTAGGCTGTCTTCCTAGTCATATGCCTATAGGTTAAGGCATCACATGGGCTCTGCACTTGAATACTTCCGCTATTGTTGTTGTATCACCATGATGGCATAAATGTAAGTACTTGTATTCGTTAATTATGGTTGTAATGATACTTGTCGGTTATGCTCACGGCTCACTGATCATGGGAACATGAATTGCAGGCATAACGGGTATTCTCGGACCGTAAATCCGGGGTGCCACAATGGTGATATTCCTTACTCTAAACCTCCTGATCAATGCTTAGAAGAATTTGATATTTATGCTATTAAGCAAAATAATTTTAATATGAGAGTGCAGAATCATCTAATGGAAAATTCTAGAGCTATTAATAATTTGCAAGATATTCTGGAAAGAACCTCCAATGATGTTAAGATGCTTGTTAAACATTTCCAAATGGTTCAAACTCAAATTGATCAGCTTACTGAAGTGCAAAAATATTTGCTAGTCAATGCTTCTAGAGAAAAACATGCTTATGAAATTAGAACTAGAAGTGGTCTTTCCACCCAGGACCCTTTATATCCTGAGGGACATCCAAAAATAATTGAGCAAGATTCTCAACAAGCTAAATATAGTGTTACTTCCTTCTAAAAGAAAGAAAAAGAAACATAAAGCAGTTGTGGAATCTTCTGAACCTTGCTAAGGATTCTAATAGTATATCTGTCTCTCATGCTGAAACTGAAAGTGGTAATGATAAAAATGATGCTCCTAAAAAAGAACAAAATTGAAGAAGAACCTTAAAGGCGCACTAAGAATACTAAGTACACTAAGGAAGATTTAGTTGCTAATAAACATGGTAGTGAAAGAGAGCCTTGGGTGCACAAACCGATGCCTTTTCCTGATAAGAAACACAAGTCAAAGGAAGAAGAACACTATAACAAGTTTTGTGAGTGGATGAAACCTTTATTTTTGCAAATTCCTTTGACTGATGCTATTAAATTGCTTCCTTACTAAATTATATGAAGTATATTGTCTCTAATAAAAGGAAGATTCCTAATCAGGAAATTTCCACTTTGCTTGCTAATTATTATTTCAATGGTAAGGTTCCAAAGAAACTTGGAGACCCAGGGATTCCACCTATTCCTTGTTCTATTAAAAATAATTATGTTAGAACTAATTTGTGTGATTTGGGAGTAGGAGTTAGTGTTATGCCTTTTTCTCTCTACAAGAGACTTCAACTGGAAAAATTGATACCAACTGATATATCTTTTCAAATGGCTGATAAGTCTACTACTATTCCTGTTGGTATATGTGAGGATGTTCCTGTTCAAGTGGCTCATAACTGTTTGATATTAACTAACTTTGTTGTGCTTGAAATGCCTAAAGATGATAACATGTCTATTATTCTTGGGAGACCTTTTCTTAATACTGCAGGTGATGTCATTAATTGTAATCAAGGAAAGGTAACTTTTAATGTTAATGACAAGGAGCATAATGTCTATTTACCCAAGAATATTGATAAGAATTATGGCCTAAATTCAATTGAAAATATTGAAGGCATCAAAGTTGGAGAAATATATTATCCCATACCACAAGAAGATTATGAAACTATTATGATTGGGACTATTGCTATCAAGGTTGAAGTAACATAATCATTTAGTGAAATGCAAGTTTTGCTTCATATAAATTTGTTTTGGTAACAAGACCTGATCAACCTTGTTAACAAAGGGATTTTTAATGAACAAACAATGTTTTCACCATGATTATCCTTGCTCACTTTTATTTTATCTATTTTAATTTTTGCTTTCACATGTTCATCTTTGTATTGCTAGTTTCTTGCATATTAGAGTGTCTTAGAACTTCTGTAGTTTTAGTTTTGAATCATTTTTCCATCATTCCAAAATCATTTTTCTGCAAGAAAATCATTTATCAAATTCTGAAAATTGCTCAAAAATAAAGTTTCTCGAAAAATTCCGCAAAAATCCGATTAAATTTTTACACCAAAAAAGGGGCAGAGAAGCACCTGGAGTGACCCAGCAGGGGCCACCAGGTAGGCACACCACCTGGTGGCACGGCCACACCAAGGGCACGCCTAGCCATGGTGTGGGCCACCCTGGCCCTCCACTTATTCTTCCACTTGCCACTTTTCTCTCTCTCCCGAGAAAACACCATTTCATTGCTCAAACCCGTATTCTTGCTGTTCTTGCTCACGATTTTTTATCTCCTTGCTCATCCCACCTTTGCTGCTGAGATTTGGAGCATTTGTTCTCCGGTATGTGACTCCTCCACTTGTCCAAGTAGATTTGTGACTAGTGGATTATATCTTAAGTATTTTGATATTGTAGGTGACAGGTTATGTGAGCTTGCATGCCTTTTCTTTGCTTAGAGAAATTATTTTGATGCATGTTTAGCCCTCTTGCAAGTCCCTATAGTAGTTCCCTTCATTATGTAGTCACTTTGCAAATTACCTTTGCGATGTTTGTCTAAAAATTTCAGAAAAAAAGAGAGATGGACAACCATACTTTTGGAGAATTATTTGAGAGAGACACACCTAGGAGGCCAAGGCCTTCGAGATCAGCTTCTTGATTTAGGCCATCATATAATGAAGATCTTATTGCAACGCGTTTCGGCAATGAGGGAGATGATGGAGACGCGCACCCATTTACCTTCCCTTGTTTTGCCTTTTTGTAAGCTGCAGGGATCCTCGATGATTTCTTACTTCTTGTTCAGAGGGTTGGTCTTACCACTTCGATGCAGGATGAGAGTGAACAATATGCTTTTCTCACCAAACATTTTGTTGAAAGCTTCAGTTTCACTAACACCCCAAATAGGTTAACTATTTCGTTTAAAATATATGATATGACTATTAACATACCATTGGAAAGATTTTGAGCATTATAGGTATTGGCATGACTGGGACAGCAAATAAGATCCAAGGTCAGCCCGCTGATTTGTGATGTCTACACACTTCTATTCTTGTAGACAGTTGTTGGGCCTCCAAGTGCAGAGGTTTGTAGAACTATAGCAAGTTTCCCTTAAGTGGAACACCCAAGGTTTATCAAACTCAGGGAGGAAGTGGTCAAAGGTATCCCTCTCAAGCAACCCTGCAATCAAGATACAAGAAGTCTCTTGTGTCCCCAACATACCCAATATAGGTGCACTAGTTTGGCAAAGAGATAGTGAAATACAAGTGGTAACGGTGCTAGAAAATAGCTTGACGGTGAGGTAAAGACTAAAGGCAACAAGAAGGAAGCAAGCAAACATGCAACAGATCTAGTAGCAAACGGTGTTTCGATGCTTAGAAACAAGGCCTAGGGATCATACTTTCACTAGTGAACACTCTCTCATATAAATATACTCTCTTCATGATACTACTCTTAACTACTCTCCGGTTGGACACTCTAATCCATGGTAGGGCTATAACAACACACCTCAAAGTATGCCTTCCCCGATCTAGATAACCTCACACTTTCACCTTGAGCGCTAGATGGTTCCAACAAACACCACAATTTCATAGAGACATCCAACTCCAAATATAACTCATAACAAATATTCAATCTAGCCAAAGTTCCACACACGGTATGCCCGCTGTCACTTTCACACACGTGGGGAAAAGCATAGATCTATTAAAGCACAAAGAGTATTTATGTAGACTCAAGCCTAAGTGCCACCATGGCATGCACGCTGTCACTTTCACACACATGGGGAGAGCAGAGATGTAATGAAGCACTTGAGTAGCAAGGTAGATCTACTTGATTACAAAGCTCATGACCACAAGATCATGCATAGAGAGAGAGAGATGAACACATAGCTACCGGTAGAGCTCTTAGCCTCGAAGGAGAACTACTCCCTCCTCATCATGGGAATCAACAACGGTGATGGAGATGGTGGTGGAGATCGATGGAAATGGCTCCGGGGGCACTTCCCTGTCCTGGCAGGGTGCCAAAACAGAGACTTTCTGTCCCCCGAATCTCCCCTTCGGTGGCGGCGCTGTGGAGGTTTTCGTGGATTTCTGCCAGATGATTTAGGGTTTTTGGGTCGGAGGCTTCTTGTAGGCGAAGGAGGCAAGGTCGGTGGAGGGCCAGGGGGCCACACCCCATGTGGGTGCGGCCAGGGTGGGACCCGCGCCCACCTAGGGTGTGTCCACCCTGGTGTCCTCCTCCGTCTCGTCTTCGATTTTCCGTATCGATCATGGAAAAATATGAACTTTGGCTTTTGTCCCGTCCAATTTCGAGAATATTCATTTTTTAGCTTTCTAAAACCAAAAACAGCAGAAAACAGGCAACTGGCACTGTGGCATCTTGTCAATAGGTTAGTACCAGAAAACATATAAAAATACCTCAAAGTGTAGAGAAAGCAGAGCAAAGTAGATACTAAACAAGCATGGAACATCAAAAATTATAGATATGTTTTCGATGTATCAATTTGCTGGAGCTTTACCAAGGTGTAACAAATGATGATGACCGCACAGCCCAGCGTGGGAAGAAACATTCAACTCCCAGCTCTTAGATATTTTGCTTACTATCTTGCCACTAGCATTCTTGGTAGGGAGAACACTAGTAATATTTTTAATTATCATTTAGCTTTTCTTGCTACTGCACTTAATAATAAAACCAATTATAATCTTGGTTCTCTCATTGCTCGCCGCCTAGCTGCTAGAGGACCCATTTATGGGGGAATTATTGTTGCACGCATGGTTGTTGCCTTGGAACTTTCTGCTGATCCTAATGATACAGTGCTAGCCCCACAGAGGCTTGATCTAGCTGCTATGAAAGCACATCACTTTGTTACTGCTAACTCTAGTACAGAGAGTTTAGTTTACAGGATGTTGTTTACTGACGGAGATGAGAGGGAAATTCCCTTGCCATGGTCTACTTTGTTTAGTATTTGCAGGAGGCCATGGTCGCGCTCCAGGGAGGAGATGGACGAGCAGCTCCGCTTGCTTGGTTTCCACAGGCAGCACCAGGAGGGGGATTCGCCCTCTTATGACTACTCTGCGGCACTACGCTGGGGCGTCCTCGAGTTCGTATCAGGACGAAGGCACTTCTTCGTAATATTATGGAGGCGCCCCTTCTTGGCCAGGTTGGGATTGATCTCCACTTAGGCCAAAAGCCTAAGCTTGGGGGGAGGTATACCGGCGTCACACTCATCTACATATCATATTTTGTCGGTACTTTGCATATCCATGTTTCGCTTACTTTTTAGTTTTTGTTCTTGCTTTGTTTCTGCTTTCCGAAACACAAAAAGACCATAAATATTTTTGTTATTTATCTTTGTCACTTCTTTATCTTTTAGCCTTGGTTTGCTTAGCCCTTTTGTAGCTTTGGTTTGATATTAAAAAAATATTTTGCTACGATGGCTTTTGCCTTCAGTTCTTGCTTTAAAAATCGAAAACCCAAAAATATTTGTTGTTCTTCTCTCGCTCATGGAAAAATATGAACTTTGGATTTTGTCCCGTCCAATTTCGAGAATATTCATTTTTTAGCTTTCTAAACCAAAAATAGCAGAAAACAGGCAACTGGCACTGTGGCATCTTGTCAATAGGTTAGTACCATAAAACATATAAAAATACCTTAAAGTGTAGAGAAAGCAGAGCAAAGTAGATACTAAACAAGCATGGAACATCAAAAACTATAGATATGTTTCCGACGTATCAATTTGCTGGAGCTTTACCGAGGTGTAACAAATGATGATGACCGCACAGCCCAGCGCGGAAAGAAACATTCAACTCCTAGCTCTTAAATATTTTTCTTACTATCTTGCCACTAGCATTCTTGGTAGGGAGAACACTAGTAATATTTCTAATTATCATTTAGCTTTTCTTGCTGCTGCACTTAATAATGAAACCAATTATAATCTTGGTTCTCTCATTGCTCGCTGCCTAGCTACTAGAGGACCCATTTATGGGGGAATTATTGCTGCACGCATGGTTTTTGCCTTGGAACTTTCTGTTGATCCTAATGATACAGTGTTGGCCCCACAGAGGCTTGATCTAGCTGCTATGAAAGCACATCACTTTGTTACTGCTAACTCTAGTACAGAGAGTTTAGTTTACAGGATGTTGTTTACTGATGGAGATGAGAGGGAAATGACCTTGCCATGGTCTACTTTGTTTAGTATTTGCAGGAGGCCATGGTCACGCTCCAGGGAGGAGATGGACGAACAGCTCCGCTTGCTTGGTTTCCACAGGCAGCACCAGGAGGGGGATGCGCCCTCTTATGACTACTCTGCGGCACTACGTCGGGACGTCCTCGAGTTCGTATCAGGATGAAGGCACTTCTTCGTAATATTATGGAGGCGCCCCTTCTTGGCCAGGTTGGGATTGATCTCCACTTAGGCAAAAAGCCTAAGCTTGGGGGAGGTATACCGGCGTCACACTCATCTACATATCATATTTTGTCGGTACTTTGCATATCCATGTTTCGCTTACTTTTTAGTTTTTGTTCTTGCTTTGTTTCTGCTTTCCAAAACACAAAAATACCATACATATTTTTGTTATTTATCTTTGTCACTTCTTTATATTTTAGCCTTGGTTTGCTTTACCCCTTCTGTAGCTTTGGTTTGATATTAAAAAAATCTATGAAGCATCTTCAGAAAAAGTAGAAAAGAAAAAAGAAAAAAAGTACCATGCTCATGGTAAATAAAAAGATCGTTGAGATGCTCATTGTCTGTTGCCTTATCATTTTGATATGGGATAGCTCATGTGTCATGGGGCAAGGGGTATCCTGTTGGTGGTTCTCTATGATACACATGTACTTATAATGACAAGAACTTTCTTGTGACTAAAGTTGAGTAGCATGAGGAACGGCCCTCGTACTCAATGGGCATGAGATTTTCAGCTTATGATTTGTCAAGCATATAACTCATATTTGCTTTCACTTTAACCTTAACCATTTAAAGATGCTTATGATAGGGGCAATGAGAGCTCAAATCTAATTAGTACCATACTTTCAACATTTGGAAGCCTTTCAAACTTTTCAAATCTTTCCTTTCACTTTTATGTCGAGTCACCATCTTTTCTATGAGCACCTTCCCGAGAGCATAGTTGTCATTCTTAGTGTAATGTGCGTGTCCCAGAACACGGTTAATTATGACATAACTTTGATGCTTGTATCTTTGATATTTTTATTTCTAGTCTTCACTTGAACTTCAGAGGTGCCTTGGCATTTATGTTTTGCTCCAAAAAGAAAGGCAAGTGAGATACCACTTTATCATATCTTCTTATGAGCATTACAATCTTGCATATGCTTATGTGTCATGTTGCTTATTATTATTGTGTTGGAATCTCTTTATAGCTTGCATGACTATTGGGTAGACTTATTTGCATACTCTTTATTATGAATTGCCTAAGTATTTGATCATATGCCGAGAATATATACATCTTATGAAGCAAATGTGTTCGTGAAAGTTTCTTTTATCGCACTCAGTTTTCAACTGAATTGCTTGAGGAAAAACAATAAGCTAAGCTTGGGGGAGTTGATACGTCCAAAACGTATCTACTTTTCTGAACACTTTTGCTATTGTTTCTCCTCTAATTTGTGTGATTTGGATACAACTAACACGGACTGACGTTGTTTTCAGCAGAATTGCTTTGGTGTCTCGTTTTTATGCAGAAAATCAAATTTCAGAAAAAATCCCAGAAAATATGCCGAAAATCCTATTTTCCCAAAAGACTCACGGAGCCAGAAGACGGAGGGGAGAAGAGGCCTGAGGGGCCCACACCACCCCCTGGCACGGGCGAGGCCTGGCCACGCCAGGGCATGGTGTGGCTGCCTCGGACTCCGCCTCGACCTCTCCTTTCGCCTACATATACCATCTGACCTAAAAACACCGGGGGGTCGACAATTTACAGAGAAGAGTTCCGTTGCACCGCCACCACCAGAAACCGTGATTCGGAACCAAAAACTCTATTCTGGCACCCTGCCGGGACGAGGAATTGGAGGAGATCATCGCCATCATCATCACCAATGCCTCTCCATCAACCATCCATGATTCCCCCATCCATGAGTGAGTAATCCCCCATAGTGGGCTATGGGGATGGTAGGGATTGGATGAGATTGTTCATGTAATTGCATAATATTGTTAGGGCAAGGTGCCCAGTATCTATTGTTAGTGCTTTTTGACATTGTTGCAACTTGTTATGCTTAATGCTTGTCACTAGGGCCCGAGTGCCATGATCTCAGATCTGAATATGTTATTGATTCATGATGATATTATTGTTTATGATCTTACCTGCAAGTTATATACACATATTATTGTCTGAAACCCGAGGCCCCGAAGTGACAGAAATCGGGATAACCGGATGGGATAGCTATGATGTGAGGATTACGTGTGTTCACGAAGTATTAATGCTTTGTTCCGGTGCTCTATTAAAAGGATTACCTTAATTGCCAGTAGATTCCCTAGAGGCCTCGCTACAACGGGCTAGCAGGACAAAAGATATTGTGCAAGTTCTCATTGTGAGAACGTATGACTATATATGAAACACATGCCTATAATTACTTAGTACTTGGATGCTTTATTTTATTTATCTGCAAATGCCCTTGGTCTTGATTATTATATGAATTGTCTTGTGCATGCAACGCACGTCCATCCATTCCTATGCATACCGCACTTTAAATCCTACTGTTTACTACAATTGTTACCGCTGTCTTTATTTTACTACTCTGTTATTTTGATATTGCTACTACAAAACTGTTGCTACTGATAAACTATTGCGAACAAGACTGTTTCCAGGTGCAGCTGAATTGACAACTCATCTATTAAGGCTTATAAATATCCTTTGGCTCCCCTTGTGTCGAATCAATAAATTTGGGCTTTACTTCCCTCGAAGACTGTTGCGATCCCCTATACTTGTGGGTCATCACCGGGCATGTCGTCTCGCTGGCCGCCGCTTCCGTGAACAGCGGTGCTCACGCCATGATGCACTGGCACCCGTCGCTAAGCCCAAGAAGGTGGTCGCACCGCGAAAGAAGCACATCAGTACAAAGAAGGTGGCGGCGGCGGGCGGCGCCAAGAAGCAGTCCTGCCCCGTTCCTCCGCGGCATGTCCCGCCGTTGGCTGGAATCGCCTCACCGAAATCCCCCGCGATTGGCGCCCACAATGCATCCGTCCAATTGCCACCAAGGTACGAAGAGGGGTCTGGCTCGTTCTCATTCGAGCAATTACTCAAGGATAGTGAGGTGTGTATCATCGAGCCACCACTCACTGCTTATGATTTGGATGGAGATGATGATGAGGTGGAGGACGGCGAAGAGGATGCATTGGAAAAGGATGGTAAAGAGGATGCATTGTAAGATGTTGATCAAGCCGCTTATGATGAGGCGAAAGAAAAGAAGAGGAGGACAGTGAACTACACCGAGATCGAGGACACTTGCTTGTGCTGGGCATGGTCGGATGTGTCACTCGATGCTGTCCATGACAATGACCAAACCAGGAAGCGTTATTGGATTAGAACTAAAGATAGATTTTTGAGGCTCATGCCTCGTGTAGCAAACCCGGTGACCCATACCTATCGTCCACTACATGGCCGGTGGGATGTGATCAAAGCTACTTGTAGCCGACGGAGTGGAGCACTCGAGCAAATCCGGGCAAATCCTCCAAGTGTTGTGAGCATTGATTAATATGTGAGTGCATCTAACTTGCATTTCTTTTGGGTTATGTTGTGATCAAGGCTATATAGACATGATCTAACATACATTCAATTAACTTGTAGGAAAGCCTTGCAATGGAAAAGTACAAGATGATGGCGGCCTCCAAAGGAAAGCCATTTGTGCTCCAACATTGTTGGAAATTGCTAGAACATATGGAGAAGTGGAAGTTAAGGGATCAAGAAACAAAACCATAAAAGAGAGCTTTGCTTCAATTGGATGATAGTGGTGATGAGGGGGGAAGAAATGGAGGAAGGCCGGGAGGAGCCAAGAAGGCAAAAGAGTGGATCAAGATTGAGAGAGAAGCTTCAAACATGGCATCAAAGATTGATGAAATGGTAAAGTCTAAGAAAACAATGACGATCAAGACATTAGAAGCAAAGATGATCATAAAGGAGAAGAAGCGTGTGATGAAGCAAGCAAGGTGGAAATCAGTTCGTGACTTGGAGGAGAGAAAGATTGCAGTTGATGAGAGAAAAGCAAATGCCGAGATCCTAGACGAGGAGAATAGGACCATGATGATGGATCCAACCTGCATGAATGCTATCACAAAAGAGTGGTGGGAACTTCGTAGGGCCGAGATCCTAGCAAGGAGGAAGCAAGTCATGGAAGATGCTGCCGCTTCGATGCCTGGTTCTTCTTCGGCTACGGCGAGGGGTGCTGCCACCGGACCCATTGACAACAATGTTGGGGCTTGAGCTTGGCATGGGTATGTTGTTTGCCGTGTTTTTTTGTTAGATTTTATGCGATGATGTACAAACTGTCAGAACTGTTGTCGCTTTTGCTGTTGAAATAGTCGGAACTGTCAAAATATGTTTATAGTTTTGTTTTTAGTTCACCCTGCAGAGCAGTCTTTGTAAACCGAAACCAATATTCTGTTTTGAGGTTTCGATTTACGGGACTGCTCGGCGCCGCCTCCTATGAAGCGAGAAATCACGAATTCGACGCCCTATACTCAATGTTTACGGTTTGCGTTTTACGGGTACAGCTAAAGATGCTCTAAGTTAGACCACGCATGCATGTTCCGTACAACGCCAAACTGACTCAGGTACTCAATCGATCGAGTACGTTGCTCCAATCCAACGATCTTTTATACAGTACTTGCCCTAAAATCATTTATACCTTTACGGGAGTTGGTACGAACTGAAAATTAGTCAATGGTAGAAATGTAGGATAGACGCTTGACTAGCTTTTGTGGTGTTGATCTGGTGGTGTTTGTGCTATTACTGTGAGGAATAGTTTTTTTAGAGGACTTTTCTTTTTTTATTTTTTTTCTTAGCTACGTGTATCCGTAAAACCGCTAGAGCATGTCTTGTTGCAGAAACTGAGTGTAATTGGTATCCCTGTGATATTAATATACTCTTTTAAAAAAAGGCAGCGACAAAATCACTCTACTAAATTTCAATTCTAGATTGGTAATTTGAGACAAAAATGACACTTTAGTGGCGATAGTGCTAATGGGCCAAATTTATAGCCCAGTCAGATTAGCTACTTATTTACATACATATTTGCCCTTTTCTATTTATTATCGAGTTCTGTTTAAAATTTCAATTTCAAAATTTTACAGAATAATAGATAAATATTCTGTCTACGAGCCAATTATACTTCAGATTTTTTATGGCTTCTAGGCAAGAATACCGAGGCATGGTGTGCACTGCGAGGCCAGTACATTAGATACGTAGTACATTCTCTGTATGCACATATTATAGCTTTTTTTAAGCCAAAAAAGAAGAAGAAAAGACCAAACGTGGAATGAGGGCTCATTCTTATCCCTTCTCTCTCATAGTTTTGAGAGTCCTCTCCTACTGAGCTCTCTTCCTGTTCAAATCCGGCAGCGCCGCCTCTAGGAGAAGAAAAAGATGGGATCGTCAGATTGTACAAAGTGGTTCTAGGTGATTTTGCTTGATGCCACTAGCATGAAGCGGAGTGTTGGACCTAACCAGCCGATAATGGTTAGGGTTTTTCTTTATCATTCTGCTGCTTCAGAGGTCGGAGCAGAGAGTGATGGGGAAGGCCACTATTTCCTTCAATGAGGTCGTGGCTCGTAACCATCTCTTCATGTGGAGTCGAGGTGTAAGGCAAGCTTCTTCCGGCCGGCCTCTGGTGGCAAGGGGATGAAGCGGAACGACACGTATGCATGTGCATCTGGAAGATGGTGGGGAAGTTTTGAAATGCAACTTGAGAGTATCACATCCACATGGCGTTCATGCGCGTTGTGTAGTCTATGACCGAGACAATAGCCTGCCAAGACACCTCTACAACCTTCAAGAGATTTCTACGCCTTCTGGACACCAAGTGGTTCGTCCACGGTGGTACAAAGGTGGCGATGGTGGAGTCTCGTATCCGGCGAAGAGGACCGAGGGTTCGTTTTTTTGTATTGTATTTGTTTAGGGTCCTTTATGCAATTATTGAGAACAATTTTGTACTCCTATAATAACCTATGTGTAAAATGTACCCACCGACGATGAGATAATACAACACTAGGTCCTTCGAGACCCCTCTTCCTGCTCAAACAGAAAAATTGATCGTGCTAGGCATAGGCTAGGCCAAGAATCCCCAAATCGGGTCATATCCGGTCGTCCAATTTCATTAAAACACAAAAATTGGGGGTTGTCAACACTACATGAAGGCTCTCAATTCTTTCCCTTCTCTTCTCTCTACAACCCTCCTTGAGTGTCACATGTGCACCCCAACCCTCTCCTCTTCTTTCTCCATCGACACTGCCTGTTGAAATAAGGATGGGAGCGGGTGTGGCCAGGCCTCTCCCTAGATAATAGGGCTAGTTATGCCTTCCGCTAGAGGTGTAGGTTTAGGAGTAGGGTTTGTTTTGTCGAGATGGCGTTTTGGCAAGATACCATGGAATCTTTCGTTCAAGCGTGGCAACATGGTGTTGGACGGTCGTGCCTCAGGTCCCCTAGTGTGCTTTTGAGGTGGGAGCCAAATGTGGGTAATCTTGGTGCGAGTTCCTTGAATAATCGTTGTTTCTTCATGTGGATATGGAGCATGGTTTTAGCGTTTCTTCTCCTGATCGGCCATGGTGGTGAGGAGAAGGGTAGTGTGGTGTCCTACGGAGCTAGAGAAAGGTGGGGAAGTTAGTTCGAGCTGCAATTTGAGGAGTATTACATGGTAGCCTTCACCGCCGTGACCTGTGACCGATGCGACAACCTAGCCTCTCTAAACACCAAGGTGCGGTATTTCTTCAACCTTCTGTGTGGAGACCCCTTCCAGAGATTCTCGCCAACCAACATCTTTTTGCCGCAAGTGGTGTGCCCCTGGTGGCGTCAGGATGGCCAGCAGTGGAATCTAAGATCTGGTGGAGAGGTCCAAGGACGTGATTGTTTTTCATGTTTTAGTTTTAGAGCCCTCTATACTATTTTCTAGGATTGTGTTTCTTAGTTCTTTCAGGTCCTGTAAGTGTAAAATGTACCCAGCGACTAAGGTATAAATGCGACAATCAGGGTCCACTCGTGGAAGGATTGTGTGACAATTGCAAGTTAGTTCGAGCTGCAATTTGAGGAGTATTACATGATGCGACAACCTAGCCTCTCTAAACACCAAGGTGCGGTATTTCTTCAACCTTCTGTGTGGAGACCCCTTCCAGAGATTCTCGCCAACCAACATCTTTTTGCCGCAAGTGGTGTGCCCCTGGTGGCGTCAGGATGGCCAGCAGTGGAATCTAAGATCTGGTGGAGAGGTCCAAGGACGTGATTGTTTTTCATGTTTTAGTTTAAGAGCCCTCTATACTATTTTCTAGGATTGTGTTTCTTAGTTCTTTCAGGTCCTGTAAGTGTAAAATGTACCCAGCGACTAAGGTATAAATGCGACAATCAGGGTCCACTCGTGGAAGGATTGTGTGACAATGGCAGCATACGCCCACTCGTTAAAAAAAAGAAGGATTGTGTAACAATTGCAGTATACGCCCACTCGTGGAATATTTCTTTGTACAGTTGTATCATCGTCACAACATTTCTTCATGTGGCTGTGTCCAAAACTGCGCAGTAAAATCAAACATCAATGCACCAGACACAGAAAGTATATGCATGCACCAAATCTCCGTCGGGCCGTGACAATCAAAAGCTCACTTTGGAGCTCGTTCGACAGGGTGCACTTTCGCTAGTTTTTGGAAACTATTCCTGCATGTGGTCAATGTGAGACAAAATCCTCAGCTCGGTGCACTGACCACAAAATCTGGAGTTGTCATTCTTACTGAGCACAAAGTACAATGTAATTCTTTGCAAAATGTTGCACACTGCTAAAGTACAACATTGCATGTAGATATGTTCCAAATTTGTTTGAAACCATTCAATTCAAAATTTTCAAGGTTCAAAAAACGCACTCCCTGTTGGACGAGCTCCAAATGGCCGCTCTCTGTGACAACATGGAGGGCTAGTAACACGATGAGAAAACATTTGTGGCATAATGTAGTCACGTCATGTGTTCGCAGAAAAACAGCGTGAGTTGCAGCACGTGAGACGAACGTACGTTGGAGCACTAAACTCCCTGGCATCCCTTGCAAGAGCCGGATCTAACCCAAACTTAACGTCTTAACCCCATGACACCAGGTCTTCCCTTGAGATCTAGAAGGCAGGAGGCTTCGATTTCAAACTCTAACGAGACCACCGCGAGTCCAGGGCGGCAGCACACGACCGAGGGCAGCTGCTGCAGTGGACAGTGGGAGATAGGGCTATATTTGTTCTTTTGCACAACACAGCCGAAAACTAAATTGATGAAAATTTGCACGATTTCTTTTGGGATTCAGAAAACTGTCCTGAATTTTTTTCCACTTTCAGCTCGCATAGATACCTAGGAGTCTGGGCGATGTTCGGTTGACTTGCTCAGAAACTTCTACTCATGGTGCTAAAAAATGGGTCAACGTGCCTAAAATGTCTGCATAGGCGGATAGGCCTTGGTTGGCCACATCAAGTAGGCAAAAAAACAGAAAGGACCTGCTTCTCCAGTTCTCCTGAAAAAGCAGCAATGCCTTGCTCCGGCTGAAGGTTAGATTCGGCAGCAGGGCAGAGAGCATAACAATGCCGAGACAGCAAGGTCATTGTCAGCATGGGTGTTGTACAAGATTGGATGATTGAAGGCTTGTAGCAGCAGCTACGAATGAGTAGCAAGGCAGGAAGGGGAAAGAGCACCGAACAAGGCAGAGGAAGAAAACTTTTGGATGTATTTTTTTCTGAACTTGTGGAAATGTTTGTAACACAAGAACTCTGACTTGCACTAAACTCTAAAGCATTGGCAACCATCAGGAATGGAAAACCGGTAGGTGGAGCATTGACATGTAGATGACCGAAAGTGACGGTGTAACATAAAAGAGTGAAGGTAGTAATGAGGAAGGAAGCAAATCAAGATATGTGGAAGCAGAAAATAGTTGGCTATTTATATAGAGGAAAGTACATATAGCTTGTTGTCTTTAACTACCTGAAAGCAAGTTGCCCTCCACATGAGACCTAAAGCTACTTTCAGAAAGATGAAAATGGAGGACACGAGCACATGCACCCACCCTAAGCTTGGAAAAGCTTTTGCAATTGAGTACCTACCGACTGGATAAGCTTTAAAACGCTGAAACACAATCTGCTAAATATGCATGATCAGATCCAAAGTTCTATTTCCCATTGCAAACAACCGAAGGCATCCATATGACAAGAACCAGCATAGTTATGTACTTTTGGTGACTTTATTAATGGTGACCAAGATGACATTGACACCCCCCAAATACTTTTACTAGTAAAGTCAACCAAATCTCTAGTAACAACTGAAATGGTCAAAAGAGAAGAAAAACACACGAGCTAATGTTGCCATAAATGGGCAAGATAATACAGCATCCCTGGTGTACAAGTTTGTCCGTATGACAGAATTCCAGCTTATGTTGGAACACTTCTAAGTGTGTGCCGCAATCACCACTGCACATCTCATTGGAAAACCAAAAGACCTAATACACGTAGAAATTAAACTAAAATCTGAAACCTTCACAAAATGTTTGTATCCGCTCCTCTAGCATGTTGGTGTCCATAAACCACACCTCTGGTTAGCTAGAAACAATTAACTAACCTGTATATTAATCTGATATCACCAATTCACAGTACTGCACCTGAATACCTGATATAAAGGGTGTCTCGCCTATCCCAAGTCATATATGACTATAATAATATTCTCGCCTAGGAAGTGATACCTGTAAAAGGGTAAAAAAATCATAGTCAGAAGCAAATACTGTATACTTCTTCTCGGTATAGGTATTGACAGCAAACTAGACTACTGCATGCAAAATGTACCTCATATCATGCATTGACTAGTGAAGAACTAAAAGTATAATATTGATAGGTTATCACAAATCTTATGCATTTTCTTTCCAAAACATATTCATCAAGGAAGTTATACCACAATACACGTGCATTACAGATCAGATGGCAAAAGTAACTCCCCATATCAGAGCGCTTACACCAAATTTGACTATGATCTACACATGAACTGGGGCACCCAATGAGCACAGCTGGCCAACCTAAAATTCATATTTGCATTTCTACAACACAAGTTGTCCAGTTGAGCAACTGGATCAAAGTCTCAGTGCACCAAACTACCAAGATTAATACTCCCTTGGCACATCCCCTGAAACATAAAAAAAAACACCCCCTTGGCACAACAACCCTCACTCAGGCTCATTTTCAGCAAACCAAATACTAACTAAAACAATGTTCTGATTTTCAATTGCAACTGATTGTCTATCTCTGTAACTACGATATAGTTAGAATCTAGATCAAACTTCTGCTGCAGTACATTTGATCATTTGAACAATAGGATTAACATGTTGCTAAAATTCTGAACACATAGAAACACAAAGAAATATCGATACATGCAAATCTAGACAAATCTGCATCAATTAATTTGGGACGGAGGCAATAATATTAATAAATCATCATTCAATAGATGTCATGATTAGGTTCTAAACAGGCAACGCATGCTATGTATCTAGGGTATGTTTGGATTGTGATCAAAAGCCGCTCTACAAATATTGGGCCATGACCAGAAATTTGGTTCATGTTTGAATGATGGCCAATATTTTGGCATGCCAATGCCCCTTTGTCAACTTCAATTCAGTTTCCTTGAAACTGTTGGCCATTTTATGGGCAAGCAAGATATTAGCCAATATTACCTAGGCTAAAACCAAACACGCCCCTAAACTACCTACCAAGCACAGAAAGCTAACAAGAAAAGACACTAAATTATAAAACAAAAAAAAAGAGAACAGTCCTCAATGAAATTGAGAATTTAGAGCTATATTGCTATAATAGTTCATCTGAGAAAAGGAAGAACCAACATGTCCATCCGACACACACTTGACTTAAGAACTTTACACAAATCACTTTATGCATGCTCCAAACTGATGTTGTAACATTAGGTTCTAAGGGCCTGTTTGGTTCCTAGCCACAAAGTGTGGCTGAAAAATTGGAGGAAACAAAGTGTGGCAAAAGTTGGCAAAAAATAAATCCTATGACAAGCAAACCCTACAAATAATAAAGTATGGCAGCCCCTTAAAGTGTGGCAAGAACCAAACATATGCCAAATTGCCAAACTTTGGCTTGGCAAACTGTGGCTGTGAACCAAACACCCCCTACATATATTTCAACAAGTGATTTTGCTCAGCCAACGGCAACAGCCACAGGTATACAACATGCTGTCACAATTCCTGATTCATGGTTCACCCTCATTTCAAATTATATTTATATTTCATTACACTGATTTCTCCTCCCATGTTCCTTTTGCATTGTTCACACATATGCATTACACCTCTCCAACACTACCGTTTACAGCTCAAAAAAACAAACACTATCGTTTATCCTCAATTTCAGGATGGCACACGAATAACAATGTTACAGCACAGATCACAACGTCTCCTTATGAAAGAGTTGGTCACGAAATATGTCCTAGCATTACATCAAAGATGAATGTTCATCAAATAGATACAGAACTAGATCCTACACCAATCAGTACATTGATTTACTTAGCACAACACATTATAGGTCCCTAATCCATTATGTTTGTCAGGCACTGCATAGAAGTGTATCCCAGGTCAATGGAACGGGTGAAGGAAAAGATCACTACTTAATTTATTCATTATCATTCATACAAAGCCCGGGACGCGTCCAAAGCATGTTACTCGATAGTGCTTTCATATGGCCAATGCGAACAGACAGATCCCAATACAATGTCTACTTAAACAGCCATAAGCTGGGACACGTCCAAAGGTTGTTACTCGATGGTACTTTCGTTATGGCCAATGCGAACAGACAGATCCCACAACAAGGTCTATTTAAGCAGCCGTAATATGATTATAAGATCCAATCAATCAACTGATCTACCAGGTAAATGCTCTAAAATAACAGGAGTGTGTGAAACGGTGTAGAGGCTATCTAAAAATCTACTAAGACATGAGTAAACTAAGTTGCATCCAAGCTTTGAAGACAAGTTGTGAACCTCTCATGCTCATGCCAAATACAAGCAAATCCTATATATTGCCAACTTCAAAGAGATCATAGGTCTAATATCATGTACTTGCATACATAATGTAATGAAAGCCACAAGAAAGGTCGATTGATTATGCCATACATCAACTGATTAAGCATATGTACTGCAATTACGCAACATTTCTTCTTTTACTAGACATGTAGATGTAGTTTTTCTAAACTATGAAGAGAAGACTGGTTGCTCTATTTACATGCTTATTCTGCTTCTTGAATAGCTTATGGAGTTATGCAACACTTGAGTATAAAAAGGAAATATGGAGAAACGTAGCAAAATGTTGAGGTGGATACTGACCTCTGCTTGTCTGATTATTATTAACAGTATAGTTGCCCATGTAACCTGCTGGCATGTTCGATTTGATATCTGGATCAATATTTCCAAGATCATTATCAAAAGGGGGAATATCGATCTCAGATGACGTGAACCTCCAGGTTGAGTCACCATAAATAGAGTTGTTGCCATATGTATCAATGTTGTTCATTTCATATGCATTGGCTGATGCAGAAAAAGGTTCACCAATGGTACCAGTTGGGTTGCTCCTTCCATAGCCAACAGATGGCAAACCAAAGTTATCTCCAGTCCCACGGCCAATGTTACCAGACCCAATGCTTGAAATACCTCCCATCCCATGGGCAGAAGTAGGACCTCCCCAATTGATACTGTCGCCAGTAAGACCAACCTGACTCCCACTCCCAGATGGTACGAAAGAACTCATGTTTGTAGGGCTGTTCTGATAGTTGACATTTCCATTACCCCAAACGTTCCTTCCCATTGAACTCAGTATTGATCCAGAGTCGTCATTAAGACCAACATACCCGATAGGACTACCTAATCTGTTTGAACCACCATTGTAGTATGAACCCATTTGCCGGCCATTTGAGTTACTGAGGAAATTAGAGTTTGCACCAAAGTTTGCATTCATCCCAGCTTCAACATTCATGCCCATTCCATAACCACCAGGTCCAAAGGAAGAGAAGCCATTCCGGGCACCTGACAGGAGCCCATACCTTCCATCAACCCTCATGCCGTAACCTCCTATCGGGTTGGGATTATAACCCTGGTTGAAGGTGTTCAAGAAGTTATGGACCCTGCTGATAGCATAGTTCTGCCCTCCAGCAGGTGAACGTGCAACTGGTCCAGGCGACTGCTCCTTGGGGACAGCTCTCTTGACCTCAACCATCTTGCCATTAAGCTCATGGAAGTTCTTGTGCAGCGCCTTATCCACGGCATCCTCTGAATCATAGGTGATGAAGCCAAAGCCCCTAGGCCTCTGCGTGTTGTGGTCGTACATGACAACCACATCTGTTATCATACCGAACTGCTCAAAGTACCTTCTGAATTCAACCTCGGTGACATTGGAGGCCAGGCCCCCGACAAAGATCTTTCTGGTGCGGACAGGTCCAGGCGAGCCTATGCTGCTGCCATTGTTCTTGCTTGCGATGCTCTGGTCGTCCCTGGGAACAGCTTTCTTGGCCTCGACCTGAATTGGATTCAGGGCAAAGGGTGAACCACCGGATTATAGGTACAAGAGACTAAGAGAGAAATGCACAGGGGTACATTAGCGGGAAAGAAGAAAAAAAAGGAGCATACCATGCGTCCATCGATCATGTGCTTGTCCATGGTGACTCGCTCAGCCACTCCTGCCTCAGCAAAGACTATGAAGCCAAAGCCACGAGCGCGGCCTGTGTTGCGGTCCCTCATGATGACCGCCTCGGTGACCTCCCCGAAGCGTCCAAAGTAGTCGCGGAGGCGTTCCTCGTCCGTCTCCCATGAGATGCCGCCGACGAAGAGCTTCCCGGAGTCCGCCTCCATCGCGTCCTCCCCTCCCCTCCTACCCCTGCAATCCACAAGTCAGGCGCAATTCATACCAGCCAGCCATACCAAATGCGGACAAAACCCCGACTTATCCACAAGGCAGCCACGAAAATACGCGCCCCCGGGCGCGCAGGGACGGACGCACATCAGCTAGATCCGAGCTGAAAGCAACCCGCGGCGATCGAGCCCGCGCCCCCACACAGCAAAACGACAAAGTCCCCTCCCACGGGAATTACACGAGCCCCCGCGAGATCCGTACCAGATCCGGCCGATCCAGCGCCGATCGGCGGAGAGGGGAGCAGAGCGAGGAGGGGCGCGGCGGAGGCGGATGGCTACTCACCGATCGGTCGTCGTCGGCTGCGGCGGCGGCGGCGGACGAGGTGGAGGGATCGGGGGAGCCGCAGCGTCGCCGCTCCTCTCGATCTCCGGCGGGTGCCAAGATCTCGATGCGGGGGAGAGGAGGATGGAGGGGGGAGGTGGGGATGATGGATGTTACTTGGGCTTGGACGCTTCGTCTCCTCCTCTCCTTTTTATCGAACTTTTGCTCCTCCCCCTCCCTGTCCCTCCTTCCTTCCGCTCCCCCTCGCTCGCTCGGTGCTGCGATGCGGTGGTTGTTTGTTTTTACTTTTGCGGAGGGGGGCTGCCTTTTTTAATCGCCTCAAATTGCGCGGATCGTCTAGATTGGGAAAGCACCGGGGCGGGCGTGATGCGGAGAATAGCGGGGTTTTTTTTTATCGAACGAGGGGGCAGGTACTGCGTGCAGCCGCGCTGGACCCTGAGCTGGCCTGGTGCGCGCCTGGAGGAGGAAGACGAGTCTAGCTAGTCCAGCTGAAGATGCCGCCTGCCAGCCGGAGCCGCAGCTGCCACTGACGTGGAGGAGAACCTACCAAGGCTGGCCCGTCCAATTCTTTTTCAAACTCTCTTTTCTTGCAACCCAATGTGTTTGAAACATACATATGCTATATGCTTTTTCTTTGTTGACGGGGAAAAACAAATTATACCGTAGGTACGAAATGCATGCGTTCGTATATCTACTCGTACGACAGGTACGGTATTATCATGTACGCAATAAAATTCTCGCATAGTTCCAATATGTCACATGCACATGTGCACATGCATGACCAAATGCGCTCAAAGGAATAGGACGTTTTAATTATGTTTTGTGCTGTCGATGTCTTACGCCACACACATTATACTCTCTCAATTCAAAAGAGGATGAAGAGATTTGTCTAGATTTGCACGCTTACATGTTGTATACTCTTTTTTTTCAAAATATAAGATGTTAGACACCTTTTATATATATGTTCACTTATTTTCCTCTGAACCTACACACTAAAAAAGTTTAGACATTGTCTTAGAAAAACCTAAAACGTCTTGTATTTTAAAACGAAGGGAGTAGCTGCATGAAATTTAGACAAATTTCTGCAGTCCTTTTTTAAACAAGGGGAGTACATTTCATTTTTTCAGATAGCATTTGTTATTGATTACCAACATTCTTTTTCTTTTGAAATAAAAACAAATGTTTTGTCTTAATTCCGTGAAAAAGGAGTAGTATCACAAATTTATAGCCCGGGGCTTTACACAACCAAAAACAAAGGCCTACTCTCCGGAAGAAGATAGCATGATTTTTTTTTCACCGGCAAACTCCTAAAGTGTAGCCTCGTTTTTTATAGAAGCAAAGATGATAGGGTGCATAGTACTCTTGTGATATTTGTTATCGTAATAGTAGCCATTCTAATATGTCAAACAAATTTTTTGTACCATCATATATTCATGTATTGATTTTAGGTGTGGTTCACTACTTTTAGTGATCATCGATCCTAAGCTCCTTCTTCCAAGGACATCTCCAATAGTATAAGGCATTGGATTTACTTCTCATACCTCAATTTTTAGTAGCCAGTACTTATTTGTCAAATAACACGATCTAATGGTTGAGAATGACAGGTGCGGTGGACATATAAAGGACTACCTAAACTGGGCAAACCAAATGACTAAACTGGATTATCCACTTAGGACTTGGACCATAAGAACAAAGATCTTCTAGGCAAATAGCTTTTTAAGAGGTAATTACACATATGGTACCACATCTTGTCTCTGGATTGCATTTTAGTACTACAACTTACAAAATGGAAATTAGTGATGCCACAACTTGCATAGGCTTGACCAGTGGCGGAGGAGCCCATAGGGCGGACTATGGCAAACGACTGACCTAAGTGACGACGCGTATACCTGCCGGTATGCAATATCTAGCTAGCTGGAATGTGTGAATCGATACGGCACTAGGGGCTTGGGGTTATCGAAATAGAGATTGAAGACATGTTAGGAGAGACTTGGGACTAAATGCCTGCTAATTTTCTTGAGCTTAAACTAGACCAAGTGATTAATACATATTTTTTGGCATGTTAATTTTTTGTTGTTGGGTTCGCAGCATAGAAAACAAAAAAAATCCTACGATGAGAACTATAATCACTAAGATCCATCTATCTAGGTACAAGCAACGGGTGGATATACATCCATAGAATACATACCCTCGAAGACCGAAAAGCTTTACCAGTATAAACTCGTTGGTGATGTAGTCGATCTCTTGTCGATCTCAAGATCGTGATGAAGTCCATCTGGTCCAGCAGGTCTAGCACCATCAAGTCCAGCACTGCAAAGCAGTGTTGCATCCATGATCGCACACACGTTCGGAACCCCGACCACCTCCGCGACCTCTCTCCAGCAATGCAGTGGAAGTAGCAAATCCTCGCTCCAGAAAAAGCCACCGGGAATATGTATCTCGCTAGTCCGAGACCATGGGAAAAAAATACTAGAGGGGGAGAGAGATCCTTCACGAGGAGGTGTGGGTGAGAGGGAGGGAGAGGAAGTCCTTTTATAGGATGAGGGGGGCACCCCAAGGGCCATGGACGGCGCCATCGGGCTGCCCTCGCCCCTTCCTCCATTCATGTGAGTGGATCTCCCACTCACAAAATGACTCTCCATTTCCTCCACTCAAAATTTCACTCAAATCCCATTAAATTTCCACCAAATTTAATATAATTTCTCATTAAATAAAACTCCTTTTATTTATTTATTCAGAATATTTAATTGTATTAATTAACAAACATTCACATAAAACCCCTTGCAACATTTCAATATCACATGCATAACCAATTTCACCCGAAACAATTTCGGTTTCCATTAAAATAATTCTAGCGTTTTATTTTTCTTTCTCTGGCATATTATTTGCTCCAAATGGCGTCAGTATTCCTTAAGTGTGTCATCCTATGGTTCGCGAATAATGCAGACATGATCGAGACCCCTCTCCGATCAATAATCAGCAGCGGGACCTGGAGATCTGTACTGACTCCCACACATTCAACGATGACTTATGTGATCGTGTGAACCTTTTACGCATGTAACTCAATCCCTTTGTCTTGCGATATATTACATGTATGAGATTCGAACATCGGTATCTCCATACATAGTTTGATCTCGTTACCGACATGCACTCTTTTCTTGTTACCGTGATATAACATTCTAGTGATCACATCACTTGCTTGCAAGCTAACTAATGTGATATCACCGAGAGGGCCCAGAGTATATCTATCTGTCATCGAGATGGACAAATTCCGATTGACACGATCTCATGTTCTAAGGACTAGGATTACTTCGTATGATGTTATAGCATTATAAACATAATGACTTTGATTGTAATGCTATACTTTGGATGAATGTTCATCATATCATTCCAACAATACCTTGACCTTGTTATTAACAACATCCAATGTCCATGATCAAAAAACCTTTGATCATCTTGTTAATCAACGAGCTAGTTTATAATAGAGGCATAACTAGAAAATTTATATTTTTTTATTAAACACACATGTATTAACGTTTTCGTATTAATACAATTATAGCATGCAAAATAGACATTTATCATAAACAAGGAATAAAATAATAACCACTTTATTATTGCCTCGCGGGCATATTCCCTTCAGTCTCACACTTGCACTAGAGTCAATAATCTAGTTTGAAAACTTTGCGTATTGAACACTTATGGCTTTCTGGTGTTGCATATACGCGATTGCTAGTGGTTAACATAATTTCCGGATCTGACACTTTCAGGTCCGTGTGTATTTGCATGTATTTGCGTCTTCACGCATCACTCATTCTCTAATGAGATAACATTGTATAAATTTGGTCTTTGGTGAGACCATTAGTTTCTTGGGGTTAAATCATGTCGATACTATTGTCGTACAATATATCTTTATAGTGTTAGCTCATTGTGAACCATACCTTAGTTTAATAACAAACTACTTGACACAAATGCCCTCCTTTGCTGCTACTATAGCAGTCATACACTTAGCCTTTTGTTGTAGTATCGTCACAATGTCTTAACTTTGGAATTCATCCAAATCCATCATGGAATCTCTTTTCCATTACATTGTGCCACTCATAGTTTAAATTGAGATAAACTTAATCTTGTATCTTATGACAAACTTAGTATCAATGTAACACTTTATAATGAACTATTTATAACTGTTTGTCACCTCTATATAAATATACTCTTAGTTCTTCCAGAAGATCATAAGAATATCCTTACTATCATACAATAATCATCTTATGAGTCATTCTGGTATATGCACATAACATTTAGAGCATAGGACATATCTAGATGTGTACATATCACGTTATGATTGATTAAAATATTTTTGTGATTTCACTCACCAAGTGTCAAAGCACTTGAATCTTGTTTCACTTACCAAGTATCAATACACTTGAATCTTGATTCAATTCTTTTCCATGCGACAAGAACCTTTTCTCGTCGTTTCCATATTGAACTCATTCAATATCTCATCTATGTACGCCTGGCATAACCATATTAGCGTCACAATCTATCCACATAGACATTCATGCCTAATATTCGAGTTTTGCCTAAGTCTTTTATCGAAATGAAATTCTTAACCTTTGTTAATAAAAGATACATCATTTCCAATCAACAATATGTCCTCCACATAATGTAATAGAGATGTGTCTCATCGCTCCCACTTAATTTCTTGCAAATGCAAGCGTCTTCATCATCTCCGGTGAAATTAAACTTCTTTAACAGTTTGCATGTCCTTTTTAGCATCCTTTGAATTTAACAAAACCCTTTGGATTGTGTCATGTACACGTCCAAGGTAACCATTCTATTATAATAACTTTGTTTTGTTTGTTCAACTACCATATACCAAAATTACATGTAGTTTGGTTGCTATATTAATCCGTCCAGACTAAATATCGCTATGAAAGATCAATTCTTGTCATAGTCAACTCCTTGAACATTGTCGTAAAATCTTTACCAACATGTTGACTATTTCATAGATGTGAAACATCCATATCTATTTCTTTATAGATCCAAATACGACCGATAGGTTTTTACACCTTTTCGGAGGGTCTTCCAAGTTAAAATCCTGATTTCTCGTGAATGGAACTATCAAGGATTTTATGGCTTCAAGCCATTTGACAGAGTCAGGGCCCATCATCGCTTTTTTGCATGTAGTCGGTTCATAATTGTCAAACAATAATGATTTAATCTCATATATTAGTATTTGATTGTTTATCCGACCTACTAATGTCTACGCACTTCTATTCTCGTAGACAGTTGTTGGGCCTTCAAGTGTAGAGGTTTGTAGAACAGCAGCAAGTTTCTCTTAAGTGGATTACCCAAGGTTTATCAAACTCAGGGAGGAAGTGGTCTAAGGTATCCCTCTTAAGCAACCCTGCAATCAAGATACAAGAAGTCTCTTGTGTCCCCAACACACCCAATACACTTGTCAGGTGTATAGGTGCACTAGTTCGGCAAAGAGATAGTGAAATACAAATGGTAACGGTGCCAGAAAAATAGCTTCTGACTTGTTGTTGACGTGGGGTAACGTGTGTGGGTGCCAGAAAATAGCTTGACGGTGAAGTAAAGACTAAAGGCAAAAGGATGGAAGCAAGCAAACATGCAACATATCTAGATGTGAATGGTGTTTCAATGTTTAGAAACAAGGCCTAGGGATCATACTTTCACTAGTGAACACTCTCTCATATAAATATTCTCTCTTCATGATACTACTCTTAACTACTCTCCGGTTGGACACTCTAATCATCGGTAGGGCTATAACAGCACTCCTTAAAGTCCACCTTCCCCAATCTATATAACCCCACACTGTCACCTTGAGCGCTAGATGGTTCCAACAAAAACCACAATTTCATAGAGACATCCAACTCCAAATATAACTCATAACAAATATTCAATCTATCCAAAGTGCCACACACGGTATGCACACTGTCACTTTCACACATGTGGGGAAAATCATAGATCTATTAAATCACAAAGAGTATTTATGTAGACTCAAACCTAAGTGCCACCATGGCGTGCACGCTGTCACTTTCACACACATGGAGAGAGCAGAGATCTAATGAAAATCCATTTGTTCTCGACAGCCTTTCGGCCATCCGGTAAGTCCACCAAAGTCCATACTTGGTTTTTGTACATGGATCCAATCTTGGATTTCATGGCCTCTTGCCATTTATTGGAATCTAGGCTCATCATCGCTTCCTCATATGTCGCAGGGTCATCGGTGTTGTCCACCAACATGACACTCATAACGTGATCATACCAATCAGGAGTGGTATGAGTTCTCGTCGACCTGCGAGGTTCCGAAGCAACTTCAACTGAAGTTTCATGATCAACATCATTAGCTTCCTCTCTTATTGGTGTAGGCGCCACGGGAACTACTTCCGGTGCTGCGCTACTCGCAAGTTCGAGAGAAGGTTCAACAACCTCGTCGAGTTCTACTTTCTTTCCAGTCACTTCTTTCGAGAGAAACTCCTTCTCTAGAAAGGATCCATTCTTGGCAACAAAGATCTTGCCCTCGGATCTATGATAGAAGGTATACCCAATAGTTTCCTTCGGGTATCCTATGAAGACGCATTTTTCCGCTTTGGGTAACTTCTTTACATAAGCTTCGCAACCCCAAACTTTAAGGAACGATAATTTAGGTTTCTTCCCAAACCATAATTCATATGGTGTCATTTCAACGTATTTAGATGGTGCCCTATTTAAAGTGAATGCGGCTGTTTCTAATGCATAACCCCAAAACGATAGCGGTAAATATGTAAGTGACATCATAAAACGAACCATATCTAAGAGAGTTCGATTACGACGTTTGAACACACCATTATGTTGTGGTGTTCCCAGCGGTGTCAATTGTGAAAGTATTCTGCATTTCTTCAAATGCCCGCCAAACTCGTAACTTAGATATTCACCTCCACGATTAGATCGTAGAAATTTAATCTTCTTGTTACGTTGATTCTCTACCTCACTTTGAAATTCCTTAAACTTCTCAAAAGTTTTGAACTTATGTTTCATGAAATAGATATACCCATATCTACTCAAGTCATATGTGAAGGTAAGAACATAACGATAACCACCGCGCGATGCTACACTCATTGGGCCACACACATCGGTATATATGATTTCCAATAAGTCCGTAGCTCGCTCCATCATACCAGAAAATGGAGTCTTAGTCATTTTACCCATCAGACATGCTTCGCATCTTTCAAGTGATTCGAAATCAAGTGATTCAAGAAGTCCATCGGAATGGAGTTTCTTCATACGCTTTACTCCAATATGACCAAGACGACAGTGCCACATATAGGTCGAGTTATCGCTCAATTTCAAACGTTTAGCTTTAATGTTATTAATGTGTGTATTACCACAATCGAGATTCAATAAGAATAGACCATCTATCAAAGGCGCATGTGCATAAAACATATTACTCATATAAATCGAACAACCATTATTCTCGGATTTAAACAAGTAACCATCTCGCAATAAACATGATCCAGATATAATGTTCATGCTCAACGCAGGCACCAAATAAAAATTATTTAAGTATAAAACTAATCCCGATGGTAGATGAAGAGGTAGCGTGCCGACCGAGATCACATCAACCTTTGATCCATTTCCTACGTGCATCGTCACCTCGTTCTTCGCTAGCTTCCGTTTATTCTGCAGCACCTATTTCGAGTTACAAATACGAGCAACCGAACCAGTATCAAATACCCAGGCACTACTACGAGTACTAGTGAGATACACATCAATAACATGTATATCGGATATACCTTTCTTATTGATGTTGCCGTTCTTCAAATCCACCAAATACTTTGGGCAATTCCGCTTCCAGTGACCTTCTCCCTTGCAGTAAAAGCACTCAGTATCAGGCTTAGGCCCAGCCTTGGTCTTCTTCGCCGACGCGGTAACTTTCTTACCGCCCTTCTTGAAGTTTCCCTTTTTCTTAGACTTGCCTTGCTTCTTGAATTTGGTGGTCTTATTGACCAACAACACTTGGTGCTCTTTCTTGATCTCCACTTCTGCAGATTTCAACATGGAGAAGAGTTCTGGCAGCGACTTGTCCATGTTTTGCATATTGTAGATCATCATAAAGTTCTTGTAACTTGGTGGTAGTGGAGGACACGGTGAATCCCCAAAGCATTAGGAATCACTATTCCCAAGCTTTGAAGCTTGCTTTCGTGCCCAGACATCTTAAGCACGTGCTCACTGACGGAGCTGCCCTCTTCCATCTTGCAGTTAAAGAACTTTTCAGAAGCCTCATAACTCTCAACTGCCGCGTGAGCCTCAAATATCATTTTGAGTTCACGGACAATATCATGTGGGTCATGGTTCTCAAACCTTTTCTGAAGCTCTGATTCCAAACCATACAAGATAGCACACTAAACTATGGAGTACTTATTCTTCCGAGCGAGGAAAACATTCTTTACCTCATCGGTAGTAGTAGATGCAGGCGGGTCACCCAGCGGTGCATCCAGCACGTAGGTCAAATTACCAGCATTGAGGACAATCCTCAAATTGTGGAACCAATCCGCGAAGTTGCTTCCATTGTTTTTCAACTTTTCTTTCTCTAGGAATGCATTAAAATTGATGGTAGGGGCCGCCATTGATCTATAACATATTTGCAATAGTTTAGACTAAGTTTATGACAAATTGAGTTCTAATTAATAGTTAAATTAATCTAGGTGAACTCCCACTCAAAACAATATCCCTCAAATTGTTTTAGTGATCACACGAACCAAATCCACCACATCAAAACCGATCATCATGAGAGTTGATGTAGCTTCAATGGCGAACAATCAACATGTTCATCATATCTACTATATGACTCATGCTTTACCTTTCGGTGATCTGTGTTCCGAGATCATGTATGTACATGCTAGGCTCGTCAAGATCAAACCTTAGCTTCCGCATGAGCAAATCTGGCTTGCTCACGTTGTATACACTCGCAGAATCTAACACACCCGATCATCACGTGGTGCTTCGAAACAACGAGCTTTAGCAACGGTGCTTACTAAGGATGAACACTTTAAAACTTAAAATTGTGTGCATTAGGGATCATCTTATAATGCTACCGTCGCATACTAAGCAATACAAGATGCATAAAGGATTAACATCACATGCAATTCATAATATGTGATATGATATGGCCTTTCTTCTTGTGCTTCCGATCTCCATCTTCAAGCACGAACATGATCTCCATCATCACCGGTATGGCGTCAAGGTCAATGGCGCAGTTTCATGGTCGTCGTCCACCAGCTTCAACTATTACAACTACTTTGAATAGGCATGCAAACCTTAACGGAATTTAAAAGACAACCATATGGCTCCAGCCTGTTGCCAACTTACAATAAGGAACATTGCATACATCATATATAATCACAATCATGGCCATATCACATCACAGCACACCCCTGCAAAACAAAGTTAGACGCCTCTAATTTTCTTTGCATATTTTACGTGGTTTGGGGGTTTCAATAAGTGTCGTTCTAACTTACGAACAAGAACCACAACGTTGATGTTTGAACTATCAAGTGCCCATTATAAATTGAATCTATACTATGATGGGAGAGACAGACACCCGCAAAGCCACTTATGCAATACAAGTTGCATGTTGAGCGTGGAGCAAGTCTCATGAACGATGTCATGTAAGGTTAGCCCGGGCCTCTTCATCCCATCATACCGCAAGATGCAAAGTACACAAAAAGCAGTTGATAATAAAAGCACCACCGCGCACAATGACCATTGTGTTCTACTCGTGCAACAGATCTACATATAGACACGACTCTAATACCACTGTAGGGGTTTGTAGCATGGAAAACAAAAAATTTCTACCGCATGCACACAAACAAGCCAAGATCTATCTACTAGATTGTAGCAACGAGTCGCAGAAGCACTCACCCTCGAAGATTCGAAAGCGGTTAACGGGAGCAGATTCTCGTGGGTGATGTAGTCGTACACTTGCCGATCTCAAGATCGCGTAGATGATCCTTCCGGCGCTGCGTTCCGGCAGCGCTTCCGCAGTCGGTCACACGTTCGGTACTCGATGAAGACCTTGCTCTCCCTTGTTCCAGCAGGCAGCGGAGGTTGTAGCACTCTCCTCGCGATTCCGGCAGCACGACGGCGTGGTACCGGAAGTAGAGGGGAGATCTCGTAGGGCTTCGACTTAAGCCGGAGCGAGTATAGTAGACTATGAGAGAGGCCTTGGCGATCTAGGGTTTAGAGGCACCAAGGGGCGGAGCTTGGCCGGTGGCCTAGGGCTTGGGGAAGCCCCAAGTCAGCGGCTAGGAGAAACCCTAGAGCGACGGCGACTTGTAGGAGGCCGGCGGCTAGGGCTAGGGTTTGGGTGGTGTTGGGTGTAGGGAAGAGGGGCAGCTCTTCCCCTCCTTTTATAGGTGGGAGGGCGCGGCTTGGGAGGAGGGAGTCCTCCCCCGAGTCGGCCTCCTTGGCCGGCGGGTGGAGGGAGAGGAACTCCTCCCCAAGTAGGTTTCCTACTCTCCCTCCACCAAGCAAAACTGCCGTTTGACTTTTCAAATTGGCATTTGAGTTTTCAAACTAGAATTTGATTTCTCCCTTTATTTTGCCCAGCCATGATACCTAGTACATGATGAAACCATTCCACATTGTCATGAAACATTCATGTACCCTTCCCCTCCGGAGTGTCGGACCTTCCGGAACCTTCTAGAACATTCCCGATGAAAACACTGGAATCATTCCCCAACTTCGAAATAGGACTTTCCTTATATGAATCTTATTCTCCGGACCATTCCGGATCTCCTCGTGATATCCCGGATCCTATCCGAGACTCCGAACAACATTCGGTCTCTTACTCATCATTCCATTACTACTCAACAACATCGAATCCTTAAGTGTGTCTCCCTATGGTTCGTGAATTATGCAGACATGATCGAGACACTTCTCCGATCAATAACCAATAGAGGAATCTAGAAATTCATATGGCTCCCACATATTTCTACGATTACTTTGTGATCGAATGAACCACTTACATACGATACCAATTTCCTTTGTCTCATGATAGTTTACTTATCCGAGGTTTTGATCGTCGGTATCTCTGCATACCTAGTTCATCCTCGTTACCGATAAGTACTCTTTTCTCGTTCCCATGGTATGTGATCCCTTGTGAGCTAGTCACATGCTTGCAAGCTAATTGGATGACATTCCACCGAGAGGGCCCAGAGTATATCTATCCGTCATATGGATGGACAAATCCCACTCTTAATCCATGTGTCTCAACCCATACTTTCCGAACACTCAATGCCACCTTTATAGCCACCCAGTTACGGTGTGGTGTTTGATGTCATCAAAGCATCCTTCCGGTTATGGTGATAAGCATGATCTCATGGTCGAAGGAATTAGGTTACTATGTATCAGAAAGCTTACAGCAATTGAACTATTTAAATGACTTGATCTTTATGCTACGCTTATCTATAGGAGTATGTCCATCATACCATTCTCCTAATGATATGATTTTGTTGTTAATAACATCTCAATGTTCATGATAGGGAAACCACAATCATCTATTAATCAACAAGCTAGTATTATGAAGAGGCTTTACTAGGGACTCTAATTTAGTTTACAAATAACACGAGTATTAATGTTTCCTGGTCAATACTGTTATAGCATGAATGTAAAAATTTATCATAAACGCAAAGATATAATAATAACTACATTTATTATTGCCTCTAGGACATAATAATTTTCAGTAGCATCATGAATAAAATTTATAATATAACTATCACATAAAACATTATTATCATGAGCCACATGCATAAAATGGTTATTACTCTCCACATAGGCATAGTCATCCTTATTAATTGTAGTGGGAGCAAATTCAACAAAATAGCTATCATTACTATTCTCATCACCATAATCATCAAATATAGGAGGCATATTGTAATCATAATAAATTTTCTCCTCAATAGTAGGTGGACTGAAAATATCATACTCATCATTGTAATCATCATATATTGGAGGTTTGGTATCATCATAAGCAATAGAATAGCTATCTTCCAAAGCCGGGGAACTAAAAATATCATTTTCATAAAAACTAGCTTCCCCAAGCTTTGACGTTTCCATTGCATTAGCAATAATGGTGTCCACAGAATTCATACTAATAACATTGCTATTAGCATGCAAATAAAGTTCCATAGGTTTTTTAATTTTCTCTTAAAAACTTCATGTCGTAACTCAAGATAAACACTATAAAGCTCTCTATTTTGTTGTTGTTTTCCATTAAGCCTAACTAGCGAAAACAAGAAACAAAAAGACACAATTGCAGAATCTAAAGGAAATAACTTTGAGCACTCATACACCAAGATGATGTGAGTACCCTTTACCTTACCTCCCTGGCAACAGCGCCAGAAAATACTTTGATGGAGCTTGACGTGGAGGAAAGGTAAAAGAACCAAAACCTCCCCGGCAACGGCGCCAGAAAATAGCTTGATGTCTACGCACTTCTATTCTTGTAGACAGTTGTTGGGCCTCCAAGTGCAGAGGTTTGTAGAACAGCAGCAAGTTTCCCTTAAGTGGATTACCCAAGATTTATCGAACTCGGGAAGGAAGTGTTCAAAGGTATCCCTCTCAAGCAACCCTGCAATCAAGATACAAGAAGTCTCTTGTGTCCCCAACACACCCAATACACTTGTCAAGTGTATAGGTGCACTAGTTCGGCGAAGAGATAGTGAAATACAAGTGGTAACGGTGCCATAAAATAGCTTCTGACTTGTTGTTGATGTGGGTAACGTGTGTGGGTGCCAGAAAATAGCTTGCCGTGAGGTAAAGACTAAAGGCAAAAGGATGGAAGCAAGCAAACATGCAACATATCTAGATGTGAATGGTGTTTCAATGTTTAGAAACAAGGCCTAGGGATCATATTTTCACTAGTGAACACTCTCTCATATAAATATCCTCTCTTCATGATACTACTCTTAACTACTCTCCGGTTGGACACTCTAATCATCGGTAGGGCTATAACAGCACTCCTCAAAGTCCGCCTTCCCCAATCTAGATAACTCCATACTGTCACCTTGAGCGCTAGATGGTTCCAACAAACACCACAATTTCATAGATACATCCAACTCCAAATATAACTCGTAACAAATATTCAATCTAGCCAAAGTGACACACACGGTATGCACGCTGTCACTTTCACACATGTGGGGAAAATCATAGATTTACTAAAGCACAAAGCATATTTATGTAGACTCAAACCTAAGTGCCACCATGGCGTGCACGCTGTCACTTTCACACACATGGAGAGAGCAGAGATCTAATGAAGCACTTGAGTAGCAAGGTAGATCTACTTGATTACAAAGCTCATGATCACAATATGACCATGCATAGAGACAGAGGAACACATAGCTACCGGTAGATCCCTTAGCCTCGAGGAAGAACTACTCCTTCCTCATCATGGGAATCAGCAACGGTGATGAAGATGGCGATGGAGATCGATGGATATGTCTCCGAGGGAACTTCCCCGTCCCGGCAGGGTGCCGGAACAGAGACTTTCTGTCCCCCGAATCTCCCCTTCGGTGGCGGCGGTGTTGTGGAACTTTTCGTGGCTTTCTGGTCGATTCTTTAGGGTTTCCGAGTCAGGGGATTCTTATAGGTGAAGGAGGCAAGGTCGGTGGAGGTCCAGGGGGGCCACACCCCATGTGGGTGTGGCCTAGGTTGGGCCCTCACCCACCTAGGGTGTGGCCACCCTCGTGTCCTCCTTCGTCTCGTCTTTGATTTTCTGTATTGTTCAGGAAAAAAATATGAACTTTGGCTTTTGTCCTGTCCAATTCCGAGAATATTAATTTTTTAGCTTTCTGAAACCAAAAACCACTATTTAAAAAATAGGCCAAATTAGCGATTAATAGGCCGATTAATCGCTACTAGGGACCTGACCATGTCGATTACCACTAATCGTTTGTATTAATCGTTTAGCCTGATTAATAGGTCTGACACTCCGATTACTAGGTATGTTCCCGATTAGCCACTACACTTGGTCAAAAAAGTTGCAAAATTATTAACACATATCGCCCATCCATCCGCTAGACCGTCCCAATGAAATAGGTTTTGTGAAGCTCCCGCTCGATCCCTGCCTCTAGGATCTTGATTTCAGCCATCACCAACCAGTTCCTCGTAGTTGCCGACCAAATCTCAGATACAAGAGCTCGAGCGCCTTGCGGATCTTATCCGGGAGCTTAAGGATGCCTTTAATAGGGTAGATGGTTGAGGTGCAAGAGGATTCATACGGGTTTTAGGTGCTAATTTTGGTAGGCTGCACCGATTAATAGCCAACCGATTAATTCATTTAATCGTCCGAATTACGATTAGTCGCTACTCCCAAGCCAACCGAGCAGTTAACGATTACCGATTTTCTTACCATTGCCAAAAACAGCAAAAAACAGGCAACTGGCACTGTGGCATCTTGTCAATAGGTCAGTTCCAGAAAGTGTATAAAAATACCTCAAAGTGTACACAAAACATAACCAAGTTGATACTAAACAAGCATGGAAAATCAAAAATTATAGATACGTTTACGACGTATCACCTACTCGGTTCAATAGGAACTTAGACCTCCGTGACCACAACCTTTGAGATACGTGAGCTATGAACATTGTGGCTGCCTCCTTGACAATTCCGGTGCTGCGCAACTCAGCACATATAGCTTAGGTTCATTGACCTTATCAAAGTTGTATTTTCCTCCCACTTAAATTTTGCAAAAATTCCTTCTCAAGAAACTTCGCGTTTCAAGCGACAAACTCTTTTGTCCTCGGTGTTATGGATGAATACCCAACAAATTCTTTGGGATAACCTACAAAGACGTTCTTATCTGACTTTGGCTGTAAATATTTTACTTATGTATAGCATACCAAAATTTAAGAAAAGACAACTCGGGTTTTATCCCAAACCATAACCTTTACAGTGTCATTTTAATGGATCATGATGGTGCTCTTTTCAGTGTAAAGCGGTAGTTTCTAAAGCTCTAATCCTTAAAACATAATGTCAGTTTTATAAATGACACCTTTGATCTTACCATGTTAAACAAGGTTCGATTTCATCTCTCGAACATACCATACTCCTATGGTTTATCGAGAAATGCAAATCCATGGAACAATTCCTCAAATCTTAGGTGTTTTTCTAAACATGTAACTCAAATATCTTCCTTTATTATCAACTCATAAATTCTTTATTTTTCTTGTTACAATAATTTTCCACTTCATCTTGAAAGTCTTTAAACAATTTTCAAATGTTTCATACTTCTTCCTTATTAAGTAAATATACAGATATATTCACGCAAACTTCTGGAGAAAGCATATGAAGTTGAAAGATCCACTGCACATGGCTACACATAATGGACTATATACATCAACATGCACAATGTCCAATAAGTTAGTCATACATTCCACTTTGGCCTATGAATGGAGTTTTAATTATCCCGAGGAAAGTCTCATAAGCGTCATTTGATCAAAATCAAAGACTCAAAAAATCCATGAACATGGAGTTTCTTCATGTTTTCTTTCCAATATAATTTAAACGGCGATGTCACTTTGTAAGTGGTCTTTCAATCATTTGTCTTATAATATTTTTAGCATTAGTTTTATGGACGTGATTTCTCCAACTAGACTTGTAAAAGTTCATCCATCTTCTATGGAATACGGTAATTATTTGAACAACTATTGTTCTCATAATACCGGAACAAAATAAAAATTATTTAAACAAATCTTGAAGAAAAGCTTTGATGTCAGCGAGAAATACAACAACACTTTGTTTGTTTTTTTATGAACATCATCACATATTCTGTTGCTAGTTACTTAGGCCATTGTAGTTCATGAATTATGTTGTCCTATATGATATTTCACACCAACCAATTCGGTATCCAATACCCAAGAACCACATTGTTTAACAAGCAAAGAGTACAACCATAACATGTATATCATCTATATACCTTAGCTAGACATTTCCAGTCTTTTATTTTCTGCCAAATGTTTTATAGATTCTCTTTCAGCATTTCCTTTTTGTTTTAAAAGAATCTATCAACATCAAAAGTGGCGCCATACATACGAAACATATTTCAAAGCGTGTATATTCAAATACTAATACCTTTGGACTTGCACTTTGAAGTTGATCACCATCATCAAACGTTTGGCGTTCTTTGAAAAATCCATCCTTTAGTAATCTTTTAGTGTAGTAAACATTTTACCTATATCTTCTATTCATCCTTATCATTACAACTTTCATGATCAAGCTAATATATCTTACAAAGGCGAATCGCGAGTATAATTTTACTTTCCAAAACCTTTTTAGAGGATTATGATGTCTAGCATCTCCAACCTTCACAATTTCTCATCCAATATGAGAATATATATTATACTCTATCATATTGCAACCAAAACATTGTTTTAGATATCATAATATCTATCACACATGATGGTTTCTGAAACAATTCTTTTATCTCCTAGATAACCTCCATATTAAAACGATTTTTGAATATTAAGAATCATGGAGGCAAACATGATACTTTAGATACTAACATTGGAATTGTTACTCTTGATTTAATACTACTTATTAAACTTCATAGAGTAGATGGAATGTGCTGAAAGTTTGCAATAAGACTTTCAAACTTTAAATTAACACTTAAAACAATATGATACTAGTTCGTAAAGTAAATATTCAGAATTCTATAGTTCTATTATCTCAATTACAACTAAGAATAAGGTGGTGAATGAATGCCAATACTACAACAAATTATGAAAATTCACTTTGATTTAATTTATGATAAATTGAGTTCAACTAATCCAAATTAGAAATAAAATCCCGCTCAAAAACAACATCCCTCGTGTCTTTTTGGTGATTACGTGAACCAAATCCACTACACTAAGTCCGATCATCACGTGAGTCGGTGTAGCTTCAAAGGAGAGCATCTAAATGGGCATCATATCAACTATATGACTCATGCTTAACCTTTTGGTTTGTGTTCTGAGGCCATGTTTGTACATGCTAGGCTTGCCAAGTAAGGAACTTAGTATTTGCATGTGTAAAACTTTCTTACACCTGAAATATGATCGTGGATTCAAGTACACCCGATCATCACGTGTTGTCTTGAAGCAGTTGAACATAATCGGTGCATACTTAAGGGAGAACACATTTTTATCTTGATATCTAAATGAGGGATCATCTTATAACACTACTAAAGCACCAAACAAGCAATATAAGATGCAGACAAACATCATGCTGATATGATATGGTTCTTGCACTTGATCACTATATTGTGCATCGTGGAATGATCTTTATCATTCCTATATGTGTAAGACCAAGGTATATAGAACTTACACTTTGTCATATTATAATTCTCAATAGTATCAATCCATACTATAAATTATAACACTACCATATCATAGTACTTGCTCGACAAAACCAAAAACTAGACGCCATTTATCTTTTGCATGTTTTATGTGGCTGAGGGATTTCGAAGATAGAACCGTTCTTACCTACTAACATGGAACCACAACTATGATAATCAAATTATTGGCAAATTGTTGTAAATCGGATATTGACTATAGTAGGAGAGACAGACACCCGCAAGCCACTTATGCAAAACTAGTTGCATGTCAAGCGTGGAACATGTCTCATGTGCGACGACATGTAAAGTTTGTCTGGGCCGCTTCATCCCACTATGCCACCAATATCCAAAATACACATAAGAAGTAATAACATGACCATCAGCGCCCACATACTTATATGTGTATAGCCCGTGCAAAGCATCAATGCATATATTCGGCTCTGATACCACTGTTGGGTTCGTAGCATAGAAAACAAAAAAATTCCTACGATGGGAACTATAAGCACCAAGATCCATCTATCTAAATACAAGCAATGGGTGAATATACATCCATAGAATACATATCCTCAAAGACCAAAAAGCTTTACGAGTATGAACTCGTTGGTGATGTAGTCGATCTTAAGATCATGATGAAGTCCATCTGGTCCACTAGGTCTAGCACCATCAAGTCTAGCACCGCATAGCAACGGTGCATCCATGATCGCACACACGTTTGGAACACCGACCACCTCTGCGACCTTGCTCCAGCAATGCAGCGGAAGTAGCAAATCCTCGCTCCAGAAAAAGCCACCGGGAACATGTATCTCGCCAGTTCGAGACCATGGGGAAATAATACTAGAGGGGGAGAGAGATCCTTCACGAGGAGCTGTGAGTGAGAGGAAGGGAGAGGGAGTCCTTTTATAGGAGGAGGGGGCACCCCAAGGGCCATGGCCGGATCCATGGTGGCTGCCCCCAACCCTTCCTCCATTCATGTGAGTGGAGCTCGCACTCACAAAATGACTCTCCATTCCCTCCACTCAAAATCCGACTCAAATCCCATTAAATTTCCACCAAATTTAATGTAATCTCTCATTAAATAAAACTCCTTTTATTTATTTATTCAAAATTATGTTAATTATATTAATTAATAAACATTCACATAAAACCCCTTGCAACATTTCAATATCACATGCATAACCAGTTTCAGCAATTTCACCCAAAACAATTCCGGTTTCCATTGAAATAATTCCAGTGCTTCCTTTTTATTTCTCTGGCATATTATTTGCTCCAAATGGTGTTGATATTCCTTAAGTGTGTCATCCTATGGTTCGCAAATAATGCAGACATGATCGAGACCCCTCTCTGATCAATAATCAGAGTGGGACCTGGAGATCCGTACTGACTCCCACACATTCAACGATGACTTCTGTGATCGTGTGAACCTTTTACGCATGTAAATTAATTCCTTTGTCTCGTGATATATTACATGTCCGATATTCGATCATTTGATATCTCCATACCTAGTTTGATCTCGTTAATGACATGCACTCTTTTCTTATTCCCGTGATATAACATTCTAGTGATCACATCACTTGTTTGCAAGCTAACTAATATGATATCACCGAGAGGTCCTAGAGTATATATATCCTTCATCGGGATGGACAAATTCCACTCTTAAACCATGAGCCTCTAAATACCACCTTTGTAGTACTAAACCCACCTTTATAGTCACCCTGTTATAGTTGACGTTTGATGTTATCAAGATACTCTTCCAGTGTTAGTGATTGACATGATCTCATGGTCTAAGAACTAGGATTACTTCGTACGATGTTATAGCAATATAAACACAATGACTTTGATTGTAATGCTATACTTTGGATGAATGTTCCTCATATCATTCCAACAATGTTGTGACCTCGTTATTAACAACATCTAATGTTCATGATCAGGAAACCTTTGATCATCTTGTTAATCAACGAGCTAGTTTATAAGAGAGGCATAACTAGGAATTTTTTATTTGTTTATTAGACACACATGTATTAACGTTTCCGTATTAATACAATTATAGCATGCAAAATAAACATTTATCATAAATAAGGAATAAGATAATAACCATTTTATTATTGCCTCTCGGACATATTCCCTTTAGTTGTATCATCTAAATATAACATTACTAATACATCTTTTTGGCAGGTTTTCTATATACTCTAGTATATTTGATAAATTGGAGGCAAAATTATACTTAAACTTCATTTTTAGGTATATTTTTATGTGAAATTTCTCCTTCATATGATCGTACGTGATTTGTAATTCATGTCTTGTGATAGCATGCAAGAGCACAAGTTCGTCAGAGCATGTTTTCTTGTAAGTATTTGTTCTAGTTTTTATTTCGATCTCAATAAGAAGCTTAGAAAAATATTTATCTACGGTTTTCTATCGCACTCAGGGTGTCACTTGTCTTGAGTGAATTGACTGCAAGAGTTGAGGTGGAAATGGGTGAGTGAAAAAAGGAGGTTGTTTGGAGTATTGAATGGTACTTAAAGTGAATAACATAAAAGTAAGATGGCACGAAGGTTGTTTGACGTTTCCTGCAGATAAAAGGTTAGGCGCGAAGAGAGACCGTTTAAGGTGATAGTGAGTGTGCCAAGTGAATAAAATGGGATAAGTGATTATGATACTTCTTATTAATATGTGAGTAGGTAAGCAAACCATATACCAATCAAGAGTCCTCTTGGTAGATTTTTTCTCGATTACAATGATCATTTTGCCTATTACCAAAGCCATGGCCAACACATCAATAAAGGTCTTTCGACCATATCATGTCCTTAAACTTGATGGTTCCTTGTTGTCCTCGAGTTGTACTAGCCCCTCTTTGATATCGGCTGTGTCACTCGGGATCACCGATTCTCTACTAAACAAGTTTATATCTATGAGATCTTAGGATCATGTTACCCGGGCCCTTAAATTGGATAACCAGCATTAGGCAAGCATAGATAATCATTCTCATAATATAATAATCATGATAATGATCACAAATAGATGGAAATAAAATAGGCACATCACATCTCACCAATTCCCTATATCTCCCACTCCTATGGGGATTTACTCACACATGAGAGGAGAATAGATCAAAGATATAATCATATTGCAAATAGAAATCATCTCAACTTTACTGTAGAAAATCATAATAATATCAAAGATCAAATCAAATACAAACCAAAGTAGAAATATAGGTTCAATCTCTAATCTTATAAGTATGAATCTCTCTCTCTCTCTCTCAGTACAAGTGGGGAATTATGGTGGAGTTGATGATAAAGAGGCTAGAGATCTTCAAAGGACGAGGGGTTGCCAGGGTTTCGCTGTCAGGAGAAACCTAGGATTCCATCCACCATGAGCTCCAACTTTCTTATGTTTTCTACGAACTGACGAGGACAGAGAAGAAAAAGTGAGAGTTCTAGTAAAGACATGGGGTTTTCTGCATAATCTTAGGTACCAACGCCTGTCTTAAAGCCAATGTGGTGCACACGTGTTGGCTCAATACCAAAAATGAATCTGAATTGCAAGTTGTGGTACCACTAATGCCTATTTTACAAGTTGTGGGACTAAAACACAATTCGGGGACAAAATGTGGTACCGAAAGTGCAATTACCTCTTTTTTAAACTAATTCAGGGATGGAGATTTACAATTGCTTTTAAAGTATGAGTATTTAGGACAAACTGACCTATTGCAACACTTGGAATGGTTCGATGGAAACTATGGATTCCTTCTTCCATCTTATATCATCTCATGTGTATGCGAGATTGTGGTTCACTTTTTTGGGAAATCGTTTGTTAAGGAAACTGGTATGAAGAGGCTAACGCGGCTTGCCAAAATAACAATATGTTTTTATTTTTGGGCGGCTTCTTGATCACGTCATATGCCACATGTTTATTTTATACTTTACACCAAGTGTTGGTCGTATGTCCGTTCAAAAAAAGGTGTTGGTTGTATGCATCTAGGTTGCATTATTAAATGATGTACTCCTCCCGTTCCATAAATAAGATGTTTTAGTTTTTGTGAAGTGAATGTATCCTGACATCTTTTAGGGTGTAGGTTCACTCCAAATCTACACACTAAAAAATGTATAGATACATTTGCTTCACAAAAGCTAAAACATCTTATATTTTGAAATGGAGGGAGTACAGAGCTGGAAACAATGAAGTTCTTCTATTCTCTAAAACAAGTCTCCAATATATGAGAATTATGTTTTCTCTTGCAATCACATCATTTATAATAGCATCTTATAGGTCATGCCCATTTTAATTTATATATGTTATCGGTTAGTGCCCAAATATGGTCAATACTAACCTAGATTTTTCATACTAGTTTAATCCTCAAAGCACATCGTTTCATTAGATTTGAACCCTAAACCACAAAATTGTCCATATTACATCTTGAACACAAAAATATGAACAATCTAAAACCGTTTGATTTGATGCTAGCCATGATTTCTCATAGTGGATTTGCTTTTCATGACTTTAAAAGAATAAATAAAGATCTTATATTTAGGGATTATTTGTATTTGTGTTTTCACAAAAGTATATGTATATTTTTTCATGCACATTAGTAATAGATATAATAGAATCATCCTATCTTCTTTGGTACCACCAAACTTTGGATGATATTTTGTAGCTTTCCAACTCATAGCACCCCCACATGTTCATATGTTTTCCCAGTGATTTTTTAAAGGTGCAAAACCACCTAAAACAGATGAGTGAGTAAGACGATCAAAAGAATAATAATAAAACTTAGATAGAATGACTGCATATTTCTTTTTGGTCATGAAAGCGGAAGTCAAGACACCAAACTACCTAGTGTCCTTTGATGGGATGGAATCCTTCTCGACCATGTCATCAAAAAATTGAGGATGTTTGGTGTTCAAGTAAAACCTGAAATAATTTACAATTTCGAAAAACAGGACATAGTGATGCCATTACGATAATCTATGGTCCATATTATACTAGAAACACAAAAGTTTTTAGTCAAGTTATTTTAACAAGATATAATTAGTCATATGTATTTTTGGGTTAAAACTTTATGCTTAACATCCATTTCATAGCATTCTCTACAAGGCTACAATTGCAATTTATTTCTCACAATTTTCAAATGTACCAAATACAAAACATGTCTAAGGCAAGATCATTTTGTAGTTTTATGGTTTTAAAATAATTGGGTTTCTTGAAGTTTAGGGTTGAACATAAGGTGTTAACAAACTTCATAGTTTATATTGCCTCTGTTCAATATTATATGACATTTTGGCAAACTAATATTACATGATGTTTTAGCTTGCCAAAATGTATTATAATATGGCACAGAGGAGTACGAAATAATTTCATCATCTAGGGTTTAAGATGAACCGAATACGATGTTTCGAGATAAAAATGTACTTATAATTTTTATTTTTGACATGGAGTCGACTACTCCACTCAATCAAAGTTCAACACATGATCCTTGTTCATAACCATATTCTAACTCTTTCTCCGCGAGTCATACTAACACTCCTTCGCGGTTGCCGCCAAATCATAGTGATGCCCAATCTTTGCACCCAATTCCGAACGAGTTATCATAAGCTTGGAAGCCTCAACTGAGATATTGTTGATCCACGGTCGACAATAACCGCAAATATAAGATTTTATTCACATCACCTTCATAACTAAACACAATACGTCAAGAGTAAACCAAGGCTGATGATGAAGACATCCCCTGACCAAAGTACACATAAATTATGCTAATGCTAGGAGAGTTGCTAACCTAACAAAAGTACCTTCACCACCTGTTGTCTCTACCGAATGCCTGACAGTGACTGCTTCTTCAAGCCATCAACAATGCTCGCAATATGTACAGAGAACAACTTACATCCATAGTTTCCACCGTGCCAACTGCAGTTTTCATCCCACTTGTAGGAAGTTCAAAATTTTCACTGCCCCGGGTCCCTGCTGACACTACAAGCAGCTCAGCTGCTCTGCTGCTGCCCTGCACTTGCTCTGCTTCCCCCTGGACCTACTCCGGCCGAACACGGCCAATCTCGTGAAGACGCGCAGGATCCTACTGGCGCATCGCCGCTGCGAGCCCCACCGCATGGAGCCGATGCAGCTTCCGGACACTGGGGCTCGCCGCCTGACCGCCGCCGGCGCGGCCGCGTCCGCCCTAAAGCTCGGTTCTTTGCCGTCCTTGCGAACCGAGCCCCCTTTCACGGTGTTGTGCCGCTGCAGGGTCTTCTTCAGCGAGATGATCTCCTGCTCCAGCGCCTGGATCCTGAAGCTCGCCGTCTCGTAGTCCGATGCCGCGTCGTCGTCGCGGGCGCGGAGGAGCTTCCCGTCCAGCGCGACGGTCGTGTGGGTGTCCGTGTACGGGCTGGTGGTGCTGAGGGGCTGGCTCGTGGGGACGGGGCACCCCGGGCTCGGCGTGTACGCGCCGGCGACTCCCGGGATCAGCTCGCCGGAGAGCATGTACCGGAACGAGTCGGAGCGCTCGGTGAAAGTGCGGTGCGTGTGCATCTGCTGCACGAACAGCGCCTGCACGATGAACCGGAGCGGCATCCGCTCGTTCTGCACCGCCTGGATGCAGGCCTCGTGCGACAGCTTCCGGCACTCGATGTGCGCGCACAGCGACGCCTTCTCGTCACCGGACAGACCCGGATGCTCCTGGCATGACACAGAATTGGCAGCGGATTCTTGTTAGTGACGGTTGAAAATTAATTCAAACCATGAAATTAACAACCGTGGATGTAATCAGGTACTAGTACCTGTCTTAGTCTTACCACTAAGTATTTGTTGATTGCTTGGTAGAGATGATCGTGGGTCTTCCTATCGCCGGCCGAAACGACACCGATCAGTTCTGCCAGCCGCTCCGGTCGGAGCTTGGGATCGCCGACGATTTGCACGAGGTACCGATCCCACAAATCCGCGACGGCCTCGGCCCCTTGTCTGTGCAAAAGGGTACAATGGTTTGACACGATGCTCTCCATCGCAATCACCTCCGGGATATCGGCGATGGACCTGTTGGCTTCTTGCTCCGGCAGCGGCAGGTCGTCCGCGCAGGCGAACTGCAGGTGGGACGCGACCTGGTCTCGCAGTCTTTTCTGGCTCCCCTCTGCCAACTGGAGTGTCAGCGACCGCGACAGCAGAGCGAAGTAAAACGCAGCCGGGACGGCGGTGCCGCACGCCTCCGCCGGGAGCAGGTCGACGACGCCCTGCAGGATCTCCGTGGCCCTCCTGTTGGCGTCGGTCTCGCCTCCGCCGTCGCCGGTCTCGTCCGTGCTGCTGGCCCAGAACTTGTGGGTCTTCTTGGAGAGCACCCACTTGTTGGCGTAGAAGAGCACGACGGGGCTGACGTACTTCTCCTTCATGCCCTGCCGCCTGAGCGCCTGCACGATCCGCCTGAAGAAGTCGAAGGGGAGCGCGATGAGGTCCTTGATCCAGAGGTCGCGCGCGGCGAGCTCCTTGACGAGCTCGGCGTCCCAGCGACGGCCGACCAGGCCACGCGCGGCGCCGGCGTCGTCGACGCCGGGCTGGTCCCGGCTCTGCTCGGGGTCGAGGATCTCCATGCACGCCATGAAGGCCAGCGACTCGACGCAGCGGCTGACGATGAGGAGCTCCTCGGCGGCGGGGAGCAGGGGCTGGCAGCGCTGCAGGACGATGAGGGCGTCGTCCCAGCTCTGCAGCACCACCTGGTTGATGTAGAGGTCGCAGCGCGCGCCCAGGCCGCCCACGTCCAGGAACTCCGCCGCGCACCGCACCGCCGCCACGTTAAACGGGTCGAGCGCCACGGCGTCGCCGTAGCAGAAGAGCCCGATCACCTCGAACGCCTCGGAGCCTCCGGGGAAGCTTGCCGGCAGCTCGACGTCTCCGGATACCTCCTCCATCGCCTGGCTGAAGTACCTGCATCTGGACGCCAGAGGATCCTGCAACGATGACGACGAACAAAGCTTGATTAGCATCATCACTACTACATCAACAGGCAGTACACCATATAAGTTTGCTCGTCGCGATCTCTAACCTTGTGCAGAATGAAGCTTCTGTCGGCGACGCGGACGCGTACCGTCGCCGGCGATCCGGTCTCTTTCGCCCTGCAATTCATTCAGAGCAATATTCAGAACTCCACCAAAGCAAAAAAGAAACAAGCAATCTGAAGTTATGAGCTAAAGCTTAGACCACTAGCTGGACATACGCGTACGTACCAAGTAAGAACTCTCCTCTGGAGCAGCAAGGCCGTGCTGGGGCTGGAGTAAGGGCTACTAAACACGGCGGCTCTGGCAGCCGGCGACATCTCCACCTCCGTGTCCATGTCCAACCCAATCAACTTCTCCATGACGCGGCTGGTCGCAGGTTAGGCACCAGTTCACTAATACTAGGATCAGAGCAGCAGCCGGAGTAGCTAGCACCGGATATATAAGTAGGGGAGTACACGACGATTGCACAGTGCGTGGATGTTGCGTGCGGAGGGGAGTAACATAGGGAGGCGTGCAAAAGGGTACAATGGCTGAGGGCGCACGAATGGGGAGGGTTGAACCCCAGTTTTCAGGCTGGGAAATCGGATCGCCGTCACCCTCCCCCTCGTGCAAACTCTTCTTAATTCCCTCTTCGATGGATCGATGCAGCTAGCGTTTCCTCGGTAGATTTGCTCGCTCCCACGGGGGCAGCCGTGTAATGATCCGAGGGGGTCAACACTAGTTTAAGCTCCTCACACCCAACTGTTTACTACTAGTACTTAGTTTAGCGCCAAATTGTGCCCCGGGAAGATACAGATATACAGTAGTACATATCGAAGCACCTGATACGTACTAATTCTTGATACTAGGAGAATCAATGATCCTTGTGTTTGTTGGGGTTTTTCAGTATTCTCAACCAACAGGTTGAAAAAACCCGACGAGCTTCTGCTAGCTGCCATGGACAGAAAGGACACAGGTCTTATCTACGAATTGTAGATGGCCGAAAAGTCCAAGCTTAACGAGCTCTTGGCATTTGGCAAAAGCACTGGGACTTTGCTACGGGTTGTTGCTTGGAGGGAACAACCTCATTTTAAAACTGCCTCAAGACTTGGCGCATCTTCTGCGATCATACTATTCTTCTGTTCTGCTCACGGATGAGCGAGCTCTGAGAGACATTTTTTAAGACCGGATTTTGAAGTAGAGCGCATAAGCTGGACGGATGCGCTTCCACACTGCCTTTTTAATAAAGGCGAGCGTGCACATTGACGATTACTGCTAGTAGAGGGGATCGGAGGCTCTGAATATCATACCAGGAAATGGAGTCCCTGTCGTTCAATTCAACTGGCGTTTCGTCATTCACCGAGCACGCACGCCACAAAACTCTTCTGGTTTAGACTTGAGAACTGTAAAAACTGTTTCGAGCTGACATGAAGATACCTTTGCCTCCTGTGGGAATGGAGGAGTGGCGATCGTGGCCCGGTGTCAGCCTCCCTACGATCGACGTTCAGTATATAACCTCGTCGTCCTCACGAGAACAGATCGGTAGTATTACGGTCATTTTTCTTCCATGGATCTGCCGGCTACTACGTCTCTTTTTTTTTGCAGCGCCAAATTGCTGGTCAAATGGCGTTATGCATGAAGAAGCTAGCCGCGCGATTTGCACGCACGGTCAGCGCGTTGCGTTGCGCCGCTTGTGATGGCCATTGAAAAAGGAGAATGTCGGTAATAATCAAATCGTTGACGTGCATCGGCCGCTGCGGAGGGCTGCACGAGGCTGGGGAATTTGAGTATTCTGATCGATGTGGAATTTGAGGGTATCGGGAACCCAAGTCGCCATGCTTCTCTCTCCTCCCCGATGCGTCGCGGCAGCACCCGCTCGGTTGAAGTTTTCTGAAGCCTTTTTTCCGTGGCCCGTGACGCATCGAGATTGGCTACGAGAGTTTTGTACCCGGGCTTGCGGTTCAGTTCGGTGGGAGCGGGGAGACGCCGGGTCAGCAACTCCTGCAAGGCCGCGACACCCGTGATTCACATAGTATGATCTTCACATGCGTTCCCGACGTTTGGCATACAACATCTCAAAACAAAAAAAAGACGTTTGGCATACAAGTGTACCGAGAGTGACTCTTGAGGTCGGCGTCCAAACTATCGGAGGTTTGTGATAGCCGCCCCGCACCAGTCGTCTCCAACGATCGCGTCCAACGACCATCTGAAATTGAAGCAATCAAATTAACAGTTCATGGCCACACGTCCACGAGCAAGTTCATAGTTCACGGCCATACCGATCCTAAACACCACAGTCTGGCGGCTGGATCATATTACAGACAAGCCATCAAATGAAGTCGAAGTTGTCTTTTGCCGGGCACGCCGAAGCCGGTGCAGCACCCGACATTGTTGCCATCCAGGCCACGATGCATGCACGAGCATCGATGTACCAGAGCCATGCCCGCTCGTTCATGTTGGATGTGTCAGCAGTTACAATTCTCGCATGCTCGGCCATTTGGCTGTTCATCGCCTGGAGCATGCCGGCCTAGGCAACGACCTATGCGGTGGTGGCCTTTGCCTCCTCGATTTTGAGCTTGGCGTCCGCTTTGGCCAACAATTCCTTGCACCTTGTGTCGTTCTTCTCATAGAGGGTTTGGTTGTTGGAGGTCATGTCGACAATCATCTTCTCGAAGGAGGCCTCAACCGATGCCACCGACGACGCGTCATTCCTCTTGGCCCTGGCCTTGGCCTTGGCCTTCTTGTTGCCGATGGCCGCCGGTGCGTCCAACTCAAGGGGTTTTCCATTGTTGAGTTCAAACCGGACTTATATCATTTTTTGCCAAGTCTCAATTTTGGTAAAGACATGCATAAAAGGGAAGTCCTTCTCCTCATTGTTGGTCTTATACAAAGCCATCATGGCCTTCAACTAGCAAAGCACATGAGCGTCAAAGAAATGCACATTGCAACAAAATGGAAAAAAAAACTTGCATTGGTTTAAGTATCTCACTTCATCGGCTAGGTTTTGGCCACTTGTTTTCCTTGAGCGGATTCTCTCCACGGTACCATGGAAGGCGTTGCAAGCCTTTTAAATCGATGTCCACCTATGAGACAAGACGTTTTGATTGCGGATCATGTGGATCTTTGAGTATTCGCCAAATAGCTTGCGTTCTTCGAATTGGAGGTATATCCTCCTCCAATATGTCGCGCTGGTCTGGTTTGTGCTAGTGATAAGATCAAGTCTCACGGCCTTCCAAGCATCGGCCAAGCATTGATCCTTGGCCATATACCGTCGAATACCCTTGCCACCGACCCTCTTCTTCTTCTCCGGCTTTCCCTTATCGTCAAGCTCAACCACTTCCTCTCCCTCATCCACCTTTGCCTTCCCGTCTTCATCATAGTACCTGTACTCGTCTTCCTCACCATTCTCACCCCTGACGTAGTAACCGCCTTCACCACGGATCATGTCATTCATGGCGCTCATGCACTCGCTCTCGTTCATTTCACCGAGTACCTCGTGGAAAGAACGACCCTAACCGCCGAACAGACTACACTCGAACTAGGAGTCCCCTACATCGCTGCTCTGGAACGAGAGTGTCCCGTGCACATAGCCAGCGACCCGTCATTGGCGGCTTGGTTCTGGCGGGCAGCATTGTCAGAGCTGATGGGAAAGAATGCTCATGTGTCATCGTCCAGGTGGACAAGCTCGTTCTCACCAATCTCGGGAGAGGAAACCCGAGACTAGGGACGCGGCGGCAGCCCATGTCCTCGAAGAAGCCCGGCGATGATGATGAGGTGCTGCGGTGGGCGTTGATGCTCCCATGTCCCGCCAACTTGGCTTTGCTCGTACGCCACCACCGAATCTAACACAGTGTCCTCTTTCTCCACCACTTTCTTCCTCTCCAGGGAGCGGTCATGACGTTGTTGCAGTCAGAGGTGACTATCGCCCTCGACTCTAAGATTTTCTTCCACCCCATGGTTGGCATGTCGTCCGGCTTCACGGTCAAGCGCTTCTTACACGGTTTCTGGAACTGTGGTGTCGCTCCAGCAATGGGGCAACAAAACATAGAGTGGGGGTGATGGCGGCGACTATGATGCTGGAACACGCAGGATCAAGGAGTGGCTTCACGGGAAAAGGGCAGGGGAAAATGGAAATGGGAAATTGGGATATGGTGGGTGCTCGTATCGCTGGCAATGGGAAATGAAATTGGGATACAATTGATTCTTGCAACGATATCAACATGCTTAATCGGTCACTGCTATTCAAAAAGTTAGCCAACAGCGACACAACACCGGTTGAGTTTCAAGCAAACAACAAGACCTACAAAATGGGCTATTACCTTGCTGATGGAATCAATCCAAGGTGGTCTACATTTGTGAAACCGATTGTCAAACCAAAAGGTAAAAAAAATGACTTGACTTCCATAATGCACAAGCGACAACTAGGAAACATGTGGAGAGAGCATTTGGGATATTGCAAGCCCAATTTTCTATTGTTAGAGAACTGACTAGATTTTGGGATCAAGATATCCTTTGGTATATCATGAACGCTTATGTGATCATCCATAACATGATCACTGGGAACGAGCGTGGCCACGACTTGTACTATAGCTTCTATGAGTTGATGGGAAGACCCGTGCGTGTCCGAAGGAGTGAAGATCGAGTGGTGCACTTTCTTGCCATGTATAATACCATTAGACACTCTGACACGCATAATGATCTTTAAAAATATCTCGTCGAGGAGTGGTGGACATGGCATGGCAACCAAAGGCACTAGTTTCTTCATGTTGTATGTGATTGTTGTTGTTATATTTGATGAACTATTTGTTATTTGTTATTTGTTATATTTGATGAGCTACTTTGAACAATGTGTAACAATTGTTAAACTATTAGTTTGTGTTGTAATAATAATTATGAACTATTTATTTCATATTTACTTGTGGACTATTTGATCTTTTCTGTTACATATGTGTGAACAAAACATGTTTACGATGTCCTATTTTAGGGCACCTAAAAAAGTGCTGCTGGCTAGATGCCACTTTATTGGGCATATGAAACTACATCGATAATTTTAGCACCTATGAACTCCAAAAGTGGTGCAAAAAAAGCACATGTTGGAGATGTTTTAACAGCATTTTCAACAGTTGCCCAATAAAAGAGTACCAGTTTTGGTTTTCACCTTTTGCGTTTTTGAGCACCTAGCCGGCTACAAAAATAGTACATCTTGTCAACGGTAGCAGTTTACATATGCTGTAAAATAGGGTGCCACAAACACCTTTTCTCTACGTATGCCTAACAAAGGAGATCAAACACATCAAAATAAATGTAACAAAATAAAATGACCTAAAGAACGATGGCAACCAATGACCGACAGGCGGCGATTTGCTCCGTCGCGTTGTTATTTGGGGGGTAGAAACGGATCTGGCGGCAGACATGGTGGTGCCCCCCGCCACCCTGCGCCACTGCTCTAATAAATCCGGGTAGTTGCGGATTACTACAAGGGTTTGGCATCAGTGACCGAAGGTGGGGTGGTTGGAAGAATTGCGGCTGAATTGGTGAGTAAACTTTTGGGCTTTTGGTTGTTCCTGTCTATGATTCTTGGAGCGGCTTTGCTATAGTTCCTGATCCGCATATAAGCTTTGTGTTAGTTCAGAGTTATTTTTCTTAAATCTCGAGTTATATCACAAATGTGGTGTTAGCTGGATGCAGTTTGGAAGCATGGGTGAATGGTTCGAGGTGGAATTATGCAGCGTGTTGTAGCACATGCCTAACATATGTTGCATGATTCGGATGTTTGTATGCGTGGTAAAAATTTTATTTGGACATGCATTAGTTTTGGCATCTACCGAAGGACGTTATTTACCCTACCGTGTCTAAAAAAGCAGTTTTTTTCGTTCCGCGCCATTTTGGATATTTGTTGCTCTAAAAAATAATTATTTAGTTGCGGCGTAGGAGGCAAACAAATGATTAGGACCAAGAATATAGAGGATGTCACCTTTCACATTGTCTTCATGCAGAGCCGATCAAGCTAAGAGCATCGTCGAATGCTTCTTAGCTATGCTAGTCGGCTACTTTTGTTTCTTTATGGGTTGTTGTTGATAGTCCCCCTAGTTGTTTGATGGAGCTTTATTTGCCCGTGGTAATCCTAGTTGTCTCTTTGTTAAACCTGCGGTATGTTGGTTACTAAGGGGATTTATTTATATGAAGTCGTGACAATGGCCTAAGTTCTAAAAAGTTTCTTTTAAAGAAGTACATCCTAGGAGGCATATCGATTTCATAGAAGAAAAGACTTCGATAATCAGTACTCCAGTAGAACCCCTAAGGCATAATCAGCGAGCATGCACAAGACGCTTTCTCAACCCAAGAAACATAAAGCACTACACTACTCGTGGCCGACACCCCTAATCTCCTTCGTTGCACTCGTCCCAAAATGGTCACCCCTTGGGAGGCCAATCCCGCTCCATAGTTCTCCATACGATTGGATCTTGGAGATGATAGTGCATAGTGATGGACTTCCCCCTAGAACACCACGTCATTTTTGTGCCCTTAAACACACCATAAGACACTAGAACCGTAGAACATACATTTCAATTTTCAAGACAAATCTATACACATAACTTAAAAGATTATATGAAATATGAAGAGTGGACTTTTTAAGCTGGTGCTCAATACTCTCACACTATACAACATATGGGTTTGAAACTTTGCAATTCACTAAAACATTTTTTTATAAAATGTGGGGAAAATAATTCAACATTTTTATGACATTATATATATTTATTTAAAGAATTTGTTTTGAAATTTTAAATTGCACAAAAACATTCCAAACTCTTTCCCCCACATTCTAGTTGTAATTCTTTAGTGACCTGAAATTTTTCAAGTCGATATGTTATAAATTTTGAGAAATGAAAAGAATAAATACTTAAACAAGTGTGGGTGAGCACTGAGCACCTGCTCAATCACAACTTTCCCTAATCTGAATAATCAAATGAAATTCATAGTCAAAATTTGAATAGCTTGACTAAAGCATGCTCAAAACTTCATATATTTGTGATGTGGAAGAAGTGCGTACTATTCTACGGGAGTTGAGCAAGTACTTCGGTTCTGTGGTGAATAACTTCTAGCATAATCAATTTTTTTAGTATCTCACTTGCAAAACCTAATTAGGTATTTAGATATATAGTTCTAAAAATTGGTTGGTCTCACCGAATATTATCTGCATGGTTGCTACTTTGGTAAAGATGGTGAAATGTACTCCATATGGTAGGAGGTTGGTGGGATTGTAGTATTTATCATATTGATTTCATAAAACAAAAAAAAGTAGAAATATGTAATTAAAGATAATGGAGTGCAGTATGTTTTATTGCCCATATGAGAAGATCAGCAAGCGAGTCACTTGGATCCTACTGTCATGTACTTCTTTGCTAAATCTTGGATGTTTCTATGTTATTTTGGCTTTTTAGCAAAGAACTCTGGGGGACACTTTGACGGTGTAACTTTACTGAAAGAGAGAGAATATATACTGTTGGAATAAATGGGCCTCTACAAGAATTGGGCCCATATAAATTTCTGAAATTGGAGAGAAGTCAAGGGGGTGGAGGCTGTGGGAGTTTAGTCCCACATTGCCAAGGGAGCAAGATTTTGACCTGCTTATAAGGGGGCATCTCATGGTGAGACTAGTTGGAAAGACTAGAGAGAGCTGTGCTAAGTGTACACCACACGCGCACACGCGCGCTCGCTCGCTCGCTCGCATTTCACATTTATTCGAGCAGTTTACTTATTTTATCCACCCGCGCCTGTCTCACGCACGACTCGAAGATAGACTTCCCGTTGAGGGAGGTTAGGAGATCGCTCGTGATGGAGATATACCAGGGGGCGGATCCTAGAATATAGGCAGAACGTGCTGTGTGGGGGGTTATCCTTTCGAGTCTATAAGAGAAAGACGTCCCTCTCGACAGAAGAGACCAGATACACAGAAACCATACTCCGTTCTCTTCTGCAGCCGCCACCGATCCTTTCCCTGCCGTGCCGCGGGGGAAGGAAAGCAGTAGTCTTCGGACTTTACCCGGCGTTTGGCGTCCCGCACGAGGGAGCCGAGCGATAAAGTTTCTAGGCAGTGCTTTGCACGGCTGCTTCTTCTTCATCGACTGCATCAACCGTCTGCTTCATCTTCCTTAACTATTCTTCATCAACGTTCGTCTGCATCACTGTAAGAAATCAATCTCGTGATCCTCTCTTTCATGTTCTAGAAGGGGTTTGAGATCCATGTCGATCTGTTGTGCCATGTTAGATTTCATGTTCATAATCACATGCGTAAATCTGTTAGATCTATCTTTTTTATCACACAAATTCGGAATTATTTTAATTCGATTGCATGCTATATTTCCAACAGTCCAGAAACTTTATTACTGTGCAATGGCTGGACCTAGCGATGTGATGAAACCTGAGAGGTTTGAGGGTGAGAACTTTAAGAGATGGCAGACCCGTATGAAGTTTTGGCTCATGAGCCAGAACTTGTGGTGGGTGATTTCCTCCACGGTTGAAAGGCCACTCACGCAGGAACAACAGCATGACTGGGAGGTGTCTTCGGACACTACCATGGGCTGCCTGCTCTCCCTCATGACCGACCAACTTTGTGACATTTACATGAACTATGCCAGTCCTGCCCTTGTGTGGGAAGCTCTCGACAGAAAGTATGGAGAGTCGGATGCTGGGCGTGAGCTGTATGTGAATGAGCTGTATCACGATTTTAAGATGACCGATAATAATTCGGTTGTGACGCAAGCTCATGAGATCCAGCTTCTGGTGGGGGAACTCGCCGGTTTTGGAGTCATTCTGCCTGACAAGTTTGTGGTGGGGGGCATTATTGCCAAGTTACCTCCATCATGGAGGAGCTTTGCCACTACACTCAAACACAGGAGGGAGGTGATGACCGTTGAAAGTCTCATTGCCACTCTTGATGTTGAGGAAAAGGCCAGGGCGAAAGACGTCAAGAAAAACCCACCTCATCCGACTCCCAATGCCAATGTCGTGCACAATGGGGCTGGCGGCTCTGGGGGAAAGAACTTCAAGAACAAAGAAAAGACAAAACAAATCACCGGCTTTAAGAAAAAGAAGAACAAGGAAAAGGGTGACTTCAACTGCTTTGTGTGTGGCGAACCTGGGCACATAGCCAGGAAGTGTCGCATGCGCAAAGGCAGGAAGGAAGGTGCTCAGCAATCTGCGAATGTCACCGTTAGCGAGGCAGGTGGAGGATCTGGGTACGTACCTAGTGTCCTTATTGCATGTCAATCCACTGATTGGTGGGTAGATACTGGAGCTAATGTACATGTTTGTGCTGACTACAACTTGTTTTCTTCTTATCAGGCTTGCAGCAGTTCCACCGTCGTGATGAAAAACGGCACTCGGGCAGATGTACGTGGAATCGGTAGAGTTGACCTAAGACTTACTTCAGGGAAGACTCTGTCGTTGAAGAACATACAACATGTCCTAGGAATAAATAGGAACCTGCTGTCTGGCTCGCTGATGTGCCGTGATGGCTACAAGCTGGTCTTCGAGTCGAATAAATTTATTATTTCGAAATTTGGTTTGTTTATTGGAAAAGGCTATAACAGCGGAGGCTTGTTCCGCCTTTCCATTCTAGATGATTGTAATATCGTAAACAATTTATCGTGTTCTTCGTACTCTGGAAATCATGTTGGAGATGCTGCTATTTGGCACTCTTGTTTATGTCATATTAATTTTGATCGCATTGTTCGGTTGTGCAAGCTTAATTTAATTCCGAACTTTTCCATAGTCCGTGGATCTAAGTGTCATTCTTGTGTGCAATCAAAGCAACCCCGAAAGCCTTTCAAGCCAATCGGGGAGAAAAGTCTGTCACCTCTAGATTTAATACATTCAGATTTGTGTGAAATGAATGGAGTATTTACTAAGGCAGGGAAAAGGTATATAATGACTTTGATAGATGATGCGACTAAGTGGTGTTATATTTATCTAGTAAAATCGAAAGATGAGGCTCTGAGTTGCTTTAAGATTTATAAGGCCGAAGTAGAAAACCAATTAGAGAAGAAAATCAAACGTTTAAGGTCAGATAGAGGAGGAGAGTATGTATCTCACGAGTTCACTCAATTCTGTGCGGAACATGAAATTATACATGAAGTAACCCCTCCCTACTCGCCCCAGTCTAACGGAGTGGCAGAAAGTAAAAACCGAACACTTACGGACTTGGTGAATGCCATGTTGGACAGTTCCGGTTTAACTAAGTCATGGTGGGGGGAGGCTGCTTTGGCGGCATGTTATACTCTCAATAGAGTTCCCTCATCAAAAGGAGAAATAGCTCCGTATGAAGGATGGAAGGGACATAAACCAACTCTTCGTTTCTTGCGTGCATGGGGCTGTTTGGCCAAGGTTAATGTACCAGCATGCAAAAAGAGAAAATTGGGACCTAAAACTGTTGATTGTGTCTTCCTAGGTTATGCACATAACAACAATGCATACAGATTCTTGGTTATAAAATCCGAGATTCAAGATGTACACACTAACACTGTGATTGAATCTCGGGATGCTACTTTCTTTGAGACAATCTTTCTCATGAAGGAAAATTTGGCATCCACTAGTCAACCTAATCTACAAGTAGAACCTGAACCCGAACACACACCTCTGGTAGTTCCTGAAATTTTCAATGAGGAGAATGACAGTGAAGTGGCTCCGAGAAGAAGTAAGAGGCAACGGACCGAAAGGTCTTTTGGAGATGACTTCACTGTGTATCTCGTGGATGACGTTCCTAGAACTCTGGCAGAAGCATATGCATCCTTGGATGCAGATGATTGGAAGGAGGCTGTTCAAAGTGAAATGGTTTCCATTCTCACTAACGGAACATGGGAAATATGTCCACGACCGATGGGTTGCAAAACTATTGGATGCAAATGGATATTCAAAAAGAAGCTACGACCAGATGGCTCCATTGAAAAGTATAAAGCTAGGCTCGTGGCCAAGGGTTTTACCCAAAAGGAAGGAGAGGATTTCTTTGATACCTACTCACCTGTTGCTAGGATGACTACAATTCGAGTGCTAATTGCACTTGCTTCTTCTCATAAGTTTCTAGTCCATCAAATGGATGTGAAGACATCTTTCCTAAATGGAGAGCTCGATGAGGAAATTTATATGCAGCAACCCGATGGTTTTGTAGCAACCGGGCAAGATAACATGGTGTGTAGATTAAAGAAATCGCTCTAAGGTCTCAAGCAAGCCCCAAAGCAATGGCATGAAAAGTTTGACAATACTCTGACTTCAACAGGCTTTCTGGTGAATGAAGGAGACAAATGTGTGTACTATAAATATGGTGGGGGTAAGGGTGTAATCCTATCTTTATACGTTGATGACATATTAATTTTTGGGACTGGTATGGATGTCATAAATGAGGTTAAGTCCTTTCTGTCTCAAAATTTTGACATGAAGGATTTGGGAGAGGCAGATGTTATTCTTAACATAAAGCTGAATAAGGATGAGAATGGGATTATCTTAAGTCAATCCCATTATGTGGAGAAAATTCTGAGTCGCTTTGGTTTTGAGGACTCTAGAATGTCTCCAACTCCTTATTACCCTAGTCTAAAGCTTCGAAAGAACAGATGACAAGGGGTTGATCAGCTAAGATACTCTCAAATCATAGGTTCTCGCATGTACCTTGCTGGTGCAACAAGACCTGACATTTCATTTGCTGTAAGCAAACTGAGCCGGTTTAACTCGAATCCGGGAAATGATCACTGGACTGCACTGGAACGAGTGATGAGGTACTTGAGAGGAACCACAACGTATGGACTTCACTATACAGGGTACCCAGCAGTACTAGAAGGGTATAGTGATGCTAATTGGATCTCAGATGCAGATGAGATCAAAGCAACAAGTAGATACATATTCACTTTTGGAGGTGCTGCAATCTCTTGGAGGTCTTGCAAACAGACCATCTTGACAAGGTCTACTATGGAGGCAGAACTTGTAGCACTTGACTCAACCACTGCAGAGGCAGAGTGGTTGAGGGAGCTCTTGAATGATTTGCCAATGGTCGGAAAACCAGTTCCGGCAATCCTTCTGAACTGTGATAACCAAACCGTGATCACTAAGGTTAAAAGTTCAAAGGATAATCTGAAATCATCAAGACATGTGAAACGGCATATCAAATCCGTCAGGAACTTGAGACACAAGGGAGTGATTGCCGTTGATTATATTAACACTACCAAAAACCTAGCAGATCCTTTTACAAAAGGGCTATCACGTGCGGTGATAGATGGAGCATCGAGGGAGATGGGCTTGAGACCCACCTGAGTTGCACGGCAATAGAAACCCAGCCTTAGTGATCGGAGATCCCGTGAATAAGGAAAAGGGAAAAACAAGTTGTTGGAGCAACAAGAGAGAGTACATATATATTTATCCATTTCCCGCTAAGATGAGTACTCTTAGTACTGCATGGGAGGGTGACTGTTAGTCTTAATGTGTTTTGAGGCTGAAATACTTCAGCAAGATACCGTCCTGGAGGGTATTTTTGAAAGAACACACCTATGTGAGCTTAACTGTGTGGTCACAGTACATGAGATTCGGGTGATCTCTAATGAGCTTACTAAAGGACTAGGGAGCATGACCGTAATGCTCCAAACCTTAGGCGTGGATTCAGGCAGCCTAGTATCAGCGATGGCTCCTGGTGAACCTCTTCTACACAAGACTGGAAATTCAAGGCTTTGTCCATTTCCTAGTTGTAAGAAGAGTGGATCCTGGAGTGCTAGGTATAGCTCAACCCGAGACGGGTCTATACTACAAAGCTGGTATATAAAAGCCAGATGAGAACAAGTTGCAGACCTTGACTTCTTGGTGGGGATTGTTGGAATAAATGGGCCTCTAGAAGAATTGGGCCCATATAAATTTCAGAAATTGGAGAGAAGTCAAGGGGGTGGAGGCTGTGGGAGTTTAGTCCCACATTGCAAGGGAGCAAGATTTTGACCTGCTTATAAGGGGGCATCTCATGGTGAGACTAGTTGGAAAGACTAGAGAGAGCTGTGCTAAGTGTACACCACACGCGCACACGCGCGCCCGCTCGCTCGCATTTCACATTTATTCGCGTTTAATTACGCGTGACTTGTGACTTTGGATCTTTGGACTTTGGCGAGGCGAGCGCGACCGTGGCCTGTTAAATAACATCTCTTTTTAATCTTTTTCCCGAGCAATTTACTTATTTTATCCACCCGCGCCTGTCTCACGAACGACTCGAAGATAGACTTCCCGTTGAGGGAGGTTAGGAGATCGCTCGTGATGGAGATATACCAGGGGCGGATCCTGGAATATAGGCAGAACGTGCTGCATGGGGGGTTATCCTTTCAAGTCTATAAGAAGAAGACGTACCTCTCGACAGAAGAGACCAGATACACAGAAACCATACTCCGTTCTCTTCTGCAGCCGCCACCGATCTTCGCCGATCCTTTCCCCGCCGTGCCATGGGGGAAGGACAGCAGTAGTCTCCGGACTTTCCCCGGCGTTTGGCGTCCCGCACGAGGGAGCCGGGCGATAAAGTTTCTGGGCAGTGCTTCGCACGGCTGCTTCTTCTTCATCGACTGCATCGACCGTCTGCTTCATCTTCCTCAACTATCCTTCATCAACGTTCGTCTGCATCACTGTAAGAAATCAATCTCGTGATCCTCTCTTTCATGTTCTAGAAGGGGTTTGAGATCCATGTCGATCTGTTGTGCCATGTTAGATTTCATGTTCATAATCACATGCGTAAATCTGTTAGATTTATCTTTGTTATCACATAAATTCGGAATTATTTTAATTCGATTGCATGCTATATTTCCAACATATACAACCAAATATATACGTACGGGCAAGGGGCAAGGAATGTACATAGGACGATAGACCAAAGCCCAAAGGAAGCTAGAGGAACAGATTAGGCCAGTTTATAACAACAGAAGATAGTTTCTGTGTGTTCTCGTTCCGTTTTCCCCAATTAATCATCATTTATCATGTTTACATTGACTGCAACCTGCCTAATCACTACACTAAAATATCAAGGGAAGTAGTTGTGAGATCAAGTTGTCTATGGGTTCAATTGTGTACATAACTTATACTTTCTCTATTTTTTGTAAAGAAGTCTATGATCCTTCGGAGCCCATTGGACATTTTGTGTTTTTGCGGACAAACTACTTATGTTGATCCCAATACACATTTATATTGTTTAATAATCTAGTTTCAGAACAACTATGCCAACACAAACATAAATGTGGATCTTGGCTCCAACATAGGATTATGGATAGCTGTGCACTCACGCAAGCAAATGATCACATAGTTGTACTGAATTACCGAATCACCTTCCAAGATCTACATTACTTGAAGACTTTGATAGCTGATACCATGAAAATAAGGGACTCTATGCTACTCTGAAGAAATTACTTTTGCGTGACGTCTTAAACGATCTCTCCATGGTCCAACACAAAAGAAAATTTAAATTTAGGACGGTATTCTCGCGATAACATTCTCGTTCTAGCACAAAAGAAAATCAGTAAGTACCAAATCACGAACAAAAAGAAGTCGAGAGCCAGCAAGGTGCGGACCAAAGGAATCGACCAAGAATAATTACCTTCGTCGCTCTCCATCTCAAAAAAATAATCGCCAGCAAGGTGCCGAGCTTCCGCAACGAAATCATCCACTTCATCCCAATTGATTGGTTCGTTCAAATCCACATCATCCATGACGGGAACAACAAGAGGAAGAACCAGAGGGAGAGAGGGAGAGGATTAAGAATTGGGCGTCCATGGCGGGAAGAACTTATAGGTGCTCGAAAATTGGGGTTTCAAACCATCTTTGCTCTATCTAGACCTCAAATCTTGATCTCCACCATCAGATTTCAGAGCGATCCATGGCAAAATATGGTTTCCCAAAGGGTGATCATCCAATTCCCCATCGATTGGGCACAAAATTTTGGCCTGGATTAGCATCTCCATTGAAGGCGTGTGCGAGGGGAAGGAGGTAGCGAGCACAGCAGCTGACAGGAAACGAGGAGGCGAGAGAGAGAGTCGTGCGGGAGGAGCAGTTATCGTGGAGTGCATGCAGGGGCAAGATAGGAAACATAGCGATTTTTCTCGCTAGATTGGACTCACCTAAAAACTGCACTTAGCGCCTTATTCCTTCAGAAGGAGGGAGTATAGAGAAGACCTTGCAATCTAAGAGCAAGTACAATAAGGTGACGTCAGCTGGCTATAAGATATTAAATAATATATTTATACTGAGTTGGAAGAGAGAGAAGGATATTGGGCTCTCATACAAGAGCCAGCTCTAGCACGTGCTCCTAGGAACTTTGTGAGAATGAATGGTGGGCCAAATATTGATAAATTAGTATATTTTTATAGCTTGTTATTGTATATATTGACTATTTGGTTGACTATAGATGACATGACACTACCTTATAGCCACCAGTTGGCTATACTATTGTTCTTGTTCTTGCTCTAAGTAATACTCAAGGAGTATATGTATAGGGAAGGCTTGCGAGGCAGTTCGGGCTATATATGTGCCAAGTGCCATGTAGACATGGACACCCAACACACCTAATAATGGCTATTTATCCGTTTGTAAGGCTGGTCCTAGTGGGAGTATCATAATACTAGTATCCGAACACCCGAACAACAACTAAAGCACTACACTTCGAGTCCTACGTCGAGTCTACAAATTCGTGTCCTACGGACCTGGAGCCAAACAACGGCTGAGTTAAAGTCTCTGCTCGAGTCTATGACTCGAACAGACACTCGGGGGCTACTCGCATAGGGAGCACTGGTCGCGCACCCTATGAATTCTTTGACTCAATCCTTCGGATGAGCATGCAATTTTTTTTCGGCAACTTTGCCCTAGTTAAACGCTAAATGATTAATATCCTCTTTGGCCACCCGAAACACCTCCGCGGTGATAAATATTCGGATGCTATGTCTGCGACACAAAGATAAGACCTACAGATACCATCTGATGGCCTGACAACGCACACGACTGCGCTCTGCTAGTAAGAACCCGTGCCAGCAGGCGCGATGAAAATCCCGACAGACGCGTTGGGTACATCATTTAAATTTACTGGAATTCCACTCCTGTAAGTCCTCCGCGGCCTGAGTCGAATTGCGCCAGCATATGTTCCGGATTCGAGTCGAGGGACTCGAATCTGAAGAAGATTGTGTTGTTTTGTCCTAAGACAGTTAACTGACCCTGATCCGTGGGAGAGTCAGGCACACACATTAACAATCCCTACACACTCAAATCATTCTCTAGCAAATAGAGATAGCTGCACCCGAAAGAATGAGGAGTCATCAGCCAAATCTACGATTCGACTGAACACTCGGGGGCTACTGACATGGTTATACCCTACGGGTACACGACCTTAGCATACCTAGTCCAGCCGAAGGAAGGCCCAAGAGAACATGCGCCAGCCCATGAAGACTTTCAGGTGGTCAGGGCCCATGACGTCTTCAGATCCTTGGAAAGCAAGACTAGAGTAGATAGAAAATTCAAAGGGGTAAACCCTAAAACCTTTAACCGACTCGATCTGTGCCTGGGACCTTCCTATCTCTATATAAAGGCCAGGAGGGCACGACGAGGAGGCTCCCTTACAATCTCTCGCACACCACTTCATACACACCTCCACGCCAGGTTGCATCTGCGCACCCCTGTACTTTTCGGTTCCACCGTAATCAAGAGCAGACAAGCAAGAGTAGGGTTTTCCCTCCGGGGGCCTGAACCTGGGTAAACCTCGTGTCTCCGTGTTGCTTGTTTGCTAACCGTTCCGCGATCTCCAGCATCCCCATCTTCTCCAAAACCCAAGTCCATAACAATGGGCATTGACGAGATTAAACCTCGTCACCTATACTTGTGGGTCATCAGTTATTATTATATCTTTGTGTTTACGATAAATGTTTACATCCCATGATATAATTGTATTAATAGGAAACATTAATACTTCTATGTTTTGTAAATATAAAAGAGTCCCTAGTAATCCTCTTGTCAAACTAGCTTGTTGATTAATAGATGATCATGGTTTCCTGATCATAGACATTGGATGTTATTAATAACAAAATCATATCATTAGGAGAATGATGTGATGGACACACACACATAGTAAGCATAGCATAAGATCAAGTCATTAAGTTCGTTTTGCTATAAGCTTTCAAATACATAGTAACCTAATCCTTTGACCATGAGATCATGTTAATCACCATCACCGGATGAGTGCTTTTATGACATCAAATGCCACTTCCGTAACTGGGTGGTTATAAAGCTGGCATTAGGTATTCTAAAATTATGTGTTGAAGCACATGGATCAAGAGTGGGATTTGTCCATCGAAATGACAGATAGATATACTCTGGGCCCTCTCGGTGGAATGTCATCCAATTAGCTTGCAAGCATGTTACTAGGTTACAAGGGATATCATATCACGGTATGAGTAAAGAGTACTTATCGGTAATGAGACTGAACTGGGTATGAAGATAACGACGATCGAACCTCAAATAAGTAAAGTATCACGCGACAAAGGGAATTAGTTTTGTATGTTAATGGTTCATTCGATCACGAAGTCATCGTTGAATATGTGGGGTTCATTATGGATCTCCAAATCCCGTTATTGGTTATTGATCGGAGAGGTGTCTCTATCATGTCTGCATAGTTCACGAACCATAGGGTGACACACTTAAGGTTTAATGTTGTTTAAGTAGATATGGAATATGAGTTGGAGACTGAATGTTGTTCGAAGCCTCGGATTGGATTCAGGACATCACGACCACCCCGGGAGGGGCCACATGGGCTGAGGGATGTTGCGGGGGCCATGGGCCAGCCGCACCAAGACCAAGGGGGCCAACCGGCTAGCCCTAGGGTTTTGGGGAGACTTGGGGGGCAAGTTTGGCTCCCCCTCTCTTGCACCGCCGACTTGGAGGAGGTGGGCCAAGGGGTAATCCTAGCCACACCCCGCTCTATATAAAGAGGGGAGGGGAGGGAGCACCCCCTGCTCCTTCCTCCAACCCTAGCCACCACCCTCCTCCTCCTCCTCCTTCCTATTGCTCCGGCTTAGGCGAAGCCCTGCAGGATTCTCTCCTCCACCACCACCACCACACCATCGTGTTGCTGGGATTCTGAGGGGATATACTACCTCCGCTGCCTACTGGAACAGAGAGAGGAAGGTCTTCATCGACTCCGTACATGTGACCGAGTGTGGAAGCACTGCCAGAACGCGGCGCCGGAAGGATCGTCATCGCAATCTTGAGATCGACAAGTGATCGACTACATCAACCGCGAGATCCGATCTTGTTAACGCTTTGGATCTATGAGGGTTAGTTCTCATCAATTTTGTTGCACCTATCTCGTAGATTAGATCTTGGCTTTTCAATAAATTGGATCTTGGATTTATGTGTTCTCGCGGTAGAATTTTTGTTTTCCATGCAATGAACCCTATAGTGGTATCAGAGCCAAATCTATGCATAGATCTGTTGCACGAGTAGACTACAATGGTTTTGTGGGCGTTCATGCCCTTGTTATCGCTTGCTTTTCGTGTACTTTGCATCTTGCGGGATGGTGGGATGAAGCGGCCCGGGCTAACCTTACATGTCATCGCACATGAGACTTGCTCCACACTCAACATGCAACTTGTATTGCACAAGTGGCTTTGCGGGTGTCTGTCTCTCCCACCATAGTTAAGATTCAACTTACAATCTGCACTTGACAAAACTTGTATCAGTGTAGTGGTTCTTGTTTGTAGGTAAGAACGGTTCTTATTCGAAAGCCCCAAGCCACGTAAAACATGCAAAGAAAATTAGAGGCGTCTAACTTGTTTTTGTAGGGGCATGTGATGTGATATGGACGTGATGTGATTGTGATTATATTTGATGTATGAGATGATCCTTATTGTAATATGGCAACCGACAGAAGCCTAATGGTTGTCTTTAAATTTGTTAAGAACTGCGTGTCTATTCATCATGTAATAGCTTTATTCCAAGTAGTTGTAATAGTTACTGTTAGTGATGGACAATCATGAAGCGGCGCCACTGACCTTGACACCACGCTGGTGATGATGGAGATCATGTTCGTGCTTTGGAGATGGAGAGCAATGTCATAATAATAAAGGCCATATCATATCATATATGATGAATTGCATGTGATGTTAATCATGTTTGCATCTTGTATTGCTTAGATCGCGAGGTAGCATTATAAGATGATCCCTCTCACTAAATATCAAGTAATAAAGTGTTCGTCTTTAGTAGGCACCGTTGGTAAGACTCGTCGTTTTGAAGCATCACGTGATGATTGGGTGTTATAGATTCTACGTGTGAATACAACGGGTGCAAGCCAGATTTTCACATGCGGATACTAAGGTTAATCTTGACGAGCTTAGCATGTACAGACATGGCCTCGGAACATGAAATACCAAAATATAAAGCATGAGTCATATCAATGATATAATGAACATGTTTATTGTTCTCCTTTGAAGCTACATCTTCTCTCGTGAAGATCGGACTTGGTGTAGTGGATTTGGTTCATGTAATCACTAAGACAACATGAGGGATGTTGTTTTGAGTGGGAGTTCACCTAGTTAATTTAAGAATTAAATTTCAATTCAATTTATCATAAACTTAGTCTAAATTATTTGCAAATATGTTGTAGATCATGGCGTCCCCTGCCATCAACTTTATTGCGTTCCTAGAGAAATATAAGTTGAAAAACAGTGGAAGCAACTTCATGGACTGGTTCTGTAACATGAGTATTGTCCTCAATGCTGGTCACATGACCTATGTGCTTTATGCACTGCTAGTTGACCCACCTGTAGATTCTACGTGTGAATACAATGGGTGCAAGCCAGATTTTCACATGCGGATACTAAGGTTAATCTTGACGAGCTTAGCATGTAAACACATAACATGCTATAATTGTATTAACCGGAAATTAATACTTATGTGTTTTGTAAACATAAAAGAGTCCATAGTAAGCTTCTTGTTAAACTAGCTTGTTGATTAATATATCATCATGGTTTCCTGATCATAAATATTGGATGTTATTAATAACATGATCATGTCATTAGGAGAATGATGTGATGGACACACTCATATAGTTAGCGTAGCATAAGATCAAGTCATTTAGAGTTCGTTTGCTACAAGCTTTGAAATACATAGTAACCTAATCCTTCGACCATGAGATCATGTTAATCACCATCCCCAGATGAATACTTTGATGACATCAAACACCACTTCCGTAACTGGGTGGTTATAAAGGTGGCATTAGGTATTTTTAAAGTATGTGTTGAGGCACATGGATCAAGAGTGGGATTTGTCCATCCATATGATGGATAGATATACTCTGGGCCATCTCGGTGGAATATTATCCAATTGGCTTGTAAGCATGTGACTAGGTCACATGGGATGTCATATCACAGAACGAGTAAAGAGTACTTATTGGTAACGAGGTTGAACTAGGTATAGAGATACCGATGATCAAACATCGGATAAGTAAAGTATCGCACGACAAAGAGAATCAGTATCGTATGTAAATGGTTCATTCGATCATAATGTAATCGTAGAAATATGTGGGAGCCATAATGGATTTCCAGATTCATCTAATGGTTATTGATGGGAGAGGTGTCTCGATCATGTCTACATAGTTCACGAACCATAGGGAGACACACTTAAGGATTCGATGTTATTTAGTAGATATGGAATCTGAGTTGGAGAACGAATGTTGTTCGGAGTCTCGTATTGGATCCAGGATACCATGAGGAGTTCCAGAATGGTTCGGAGAATATAATTCATGTAAGGAAAGTCAATTTCCGAGGTTCGGAAATGTTTTCGGTGTTTTGACCGAAAGCTTTTAGAATATTCTGGAAGGTCCACCACCCCGGAGGGGGGAACTTGGAATGCACCATACCCTAATGGGGTAGGAGCATAGACCACTAGGTCAAGTCGGCCAAGTATATGGAAGAGATAATCAAATTCTAGTTTTAATAGTCAAACTCTAGTTTGAAAAGTCAAATCCCAATTTGAAAAGTCAAATCCCAATTTGAAAAGTCAAAGTCCTAGCGGAGGGAGGAAAATAACCTAGAAGGGAGAGGTTTCCCTCTCCCTCCTAAATGCGCCGGCCAAGAGGGAGTTGGGGGAGGACTCGGCCTCCCCTTGCCGCCTCCCTCCCCATATAAGCAGGGGTATGGCGCCTCCCTTGGCCCTCGCCCCAAAACCCTAGGCCGCCACCGCCTTGCCCTAAGCCGCCACTGCCCTAGCCCTCCAAGTCGCCGTATCATTATCCCCAATCCGCCGACGCCCTAGCCCTCCAAGTCGCCATATCATTATCCCCAAGCCGTCGATGCCTCCTCCCCTTGGTGCCTATGCCCTAGCCTCCGAGGCCCTCTCTCCTCTACCATACCTGCTCCGGCTTAGGTGAAGCCCTGCAGGATCTATTCCTCCACCTCCACCACCACGCCGTTGTGCTGCTGGAATCGCGAGGAGATCTACAACCTCTGTTGCCTCATGGAACAAGGGAGAGGAAGGTCTTCATCGACTACCGTACGTGTGACCGACTATGGAACCGCTGCTGGAACGTGGCGCCGGAAGGATCGTATTCGCGATCTTGAGATCGACTACATCAACCACGAGAATCTGATCTCGTTAAATGCTTTGGATCTATAAGGGTTAGTTCTCTACAATCTCGTTGTACCAATCTCGTAGATTAGATCTTGGCTTTTTCATAGATTATATCTTGGTTTTGTGTGTTCATGCGATAGAATTTTTTGTTTTCCATGCTACGAACCCTACATATAAGTATATATTTTACACACTTCACTAACTAATAAGTGCTCGAGTAATCAGTTAGTTTGCGATGCAAGTCCATTAGTTTTTTAGCAAATGATCCGACTTTATTGATTAACTAACATAAATGCACTAGACCAAATGACAAAAACTCACACAAACAAAAAAATATTCCTAATAGATACAAAAATTAAATCGAAGACCTTCTCATCTCTAGCTTCTCTCTTCTCTTTTTTCACCTTCAAAAAGTTCTCCAAAATTCCAGTGAAAATATAACCTTCACAAGCTTGACCAAGCTTCCAAGAGGGGAACATATTACTACAAAAAATACCAATTACGTCTGGCCTTTGCACTAAAGCAATATTATAAACTGATCGAGGCATCAAGGATGGGCACGTAAAAGAAGAACAGAAAAAATGTGACACCACATAGACTGCGAAGGAGGGTTTGCAACACTGAACTGTGGAGTAGTGATTCTTTCGAGTGAGGTAAACATTTTTTACCTCATGGGTAGCATCATCTACAGGTGGGTCAACTAGAAGTGCATAAAGCACATAGGTCATGTGACCAGCATTGAGGACAATACTCATGTTACAGAACCAGTCCATGAAGTTGCTTCCACTGTTTTTCAACTTATATTTCTCTAGGAACGCAATAAAGTTGATGGAAGGGGACGCCATGATCTACAACATATTTGCAAATAATTTAGACTAAGTTTATGATAAATTGAATTGAAATTTAATTCTTAAATTAACTAGGTGAACTCCCACTCAAAACAACATCCCTCATGTTGTCTTAGTGATTACATGAACCAAATCCACTACACCAAGTCCGATCTTCACGAGAGAAGATGTAGCTTCAAAGGAGAACAATAAACATGTTCATTATATCATTCATATGACTCATGCTTTATCTTTTGGTATTTCATGTTCCGAGGCCATGTCTGTACATGCTAAGCTCGTCAAGATTAATCTTAGTATCCGCATGTGAAAATCTGGCTTGCACCCGTTGTATTCACACGTAGAATCTATAACACCCAATCATCACGTGATGCTTCAAAACGACGAGTCTTACCAACGGTGCCTACTAAGGACGAACACTTAATTACTTGATATTTAGTGAGAGGGATCATCTTATAATGCTACCGTCGCGATCTAAGCAATACAAGATGCAAACATGATTAACATCACATGCAATTCATAATATATGATATGATATGGCCTTTCTTCTTGTGACATTGATCTCCATCTCCAAAGCACGAACGTGATCTCCATCATCACCAGCGTGGTGTCAAGGTCAGTGGCGCCGCTTCATGATTGTCCATCACTAACAGTAACTATTACAACTACTTGGAATAAAGCTATTACATGATGAATAGACACACAGTTCTTAACAAATTTAAAGACAACCATTAGGCTTCTGTCGGTTGCCATATTACAATAAGGATCATCTCATACATCAAATATAATCACAATCACATCACGTCCATATCACATCACATGCCCCTACAAAAACAAGTTAGACGCCTCTAATTTTCTTTGCATGTTTTACGTGGCTTGGGGCTTTCGAATAAGAATCGTTCTTACCTACGAACAAGAACCACTACACTGATACAAGTTTTTTCAAGTGCAGATTGTAAGTTGAATCTTAACTATGGTGGGAGAGATAGACACCCGCAAAGCCACTTATGCAATACAAGTTGCATGTTGAGTGTGGAGCAAGTCTCATGTGCGATGACATGTAAGGTTAGCCCGGGCCGCTTCATCCCACCATCCCGCAAGATGCAAAGTACACAAAAAGCAAGCGACAACAAGGGCATGAACGCCCACAAAACCATTGTAGTCTACTCGTGCAACAGATCTACGCATAGATTTGGCTCTGATACCACTATAGGGTTCATTGCATGGAAAACAAAAATTCTACCGCGAGAACACATAAATCCAAGATCCAATTTATTGAAAAGCCAAGATCTAATCTACGAGATAGGTGCAACAAAATTGATGAGAACTAACCCTCATAGATCCAAAGCGTTAACGAGATCGGATCTCGCGGTTGATGTAGTCGATCACTTGTCGATCTCAAGATTGCGATGACGATCCTTCCGGCGCCGCGTTCCGGCAGCACTTCCACACTCGGTCACATGTACGGAGTCGATGAAGACCTTCCTCTCCCTGTTCCAGTAGGCTGCGGAGGTAGTATATCCCCTCAGAACCCCAGCAACACGATGGTGTGGTGGTGGTGGAGGAGAGAATCCTACAGGGCTTCGCCTAAGCCGGAGCAATAGGAAGGAGGAGGAGGAGGGTGGTGGCTAGGGTTGGAGGAAGGAGCAGGGGGTGCGCCCTCCCCTCCCCTCTTTATATAGAGAGGGGTGTGGCTAGGATTACCCCTTGGCCCACCTCCTCCAAGTCGGCGGTGCAAGAGAGGGGGAGGGAAACTTGCCCCCCAAGTCTCCCCCAAAACCCTAGGGCTAGCCGGTTGGCCCCCTTGGTCTTGGTGTGGCTGGCCCATGGCCCCCGCAACATCCCTCAGCCCATGTGGCCCCTCCCGGGGTGGCCGTGATGTCCTGGATCCAATCCGAGGCTTCGAACAACATTCAGTCTCCAACTCATATTCCATATCTAGTTAAACACCATTAAACCTTAAGTGTGTCACCCTATGGTTAGTGAACTATCCAGACATGACCGAGACACCTCTCCGATCAATAACCAATAATGGGATTTGGAGATCCATAATGAACCCCACATATTCAATGATGACTTCGTGATCGAATGAACCATTAACATACGAAACTGATTCCCTTTGTCGCGTGATACTTTACTTATCTGAGGTTCGATCGTCGTTATCTTCATACCCAGTTCAATCTCATTACCGATAAGTACTCTTTACTCATACCGTGATATGATATCCCTTGTAACCTAGTAACATGCTTGCAAGCTAATTGGATGACATTCCACCGAGAGGGCCCAGAGTATATCTATCCATCATTTCGATGGACAAATCCCACTCCTGATGCATGTTCTTCAACACATAATTTTAGAATACCTAATGCCAGCTTTATAACCACCTAGTTATGAAAGTGGCATTTGATGTCATAAAAGCACTCATCCGGTGATGGTGATTAACATGATCTCATGGTCAAAGGAATATGTTACTATGTATTTGAAAGCTTATAGCAAAACGAACTTAATGACTTGATCTTATGCTATGCTTACTATGTGTGTGTGTGTCCATCACATCATTCTCCTAATGATATGATTTTGTTATTAATAACATCCAATTTCTATGGTCAGGAAACCATGATCATCTATTAATCAACAAGCTAGTTTAACAAGAGGAGTACTAGGGACTCTTTTATATTTACAAAACATAGAAGTATTAATGTTTCCTATTAATACAATTATATCATGGGATGTAAACATTTATCGTAAACACAAAGATATAATAATAACTGATGACCCACAAGTATAGGTGACGAGGTTTAATCTCGTCAATGCCCATTGTTATGGACTTGGGTTTTGGAGAAGATGGGGATGCTGGAGATCGCGGAACGGTTAGCAAACAAGCAACATGAGGACACGAGGTTTACCCAGGTTCAGGCCCCCGGAGGGAAAGCCCTACTCCTACTTGTCTGCTCTTGATTACGGCGGAACCAAAAAGTACAGGGGTGCGCAGATGCAATCTGGCGTGGAGGTGTGTATGCGGTGGTGTGCGAGAGATTGTAAGGGAGCATCCTCGTCATGCCCTCCCGGCATTTATATAGAGATAGGAAGGTCCCAGGCACAGATCAAGTCGGTTAAAGGTTTTAGGGTTTACCCCTTTGAATTTTCTATCTACTCTAGTCTTGCTTTCCAAGGATCCGAAGACGTCATGGGCCCTGACCACCTGAAAGTCTTCATGGGCTGGCGCATGTTCTCGTGGGCCTTCCTTCGGCTGGACTAGGTATGCTAAGGTCGTGTACCCGTAGGGTATAACCATGTCAGTAGCCCCCGAGTGTTCAGTCGAATCGTAGATTTGGCTGATGACTCCTCATTCTTTCGGGTGCAGCTATCTCTATTTGCTAGAGAATGATTTGAGTGTGTAGGGATTGTTAATGTGTGTGCCTGACTCTCCCGTGGATCAGGGTCAGTTAACTGTCTTAGGACAAAACAACACAATCTTCTTCAGATTCGAGTCCCACGACTCGAATCCGGAACATATGCTGGCGCAATTCGACTCAGGCCGCGGAGGACTTACAAGAGTGGAATTCCAGTAAATTTAAATGATGTACCCAACGCGTCCGTCGGGATTTTCATCGTGCCTGCTGGCACGAGTTCTTACTAGCAGAGCGCAGTCGTGTGCGTTGTCAGGCCATCAGATGGTATCTGTAGGTCTTATCTTTGTGTCGCAGACATAGCATCCAAATATTTATCACCGCGGAGGTGTTTCGGGTGGCCAAAGAGGATATTACTCATTTAGCGTTTAACTGGGGCAAAGTTGCCAAAAAGTTTTTGCATGCTCATTCGAAGGATTGAGTCGAAGAATTCATAGGGTGCGCGACCAGTGCTCCCTATGGGAGTAGCCCCCGAGTGTCTGTTCGAGTCGTAGACTCGAGCAGAGACTTTAAATCAGCCGTTGTTTGGCTCCAGGTCCGTAGGACACGAATTTTTTCGGATGCTTGAATCCGTCCTCCCTATTGGAGTAGCCCCCGAGTCCATAGTGGAGTCGTAGACTCGACGTAGGACTCGAAGTGTAGTGCTTTAGTTGTTGTTCGGGTGCGCGGCAGCACTCCTCATAGGAGTAGCCCCCGAGTAGTTAGTAGAATCGTAGATTCGAATGAGTACTCTTAGCTATGTAGCTGAAGAATTGTAACCGTTGCTAGTATAGCTTTTGATGATGTCAGTGCTGACGATCGGTGTCCTCAAGCGTCTGCAGCGCCAGAGGTGACGTGAGTGGACGAACATGGGTCCCACCTTCTGACTTTGAATTGTCTGGTCACGCACGGCGTGGAGATAATTACGACGTCGCCTCGATTTCCGTGCGTAGTGGACGGCGTGTGAGCGACGGTTCGCTGCTGTGCTGACACATGGACGGTCAGATCTGAATGTTGGATTTAGGTCTTCCTGATGGACGATCGTCATGCATCATCTTCGTCCTTATAATCATTGAGGAAAAGTTAGTTTGTTTTTCACTGCAGCCATTCTCGTTTCACTGCTCCCATCTTCTTTGAGCTTTCTCTCTGCACGCTGGAATTTCCTCGTACTTTTCCATCGTTGATTCTGTGTGCTCATCATTGTCGCCGCCGCACTGCAATGGGGAAGCCCAAGAAGTCCTCCACTGCAGATGGCACCAGCGCGGCCGCTGGCGGCAAAAGGGGTTCCGCCGCCACCCGTGTCACCGACGATGGCTGGCAGCTATCGGAGACGCGTGAGGGTGACCTCCGCAAGCTCCATGAGCGAGGCCTGATCCCGTAGGATAGGGAGGCCGTCAAACTTCCCGGCGACGAGGTAATTCCCCGTCCTCCCGCTGGGTTTCGGGTTATGTTCGTCGCCTTTGTCCTTCGGGGCCTTTCCTTCCTAGTGCACGATTTTCTTCGTGGATTGCTTTTCCTTTATGGTATCCAGCTTCATCATATTTCGCCCAACTCTCTTCTTCATGTCGCCTGTTTCGTCACTTTCTGTGAGTGCTGTCTCGGTATCGAGCCGCACTTTGGCCTCTTCCAGAAACTCTATTCCGTGAAGAGGCAATCTGGCTCCGATGGTGTTTATCCCATTGGGGGTTGCATCATTTCCCTCAAATCCAATCTTCTTTTCTTCTCCTTTCTATGTTCGAATCTGTTCAGTACTGGAGGAGGCGATGGTTTTACATCCGCGACTCCACAGTAGCTGGACAGGAATTTGGTCTTGCTCCTTTTGACCCCTCCCAGAAAATCGAGCCGAAGAGGTCCTGGAAGAACCGGATCTTGGATGGCGAGGTGGCGGAGATAGAGGGACTCTATCGTCGGGTGGAGGATCTCCAGTTGATTCCGGATAAAGAGGTGAACAGTGTGGATATCATCCGCACCTGCCTTAAACGTCGGGTGCAACCTCTCCAGGCTAGGGCGCATCTGATGTTCCTTTATTCGGGTCGTCGCGATCCGACTAGTGTTTCGGCTGAGGAGTTTTCCAAGGGGGGATCTCGACGGGATTCTTCGTCCGCTGCTGAAGTACAAGGCTGGAGAGGATATTCCAGGGAAGTCGCTGACTCCTCCATTCGCTGCTTCTCGCCCGGTTCCGCAGGTGTAGATCTGGGACGTGCGCGTAGCGCTTTTTTCGACTGCGTTTTCCTTGTATTTTGTGCACTGACAAATTTGCTTCTTTTGCGCAGGAGTTCAAGGTGCCGGGCATGTCGCCGCCACTCCCCGAACTATTTCCGGATGCACCGGACAATGAGGTGGTGGACTCCATGTCTGAGCTTCCTTCGACACGGTCGCCGACTGAGGAGACTGTTGAGTCTAGCGACGACCAGACTCGGAAGCGGACGCGGAGTTCGAGCGAATCGTCGGATGCTTCGACTCCACCGACGCCTAGGAACCAGCTGTGCCTGGAGCGCCATAGTGGGGGTCATGGGGGCTCTTCCTCTCCTATTCCGGCTGTTCCCATGCGGGCTGTAGCGCCGCAGCCGCCGACAAAGCGGAAGAAGGAAGAGAAGAAAGAAGAGAAGAAGGAAGAAAAGAAAGGCAGGAGGTCCCCGCCTGTCTTCGATTTGAGCGATCTCGACTCGTAAGTTTATCCAGTTGCCTTTTGCTTTATTTTGATTTCGCTTGATTATTCTTGTCTGATGTTTTCTTTTGCAGCCACTCTTCCGACGGATCCTCCAGCGATGGCGCTCGGGAGATGGTGGGGGAGTCAAAGGTTGCTCCTCCTCCTCCTCCTCCTCAGACGGTGTCCACCTCTAAGGACGCTGCTCCGAGGTCTTCCCCGCAGGAGGCTCGGGTGGTTGTCCCTCAGAAGACTACAGGCGAACCTTCGGTGTCGCCGTCTAACCAGGTAAGTGATTTTGATTTCTGCCGCAGGGGGAGCCCATGAGCCTTTTCGAATGATCTGCTGATCATTATTTCTTCGTGCCTCGGGGGGAGCCCCGAGCGTGTTTCGTATGTGTAACTTGTTTTGCTCGTTCTTTGGGCGTAGCCCTCGAGCCTTTCATTTGACGAGTAGTGCCTTTTGCAGCCTTTTGTGCAAGGCGCCAACCAGCTGGTGCAGCAGCACTTGGCATTGGAGGCCAGCTTCAACCAGCTTCAAGGTACATTCACGAGTTGATCTTTTTGCGTCTTCTTCTATTTTCCTTTTGCTTCGATCTAATAAGTGTTCTGCTGTTTGCAGAGGACAACAATACCACCCTCCGCGAGCTTGATGCTCTCAAAAAGAGCCTTGGGCGAGCGGAGAAGAAGGCCGAGGACGCCGTTGGTGCGAAGGAGCGCCTCGAGCTGGAGCTAGCCAACGCAGCCGTGGCCAGGGAGCGCCTGCAGCAGGAGGATACAGACCGCGATGAGCATATCGCCACCGCTACGGCTTCACGCGAGAAGGAGGTAGCCGGCAAGCTGATGGCGGCTGTGTAGCACCCCGGTAAAACCGTTACTAGGAAATCGCCTGTTGTCTACTACTTTATGCATCATCATGACATCATGCATCTTTTAACCTAAAACTATTTCTCTAAAAGTATCTATTTGTTTTATAAATACCCCCGTCTTTTATTTCAAATCAAACCCTCGGTCCGCCTGGATCTTTTGTTTGCCTAAACTATTTTTACCAAAAGAATATTTAAAACTAAACAAAATAAATAAAACATTTTTGTCCGGGGAGACAGTCCGGCCGGTCAGGCCAGAGGCCCAACCGGACCAGACCATCTACCACCCGGCCCAACACACCTAGCAAACCCTAGACCTAATCCTAGCCCTACATCTAACCAAACCCTAGATCCCCATGTACCCCAGACCCCCCAGATATCCTATCACCCCACCCCGTCGCCTACTCCCTTCCTCCAGCCGCCAACCACCCCGGCCACACACGACCCACACCTGCCAGCCCCGATCCCCACTCCCGCGTCTGGCCCCACCCTCCCGATCGACCCCGTCCTCCTATCGATCCCCACCCCGTCCCAGACCCCAATCCCCTCACGTTTTCTTCCTCCCCACTTTGCTTAGGACCCCGCCGCCACCATCGGTACCTCGCCAGCGAGCTCGCCTCCCCGCCGCAGGCATGCCCACCGCTGTCTCCCGCCCCTCTTTCTTCCCGACGACCTCCCCTCAAGCGACCTTCCTTCATCGCCATGCTCGCCTGCCGTGCCCTCGTTGGCGTCCTCTCGCCCGCCTCCGCGCTGCCTCTGGCCGCCCGCGACGCCATCCTCCCTTCTCCCGACGTCGCCCCTCGTAGACGCGCGTCTCCCGCCTCCGGCCGGCCCTGCCTGCAAGCCGTCGCCATCCGCGTCATCTCTGGCACCCCGCGAGCCCTCCCTCGAGCCTGGCCGCCAGCATGCCGCCCGACCACAACCATCTCCGGTGTCGCACGCGTCCTCCTCGCCGTGACCCTGTGCTCGTCCCCGCCCTTGCCTCTCCCGACGCCGTCGCCCTCCTCCTCGGCCGCGAGCAGCCGCCGTGTCCTCTGCTGCGGCACCAGCGCGGGTCGGCGCGCCCTGCCGCTCGACCTCCTTGCGAGCACCCTCTCCGGCGTGGCCCGCCTCCTCCTCGGCCGGCCTAACCTCGTCGTCGCCTGGCCCGCGTGCCCTTCCCCGAGGCCTCCCTCTGCACGCCATCGGACCACTCCGCTGTCCTCCTCGCTTCCAGCCGCTGGCCGAGTCTCCCCAGCGACGTCCTGCTTCTCGCCGTCGCCAGCATCGACCTGGCCGCCCCTCCTCGAGCCTGCAAGCTCCACCGTGCCGATGAGCTTCCTGCGCCCTGTCCGAGCGCGTCCTTGGTCGGGCGTCCGCACGTCATCCGTGCTCTGCCCGTGCGTCTCCCATGCGCGAGTAGGGTCGCTTTGTATTGTCGCGGTTGTTCTCCAGTGAACCAGCAGGTGTTCTGGCCCTGTTTTTCCTCTGTAGCATGTGTTGGCGTGGGGATGTTGGTGGTGTTGTAGATTGTAGTGCTTCTTGTGTCCATGACGATGCCCCGATGGTTCGACAAGCACAAGTGGACGTCAAGCTCTTCTCCGCGGATTCGATGGACGCCGAGCTCTCCCTCCCGGAACCCGAAGGCCGAACCCCGTCGAACACCAAGACCCTCGGAATCGCCAAGTTCTCCTTCTCGTAATCAGAAGACCGAACCCGACACGCCAAGTTCTTCCTCTCGGATCCGAAGACGCCGAGACCCGGGACACCAAGATCTCCGCCGTGAAACGACAAGACCGACGACACGACCCGACGACCGCGGATGCGACAAGATCGTCTCTCGGACGCCAAGTTCTTCTTCCCGAATGCCAAGACCGATCTCATCGAACCGAACCTTGCCTTCCCGTCGAAACCTGAGACCGATCCATCGAACCCCAAGCTCGCCGAACCCTAATGTGTGACCCCTTTCTCGAGCCCTATTTTTATAAATGTAATATCAAACTGTTGCATATTTAATTGTCATACTCGCATACATAATGTGGTTGTTGGGGGCATTTAGGCGATTCACCTAAATTAAATATGGAGTGTTTATGCGGGATATCTGTGTCTTATTCCGGACTTCATTTAAATTGGCATAGCGAACCGAAGCCATGTTTGGTCTTGCTAATCCAACATTTAATTTGCGGGGTAGATAAATAACTTGAACCGTTTAATTAATTGTCGGGACTCCGGTTTCACTTAATATTGCCTAATCGCATCGCATCTTTGTCATGTCATGCATCATACATGCATCATGCCCGATTTTCTACCGTAGTATTAAATAGTCCATCCGGTGTTTCTTCTAGTGCTTTGCTTCTTCACGGATTAGGCCGATGAGTTGATGCGAGAGTCGACCCGATCTTTGGATGAACCTTCGGCAATGTTTTCAGGCGATCACCTCCCCCTTTCTACCTATCTTACTTTTATAGTATTTATTCCCTCCTGTTGATCTATTGCTATCTGTGTTGCGGTGCTCTAGTTTTCGTACCCGTGATATCCCTTGCGGCCTTATATTGCCTTGGACACATCCTATTACCTGTTGTTTGGTAGATAGTTGGACCTGCGCGTCGTAGTTGCTTGCTCAAGTGCTGTTGCGTGTCGTCAAGTACCACAGTTGTTGGAGTATTGCCGCATGTTTAATGGTGGAGATGATCATGGCTTTAATTATTGTTTAACAACTAAAATTGAAGTAGGTAAATGCAGAGGCACAGGTGGGCAATAGATGTTATTTGGTTGTTAACCGTCCACTTGTGTCCCGTAGGACCCCGAGTTCTTGACACCTGTTCCGAGTTCGAGCGCGCTAACCACAGGTGGGGTGTATGGGCACCCCCATCGATTAGTACCTGACTTCAAAGTATTGTACCGGGGGCCACAAGTAGTTTGGGGCTTTATTACTATTCTGTACTTATGCCATGCTTTACTGCTTAATTTAAATTGTGCGAGGTACTGCACCTGTACTGTTTAGGTCCGTGACATGTTTTCGCTGTATCGACAAGCCCAGTCATCTTTTCGGGTTCCCAGTCGTTTACAGCCGTCTACACAAACCCTGAGTCCGTCTCGGAGACCGGCCGACTTCATTGCGGGTAGCTTAGTGGGGTGGCCCCCATGTACTTGCTTTGGGTCTGGGAAACATCATGACTTAGGCCCCGCCGACATACCGATGGGTGTATGTTAACTGATCTGGCAAAAAGGGTCGAAGTGCGTGTGGGTACTTTGGTGCACCCCTGCAGGGTTAAATCTTTTCGAAAAGCTGTGTCCGCGGTTATGGACGACTTGGAGCACAGTTCTCGATCATAGACAACTATAACTAAAGTTTACTGCTATAATTTGACTGGTATCCGATATGACTAGTAATCAGCTCCACTACCACGGAATGGCTAAATAAAAGTACCAACAACTGCTGGGTTTGGGATATCTCATGCTAATTGTATCTGACTAGTAAGTGTTGCAACTACAACGGAATGGTTAACTAAAACTGCCCACTGCTTATTATATTAGGATGACTCATGCCATCTTTATTTGACTAGTAATTACCGCAACTATAACTGAATGAATAAAACTGCCAACGGTGTGAGTTCCTCGGTTGACTTCCTCGTTTGGTCTCGAGGGGGAAACACCAGGATGGGTATGTTTGGTGGTAGTATCAGGTTGGTTCTGAATAGGTCTTTCTTACCCCTCTCTGATAGCCGCTAGTTGTATCGAGTCTCTATAGGTTGTTTAGTGCATGCTGCGCTGCCGCTTCAGTCCACCATACCTATGTAGGCGAGGACCGTCGAATTCTAGCCTCGCCGTGTACTGGCCTCAGTACTGACCGCTCTCTCTCTTTTTCCTTTGCCCTTTGTCGGCACCCCTTTTGTTTAAGCAGGTTTTGAGATCGACGTCGTTAGCAGGGTTACCCTTCCGGCTTGGCCTAGGCAGGGTTATGGACGCCATTGGTTATTCTTCAGGGCTCTTAGCTCAATTTGCATCTTGTCCGTACTCGGACGCTATATCGTTTTAAAGGTGATTTGGATCTTTGTATTGTATATCTGTATTCTTGACTCTTTGAGTCGCTGTTGTATAAATATGTTTTGTGGGTTCCATCGAGGACTATTGTGTAATGATATTACTTCGTTTTCCACCCGCACGCAAGTGCCTGGTGGGCACCTTTGAATCGTTTCTATGCGGGTTTGGCGGGAAGCGCTGAAACTTGCATAGGGCCGATTCTGAGGGTGTTACAGGCTGCCAAGGCTATTTCGGGTGAGTTGTGTCGTCTTTCCCATTTTGTCTTCCTTGTCTTTTCTTGCTGTGATTTGTATTCACGTTGCTTCTGTTGTTTCTTTAGATGCCGCAGGCATCGATTTTGACCGTGGTGCCTTGGATCACGGAAGTGCTCTAGATGATGCCACTGCGGCGGTCGAAGACCGCTGCAGTACCGTGGTCGGCTCGCTTGCCAAGGCCAAGGAGGCTCTCGGGCGCTTCTACAAGGAACTCGTCTCCAAGGGCGTCGCCCTCGAGGATGTCGATGCCTTGGCGGATGCGCTGTCAGCCCAAGCGCCTGCGGCGTACAAGCACAAGCAGAAAGGCATTGGTGCGTCCGTCGGGCTGTCGATGGCCCTGGCGTCTAGGGCGGAGCTGTATCTTCATCAGGTCACCTCCCGGATACCCACGGCTGCTGACAGATCCAAGGTAGCCTTCGCCATCTACGCTGCCCGCTGTAAACGTTATGGGCCGAAGTTGATTGACTTGCTGGTTGAGTACGCGTTGAGGCAGCAGGGAGAGGCCAAGGGCAGGCAATCCGGCTCCGAGGCTACTCAGGATGCAGCTTCTTAGGTCTTGTAGTTGTAGGATAGCTTTTGTTTCCAGCTCTTGTAATTATATCTATGAATAGTCCTTGCGCCACGTAGTGGCTTTTTGTTGTACATAATGAATTTCCGAGTTCTGTGTTCATTTGTCTGCTTGTTCATATCTTTGTCTTCTTTTACTCTAGGGGCCTTCGGGTGATGATCCCGTTGACACTTCGTCTGCGCCACAGCTGCGGCCATCTTTGGATGGTGCGTCGCAGCTTGTGTTTATTCGAGACCGCATCCGTAGTCTTGAGAAGGAATTGCTTGGAGTGCGTTGCCACGCCGATGTTTGGAAATCAAAGGCGGAGCAGGGCGCTGCCAGAGAGGAGTATTTGATGATGGAGTTGCGTCGCTTGTCCGAACAACTTCAATGTGAGCTTCTCGAGCTGCTGCTCATTGTTTCGGATGTGCCTGTTGGCCTTTTATCTTACTTTTTGCAAGTATTGCAGGTGCCAACCTTGCTCCAAAGGAGGAAAAGGAGCGTGTTGCTGTTCGGATCAACTGCCTAACCTAGCAGGACATGGAGGCCGGCGGGTTCTTCTAGATGGACCGTGATCGTGCCATGGTCCTTGCGACTGTGCATGATTGTGTTCACCAGGTATCGCAGGTGCTGCGTCAGGCAAAGGCATCGCTGGCGTCGGTCCTGCACGTGATGTTTCCGCTGGATGAGGCGCCATCGACCCTCTGGGGTCTGCTGGCGAAGTTTCGAAATGTGCATCATGTCAGGGAACTGGTGCGGCATCAGCTTGTCGTGGGGGTGAAGGCCACGCTTTCCCTTGTGCGGTTACATCGTTCCGATGTAGATCTGTCTGCTGTAGCGGATGGGCCGCCTCTTCGGCCGGATGGTGGTGAGTGGGATATGCGTCCACATTATGCGGCTGTAAGGCAGCATGCCGAACAAATTGTAGATCTGTTTGAGCAGCGTGCACATGTTATTCTTCAGAATAGGTAGGACCTGTAAAAAAGATAGATGTAAAATTTGTATATATTCAACTAGGCGTGTTGTGCCCTTTATTGTAAAGGTTTATTGTTGTTTAGCATATGGTGCATTGTTTGTATACGTGCCCTTTTCGTTAGCCTGACGTGGTCAGCTACTCAGGTGTACACGCGTTATCCTTAGTCGACGAAGTTGCAAGGTGTGGGGAGCCCCCGAGTGTGTTGTAAGATGGAGTAAAATGCAGGCAATAGGTGAAAATTTTGGGGCGAGACACTTACCTTTATTCATATCGTAAGGAGGAGGTACATTGTTCGGTTGAGTAGCCTTGGCTGAATAGCCTTATTGAAAGTAAAAGAGGGAGGTAGCTAGGGGTAGAATCGTCGCAGTTGTGCGATGTTCCATGGGTTGGATTATGCGACTCCAGACTCCACGTGTTTGAGGCGATAGGCGCCACCTGGGATGACTTCAGTGACAATGTAGGGTCCTTCCCATGGTGACTCGAATTTCTTCGGTCGCTCTTGCTTGAGTCGCAAGACTAGGTCTCCTTCGACGAAGGACCTCGGGCGTACCGTCGGCTGTGGTAGTTGCGGAGAATCTGTTGGTACACCGCTGATCGAGCTGCTGCTATATCACGCGCCTCATCGAGTGTGTCGATGGCGTCTTCGAGTGAGGCCGTCGATTCGGCTTTGCTATAAGCGATGACCCGTGGGGCCTTGTGGCGTACCTCTGCTGGTAGCACGGCTTCGGCTCCGTGCATCATGAAGAAATGTGTGTAGCCAGTTGAGCTATTTGGCGTTGTGCGCAGGCTCCACAGGACCGAGGGTAGCTCTTGTGTCTAGGCTCATGTGAGTCGCTCGAGTGGGCTCATTAGGCGCTTCTTGATTCCAGCACCGATGAGGCCATTGGCCTTTTCGACCTGCCCGTTCGTTTGCGTGTGCGCCACGAAGGCGTATGTGATGTTGATTCCGAGGTCTTCGCAGAAGTCCTGAAATTCTTTGGAGATGAAGTTCGACCCATTGTCGGTGATGATGCCGTGCGGCACGCCGAACCTGTAGACAATGGATTCGAAGAACTTGACGGTAGTTTTGCCCTTTTGGTTAGTGACGGGCATGGCCTCAATCCACTTTGTGAATTTTTCGACTGCGACCAGGAGGTAGACGTGCCCTCCTTTCGAGGACCTTGGAAGTTTGCCGATCATATCGAGCCCCCATTGGGCGAAAGGTTAGACCAGAGGTATGGGCCTAAGCTCCGATCCGGGTGCGTGCGGTTTGTCGGCAACCTTTGGCACCCATTGCATCTTCGGACGATGTCCTTGGCATCGTTCATGGCAGTTGGCCAGTAAAATCCGGCTCGTAGAGCTTTGGCGACAAGGGCGCGGCTGCCCGCATGATGGCCGCAGATGCCCTCGTGGATGTCTTGGAGGATGGTTTTGCCGTCACCGATGGTGACACACCTTTGGAGTACACCCGAAATGCTGCGCTTGTACAGCTCGCGATTGATGATGGTGAAGGCCTTGGACCGACGAGATATGCGCCGGGCATCTGTCGGGCTATCAGACAGTTCTCCATCTATCAGGTAGCTTAGGTATGGCCGTGTCCAAGTTTCTTCGACTGCCATGACCTGCATCAGGTTGACTACTACGACCTCTGTGTTGAGTATTTCGGGTCCTTCCTGACCGTCGGGTAGTGCAGCCCCCGAGTGCTCTGCTTCTTCGGGTGATCCCTTTGGGAATTTCCGTTTGATGGATGGCACGCAGATCTGTTCGAGGAACACACCTGGTGGCACCCGTGCGCAAGTGGAGCCGATGTTGGCATGTCAGTCGGCCTCTTTGTTGCTTTCTCTCCCAACGTGCCGAAGCTCGCAGCCATCAAAGTCTCCTTCAAGTGCATTGTAGAGTGCGCGGTACGCGATCATGTTGGCGGCGTGTGCGCCGCACTCGTCCATCGTCTGCTGGACGACGAGGTTCGAGTCTCCGTAGATGACCAGGCGCGTTGCGCCGTAGATCTTGGCCTTCCTCATGCCGTGGATGACGGCTTCGTATTCGGCCTCATTGTTGGAGGCTCGAAATTTCATCCGGAGGACGTACTTCATTTTGTCGCCCTGCGGGGAGGTCAGTATGACCCCGGCTCCTGCTCTGGCCTCGCGCTTGGAGCCGTCAAAGTGCATCGTCCATGACTGTGTCATGTCCGGCGTTTCTGGCAGCTGCAGTTCCATCCGGTGGACGAGAAAGTCCGGAAGGACCCGAGACTTGATCGCGTGGCGCTTCTCGTATACGATGTCTAGAGGTGACAGATCGATGCCCCACAGGGCTACATGTCCTGTGGCCTCCGGGTTGTTCAGGATGCTGTTCAGTGGTGCCTCATTGACGACCATCACCTGGTGCTCCTGGAAGTAGTGGCTCAGCCGACGAGCCGTCATGAACATGCCGTAGGCGAGTTTCTGGTAGTGAGGGTACCTCTGCTTTGTCGGCGTCAATACCTCGCTGAGGTAGTAGATTGGGCGTTGGACCCCATGGGTCTTGCCTTCTTAGGGTCGCTCGACCACCAGTACGGTGCTTACCACCTGGTGTGTGGCTGCTATGTACAGCAGTAAAGGCTCGCGCTCCTTTGGCGTGACCAAAACGGGCGAGGTAGAGAGCAGCCGCTTTAGATCTTCGAATGCGTCGTCCGCCTTGGGCGTCCACTCGAATTTGTCTGCCTTATGCAGCAGCTGGTAGAACGGCAGAGCTTTTTAGCCCATGCGGCTGATGAACCTGCTTAATTCCGCGATTCACCCGGCGAGCTGCTGGACGCCCTTGAGGTTCTTCGGCTTCTCCATGGCCATTATGGACCGGATTTTCTTCGGGTTCACTTCGATCCCTCGCTGGGAGATGAAGTAGCCTAGCAGTTGACCAGATGGGACGCCGAAGGTGCATTTTTCTGGGTTTAACTTGATCTTGTATCGATCGAGGTTATTGAACGTCTCGCGGAGATCGTCGATGAGCGTCTTGGCCTCCCTTGTTTTGATGACTATGTCATCGACATAGATTTGTATGTTGCGGACGATATGGTCCTTTAGGCATGCCTGCATGCACCATTGGTACGTGGCGCCTGCATTCTTTAGCCCAAAGGGAATTGTGTTGTAGCAAAACACTCCGAACGGCGTGATGAACGCCATTTTCTCCTGATCTTCGACCTTTAGTCGGATCTGGTTGTAGCCTGAGTAGGCATCAAGGAAGGAGAGTTTTTCGCATCCTGCAGTCGAATCGATGATCTGATTGATCCGAGAGAGAGGGAAGTGATCCTTCGGGATATGCTTGTTCAGCGATGTGAAGTCCACGCACATCCGCAGGATGTCCGTGTCTTTTTGGGGACCATCACGGTGTTGGCGAGCCACTCGCTCTCCTTGATCTCCCTGATGAAGTTTGCGTCGAGTAGTCTATTGACTTTGACTCCGACTGGTTTAGCCCGTGGTTTGGACAGTCGTCGGATGGACTGTTTGACGGGCTTGGCGTCTAGAAAGACGTTGAGTGCGTGCTCGGCGAATTCCATGGGAACTCCTGGCATGTCCGTAGGACACCAGGCGAAGATTTCCCAGCGCTCACAGAGGAATTCGATGAGCGCGCTTTCCTATGCGGAGCTGAGGTCGTTGGCGATCAGCACCGTCTTGGAGGCATCCGTCGGATGGACCTGCACCTTCTTTGTGTTGACGGTGGAGTCGAAGGACATATCTTGTGCGTTCTGTCTTGCAACTAGGGGTGCCCCTTTGTCCGTCGCCTCGCGGAGCCTTACGAGCTCCTCCTGCATGCCGAATGACTGGGAGATTCTGTTGAAGTCCCTGTCGCAGTGGTCCGATCGGGTGAAGCTCCCGTGGACCGTGATGACGCCCCTGGGTCCTGGCATCTTGAGTAGCAGGTACGCATAGTGCGGTACCGCCAGGAATCGTGCGAATGCTATGCGCCCGAGGATGGCATGGTATTGTGATGGCTAGTCCACCACTTCGAACTTGAGTCGCTCGCATCGGAAGTTATCCGACTTGCCGAAGATGATGTCGAGCCATATCTTTCCCAAGGGGAATACACCCTTCCCTGGGACGATGCCGTGGAACGTTGTATCAGATTGTTCCAGGCTGCACAGCGGGATCCGCATTGCTGCCAGGGTGCTGGCGAAGATCAGATTGATGCCGCTGCCGCCGTCCATGAAGACGCGGCTCATGTCGAACCCGCCGATCTGCACCTCGAGCACCAGGGCAGCATGACCTGGGCGAGGGACCTGGCAAGGGTGATCCGAATGGCTGAACGTGATGCAGGACTATGATCCGCTGAGGTACTCATGGATGGAGGGTGGAGTGGTCACAGCCAGATTGATCTAACGGGTTATTTTATTCTGCACCCTGTTTGTTGGGCGCCCTTTTTGGATCATCAGCGATACTTTCGGCGCGGGGTACCCGTGCCCACCGTTATTCTGTGCAGGTGCGATTGGGTGGTTCGAAGGTCCCGCAGGTGGTTTGACGGAGGAGCTCGTAAGGACGCCATGATTGCGGCTTGTGGTGTCTTCGGGATGACGTTGCCATCGGCATCCATCTCCATGAAGGATGCTTTGAGGGCCCGAGACACCTCGCGGCGTGCCTTGGGATCCATGTTCTCTGTGCGAGAACGGTGCTTGTTGCCATGGTTGCCGTGTGAGCTAGAGCTGATGCCCATGGCGAAGAGCGCAACTCGCCGCGCACTAGACTCCGAGGCTGCTTGCTTGCGTTTGTCAAGCACCTCTTGCATCTTCACCTGCTTCTTGTGCTCCTCGATTAAGACCATGTGGTATGCCATCATCAGATCCTGTGAGGCATCTGCGGGCAGGATCTTGTTGCCTGCTACGGCTTCGCGTGCTTGAGCGCATCCTTCCTCGCTGAGGTGGATGACCCGATCAGTGTCGTTCCCATTGGGTGGGGGGACTGGCTTCTCCTGTTCCCATTGTATCTACCCTGCGGGTTGGGTGGAGGATTGTGTTCCTGATCCACGTCACTCTGGATGACTGCGGCGCACTGGTAGAGCTCGTAGATCAGATTGCTGCCGCCGCAGATTTCGGATCCGGAACCGTAGGTCCCTTCATCCGATGGTGGATCACACAGATCTGAGTTGCAGCAGCTGCTGTCATAGGACTCATCTGTCGATGGTGATGTGCGTAGCACGGGGTGTGGAGCCCACGAAGCGGGCCTGATCGATGGCTGGGGCACCCGCTCTGGGAGGCGCAGAGTGCCGGTCTGCCCCACCTGGAAGCAGAAGCTCCCGAACAGGATCTCGAGTCCGTCGCCAACGGGCTCGAAGTCCTTCAGGGTGGCTGGCGAGTGGGCGGTGAAGTCGAAGGCGCCGAAGAGGAGATGACTCTCCGTCACCGCGGAATTGTAGATCACTTTGGTTGGGACCGTAACGATCGCACAATCAGCGCCCCCAGTCCCCATGGACGGCGCCAATTGACAAGGTTTAATCTCGTCAATGCCCATTGTTATGGACTTGGGTTTTGGAGAAGATGGGGATGCTGGAGATCGCGGAACGGTTAGCAAACAAGCAACGGGGACACGATGTTTACCCAGGTTTAGGCCCCCGGAGGGAAAACCCTACTCCTGCTTGTCTGCTCTTGATTACAGCGGAACCGAAAAGTACAGGGGTGCGCAGATGCAATCTAGCATGGAGGTGTGTATGCAGTGGTGTGCGAGAGATTGTAAGGGATCCTCCTCGTCGTGCCCTCCTGGCCTTTATATAGAGATAGGCAGGTCCCAGTCATAGATCGAGTCGGTTACAGGTTTTAGGGTTTACCCCTTTGAATTTTCTATCTACTCTAGTCTTGCTTTCCAAGGATCCGAAGGCGTCATGGGCCCTGACCACCCGAAAGTCTTCATGGGCTGGCGCATGTTCTCGTGGGCCTTCCTTGGAATGGACTAGGTATGCTAAGGTCGTGTACCCGTAGGGTATAACCATGTCAGTAGGGGGTGTATCGTAGTACTTTCGATAAATAGTAGTGTCGATCCCAACGAGGAGAAGAAGGTGTTAACTACTGGTATGGAGCAGGAAATCTCTGTAAATACTTAGCAAACAAATTTTTCGGGGTTTTCTGATAAAGCAACAAAAGAAAGTGCAAGTAATAAAGACAACGAACAACTGCAGCAAGTGGCCCAATCCTTTCTTAGCAAATGACAAGCTGGTGGAAATACTTATAAGGACCAAACGTTCTCGAGGACACATGGGAATTCTGGCAAGTGCTTTCGCTTCATATAGCTAAGTAATATTCTTCGGTGTTGTAAGTGTTGTGTGGGTGAACCTGTGCTACTGTACCGACCTTACTTGGACTAATACATACTTGTGATTAAACCCCCTGCAAGCATCTACAACTACATGAAAGTAATTCAGATATAAACCTAACCACAGCCTTAAACTCTGAGATCCTACGCTCCCTTATGCAATGCTGTCCTAACAGGGGTTCAGGTTTTTGTCACTCTGGTAACCCCACAATTAGTAGACAAATACACAATGCATTCCCCTAGGCCCATAAATGGTGAAGTATCATGTAGTAGATGTTCACATGACACCACTAGAAGAATAGCACCACAACTTAAATACTAAACCATTGAATAATAACTAGACACAAATCCACTACTAACAACATGACTTCTTCCATGTCCTCAAGAACTATACGAACTACTCACAAGACATCATATGGATCAAGATCAAAGATGATATGGTGATGGATAACAATCTGAACATAAACAGTAATCCAATGGTTCCACTCACAAGCATCAACTACAATAGTAATCAACACGGGAAAGTTTACCCTAATAACTAATGCAAGATCCAACACAATTGTTATAGCGGGATGGAGTGGTGATGATGGTGCTGGTGGAGATGATGGTGTGGATGATGATGATGATCCCGATGAAGTCTAGCTTGATGATGGTGTTGATGGCGACGATCTCCCCTCTCCGGGAAGGAATTTCCCCGACAGAAATCTGTCTACCGGAGAGATCTTTATCTCTCGGTGTTTTCCGCCCCGCAGAGGCGGCGAAAATATTTTTGTGGTCGCTCCCCTGGTATTAGGGTTCCGAGAGGAAGATATAGGCGAGAGGGCGGAGTCGGAGGCTGTGACACCCCCGGGATCAGGACTAAACAAATAGCAGACCTCCGTCGGACATAAGCTTAACCTTGAGCTCGAGGATATCCAGTGGAGAATCGATAACACAACAGTGACCCTACGACACAAAATTTATTAAAGCAAGCTCATAACTAAGCGAGGATACAAATTATTACAAGCAGAGGTCACTGAGCACAAACATCAAACAACGGAAGGCAAATTATGCTATTACGTATCGCAAACTTAACAAATGGCCTAAGAGGCCTGAAGCATAACGATGACGTCCCAGCCCATAGATTCCAGGCTGTCGGCCGAGAACCCCAAGCTACTCGTCGATGTCGATGTAGTACGGACCTCGTATTCAGGGGAACACTTACTCTGCCAAAAGTGTCAACAAAGCAAGGGTGAGTACAGGGTGTACTTTGCAAGACTTATGGCTGGTGGAGTTGTTTTGCATAAAGCCTTCTTTGTTTATAAAACAAGGGAGAGAAGAAGCCCGTCTATTCAGAGTATTTTAAAAGGGGATAATAGAGCGACATCTCCAAAATTTTGATCATCATCTTTTGATATCCACCAAATCATCATCATCTGAACCCTATCTAGGATCACCCCCTCGTACCCATGAGGAAGCATCCTTACATACATGTTGATCTACCAGGTTTTACGATTAGGTTGTAGTTCTATATGATCTTGCGTCCGGTCACCAAGTCGTTCATAACCGTGAACACGACTTTTCGAAAAGATTATTACCCTGCAGGGGTGTAAAGCTTTACCCACACGTACTAACCAACTCTTAATGCCAGAATCATTAGCCCTCTTCCTTGGAAGGACGACAAAGGGTGGTTAGACACGACCTTTACCTTGATTTCACCGAGACCATGAGTCACGCAATAAGTATGGTTCTGTCGTAATGGGTCAAATCCCGAAGCCGGTACTTAAATATGTGAGGCGAGGTGGGTTTACCAGGGGCGCTATCAACCCCAAGCAACCGCGGCCACGCTTCCCTACCTGTTATGAATGCACCTTCACTTGGCAAATCTTTCAAAAGGTTTTATATGCATATGTCGAATGGAACACCGAACTATGTGACTCATGGAATCTACTAGGCAAGTTAGTTGCTTGTGAGGTTGTCCAGACCTCGTGTGGTTGTATGCTCGTCTTGGTTCCAAAGGCAAGAACTCGGTTCCTAGTGGTGGCGAGCATGGGACTAGAAAAACCACATCCCACTATGGCCTCCCATACAAACCTTAACATGTTTAATCTCATATCACTGATCTCATCTCATCACGATCTCCTGTCATACTATATTCTCTGCATGTGATACATCATCTGGTGAACCAGCACTGACAACTATGCATGGCTAAGCAGAACACATATATAAGCTCTAGCAGTGCACACAAGCCGAATCTAGTTATGCTAGGAGCAGTGGATCAGGTAATATAAGCTCAAAGGTGAGTAATGCAATACATAGGATACTCTATCTATTGATAAAAGACCACAGTAGAATCGTATACATCATGGAAGGAATTGAAATACTTTTGAAATCATAGGGTTATATCATGGTGGGGCTATGCTTGCCTTTTCCCGTTGATAACAGATAGACAGATCTTCAGAAGCCTTGTACTTGACTTGATTATAGTTGGTCAAGTATTGTTCGTCGATCTTCAATGGTATTGATCTCGGTCTTCGATCTCGATCTTGAAGTTGATATCGTATTCTACCAGGAAGAACCAAACACCGGAAAGAGAGGGAAACAATCAACACATGGCATCAATGCAATGCTCAAGCAAGCGATGATATGATAAGTTGATTAGTACTGAAATGTAACCCTAATACATGCTCGGCAATTTAATCGGGGTTCCGAGGGGCACAAACCCTAACTCGGGGAAACTCCGGATGTATATGAGAGGGGTTGGTTTGTTCTTCTAAAAACTTGTCACGAAAGTTGATTAACAATGCATGATGATATATTAGATAGTTAGATCTCATTTTTCTGAACATTTTGATATATTATACATATTTTTCTGACTTATAAATAATAAGATATTGAATTTACAAGTTTATAATAATTTCTGAAATTATTAAAGCCTTTTTAAATGATTACTGCATCATTATGACGTCAGCAGAGGGGTGGGGTTTGTTTTTCACCGAGGCAGAACCTAGCCTTTGTGACTGACTGCTGGGCCCTATGCCACATCATCAGCCACGCTGGCGGTCAGCGGTCAAAGGGTCCACGACCACGTCACCCTGACGTCGTGGTGACATCACAACGACGGCCACCATCGGGTGGTCACCGGCGGCGGCGCTGTGAGGCGCGCGGGGCGATGGGGCTAGGCGCGTTCGATGCAGCGAGCGAGGCAAGCGAAGTAGAGGCGGCGCCACCTCAAGATGGTCACCGGAGCACCGGGATATGACGAGCTCTGGCGGTGGCCGACGTCGGCGCATGGCTCGAGCACGAAACAGAGCGAGAGAGAGAGGGAAAAGGGGTCTGGGGGAACCGCGTTCTCACCTTGGTGCTCATGGTAGTGACGGGGAGGCGCGGCGAGGTCCTGAACGACGTCAATGGCGACGGCGGGCGGCGTCGGGCTCGGGGAAGAAACGCCGATTCCGGTGAGCAGGGATCTCCCGGGCTTGCGTGCTTCGACCAGAAGAACCAGGTCCGCGAGGCGGAGCTCAAGGCGGCCTCGAAACGGTAAGGGGTGGACGGAGATGGCAAGTCGACGGCGAGCTCGTCGGCTAGGGTTTCGGGGTTCGCTGCAGAGAGGAAGAGGGAGGTCTGTGGAGAGAGGGGAAATGGATGAGGACGGCCAGGGCGACGTCGCGAGGATCTTATCCTCCCCCAGGGAGCGATGGACGGCGGGAAGTAGGCGGCAGGGATCGACGGTGGCGCCGCCGACACGGTGTTGCTTCCTCGTTGTCGAGGAAGACGACGAACATATGCTAATGGGTATGGGCTGCGCGTGGGCTTGACTGGGCCGCGCTAGGGCCGTTGGCCGCTGTGCTGGGAGGCAGGAAGGGGAGAGGGAAGATGGGCTGCGGCCCAGGGAGTGCTCTGGCTACAGTTTTTTTACCAGAACCATTTTTCCTTTTCTAAAATCTGTTTTTCCTTGTATTTTGAATTTCAAATACTATTTTAAACATTTCAAAATAATACCAGAAGCTTTTATAAAATATATGAAACACATAGGGGCCCTCTATACTGTTTGAGATCCACACATGTTATTCTTTTCAAATATTTTCAAAACCATTTGAAGAAGTTAGCAAGAGAGGAAGGTATTAGGGTTTTAGGGTTTTGTTCCATTTCTTCAATGCATGCAATTTAAAAGATGATGCTCATGAATGTGCAAACAAAACCCTAATTAGACATTAGCTAAAACTGGGGTGTTACAGCTCTATCCCCCTTACGAGAATCTCGACCCGAGATTCCTAAGGTAGGAAAAGAGACAGAGAGAAAAAGAAACAGGGCCTCTCTAAAGGTAAGAGGGAAACACACTAAACAACAAACCGAGCATCTCATGGTCAACTCATGGATGGAGCGTTTAGAAACAACTCTAAGATGACAGTCATGAAACGCGTCAAGGTAACAGAGGGAACAAGAGAAGAAGGTTTCAAATTGTTAGACAACTGGTCTTCATAAGGATTGAGACCATGGAATTTATGGGAGGTTTTGAAAATCCTAAAGGATAAAGCTTCCAACATAAAGAACATGACCACATACTTCAATAGGGAATCTTTACTAAACAACTTAAGTAGAGATTTCAGGTTGCAGAGATATGGATCAATAAAACCAAGTTATTGAACTACTTTTGAAACAGAAGGGTAATTCTTTCATCCAATAGAAGGCCAAGACAGAAAAGTGTTTTGTGGAGAGGACTCATCAAAGTCACAAGGAACATGTAGCAAGAGAAACTACAGATTACCAAAATCATAGTCACTCTTTAAAACATGGTTAAGAAAATGAAGGAAACTCTTTATTCCTCTAGGTATACCAAAATCTTTGCCAAAGATTGTGGTATCACTTTACACCACTAGATGAATAGGTAAGAAGATTCCTGATGACACGAGAAGAAAGAAACTTCATTTATTTGTCACAACAAAGTGCTTGCCAACATAAATGGTCTGGAGGATCGACCGAGAGACATTTAGCAACACTACTTTAAATGTTCTCCTTGATGTTTGAGAAATCAAGCATCAAGTAAAGGTCGGACTTCAGATACAAAAGAAACCATAAGCACACCTACTATAATTAATTTATAGAAGAGGCCTCATGAAGAGTGGTTGTTATTGCTGAATCAAGAGAATATGACAAAGGGTCTTTCCGACTAATTGTGTCAACCATTACATCAATATTGCCGAATTTACAAATAGACCTATGTAAAAAACTTGAGGAACACCAACCATCATTGCTGCTTGAGATTCAACTTGGTTAGGTGGATTGATACTTCAGACTCAGCATGTCCGAATAGAAAGTTCGCAACATTTACCACAAAGGTAAAGTTACTAGATTCTCAAGATATGGACTATAGTGTAAAGCTCCAAAAGAATGAGCTAAATTGTTAGACCCATGTATTAGCAACTTGTCGAGAGACAACTGCACACACATAAGGTACTGGCAATAAAACTCACATGTGTCCTTAAGAAAAGGAAGATAACTCTTCTCGAATCTACAGCGACATCTTTCAACAATTGCTCGTGAATCAGGGATGGTTACTACTAACATCCAGAACACATACTTCAAGGTGACTCGAAGATGGTTCTCAAAAGTTTCCAACATTAATGCCAATTGTTCAATATGAATACAATCTAACATGGAGAAAATAAGAATGTCATTGATGGGCTCAACAAAAAACTTACCAAGACACTCCAAAAGGATGAAATCATATGTGGCATGAACAAAGCAAGAATACTGGTCAAACCAAAGAACGTGAAGATGTACTCAAGTGAAACATCACAAGTAGAAACACCATCAAGATAGTCCTTGGAACTGAGTTTGATTTGACGATAACCCAAATAAAATCAAAAGAGGGGAAGATATCATATCCACAAAGGAGATAATATCTTTATTCAACATGAACAAAACTAGACATCCCTTTAAGGAGGAACTGGGTTGGATAGAACTTTTGTCTTACAACTCTCCAAGTTGTTGTTTAAGCTCAACCAACTAGTTCGAGGTTATCCAGTATGGATTCTTGGAGAAGGAAGCAGTTCATAGGACTTGCTTGCTCAAGAACTTGACAACACGGTCATGTGGAAACATGGCAATAATTCTAGTAGACATCTAGAATATAACGAACCACCGATATGTCACTTAGTTCGAGAGGAAACTTGCTTTGTAAGGCAAGAAGACATAGTCTTAGATCTTCGGAACAAGCCTAACTCTTTGATCGAGGAGAGTGCACCAGAATGGCGAACTTGGTAGCACGACCATTCTTCGCTTGGTGATAGGGTTAACCAATCACGCCAAGAATGACACAAATGTCCTTAGAGTTCAAAGCAGTAATAACTGCTAAAAATTCTCGAATGGCCACATTATTACGCACGCGCATCACTCACGAGCGCGAAAGCTCGAGGAGGGGTGGATAAAGATGTGTAAAGGCATCACTTCATTAAGGGGTCATGAAACTCAGCACAACCTCTTAGTATAAAAGAGTGTGATACTTTAAGGTGGAATAGACAGAAGCTAATTACCACTTCTTGATCTGTGGATTACAACACTTTGACCTGGTTCTAGAAATGACGAGGTTCTGGAGTTTGTTTCTCCTGACAATTCCGAAATGGTTTGTCATGACGTACCACAAGAGTATCTTGCATCAGAAGACACCAATGCACATTTACTACTTGGCTACCAACTGGTAGACAAAGGTCGGAAACAACAAGGGGAAAAAGAACATGCTCATGATAGAATCCCGAGATGTGGATGCATAAGTCAACAATCTTCCGAAAACCAATGCATAGAAGGTGAGGTGTGGCAAAATCACGAATATAGATGCGAGACTCTCGAGGAGTACTTTTGTCGTGATCTATTTGGTTCCATAAAAGAACATCTGCCATAGCATGTGGTAGGGGAAGTCCTTAATTGTCACAACTCAATCGCGACTTGAACCACAAGATCGAAGGCTAGAATTGTATTACCAGCCATCCTGAGATAATGTGTGAACATTAACAATAGGGGTCTAAGGAAGGATCTTGGGTTAAAGGTCAGCTTCATGTACAAGATTCACAACACCAGAATCCAGCACAATCAGGGATCTTCGGTTCAAGTCCAAGGGTTAAAACCTGAGAAAAGAAGTAACTACTACTTGAGTGACGTAGCGTACACTACAAGGTAGTAATCACAAGGTAGCTTCCAAGAGAAGAAACAACTTCCGAAGTACCCAAATAAACAAAATGGAGGCACACGAGGCGAAAGGAAACCTCGAGGCCTAGAACAGAATATTGTGGAACCATCAACATGATGTTGTGGCCCATAAGATAGAGAGATTATGATAGAAAGGAATCTCTCAGATGAACAGGAGCAAAGGGAACAAGGAATTCTCAACACACACAACTCTAGAGAACTCAACACTAGGTCAACTAGCTTAGAAACGACATGCCGAGAAGGCACCTAAGCTTTGAAAGACTAGAAGAGATATCAAAACTTTTCCAAAATCAACACTAGATAAGATGAACCAGAGTTAGAACAAAACTGGGTAAGGAGTACAAGAAGCATACTAGAGTTTTCTCAAATACTTTTCATCTTTAAAATATTTTTCACACAAACTAGACTCAACATCGACCAATAGCAAGGTTTTCCTACGGTCGGTACTGCTCTGATACCAAAACCTGTGACACCCCCGGGATCAGGGCTAAACAAATCCCAGACCTCCGTATGACATGAGCTTAACCTTGAGCTCGAGGATATCCAGTGGAGAATCGATAACACATCAGTGACCCTATGACACAAAATTTATTACAGCAAGCTCATAACTGAGCGAAGATCCAAATTATTACAAACAGAGGTCACTGACCACAAACATCAAACAACGGAAGGCAAATTATGCTATTAAGTATAGCAAACTTAATAAATGGCCTAAGAGGCCTGAAGCATAACGATGACGTCCCAGCCCATAGATTCCAGGCTACCGTCCGGGAACCCCAAGCTACTCGTCGATGTCGATGTAGTACGGAACTCGTCTTCAGGGGAACACTTACTCTGCCAAAAGTGTCAACAAAGCAAGGGTGATTACAGGGTGTACTCCGCAAGACTTATGGCTGGTGGAGTTGTTTTGCATAAAGCCTTCTTTGTTTATAAAACAAGGGAGAGAAGAAGCCTATCTATTCAGAGTATTTTAAAAGGGGATAAGAGAGCGACATCTCCGAAATGTTGATCATCATCTTTTGATATCCACCAAATCATCATCATATGAACTCTATCTAGGATCACCCCCTCGTACCCATGAGGAAGCATCCTTACGCACACGTTGATCTACCAGGTTTTACCATTAGGTTGTAGTTCTCTATGATCTTGAGTCCGGTCGCCAAGTCGTTCATAATCGTGAACAAGGATTTTCGAAAAGATTATTTGTAACATCCCTAAAATCATGTTTTCAAAGATTGCATATCATTCATGCATGCATATCATTTAGGGATCAAATTTCAAACTCATTTCAAGAAAACAGAAGCACTAAGTGCTATTATTTTATGTGATCATGCATTGATCTAATGCCACTCTCAAGTGAGAGTATAATTGTTTTAAACTAAGTTTTGTTGCTCTCATGTTGTTTTGGTTGAATGTTAGAGTTTGGATAAAAATTTACAAAACAAATATGGTTTTAAAACCATCTCCAAAACATATTCAAATCAAGTGCTATGGCACTGTTTATTTTGATTTTTCCAATAAGACCAAGCAAATCCAATGAGACAACAAGGTTTTATGTCTAATTTTATGAAGTTTATACTTTACAAAAATCCAGAAAAGATTTGAATACAATTGATTTTGAATTTATTTGAAAATTATTCCTGAAAATCAACTCAAAAAAAGAAAAAGAGATAGGAAATGGAAAAGGGCCGGCGCCAGACTTTCGGCCCAGCAGTAGACCTAGCCCACTAAGACACCCGGGGTTTTTCCCTCTCTCTCTCACACGGTGCAGACTTACCCCGCGCTCGCTGACTGGTGGACCCGAATGCCACACGAGCATCGTCCCCGAGCCATGCACCCCACGACCCCGTCGATGACGCAGTTAACTCCATTACTGCCGCGATTGATGGTGGCTTAATTGCCGGCGTTTCCTCGAGAGATTATCACCCCTGCTCTGGCTATAAGACCCCCTCCGCTCTCCGCTCATTTCCCCTCGCTCAGCATACTCACCTCGCCACCAGGCTGCGCGCAATCGAGCTCAGAACCCCGCAACACCGACGACCTCCGACGACCGATTCCGGTGAGCACCGTCCACCCCCTATCTCTGTTTCATGCGAGCATGATCAACATGTCCTTGCACATCTTCTCATGCCTTCCTTTTTCTCTGTATCATCCTAGAGTGTCGCCACCGTGTCTGTAGGTTTGATTTAAAATCAGAATTTAGATATATTAGATGTTTAAACTTGAAAAATTCATAACTTTTGATTCCCACGTCCAAATTTGACAAATTTTATATCATTGGAATCATGAGAGAAAATCCTTTCCATTTATGCAATGTGTTTAATGTTTTGCCTCTGTTAAAATGATTTTTTTACAGAAACATTTGTAGGCATAATTTGTGTATAGTAATTATTTGAAAAATGTTATGTTATTCAAATAAAGTTTATTTGGCATGTTTTGAACTTGTTTATGATTCATTACTGTATACTTGTCTTGTTTGGTGTAGAAAATCATCACATGGCATTTGCATGCATTCATATATTTTTGTTTGTATATATTGGTATGTGATTTTGGTGTCATTATTTTATGTGTAGATTTTGGTGCAAATAGTGATTGTGATTGTGAGGATTGTTGGTACTCCCCAAACTACCAAGGCAAGTGGTGCTTCATGACTTTATTCCTACGTTTTTCAACTATGCACTAGAAATATTTTGCTAGACTTGCATGAATATTTTGATCTATATGCTATGCTTGGGAAATCCTAGTATTTGTAGAATTGCTAGAAATTTCTAAGATAAGATGCTTATCAATGCCATCCTTAGCCTAGCTAGTAGCAACCAAGGGTGGTTATATATTCATGTTATGAGAAAATATTTCTAAGTCTTTGGACTTGAGTTTTTGCTTAATAAAACAACTAAGTAAATGAAACACCTGGGTGGAAGGGAAAGAATGGTTTGTGTTGAGTGGTTACACAAGGCCCATTTCTATGGTTTACCTTGTGTATCTCACTTGTGGAAAGCCACCCAGGAACAAAGGGATTTGAGATGCCAAATGTTAAGAAGCTTCTAGTGCAGCCACATGGCATTATGGGCTCTGCCTGGATCATATAGGTTGCAATAACTTAGCCATTTGGACAGTTGGTGGTAGTGGGATGATAGGTTGGAGCGCGTCCATTTGGTCTAAGGGAAGGCTTCTGAAAGGTCCTGTCTTGGTGAAAATAAAGTCTTGTAGGGAAAGTGCACAACCTCTGCAGATGGAAGAATCTAAGTACTTAGCCATGTCCCTGGTATTGGACAACTTGAGCATCAACACATGGAAGCTATCAAGAATCTCCTCATCCCAATTTCTAAGTAAAAACTTGTGGTTGAACAAGGGTGAAGGTTCACCAATTTCTATTGGTGGTTCCTTGGGAAAGATTTGGACAAATAAAAACTTAGTGTTTTCAACTGATAGGTAAAACCTATTTTGAGCAAAGCAAGCCTAAGCTACACTTAGCCAAAATGCATATAGTATCTAGACTACTAATATTCCACTAAAGTATCACTTGCCAATACTATTCCAAGGTATTGACCCACTGTGGCTGTAACTTGTGATGTTGCAGGTTATTCTGATGATGATTTGGGGTTATGAGTCTACACTCAACATGCTTGCCTGTGGCACATGAAGATGAAGACTTATTTATCTTATTATATAATTGAAATCTTGTATTAGGCCTGTGGCCATGGAGTTTGTAAAAGACTATGTTTTTCTCTGGAATGATATGTGATAATGACCTTTGTTTCTGTTTACTTCATCTTAAAACTATGGATGCTAGCATTGATCCAGGGACTAGCATTAAAATCATAGGGATCCTTACCTTTATTAAGGGAGGGATCTTACATTATTACCTTGTAGGGGTGTACAACTTTCCCCACATGTACTAACCGACTCTTAATGCCAGAATCATTAGCCCTCTTCCTTGGAAGGCCGACAGAGGGTGGTTAGACACGACCTTTACCTTGCTTTCGCCGAGACCATGAGTCCCGCAATAGGTATGGTTCCGCCGTAATGGGTCAAATCCTGAAGACGGTACTGAAAGATGTGAGGCAAGGTTGGTTTACCAGGGGCGCTATCAACCCCAAGCAACCACGGCCACGCTTCCCTACTTGTTATGAATGCACCTTCACCCGACAAATCTTTCAAAAGGTTTTCTATGCATATGTCCAATGGAACGCCGAACTATGTGACTCATGAAATCTACTAGGAAAGTTAGTTACTCGTGAGGTTGTCCAGGCCCCGTGTGGTTGTACGCTCGTCTTGGTTCCAAAGTCAAGAACTTGGTTCCTAGTGGTGGCGAGCATGGGACTAGAAAAACCACATCCCACTGTGGCCTCCCATACAAACCTTAGCATGTTTAATCTCATATCACTGATCTCATATCATCACGATCTCCTGTCATACTAGAGGCTACCAACCAACATTTAAGAATTGACATCATGGACTCTAGAGATGCCCTCTTAGCCAACTTGGCAAGTGAGATGGAATTGTAGCGTACCTCGTTATTTGGACCACCACACTTATCATTTTTATTTTCCAAATTGTTGTCTAAAATAAGTTGAACCTTGGATGCATGTAATGGATTTATGTATACCATGACTTGTGTGTTTTAATATGCCTGTGATGCCTTGTCATGTGATTTATCTTCAATTGTGTTGATTCTAACTTTTTCTATCTCATAAAATAGATGCCTAATGTTACTATCAGCACGGCTGAAGAGGTCAAGGGAACTCGTTTTGGCACTCGTCTTATTGAGCTCACTAGTTTGCTCAATCTCCCACTTCCTACCCCTCACCAAGTTCGAGAGGAAGGACCTTTGGGGCTTCAAGGTTACTCATCCAGGACGCCAGACTGAGCCAGCCACAGAGTCTATCACCTTGAAGCTCATGCATGATGACAAGGATAGAGGCCTAGAGGTAGTCATGCAGGATTTGCTTGGACGTTTGCTAGGGAGACACTCTCGGGAGATTAGAGGTACTCACTTCCATGCCTTCGGTAGACGTGATGAGGATGGTCAGGCCATTGACTTCGAGGATACTTCTAGAGAGACGGCAGAGCCGATTCGTCTATACCTCTAGGACTTAGAGGTTCTCCTTAGGCACCTAGATACTGATAGGACCAACATCATGCTTAGCAATGACGAACTCCAGGTGCAGCTTCATGATAAGGACAAGCTCTTCGCGGAGCAAGATGAGATAGTCAAGGATATGTAGGCCAAGTTTGAGAGTCAGGATAGAAAGTTCAAGAGTCAAGAGAAGAGAGTCCAAGATAGGAACAAGAGGATTCGAGACATGACTTCAGAACTATAGGCCAAGGACTTCGAGCTCGAGCATCAGTAGGTGGTGATTGAGAGACTTCGTTCACAAAAGAGGGCTCTCAAAGACAAGGTAGAGGCCTTGACCACCAATGTCGAGGAGTACAAGACCGCTATGGAGAATGCAGGTCTTACACTTGTTGATGAGGAGGTTGATGCAGAGGAGTAGTGACGACTACTTAACTTTTATTTACCATGCTTTTGATTATTGAGTCGCAATGACCACCCAACATGTGGATGGCTTGCTATTGGTGTGTTTACTTTTCAAAGCTTGTTGTCTATGTTGTTGAACTTTTACTACTGTGATGCATGTTTGGTGATTGTTTATGTGTTGTATTGTGCATGATAGCATCTATGGGTATCTCATTCTTATCCTTATTGAAAACCACAGATGCCTCCTCGACGTGCCAATCCCAACCCTAACAACAACAAAAATATCTCCCCAAGATGCAGCAGATGATGACAGCTCAGACGCAGCTGATGCAGATGATGACCATGTTCATACAGAATTAGAACAACAACAACAACAATGATAACAACAACAATCAGAACAACCCACCGGGTTTTGACATGCTTACCAGATTCTTAAGACTGAGGCCAGCAAAGTTCTCAGGAACTACTGATCCTATGGCGGCCAATGATTGGCTACATTCTGTGAACAAGGACTTGGTAACTGTTGGCTGTAATGATGAAGAGAAGGTCAGATTTGCGGCACACTTGTTGGAAGGACCAGCAGCCACTTGGTGGGATAACTTCCAGATCACCACTCCCATTGAGGATGTGACATGGGCTATTTTTGAAGATGGTTTTCGTACTGATCACATCTCATCCGGAGTGATGAGTTTTAAGAAGGAGTTTCATAACTTGAAGCAGCTCCACCGCAGTGTGGCTGAATATATTGAAGAGTTCAACAATCTGGCGCGTTATGCACCGGATGAAGTTGACACTAATGCTAAGAGGAAATAAAAGTTTCTTGAGGGATGGAACTATGAATTGAACCTATAATTAGCTGTGGCCTATGTCCCCACATATTAGTCCCTTTGTGACAAGGCTGCTATTTTGGAGAGCAAGATGAAACATGTTGAAAGCAGGAAGAGGAAGCACTCTGACAAGCACAACTCGGGATCGTCTCACAAGCGTTCCCATTATGATGATAGTGGGAATTCTGGATCCCACAAGCATGGAAAGTACAACAAGCACCACAACCACAACCGTCATCATGACAACAAGCACCACCGTAGTCATGACAATGACAAGTACAAGAATCACAAGAGTGGATATAAGAGCCACCACAATGGAAGTGGAAGTGGTAGTGGAAGCCAGCCTGTCAAGAAGGATCTTAGTCAGGTTGAGTGTTTCAAGTGCAAGAAGATGGGGCATTATGCAAATGAATGCCCAGAAAAGAAAGTTGAAGGACCCAACAAGCCCAACCCTTTCCAGAAAGGGCAAGTGAACCACATCAATGTGGAGGAAATCTATGAAGAGTCAGATGCTGTGGCTGGTAAGTTCAAACTCAATTCTATCCCAGCACTTGTTCTTTTTGATACTGGTGCATCACATTCATTCATATCAAAAGCATTTGTTGATATAAATGGGTTTTCAACTGAAAACATTGGGTGTCCAATAAAAGTAAGTTCTCCAGGTGGAGATATGATAGTAAGTCTTGGATGCCGGGATCTAGTAATAGAGTTTGGAAAGCATAAGTTTCTAGTGAGTCTGATAATCCTAGATTCCCAAGGACTGGATGTAATTTTGGGAATGGATTGGATGACCAAGTATGAAGGAGTACTAGATTGTGCTAATCGAACTGTTGCATTCATAACCCCGGAAAAGAAAAGGATAAGATTCAAGTCTAATTTTGAATCGAAAGGGAGTAAGCTTAATTCTCTTAAGGGGGTTAGCATAGACAGTGTGCCAATTGTGAGTGAATATCCAGATGTGTTTCCGGAATAATTGCCGGGAATGCCACCAGATAGAGATGTGGAGTTTCTTATTGATTTGCTACCAGGATCTAGACCAATAGCAAAGAGACCGTACAAGATGTCAGTAGACGAATTGAAAGAACTCAAGAAACAACTTGGAGAACAGTTGCAGAAAGGATTTATTCAACCAAGTTCTTCATCCTAGGGAGCACCAGTATTGTTTGTGGAAAAGAAGGATAGAATTCAAAGTTTATGCATAGATTACCGTTCACTCAATGAGGTGACCATCAAGAACAAATACCCTTTAGCTAGAATCAATGAATTGTTTGATCAGTTGGAAGGAGCCTGTGTATCCTCGAAGATTGATCTCCGATCAGGTTACTTTCAGCTCAAGATAAGAGAACAAGACATACCTAAGACAGCTTTCACCACTAGGTATGGATTGTATGAGTATACCGTGATGCCATTTGGATTGACCAATGCACCATCATACTTCATGAATATGATGAACAAAGTGGTCATGGAGTTCCTCGATAAGTTTGTTGTCGTTTTCATCGATGACATTTTGATCTACTCCAAGAGCAAAGAAGAGCATGAAGGACATTTGCGTTTGATACTTGAGAAGCTTAGAGAGCATAAGTTGTATGCCAAATTCAGCAAGTGTGAGTTTTGGTTGAATGAAGTTGGATTTCTTGGACACATTGTATCAGGAGATGGTGTAGCAGTTGATCCTGCTAAAGTTTCAGCTGTAACTGAATGGGAATCTCCTAAGTCAGTGAAAGAGGTTCGTAGTTTCCTTGGCTTGGCAGGATACTACAGAAGGTTCATTGAGAATTTCTCCAAGATAGCTAAGCCAATGACAGAGTTACTAAAGAAAGACAAGAAATTTGCTTGGTCTGAAGGATGTGAACTCAGTTTCCAAGAATTGAAGAAGAGACTAGTGACAGCACCAGTCTTATGTCTACCAGATTTGGAGAAAGATTTCCAAGTGTATTGTGATGCATCTCATCATGGATTAGGTGCAGTACTTATGCAAGAAGGGAAAGTTGTGGCTTATGCCTCGATACAACTCAAAACTCATGAGGTAAACTACCCAACTCATGATTTAGAGTTAGCCTCTGTTGTCCATGCACTCAAAACATGGAGACACTACCTTTTGGGAAAGCGATGTGAAGTGTTCACAGATCACAAAAGTTTGAAGTATATCTTCACCCAGAAAGAAATTAACATGAGACAAAGAAGATGGCTAGAACTCATCAAGGACTATGACTTGAGTTTGCAATACCACCCCGATAAAGCAAATGTTGTAGCGGATGCTCTAAGCCGTAAGTTTTTTGTGAATGTCCTTACTAAGGGAGAATTGCCAGATGATCTGTGTGATCAATTTAGAGATCTCAGATTGGAGATTATACCAGAAGGACATCTCATGTCATTAGAGGTTCAACCCACTTTGTTGGACAAAATCAAAGAAGCCCAAAAGACAGATAAGGAAATTGAAGAGATTAAGGAAAAGATTGGAAAAGGAAAAGCCAAGGGATTCCATGAAGACGAACAGGGTACTTTATGGTATGGAAAACGTATCTGTGTTCCGCAAGATCCGGAGCTTCGGAAACTGATTTTACAGGAAGCACATAACTCACCATATTCTATTCATCCGGGTAACACTAAAATGTACATGGATATGAAGGAAATATTTTGGTGGAATAATCTCAAGAAGGATATCGCCGAACATATTGCTTCGTGTGATGTATGTAGTAGAGTGAAAGCGGAACACCAAAAACCAGCGGGATTGTTACAACCACTACCTATTCCTGATTGGAAGTGGGACAAGATTGGCATGGTTTTCATTACCGGATTGACAAGGACCCGATCAGGATATGATTCTATTTGGGTAGTAGTGGATCGCTTAACTAAAGTGGCTCATTTTATACCCGTGAAGACAACCTATACAAGTGCTAAGTTAGCTAAGATCTATATGAGTAGGATTGTATGTCTGCATGGAGTACCCAAGAGTATTGTGTCTGATAGGGGAACTCAATTCACTTCTCATTTTTGGAGGCAACTACATGAGTCATTGGGAACGAGGTTGGAATTCAGCACCGCTTTTCATCCTCAGACTGATGGACAAACAGAAAGGACCAACCAGATTCTTGAAGATATGTTGAGAGCATGCGCTCTAGATTATGGAGCTAGTTGGGATGAAAGTCTGCCTTACGCAGAATTCTCTTACAATAACAGCTATCAAGCCAGTATTGAGATGGCACCATTTGAATTTCTCTATGGGAGAAAGTGTACCACCCCATTGCTATGGAATGGTGTGGGAGAAAGAAGTTTGTTCGGACCAGAACTAATCAAAGAGGCTGAAGAGAAAGTCAAGCTAGTTAAGGACAGACTGAAGATAGCACAATCCCGACAGAAGAGCTACGCAGATCCCAAGCATAGAGAAGTCATCTATGAAGTGGGTGATAGAGCTTATCTTAGAGTGTCACCACTTCGTGGAGTTAAGAGATTTGGTGTCAAAGGTAAACTGGCCCCAAGATATGTTGGACCATTCAAGATTCTAAGTCGTAAGGGAGAAGTAGCTTATGAGATTGAATTGCCAGAGTCATTGTCTGCTGTTCACAATGTGTTTCATGTGAGTCAGCTAAATAAATGCCATCTAGAAATGGAAGAGACTTCTTTGAAGGATACTATACCTTTGGAGGAGGTTCAGTTAGAAAGTGATCTCACTTATGAGGAAAAACCCATTAAGATTCTCGAGACTGCAGAAAGAGTTACACAGACTAAGACTAGCAAGTTCAGTAAAGTTCAATGGAACCATCATTCCGAAGAAGAAGCAACATGGGAAAGAGAAGATGATCTTCGGAAAGACCACCCTCACCTATTTGCTAGCCAACCCGAATCTCGAGGGCGAGATTCACCTTAAGGGGGTTAGATTTGTAACATACCTAAAATCATGTTTTCAAAGATTGCATATCATTCATGCATGCATATCATTTAGGGATCAAATTTCAAACTCATTTCAAGAAAACAGAAGCACTAAGTGCTATTATTTTATGTGATCATGCATTGATCTAATGCCACTCTCAAGTGAGAGTATAATTGTTTTTTAAACTAAGTTTTGTTGCTCTCATGTTGTTTTGGTTGAATGTTAGAGTTTGGATAAAAATTTACAAAACAAATATGGTTTTAAAACCATCTCCAAAACATATTCAAATCAAGTGCTATGTCACTGTTTATTTTGATTTTTCCAATAAGACCAAGCAAATTCAATGAGACAGCAAGGTTTTAAATGTCTAATTTTATGAATTTTATACTTTACAAAAATCCAGAAAAGATTTGAATACAATTGCTTTTGAATTTATTTGAAAATGATTCCTGAAAATCAACTCAGAAAAAGAAAAAGAGATAGGAAATGGAAAAGGGCCGGCGCCAGACTTTCAGCCTAGCAGCAGACCTAGCCCACTAAGCCACCCGGGGTTTTTCCCACTCTCTCTCACGCGGCGCAGACTTACCCCGCGCTCGCTGACTGTTGGACCCGAATGCCACAGGAGCATCGTCCCCGAGCCACGCACCCCACGACCCCGTCGATGCCGCCGTTAACTCCATTACTGCCGCGATTGATGGTGGCTTAATTGCCGGTGTTTCCTCACGATATTCTCGCCCCTGCTCCGGCTATAAGACCCCCTCCCCTCTCCGCTCATTTCCCCTCGCTCAGCACACTCACCTCGTGTCACATCCCAAGATTTTCCAAATCTTGTTATGTGAAAAATAAATGAATAAAATAAAGCTTTGTTGATTTTCAGGGTGAGAAGAAACTTTTTGAATTCAATTGGAAATTCTCAAACCTATTTTGATCAAATAAAGGAAAATAAAAGTATTTGGAATTACTATTTTTGGATCTTCTAATAAAAGATTTGGTTTTCAAAAGAAAAGGTAGATTTATAAATAAGGATTATTTTATACAGCCAAATTAAACCTTGGCCAAGCTTTTGAAAATAAAATGTTTTGTTTTGATTAAAAATGGTAAAGGTTTATTTAAATAAAATAATAAGGATTTAATATCCAATTTTATTTAAATAAAAGGTTTTACCATTTTAATTAAAACATCAAAACTTATTAAATTATTTTAAATAAGTTTTCCAAGTGTATATTATTTTAAAATAAAACCTACTGATTGGTTTTGGTACTATTTTGGATTTCAAATAGAGTTTTGGAAATAAATAAAACAAACCCTATTTGATTAAAAAAACTAAGGTCCATTTTATTTAATTAATGAATGGATCCTAAAAAGATTAAAATATTATTTTTGTTTTTGGACTTTGGTTTATGTTGCTAAACAGAACCAAAACTCAATACAAGTTTGGAAGTATTTTGAATTGTTTTGAATGTTTGTTTTGTTGTTTGAATTTCCAAAACAGAAAATAGAATTAGAAAAAGAAAAAGATTACTGAACAAAAAAAAAGGGAGAAACAAACAACCCAACCATCTGGCCCAGCTCCAGCCCAACAGCCCAACCTAGCCCACCTCTCCCTCTCAGGGAGCGAATCGTTTTTCACCGCGAAAGAAACCCGCAAAGACGCTGACTGGTGGACCCCGTTCCCTTTCCTTCTCTCTCGCTGCCAGTGGACCCCACAGCCACGCGGTCATCTTCCCCACCCGTGACCTGTTCTTCCCCAGACCTCGCTTCCGTTCTCTGTCAATCAATCCCCGAGTAAATTCACTTAATTGCAGCGTTGATTCCGCACGGTAACCTCGCTCACTTAAGCTCCCACTCCCCCTCTCCATTTCCCCTCTCTCGCCCGGCTCTCTCGGCCACCAGGCTGCTCGGAATCGTCCCCGAACCACCACAGTCTCCGGCGAGTTTCCGTTCAAATTCCGGCCACCACCGCCAGCCCCACTGCTTCCAGAGCACACTGGCTTGCTCGCCATCATCTCCTGCACCTGCCAGTGCCTTCCCCTCGCTCGCGAGTGCTCTGCAGCGTCGACTTCGTCTTCGACTGAACGACTCCGCCGTCCGCTCCAACTCCGACGATCCCCACAGGTAGTTTCCGACCGCGCCTCTCCTTCTCCTTCACGCACACATCTTCGCCATAGCTTTGCGCGTCTGACCCTGTCTCCCATTTGTCCTAGCGTGCACCGTAGCCCCGCCTCCAACGATGCCCGAGCGAACCCGACGCCAGGAGAAACTCCGGCGAGCCATTAGCCTCACCCCGTGCGCCCCTCGACGAGATACCGCCACATTGAGCTTCCCCACGCTACTGCGAACACGGTGAGCATACTCCCTTTCTTCCTCGCTTCCTGCATCGCCAGTTTCGCCGTCGTCTGACCGTCGCCGCCGCGCGCAGCCGTCGAGCGCCGCCAGAGCTTGGTCAATGCGACGATAGCCGTTAGATGACGATCCAAGCGCCACGATAGATCCACTGATCGAAAGGGTACGAATAGCTCTGCACCGCACGATCTGTTTAAAATCCAACGCACCAGAGTGCTCGATCCAACCGAGACGGTATGGACGAATCAGAATAGGACGCGTGTCACTGGTTTGATTTAAAATAGATTTTAGAATTAGATTTGTTTGCAAATTTGAAAACCCTGTAACTTTAGTTCCACACGTCCAAATTTTGCAAACTTTATATCAATGGAATCAGCAAGACAAGCCCTAGCCAACCATGCCATTTGTTTAGCAAAAAAGCTTCTGTTAAAATGTTTGTTTTTGTAGAAACATTTGTATGCTTGTTTAGATTATAAAAATTGTTCAAAAATGATTTTGGGGATAAAATCTTTTGCAAATGGTGTATTTTGAACCTACTGACCATAGGAAACACTTTGTGGTTTCAAAAATGTATTTGGTGAAACAAAAGAATGATTCTTTGATTTAAAACCATTTCTAGTCAAATAAAAATATAGTTTATTTATTAAAAATGGTTTTGGAAGAAAACTTTTGGGAAATGTTTTGTTTTAAACTCTCTGACCCCAAACACCAAGTTTTATGGTTTGAAAACATATTTGGTGAACCCTATAGATTAATGCCTTAGTAAAAATATTTCTACACCACATAAAATGATACTTTGTTTTGAAAATGGTTTATAAAGTGAAACCTTTTGCAAATGAATTTGCCACTTCATAAAATGACCATTAGGTGTTTTCCAATGTTTATGACCCATTAGGAATCACTTTTTCAAATAAAACAATCCTTGACATGCTTGCATGCATTACTTTGACTTTATCATTTTATGTGATGTTTTGCTTGATTGGTAGATTGAGTTTGTGCCTTGCTTGATTGAATTGTAGTGACTTGAAGAGTGTGATTGTTGCAAGGACAAGGAGTGAAATTATACCCTCTACCAAAAAGGCAAGTGATGCTTCATACTTTTTGTCCCATTACTTTCACTATGCATTAGTGATTTTTTTTCTAAGTAAAACTTGCATGGAATTTTGCTAAGTATAAACCTTGCTATAGGAAAACCTAGTAGATGAAACCTTAGTAAAATTTTCCTAAGTTAAGATTCCTACTACTATCAAGCTTAGCTTAGCTAATAGAAAACAAGGGAGGAATATACATTCATATTATGGAAACATTTCTAAGTCTGAGGACTTGTTTTTTTGTTTTATAAAACAACTAAGTAAATGAATCACCTGGGTGGAATGGGACTTGATTGGTGGTTTTTGGTTGAGTGGTTCACAAGGCCCATGTTTATGGTTGACCTTGTGTATCTCACTTGTGGATGGCCACCCAGGAACAAAGAGATTTGAGATGTCAAATGTTGAGAAGCTTCAAGTGCAACCACTTGGCATTATGGGCTCTGCCTGGATCATATAGGTTGCAAGAACTTAGCCATATGGACAGTTGGTGGTAGAGTTTGATAGGTTGTAACGCGTCCATTTTGGTCTAAGGGAAGGCTTCTGAAAGATCTTGTCTTGGTGAAACCAAGTCTTGTGGGGAAAGTGCACCACCTCTACAGAGTGTAAAATCTAAGTACTTAGCCATGTCCCTGGTAAAGGACAATTTGAGCATCAAGACATGGAAGCAATCAAGAATCTCATCATCCAAATTTCTAAGTTAAAAACTTGTGGTTTGAACAAGGGTTAAGGGATCTTCAATCTTTGATTGAGAAAAATGATTTTGTCAAGCAAAAACTTAGTGTTTTCAAATGTTAAGGAAAAATCTATTTTGAGCAATGCAAGCCTCAACTCCACTTAGCCAAATGCATATAGATGATAGACTCCACCATACTACCATAGTATCACTTGCCAATACAATTCAAATGTATTGACCCTTGTGGCTGTAACTTGTTATGTTGCAGGTTTGATTGATTTAGTGAAGTGTGTTGATTAGGATTACAAAGTCTACAACCAAGATGTCTGCCTGTGGCACTTTGAAGATGAAGGACCCCATGCTTATAGATATTCTGCTGCAATGTAATGTAATAGCCAAATGAGCTATGTAAGATGTAATAAAATTATGTTATTCCTGGTTATAAAGTTGTATTATGACCTTCGTTTCTTGATATTACATCTTAACTGTGGATGCTAGCTATTGATCCAGGGACTAGCATTGTAAACACAGGGGACTCTACCTTATTAAAGGTTGGGACCCTTACACCTCGCCACCAGGCTGCGCGCAATCGAGCTCAGAACCCCGCAGCACCGACGACCTCCGGCGACCGATTCCGGTGAGCACCGTCCACCCCCTGTCTCTGTTTCATGCGAGCATGATCAACATGTCCTTGCGCATATCCTCATGCCTTCCTTTTTCTCTGTATTATCCTAGAGCATCGCCACCGTCCACCTCTGGAAGCAGCCAAAAGCTCAGCACAACTCCGACGACGCCTCCTGGTAAATTCCGACCGCCCCCGTCCCTCTTATTGACACTCATGTTTTCGCCAGACTCGTGCGCACCTAACCCAGCGCTTGTTTCACTCTGGCGTGTTCTACAACTCCGGCAACAACGACGAACAGCCGTACCCGACGTCTGCCTCTACTCCGACGAGGAATCCCCACCGTGCCCGTGCGCCCCTTGACAAGACACTGCCACGTTGAGCTCCAGCACGCCTCCGCGAGTCTGGTAAGCCTCTCCGATGACCCTAGCCCCCTTTGTAGCCACCGCGACGCCGTAGACCGAGCGTGCCACCGCTCACCGTCGCCGCACGCCGCCAGGCTTTGATCGCTTGATCGGCCACCGTTGGATCTAGATCCAACGTGTTGGATATATCACTTAATCGAAGGGGTACGGAGAAGATCTGGCCGAGCATTTTAAGTTAGATCTAACGGCCCTCGTTGATCGATCCACATGAAGTGGTATCGACGAATCAGGACACGCCGCGTGTCTGTAGGTTTGATTTAAAATCAGAATTTAGATATATTAGATGTTTAAACTTGAAAAATTCATAACTTTTGATTCCCACGTCCAAATTTGATAAATTTTATATCATTGGAATCAGGAGAGAAAGTCCTTTCCATTTATGCAATGTGTTTAATGTTTTGCCTCTGTTAAAATGATTGTTTTTACAGAAACATTTGTAGGCATAATTTGTGTATAGCAATTATTTGAAAAATGTTATGTTATTCAAATAAAGTTTATTTGGCATGTTTTGAACTTGTTTATGATTCAGTACTGTATACTTGTCTTGTTTGGTGTAGAAAATCATCTCATGGCATTTGCATGCATTCATATATTTTTGTTTGTATATATTGGTATGTGATTTTGGTGTCATTATTTTATGTGTAGATTTTGGTGCAAATAGTGATTGTGATTGTGAGGATTGTTGGTACTCCCCAAACTACCAAGGCAAGTGGTGCTTCATGACTTTATTCCTATGTTTTTCAACTATGCACTAGAAATATTTTGCTAGACTTGCATGAATATTTTGATCTATATGCTATGCTTGGGAAATCCTAGTAGTTGTAGAATTGCTAGAAATTTCTAAGATAAGATGCTTATCAATGCCATGCTTAGCCTAGCTAGTAGCAACCAAGGGTGGTTATATATTCATGCTATGAGAAAATATTTCTAAGTCTTTGGACTTGAGTTTTTGCTTAATAAAACAACTAAGTAAATGAAACACCTGGGTGGAAGGGAAAGAATGGTTTGTGTTGAGTGGTTACACAAGGCCCATTTCTATGGTTTACCTTGTGTATCTCACTTGTGGAAAGACACCCAGGAACAAAGGGATTTGAGATGCCAAATGTTAAGAAGCTTCTAGTACAGCCACATGGCATTATGGGCTCTGCTTGGATCATATAGGTTGCAATAACTTAGACATTTGGACAGTTGGTGGTAGTGGGATGATAGGTTGGAGCGCGTCCACTTGGTCTAAGGGAAGGCTTCTGAAAGGTCCTGTCTTGGTGAAAATCAAGTCTTGTGGGGAAAGTGCACAACCTCTGCAGATGGAAGAATCTAAGTACTTATCCATGTCCCTGGTATTGGAAAACTTGAGCATCAAGACATGGAAGCTATCAAGAATCTCCTCATCCCAATTTCTAAGTAAAAACTTGTGGTTGAACAAGGGTGAAGGTTCACCAATTTCTATTGGTGGTTCCTTGGGAAAGATTTTGACAAATAAAAACTTAGTGTTTTCAACTGATAGGTAAAACCTATTTTGAGCAAAGCAAGCCTAAGCTACACTTACCAAAATGCATATAGTATCTAGAATACCAATATTCCACTAAAGTATCACCTGCCAATACTATTCCAAGGTATTGACCCACTGTGGCTGTAACTTGTGATGTTGCAGGTTATTCTTATGATGATTAGGGGTTATGAGTATACACTCAACATGCTTGCCTGTGGCACATGAAGATGAAGACTTATTTATCTTATTATATAATTGAACTCTTGTATTAGGCTTGTGGCCATGGAGTTTGTAAAAGACTATGTTTTTCTCTGGAATGATATGTGATAATGACCTTTGTTTCTGTGTACTTCATCTTAAAACTATGGATGCTAGCATTGATCCAGGGACTAGCATTGAAATCACAGGGATCCTTACCTTTATTAAGGGAGGGATCTTACATTATTACCGTGCAGGGGTGTACAACTTTCCCCACACGTACTAACCGACTCTTAATGCCAGAATCATTAGCCCTCTTCCTTGGAAGGCCGACAGAGGGTGGTTAGACACGACCTTTACCTTGCTTTCGCCGAGACCATGAGTCCCCAATAAGTATGGTTCCGCCGTAATGGGTCAAATCCTGAAGACGGTACTGAAAGATGTGAGGCAAGGTTGGTTTACCAGGGCGCTATCAACCCCAAGCAACCACGGCCACGCTTCCCTACTTGTTATGAATGAACCTTCACCCGACAAATCTTTCAAAAGGTTTTCTATGCATATGTCCAATGGAAGGCCGAACTATGTGACTCATGGAATCTACTAGGCAAGTTAGTTGCTCGTGAGGTTGTCCAGGCCCCGTGTGGTTGTACGCTCGTCTTGGTTCCAAAGGCAAGAACTTGGTTCCTAGTGGTGGCGAGCATGGGACTAGAAAAACCACATCCCACTGTGGCCTCCCATACAAACCTTATCCCTGATCTCATCTCATCAGGATCTCCTGTCATACTAGATTCTCTGAATGTGATACATCATCTGGGTGAACCAGCACTAACAGTTATGCATGGCTAAGCAAACACATATTTAAGCTCTAGCAGTGCACACAAGCCAAACCTAGTTATGCTAGGAGCAGTGGATTAGGTAATATAAGCTCAAAGGGGAGTAATGCATTAGGTAGGATACTCTATCTATCGATGAAATACCACAGTAGAATCGTATGCATCATGGCAGGAATTGAAATACTTTCTAAATCATAGGGTTATATCATGGTGGGGCTATGCTTGTCTTTGCCCGTTGATAACAGATAGACAGATCTTCGGAAGCCTTGTACTTGACTTGATTATAGTTGGTCAAGTATTGTTCGTCGATCTTCGATGGTCTTGATCTCGGTCTTCGATCTGGATGTCGATATCGTATTCTACCGGGAAGAACCATACACCAGAAAGAGAGGGAAACAATCAACACATGGCATCGATGGAATGCTCAAGCAAGTATGATGATATGACAAGTTGATTAGTATTGAAATGTAACCCTAATACATGCTCGACAATTTAATCAGGGTTCCGAGGGGCACAAACCCTAACTCGGGGAAACTCCGGATGTATATGAGAGGGGTTGGTTTGTTATTCTAATTAAACTTGTCATTAAAGTTGATTAACAACACATGATGATAGCTTAGATAGTTAGATCTCATTTTTCTGAACATTTTGATATATTATACATATTTTCTGACTTATAAATAATAAGATATTGAATTTACAAGTTTATAATAATTTATGAAATTATTAAAGCCTTTTTAAATGATTACTACATCATTATGATGTCAGTAGAGGGGTGGGGTTTGTTTTTCACCGAGGTAGAACCTAGCCTCTATGACTGACTGCTGGGCCCTATGCCACATCATCAACCACGCTGGCGGTCAGCGGTCAAAGGGTCCACGACCACGTCACCCTGACGTCGTGGTGACGTCACAACGACGGCCACCATCAGGTGGTCACCAGCGGCGGCGTTGTGAGGCGTGCGGGGCGATGGAGCTAGGCGCGTTCGACGCAGCCGAGCGAGGAAAGCGAAGTAGAGGCGGCGCCACCTCAAGATGGTCACCGGAGCACCAGGATATGGCGAGCTCTAGCGGTGGACGACGACTGCGCATGGCTCGGGCACGAAACAGAGCGAGAGAGAGAGAGAGGGAAAAGGGGTCTGGGGGAACCGCATGCTCTCCCTGGTGATCATGGTAGTGACGGGGAGGCGCGGGGAGGTCCTGAACAGCGTCAATGGCGATGGCGGGCGGTGTCAGGCTCGGGGAATAAACGTTGATTCCGGCGAGCAGGAAGCATCCTGACGTACATGTTGATCTACCAGGTTTTACGATTAGGTTGTAGTTCTATATGATCTTGCGTCCGGTCACCAAGTCGTTCATAACCGTGAACACGACTTTTCGAAAAGATTATTACCCTGCAGGGGTGTAAAGCTTTACCCACACGTACTAACCAACTCTTAATGCCAGAATCATTAGCCCTCTTCCTTGGAAGGACGACAAAGGGTGGTTAGACACGACCTTTACCTTGATTTCACCGAGACCATGAGTCACGCAATAAGTATGGTTCTGTCGTAATGGGTCAAATCCCGAAGCCGGTACTTAAATATGTGAGGCGAGGTGGGTTTACCAGGGGCGCTATCAACCCCAAGCAACCGCGGCCACGCTTCCCTACCGGTTATGAATGCACCTTCACCCGGCAAATCTTTCAAAAGGTTTTATATGCATATGTCGAATGGAACACCGAACTATGTGACTCATGGAATCTACTAGGCAAGTTAGTTGCTTGTGAGGTTGTCCAGGCCCCGTGTGGTTGTATGCTCGTCTTGGTTCCAAAGGCAAGAACTCGGTTCCTAGTGGTGGCGAGCATGGGACTAGAAAAACCACATCCCACTGTGGCCTCCCATACAAACCTTAACATGTTTAATCTCATATCACTGATCTCATCTCATCACGATCTCCTGTCATACTATATTCTCTGCATGTGATACATCATCTGGTGAACCAGCACTGACAACTATGCATGGCTAAGCAGAACACATATATAAGCTCTAGCAGTGCACACAAGCCGAATCTAGTTATGCTAGGAGCAGTGGATCAGGTAATATAAGCTCAAAGGTGAGTAATGCAATACATAGGATACTCTATCTATTGATAAAAGACCATAGTAGAATCGTATACATCATGGAAGAAATTGAAATACTTTTGAAATCATAGGGTTATATCATGGTGGGGCTATGCTTGCCTTTTCCTGTTGATAACAGATAGACAGATCTTCAGAAGCCTTGTACTTGACTTGATTATAGTTGGTCAAGTATTGTTCGTCGATCTTTGATGGTATTGATCTCGGTCTTCGATCTCGATCTTGAAGTTGATATCGTATTCTACCAGGAAGAACCAAACACCGGAAAGAGAGGGAAACAATCAACACATGGCATCAATGCAATGCTCAAGCAAGCGATGATATGATAAGTTGATTAGTACTGAAATGTAACCCTAATACATGCTCGGCAATTTAATCGGGGTTCCGAGGGGCACAAACCCTAACTCGGGGAAACTCCGGATGTATATGAGAGGGGTTGGTTTGTTCTTCTAATTAAACTTGTCACGAAAGTTGATTAACAATGCATGATGATAGATTAGATAGTTAGATCTCATTTTTCTGAACATTTTGATATATTATACATATTTTTCTGACTTATAAATAATAAGATATTGAATTTACAAGTTTATAATAATTTCTGAAATTATTAAAGCCTTTTTAAATGATTACTGCATCATTATGACGTCAGCAGAGGGGTAGGGTTTGTTTTTCACCGAGGCAGAACCTAGCCTTTGTGACTGTCTGCTGGGCCCTATGCCACATCATCAGCCACGCTGGCGGTCAGCGGTCAAAGGGTCCACGGCCACGTCACCCTGACGTCGTGGTGACATCACAACGACGGCCACCATCGGGTGGTCACCGGCGGCGGCATTGTGAGGCGCGCGGGGCGACGGGGCTAGGCGCGTTCGACGCAGCCGAGCGAGGCAAGCGAAGTAGAGGCGGCGCCACCTCAAGATGGTCACCGGAGCACCGGGATATGGCGAGCTCTGGCGATGGCCGACGTCGGCGCATGGCTCGAGCACGAAACAGAGCGAGAGAGAGAGGGAAAAGGGGTCTGGGGGAACCGCGTGCTCACCTTGGTGCTCATGGTAGTGACGGGGAGGCGCGGCGAGGTCCTGAACGACGTCAATGGCGATGGCGGGCGGCGTCGGGCTCGGGGAAGAAACGTCGATTCCGGTGAGCAGGGATCTCCCGGGCTTGCGTGCTTCGACCAGAAGAACCAGGGCCGCGAGGCGGAGCTCAAGGCGGCCTCGAAACGGTAAGGGGTGGACGGAGATGGCAAGTCGACGGCGAGCTCGTCGGCTAGGGTTTCGTGGTTCGCTGCAGAGAGGAAGAGGGAGGTCTGTGGAGAGAGGGGAAATGGATGAGGACGGCCAGGGCGACGTCGCGAGGATCTTATCCTCCCCCAGGGAGCGATGGACGGCGGGAAGTAGGCGGTAGGGATCGACGGTGGCGCCGCCGACACGGTGTTGCTTCCTCGTTGTCGAGGAAGACGACGAACATATGCTAATGGGTATGGGCTGTGCGTGGGCTTGACTGGGCCGCGCTAGGGTCGTTGGCCACTGTGCTGGGAGGCAGGAAGGGGAGAGGGAAGATGGGCTGCGGCCCAGGGAGTGCTCTGGCTACAGTTTTTTTACCAGAACCATTTTTCCTTTTCTAAAATCTGTTTTTCCTTGTATTTTGAATTTCAAATACTATTTTAAATATTTCAAAATAATACCAGAAGCTTTTATAAAATATATGAAACACATAGGGGCCCTCTATACTATTTGAGTTCCACACATGTTATTCTTTTCAAATATTTTCAAAACCATTTGAAGAAGAGATGAAGGTATTAGGGTTCTGTTCCATTTCTTCAATGCATGCAATTTAAAAGATGATGCTCATGAATGCGCAAACAAAACCCTAATTAGACATTAGCTAAAACTGGGGTGTTATAGAGGCCGGCCAGGTGGGCCACACCTTCCCTAGCCGCGGGTCCCGCGCCTGGGGGTGGGGTGGGGGGGGGGGTGGGCCCCATGTGGCCTAGCTACGCCTCCCCTTCTAGATTCCTTCGTCTTCTGGGAAAATATAATTTTCCAATATTTTTCTGGTATTTTCTGATCTTCGTGAAATTGCATCGAAACACCTCTTTTTTCCATCAGAATCCCGACTCCGGTAGTTCATCCTCCAAGAATCATCCAACATGCAAAAACAAAGGAAAATACATGAGTAACACCTCATAATAAGATTCCTATCAATGAATATAGGGAAATTATGATATAGAATGGTGATGCAAATTGGACGTATCAACTTCCCCAAGCTTAGACCTTCGCTTGTACCCAAGCAAAAACTGAGCTCAGTAAACATGTCCATAGGTTTATGGAGTGAAGTGTCAATAAAATAATACGGACAAGAAGCATCACACTTACCATTACACAACTCATAGAAGAAGGCAACTCACCATTACATAACTTAGCTTGCAACAAGTACAAGAGTCACAATAGAGATGCATAAAGATAAATCATAATTGGAACTGGAAAACTTTGTTCCTGGTCAGAGAACAGCTGGCAGACAGTTTCACAAAAAGCTTTTATAGAAGTTTTCACAACAAGAGCACTCTTTGCTCAAAAAGGTTTTTCAGAAAGATGGCTTTCAAAGTAATACTCAATAGATAAGAGTCTTGTGCAAACAAGGAAGATAAAGAACATGAGTGAACAAATCACCATATGAATGCTTGAAATACAACAACTCAAATACTTGCTGGAGGTAGAGAGGAAGTAGGCTTACTGACTCAACTCATGAATAGGAGAAAGGTCCCTTCATAGAGGGAAGCATGGATTTCAAGTCATAAAGAGCTTCCAAAATATTATGGTACTTACTAGCTTTGAGCCCTCATTGCCCCTATCATAAGCATCTTGAAATGATTAAGGTTAAAGTGAACAAGGATGGAGTATATGATTGACGAAATATAAGTTGGCAATCGCAAGTCCCTTGACTACGAGGGCCCCTCCTCGTGCTACTCAACTTTAGTTACCGGTAAGTTCTTGTCATTGTAAGTACATGTGTATCATAAAGAACCGCCAACGGGGTACCCCTTGCACATGATACAAGAGCTATCCCATAATCAAAATGACACGGCAAGCAGACAGTGAGCATCTCAACGATCTTTCTATTTACTATTTGCATAGATTTTTATTAAGGATGCTTCACAGATTTCTCACTATGGTGATGCTCCAAGTTTCCACCATGATTAGGCATGACTTAGGCAAGCGGCCCAGGCGTTTCTCTAACACGCATACATCACTCCATGGACTTACAAGCTCCCTTTTTATTTCACACCAATGACATCCGCAAACAAAAGAGCATGATATCAACTGGATAAGTATCTATGTGTTGAAAGCGTTCCCCGTGACAACACGGTTCTGTAATCCCAATGTATAGATGCAAGCATATACAACTTCGATGACATAATGGTTCAAGTCTATTAGGGGCAAGAAAATAAGGTGTGCCATCAAGTTCGTGAGATCTTTACTAACTAGTTTTCACATAACAAAATAGTTTTTAATTCAAAAGATAGATGAAGCTTGAGAATTTGCTTGGAATAGCAATAATGCTAATAGGTAGATATGGTGGACACAAATGACACGGGTTTTGGTTCAAAGGGGTTGGAAACATGAGAAGTATGCCTTCTCAAAACAGTTTTTTTTTTGGCTAGCAAGGCTGGGTAGCAAGCAAAAGAGTTGAAGGAAACAAGCAAACCTACAAGTGATAAAGACAAACATGCAATCTTCCTTGAAGACACAAAAGATCTTAAATAAAGAATACTAAGCTTATGAGCCAATCAAGAAAGAAAACAAAATGATACAAAATACCTATAAGATTTTTCTATTTTCCTTTCAAACCTCAAAAGGTGTTGCTACTAACCAGAGCTCGGTTTGCCAAAACCAATTTAGATCTACTTGATGCTCCCAAAGTGATGCCAATACTGATCAACAAGATCAATCATATAATAGAGATTGCAAACTAAAATAAGAAGTGCAAAAAGTAAGATAAAACTTCTCATTAATATTCCATAAAGGGACTCACACCAAGGGATACATAGAAACTAAAGGAGAGATACTTCCACATGCAAAGAAACCTATAAGATAACTTCTCTACCAAAGATATGAATCCACTAAAAAGGTAAAATATAAAAAGATGATGATGTGATACCGTGGCACTCCCCCAAGCTTGGAACACGCCAGGGGGATGCCAAACCTGATGACAAATTACTCCTTTGGTGGTGGTGTTCCCTTGTTTAGGGTCAGAAATGTAGGGGTTCGTAGCATGGAAAACAAAATTTGTCTACCGCATGCACACAAACAAGCCAAGATCTACTAGATTGTAGCAACGAGTCGATAGAAGAACTCACCCTCGAAGATTCCAAAGCGGTTAACGAGAGCAGATTCTCGTGGGTGATGTAGTCGTACACTTGCCGATCTCAAGATCGCGTAGACGATCCTTCCGGCTCTGCGTTCCGGCAGTGCTCCCGTAGTCGGTCACACGTTCGGTACTCGATGAAGAACGTCCTATCCCTTGTTCCAGCAGGCAGCGGAGGTTGTAGCACTCTCCTCGCGATTCCGGCAGCATGACGACGTGGTACCGGAAGTAGAGGGGAGATCTCGCAGGGCTTCGCCTTAAGCCGGGGCGAGTATGGTGGACTATGAGAGAGGCCTTGGTGATCTAGGGTTTAGAGGGCACCAAGGGGAGGGTGTGGCCGACGGCTAGGGCTTGGGGAAGCCCCAAGTCGCTGAGTTGGAGGGGAAACCCTAGGCGGCTGCACTTGAATGTGGAGGCGCGCAGGAGCTAGGGTTTTTGGTGTAGGGAAGAGGGGCACCCCTGCCCCTTATTTTATATGTGGGAGGGCGCTGGTTGGGAGGAGGGAGTCCTCCCACAACTCGGCCTCCTTGGCCGGCGGGTGGAGGGAGGAGGACTTCCTCCCCAAGTAGGTTTCCTACTCTCCCTCCACCAAGCAAACTTGCCGTTTGACTTTTCAAATTGGCGTTTGACTTTTTCAAACTAGGATTTGATTTAACCCTTTATTTTTCCCAGCCATGATACCTAGTACATGATGCAACCATTCCACATTGTCATGACACATTCATGTACCCTTCCCCTCCGGAGTGCCGGACCTTTCGGAACCTTTTAGAACATTCCCGATGAAAACACCGGAATCATTCCCCAACTCCGAAACAAGACTTTCCTTATATGAATGTTATTCTCCGGACCATTCCGGATCTCCTCGTGATATCCCAGATCCCATCCGAGAACAACATTCGGTCTCTTACTCATCATTCCATAACTACTCAACAACATCGAATCCTTAAGTGTGTCTCCCTACGGTTCGTGAATTATGCGGACATGACCGAGACACTTCTCCGATCAATAACCAATAGAGGAATCTGGAAATTCATATGGCTCCCATATATTTCTACGATTACCTTGCGATCGAATGAACCACTTACATACGATACCAATTTCCCTTTGTCTCATGATAGTTTACTTATCCGAGGTTTTGATCGTCGGTATCTCTGCATACCTAGTTCAACCTCGTTACTGATAAGTACCCTTTTCTCGTTCCCGTGATATGTGATCCCTTGTGAGCCAGTCACATGCTTGCAAGCTAATTGGATGAAATTACACCGAGAGGGCCCAGAGTATATCTATCCGTCATATGGATGGACAAATCCCACTCTTGATCCATGTGCCTCAACACATACTTTCCGAACACTTAATGCCACCTTTATAGCCACCCAGTTAAGGTGTGGTGTTTGATGTCATCAAAGCATCCTTCCGGTGATGGTGATTAGCATGATCTCATGGTCGAAGGAATTAGGTTACTATGTATCAGAAAGCATATAGCAAATGAACTATATTAAATGACTTGATCTTTATGCTACGCTTATCTATAGGAGTATGTCCATCATATCATTCTCCTAATGATATGACCCTGTTGTTAATAACATATCTATGTTCATGATCAGGAAACCATGATCATATATTAACCAACAAGCTAGTTTAACAAGAGGCTTTACTAGGGACTCTTTTATGTTTACAAATCACACAAGTATTAATGTTTCCGGTTAATACAATTATAGCATGGTATGTAAACATTTATCATAAGCATGAAGATATGATAATAACCAATTTATTATTGCCTCTTGGGCATATCTCCAACAGTCTCCCACTTGCACTAGAGTCAATTATCTAGTTTCAAACCTTTGTGTATTCAACACCTATGGATTTCCGGTGTTGTATGTACACGATTGCTAGTGGTCAACTGATCTCCGGATCTGACACTTCCAGGTCCATGTGTAATTGCATGTCTTTGCGTCTCTACGCATCACTCATTCTATAATGAGATGTCTTTGTATAAATTTGGTCCTTTGGTGAGACCTTTAGTTCTTTGGGGTTAAAACATGTTGATAATATTGTCGTACAATATATCTTCATAGTATTATCCCTGCTGTGAACTACACCTAGTTTGATAACAAACTACTTGACACAAATGCCCTCTTTTGCTGCTATAATAACAGTTATATACTTAGCCTTTTGTTGTAGTATCTGTCACAATGTCTTAACTTTGGAACTCATCCAAATCCATTATGGAAATTACTTTCCATTATATTGTGCCACCCTTAGTTTAGATTGAGATAAATTTAATTTGTACTTTGTGACAAAACTAGTATCAATGTAGTACTTTTATAATGAACTAACCATCTATTTGCCACTTCTACAAAATAATATACTCTTAGTTCTTCCAAAAGATCATAAGAATATCCTTACTATCGTCCAATGATCATCTTATGAATCATTCTGGTATATGCTCATAACATTTAGATCATAGGACATATCTGGATTTGTACATATTACAGTATGATGATATAAATACTCTTTGTGATTTCATGCATCAAGTATCAATCTATACTTGAATCTTTGTTTCACTTACCAAGTGTCAATACACTTGAATATATCATCAATATTGAACTCATTCAATCCTTTCTGTGCGACAAGAGCCTTTCTTGTAGTTTCTATATTGAACTCATTCAATATATCATCTATGTACTTTTGGCACAACCATATTAGCGTCTATTGATGCCAAATATTTGGGTTTTGCCTAAGTATTTCATCGGGATGAAATTCTTAATATGTGTTAATAAAAGATACATCATTTCCAATCAACAATATGTCTTCCACATAATGTATTAGGAACATATCTTAGCGCTCCCACTTAATTTCTTGCAAATGCAAGCATCTTCATCGTCTCCGATGAATTTAAACTCCTTAACAGTTTCATCATAGTGAAGATTCCAACTCCGCAATGCTCACTTCAACCATTGTAGTTTGCATACGTTTTTAGCATCCTTTGAATTAACAAAACCCTATGGACCGTGTTATGCACACGTCCTAGGTAACAATTCTATTAGAAGAACTTGTTTTGTTTATTCAACTACCACATAACAAAATTATATGTAGTGGTTGTTACATTAATCCGTCTAGACTAAATATTGCTATGAAAGATCAAATCTTGTCATATACAACCTTTGAACATTGTTGTGAACTCTTTCCCAACATGTCGACTATTTCATAGATGTGAAATATTCATGTCTATTTCTTTATAGATCCAAACACGACTGTAAGGTCTTACACCTTTCTCGAGGGTCCTTTAAGTTCAAAACTTGATTTCTCGTGTATGGAACTATCACGGATTTTATGGCTTCAAGCCATTTTATGGAGTTAGGGCCCATCATCTCTTCTTTGTATGTAGTCCGTTCATTATCTCAAATAATGATTCAACCCTCAAATCTTGGTATTTGATTGTTTACTCGACCTATTTGTTTCAATAGGAACTTAGATCTCCGTGGCCACAACCTTTGAGGCACGTGAGCCATGAGCATTGTTGCTGCCTCCAGAACACTTTTCGGCGCTGCGCAACTTTGCACATATAGCTAAGGTTCTTTTAACCTTATCAAAGTTCTATTGTCCTCCCACTTATCTTTTCACGAAAAATTCCTTCTCAAAGAAACTTGACGTTCTAAGCGACAAACACTTTTGTCTCCGATGTTATGGAGGAACAGTTATTCGAAATAACATACAAAGACAGGTTCATCCGACTTTGGTTGCAAACATCTTTCTTATGCATAGCATACCAATGTTTAAGAAAGGACAACTTGGGTTTTATCCCAAACCATAACTTTATATGGTGTCATTTCAACAGATTATGATGAAGCTCTTTTTAGTGGAAAAACGGTAGTCTCTCAAGCTTTTAATCTTTAAAATATAATGGCAGTTTTATGAATTACACCTTTGATCTTACCATGTCAAACAAGGTTTAATTACATATTTCGAACGCTCCATACTCTTATGGTGTTTCGGGAAATGCAAATCCACAGAACGATTCCTTAGGTGTTTTATGCTAAACTTGTAACTCAAATATCTTCCTTTATGATCTTTATCATAAACTATTTATATTCTTGTTACAATGATTTTGCACTTCATCTTGAAAATCTTTGAACTTTTCAAATGTTTCATACTTCATCCTTATTAAGTAAATATTCATATATTCACTCAAATTTTCGGAGAAAGCATATGAAGTTGAAATCCATCGCTCTTGACTACACATAATGGACTTCATACAACAATATGTACAAGTTCCAATAAGCTAGTCATTCGTTCCCTTTTGGCCTATGAACAAAGTTTTAATTATCTCTAGGAAAGTTTCACAAGCGTCATTTGATCAAAAATAAAAAAGACTCCAAAATTCCATCCACATGGAGTTTCTTCATGTTTTCTTTCCAACATAATTTAAACGGTGATGTCACTTCGTAAGTGATCTTTTAATCAATTTGTCTTTCGACATTTTTAGCACTAGTTTTATGGATGTGATTTATCCAACGAGATTTGTAAATCATCCATCTTTTATGGATTATGACAATTATTTGAACAACCCTTTTGTTTTCATAATACCTGATAAAACAAATCTTGAAGGCAAGCTTTAATGTTTAACGAGCAACACAATAAGCCTTTATTTGTTCTCGATGAACATCATCACATATTCCTTTGCTAGTTACTTAGGCCATTGTAGTTCATGAATTGTGTTGTTTCGTATGACGATTCACACCAACAAATTCAGTATCAAATACTTAAGAACCACATTGTTTAATAAGCAAAGAATATAGCCATAACATGTATATCATCTATATACTTAAGCTGAACAATTCTAGTCTTTCTTTTCTGCCATATATTTATGAGATTCTCTTTCCGTATTTCCTTTTCTGTTTGAAAGAATCTATCAACATCAATAGTGGAGCCATATACATGACACATAGTCCAAAGCATGTATAGTAAAATACCAATGTCTTTGGACTTGCACTTTGAAGTAGATCACCATCATCAAATGTTTGGTGTTCTTTCAAATTCCTTTCTTTAGTAATCTCTTGGTGTAGTAAACACTTTACCTACATCAAATATTCATCCTTATCATGTAATTATCCATGATCAAGCTACTCTTAGCTTATAACGGTGAATCGCGAGTATAATGTTGCTCTCGAAAACCTTTTGGAGGATTAGGACAACTAGTGTCTCCAACCTTTTGCAAATTCTCATCAAATATAAGAACATGACTTTTGCCATATTATACTCTATCATGTTGCAACCAAAACTTCGTTTCAGATATCACAATATCTTCCACACATCCTTTCTGAAACAACTCTTTCAGATCCTATATAACCTTGATATTAAGACAATCCTTTGAATATCAAGAATCATGGAGACAAACATGATACTCAAACACTAACACTTGGAATTTCCACTCTTGATTTAATACCAATTATTAAACTTCATGGAGTAACCGGAACTTACTGAAAGTTTGCAATAGGACTTTTAAACTTTAGATTAACACTTCAAAACAATACGATACCAGTTCGTAAAGTAACTAACCAGAATTCTATAGTTCTATCATCTCATTTATAACTAAGCGCAAGGTGGTAAACGGATGCCAATGACTACAACAAATATGCAAATTCACTTTGATTTAATTTATGATAAATAGTATTCAACTTTTAATCATATTGTTGTTGAACTCCCACTCAAAACAATATCCCTCACATTGTTTTAGTGATCACACAAACCAAATCCACCACATCAAAACCGATCATCACGAGAGTTGATGTAGCTTCAATGGCGAACAATCAACATGTTCATCATATCCACTATATGACTCATGCTTTATCTTTCGGTGATCCGTGTTCCGAGACCATGTCTATACATGCTAGGCTCGTCAAGATCAAACCTTATCTTCCGCATGAGCAAATCTGGCTTGCTCACGTTGTATACACTCGCAGAATCTAACACACCCGATCATCACGTGATTCTTCGAAACAACGAGCTTTAGCAACGGTGCTTACTAAGGATGAACACTTTAAAACTTGAAATTGTGTTCTTGAGGGATCATCTTATAATGCTACCGTCGTGAACTAAGCAATACAAGATGCATAAAAGGATTAACATCACATGCAATTCATAATATGTGATATGATATGGACTTTCTTCTTGTGCTTCCGATCTCCATCTTCAAGCACGAACATGATCTCCATCATCACCAGCATGGCGTCAAGGTCAATGGCGCCGCTTCATGGTTGTCATCCACCAGCATCAACTATTATAACTACTTTGAATAATAGACACGCGGGTGTTAACAGAATTTAAAAGACAACCATATGGCTCCTGCCGGTTGTCAACTTACAATAAGGAACATTGCATACATCATATATAATCACAATCATGGCCATATCACATCACAGCACACCCCTGCAAAACAAAGTTAGACGCCTCTAATTTTCTTTGCATGTTTTACATGGTTTGGGGCTTTCAATAAGTGTCATTCTAACTTACGAACAAGAACCACAACGTTGATACATTGTAAATTGAATCTTAACTATGTTGGGAGAAACAGGCACCCGCAAAGCCACTTATGCAATACAAGTTGCATGTCAAGCGTGGAGCAAGTCTCATGAACGATGTCATGTAAGGTTAGCCCGGGCCGCTTCATCCCACCATCCCGCAAGATGCAAAGTACACAAGAAGCAATCGACAACAAAACCATCAACGCCCACAATGACCATTGTGTTCTACTCGTGCAACAGATCTACATATAGACACGACTCTGATACCACTGTAGGGGTTCGTAGCATGGAAAACAAAATTTTCTACCGCATGCACACAAACAAGCCAAGATCTATCTACTAGATTGTAGCAACGAGTCGATAGAAGAACTCACCCTCAAAGATTCCAAAGCGGTTAACGAGAGCAGATTCTCGTGGGTGATGTAGTCGTACACTTGCCGATCTCAAGATCGCGTAGAAGATCCTTCCGGCGCTGCGTTCCGGCAGCGCTCCCGCAGTCGGTCACACGTTCGGTACTCGATGAATACCTTACTCTCCCTTGTTCCAGCAGGCAGCGGAGGTTGTAGCACTCTCCTCGCGATTCCGGCAGCACGGCGGCGTGGTACCGGAAGTAGAGGGGAGATCTCGCAGGGCTTCGCCTTAAGCCGGAGCGAGTATGGTGGACTATGAGAGAGGCCTTGGTGATCTAGGGTTTAGAGGGCACCAAGGGGAGGGTGTGGCCGGTGGATAGGGCTTGGGGAAGCCCCAAGTCACCGAGTTGGAGGGGAAACCCTAGGCGGCGTCTGCACTTGAATGTGGAGGCGCGCAGGAGCTAGGGTTTTTGGTGTAGGGAAGAGGGGCACCCGTGCCCCTTCTTTTATAGGTGGGAGGGCGCCGGTTGAGAAGAGGGAGTCCTCCCCCAACTCGGCCTCCTTGGCTGGCGGGTGGAGGAAGGAGGACTTCCTCCCCAAGTAGGTTTCCTACTCTCCCTCCACCAAGCAAACTTGCAGTTTGACTTTTCAAATTGGCGTTTGACTTTTTCAAACTAGGATTTGATTTAACCCTTTATTTTTCCCAGCCATGATACCTAGTACATGATGGAACCATTCCACATTGTCATGACACATTCATGTACCCTTCCCCTCCGGAGTGCCGGACCTTCCGGAACCTTCTAGAACATTCCTGATGAAAACACCGGAATCATTCCCCAACTCCGAAACAGGACTTTCCTTATATGAATCTTATTCTCCGGACCATTCTAGATCTCCTCGTGATATACCGGATCCCATAAGAGACTCCGAACAACATTCGGTATCTTACTCATTATTCCATAACTACTCAACAACATCGAATCCTTAAGTGTGTCTCCCTACGGTTCGTGAATTATGCGGACATGACCGAGACACTTCTCCGATCAATAACCAATAGAGGAATCTGGAAATTCATATGGCTCCCACATATTTCTATGATTACTTTGCGATCAAATGAAACACTTACATACGATACCAATTTCCCTTTGTCTCACGATAGTTTACTTATCCGAGGTTTTGATCGTCGGTATCTCTGCATACCTAGTTCAACCTTGTTACTGATAAGTACCCTTTTCTCGTTCCCGTGATATGTGATCCCTTGTGAGCCAGTCACATGCTTGCAAGCTAATTGGATGACATTCCACCGAGAGGGCCCAGAGTATATCTATCCGTCATATGGATGGACAAATCCCACTCTTGATCCATGTGCCTCAACACATACTTTCCGAACACTCAATGACACCTTTATAGCCACCCAGTTAATGTGTGGTGTTTGATGTCATCAAAGCATCCTTTCGGTGATGGTGATTAGCATGATCTCATGGTCGAAGGAATTAGGTTACTATGTATCAGAAAGCATATAGCAAATTAACTATATTAAATGACTTGATCTTTATGCTACGCTTATCTATAGGAGTATGTCCATCATATCATTCTCCTAATGATATGACCCTGTTGTTAATAACATCTCTATGTTCATGATCAGGAAACCATGATCATATATTAACCAACAAGCTAGTTTAACAAGAGGCTTTACTAGGGACTCTTTTATGTTTACAAATCACACACGTATTAATGTTTTCGGTTAATACAATTATAGCATGGTATGTAAACATTTATCATAAGCATGAAGATATGATAATAACCACTTTATTATTGCCTCTTGGGCATATATCCAACAAGAAAACCCTCTAGTATCTCACGAAGCCTGTCATTCTCCTCTTGAAGTATATCCACCTTCATCCTCAAAATACAGTACTTATCACAAAACTCGTCAGTGGTTCGAAGGGCTTCCACTGCCTCAGGGCAGGATCTGAAGTCTGGAATGGAGGCTATGATCCCCTGCATGTTACGATAAAAAGAACGTCCAGTGTTAATTTCTCCTACAAAAGTAGGTTTCCTTGCCCTTGACCCTGTGGCGGTTTGTTCCTCCAACTTTACTTCCTCCACGGGCTTCTTTCCTTTGTCGTTGAATGAGACCATGGTGCTCTAAACTTGAGAAGGTTTCCTGACAGAAAGAGACTGAAACGAAAACATGACGAGAAAATGATACACGAACCTCGGGGGATCTAGAGGGGTATATATTATAAAGTTTCAATGCATAAGGAAGGTACTGGTATGAAAACGAGGTGACGACGGAGCTCGGGGGGCTCACACCCCCTCTAGGCATGGCCAGTTGGGGCCCTCGCTTGGGGTGGGTGTGGCCACCCCGGCCTCCGTTTCCTCCTCTGTTTGTTTTGTGGCCTTCTGTATGTAAAAAACATCAAAAATATAAAAAGATTAGGCTTTCACGAACCTTCTATTTTCACCACTTTTACTTATTCAAAGATGAACTCTCTAGACTCCTTTTCTCCTTCTCCTGGAAATTCCTTTTCTCACAAGGAAAAACACAAACTTCAATGGTAACATTAGTGTAAGCAAAAACAGTAAACCTCAAGGATCACACTTTAACTGGATTCCATAAAAACAAAGGCTTCTATAAGAGGCAAATGCAAATGATAACAAAACTCTGTCAAAACAGACCAGCAGGTAAATATTATTTTTTTCGAAAACCTTCCGTTGCTCAAATCAAAAAGTGCAAACTAATGAAACTTGGAGAACAAGCACAGAAAATACATCTCCATCAGAAGTACTGAACTCCTTCATGAATTTTTACAATGCTGCACAAAAATCTGTCCCAGGACAACCACTTTTCATAACTCCACTACTCAAAAGTAGTTGAACTTGACACAAAAACCAAAACAAAAAGGATAAGGAACGGTTATTAGTGAGGTAATAACTTCCAAGACTCAACCAAACTCTTGGGTTATCTCCCAACAAGTACTTTTCTTTATTGCCTTTAAGTTAGGCTAGAAAGTTTCAAAGATGCTCACATAGGAGATATATATCTGGAGTGAAAGAGAGCATCAAGAAGCAAATAACCAACACATTTGAGTCTAACCCACTGCCTATGCATGGGGGTATCATGAGAAAACAAATTGTTGAAACAAAAATCCATTAGCATAGGAAGACAAAACAAATGCAACTTCAAAGCTTTCAACATAAAACGGGGAAACTTAACATTATTGAGGTGCATAAAACCATGTTTTACTCTCTCATAATAACTTTCAGTAGCACTTTGAATAAAGTTGACAATATAAATGTCACAAGAAACAAATTTATCATCAGAATAAGCATACTTACAGTCATCAAAAAGAGGTCCAAGGTCATAAACTGGATCAATGGAAGCAAGTTGTTCCATCCTGAAATCTTTATTAGGCAAGCTATTTTCACAAGGAGCTTTAGCAAATTTGGAAAAGTTGAACTCATAAGAATCTCCATCAAACTTCGTTAAAACTTTCACCTTTTTACAATCTATAATAGCTCCACAAGTCTTCAAGAAAGGTCTACCAAAAATGATAGGACAAGTTTTACTAGCTGCTGAATTAAGCACTAGAAAATCAGCAGGATACTTAATATTACCACAAAGAACCTCCACATCTCTTACAATACCAATAGGGCAAATGGTTTCCTTATTAGCAAGGTGAATAACCACATCAATGTCCTTAAGCTCACAAGGACCAATTTCATGCATAATTTCCCTGTAAAGCTCATAAGGAATAACACTAGAACTAGCACCAATATCACATAAACCATAATAACAATGATCACCAATTCTAACAGAAAGCACAAGAACACTAGCTTTTCTAGCTTTACTAGGATGAGAGATAATATTAGAAGCGTCTTCACAGAAGACAATGTGCTCATCCTCTATATTTCTAGTGACAAGATCTTTCACAATAGCTACCATAGGCTCAATATTTATTTGCTCATCGGGTTCCACAGTTTTCTTAGTACCTTTATTATTTGCACTAATCATCATAGAGTACTCCTTTACCTTAGCTAGGAAAGGTATTTTCTCAACATAAGGTTCAGGCACAATATGATTAGTAGTACAAACTTCAGTGCTTCTAACAGGAACATGACTAAGAACATCTTTATAAGGTGCATGGTACTTATTCCACTTCTTTTTGGGAATTTCTATGTAAGAGGCAAAGGCCTTAAAACAATTGGCAATACTTGGGAGTCAAGACCAAACTCATCACTAATATCACGGAAGTCATTAGTTTTCATAAAAGATTTTATGCATTCATAATCATAATTTATACCTGACTTTCTTCCTTTGTCATTCTCCCAAGCTTCAGTGTTCTCTTGAATACGGTCTAGGAGATCCCATTTAGCTTCTTACTTCATACGTGTGAACGGTCCAGCACAAGAAGCATCTAGTAAATATTTATCATGAAGAGAAAGCCTAGCATAAAAATTATTGATAATAATATTGTTAGGGAGTTCATGAATAGGACATTTAAGCATTAGTAACTTCAATCTCCCCTAAGCTTGGGCTGTAATCTCTCCATCATGAGGACAAAAGTTATATATCAGATTCCTATCCTTATGAATCTCAGTGGGAGGATAGAATTTAGAATAAAAGAGAGATGCCATTTCCTCCCATTCCATGGATTGTCCATTCTTCAGCAGCTTATACCATTCTTCAGCTCTCCCTTTCAAGGATATAAAGAATAACTTCTTATTCACCTGTTCAGTTGTGATACCTGCACACTTAAACAACCCGCATAATTGTAACATCCCTAAAATCATGTTTCAAACTCATGCATATCATCCATGCATCCATGATCATATAAATTTCATTTCAAACAAAACATTTCAAAACAGAAGCATTTATGCTTATTATTTCATGTAAGTTTTCTCTAGCCTTAATACTATCTTCCAAGGAGAAGAATACTTGTTCAGTAAGGTTTGAAATTCAAACTTAGGCACTTTCAAAAGTTTGAACAAATAAAATGAGTAATAAAACCAATATTATGCCTATTGAATATATATCATAAAGGCTTGGTTTTATTTTTATTTTCACTTGATCAAAGTGTTTGGATTGGATAGTAGTGTTTGACACACATTTGAATGCAAGGTTTACAGTATAAAAACCTAGAGAAGATTTGAATTCAAACTCATTTGATTTGAATTTGAAAATCATTCCAGAAAATCAAAACAGAAAAAGAAAAGAAGAAAAGAAATAGAAAAGGGCCAGCGCTACCTATCTGGCCCAACTGCTAATCCAACCCACTAAGCCCACCCGGGGTATCCCTCTCTCTCGCTCACCCGTAGACACACCCCCCAGGTCACTGACTGCACAACCCCACCCCCACGCTGTTTAACTCGCTGACGAGTGGACCCTGCGACCACGTCGCCTTCGTCGTCAATCACGCGCGCCTGCGACGCTCGCTCCGCCGTTACCTCGCCGCTGTTACTGCGCGCTTAATTACCATTGATACGCCGCGCGATCCTCGCCCCCACTCTGGCTATAAGATCCCCTCTGCACCGCGGCCATTTCCCCTCACCTAGCGCCACCTCTACGCCCCCAGGCTACCCGCAATTTTCTTTGCGCCGCCGCAGACAGAACAGCTCCGGCGACGAATCTCGGTAAGCCCCGACCGCCCCTCTGCCTCTGGCTCAAACGAGCGTGATCGCCACGTACTTGTGCATCTGCTAACACTCCTGGTTTGCCTGCTGGTGACCCAGGACGCCGTCTTCATTCACGCCCGCAACCACCAGAGCCGCCGCTCGACTCCGACGAGCAATAGCGGTAAGAATCAAGCGCCCCTTGCCTCCCCTTTAGTACTGTCTTGTTCGCCAGGCCCTTGCGCATCCCCTAAACCAATTTCTATTGGTGGTTCCTTGGGAAAGATTTGGACAAATAAAAACTTAGTGTTTTCAACTGATAGGTAAAACCTATTTTGAGCAAAGCAAGCCTAAGCTACACTTAGCCAAAATGCATATAGTATCTAGACTACTAATATTCCACTAAAGTATCACTTGCCAATACTATTCCAAGGTATTGACCCACTATGGCTGTAACTTGTGATGTTGCAGGTTATTCTGATGATGATTAGGGGTTATGAGTCTACACTCAACATGCTTGCCTGTGGCACATGAAGATGAAGACTTATTTATCTTATTATATAATTGAACTCTTGTATTAGGCCTGTGGCCATGGAGTTTGTAAAAGACTATGTTTGTCTCTGGAATGATATGTGATAATGACCTTTGTTTCTGTTTACTTCATCTTAAAACTATGGATGCTAGCATTGATCCAGGGACTAGCATTAAAATCATAGGGATCCTTACCTTTATTAAGGGAGGGATCTTACATTATTACCCTGCAGGGGTGTACAACTTTCCCCACATGTACTAACCGACTCTTAATGCCAGAATCATTAGCCCTCTTCCTTGGAAGGCCGACAGAGGGTGGTTAGACACGACCTTTACCTTGCTTTCGCCGAGACCATGAGTCCCGCAATAAGTATGGTTCCGCCGTAATGGGTCAAATCCTGAAGACGGTACTGAAAGATGTGAGGCAAGGTTGGTTTACCAGGGGCGCTATCAACCCCAAGCAACCACGGCCACGCTTCCCTACTTGTTATGAATGCACCTTCACCCGACAAATCTTTCAAAAGGTTTTCTATGCATATGTCCAATGGAACGCCGAACTATGTGACTCATGAAATCTACTAGGCAAGTTAGTTGCTCGTGAGGTTGTCCAGGCCCCGTGTGGTTGTACGCTCGTCTTGGTTCCAAAGGCAAGAACTTGGTTCCTAGTGGTGGCGAGCATGGGACTAGAAAAACCACATCCCACTGTGGCCTCCCATACAAACCTTAGCATGTTTAATCTCATATCAATGATCTCATATCATCACGATCTCCTGTCATACTAGAGGCTACCAACCAACATTTAAGAATTGACATCATGGACTCTAGAGATGCCCTCTTAGCCAACTTGGCAAGTGAGATGGAATTGTAGCGTACCTCGTTATTTGGACCACCACACTTATCATTTTTATTTTCCAAATTGTTGTCTAAAATAAGTTGAACCTTGGATGCTTGTAATGGATTTATGTATACCATGACTTGTGTGTTTTAATATGCCTGTGATGCCTTGTCATGTGATTTATCTTCAATTGTGTTGATTCTAACTTTTTCTATCTCATAAAATAGATGCCTAATGTTACTATCATCACAGCTGAAGAGGTCAAGGGAACTCGTTTTGGCACTCGTCTTATTGAGCTCACTAGTTTGCTCAATCTCCCACTTCCTACCCCTCACCAAGTTCGAGAGGAAGGACCTTTGGGGCTTCAAGGTTACTCAGCCAGGACGCCAGACTGAGCCAGCCATGGAGTCTATCACCTTGAAGCTCATGCATGATGACAAGGATAGAGGCCTAGAGGTAGTCATGCAGGATTTGCTTGGACGTTTGCTAGGGAGACACTCTCGGGAGATTAGAGGTACTCACTTCCATGCCTTCGGTAGACGTGATGAGGATGGTCAGGCCATTGACTTCGAGGATACTGCTAGAGAGACGGCAGAGCCGATTCGTCTATACCTCTAGGACTTAGAGGTTCTCCTTAGGCACCTAGATACTGATAGGACTAACATCATGCTTAGCAATGACGAACTCCAGGTGCAGCTTCATGATAAGGACAAGCTCTTCGCGGAGCAAGATGAGATAGTCAAGGAGATGTAGGCCAAGTTTGAGAGTCAGGATAGAAAGTTCAAGAGTCAAGAGAAGAGAGTCCAAGATAGGAACAAGAGGATTCGAGACATGACTTCAGAACTATAGGCCAAGGACTTCGAGCTCGAGCATCAGTAGGTGGTGATTAAGAGACTTCGTTCACAAAAGAGGGCTCTCAAAGCCAAGGTAGAGGCCTTGACCACCAATGTCGAGGAGTACAAGACCGCTATGGAGAATGCAGGTCTTACACTTGTTGATGAGGAGGTTGATGCAGAGGAGTAGTGACGACTACTTAACTTTTATTTACCATGCTTTTGATTATTGAGTCGCAATGACCACCCAACATGTGGATGGCTTGCTATTGGTGTGTTTACTTTTCAAAGCTTGTTGTCTATGTTGTTGAACTTTTAATACTGTGATGCATGTTTGGTGATTGTTTATGTGTTGTATTGTGCATGATAGCATCTATGGGTATCTCATTCTTATCCTTATTGAAAACCACAGATGCCTCCTCGACGTGCCAATCCCAACCCTAACAACAACAACAATATCACCCCTAAGATGCAGCAGATGATGACAGCTCAGACGCAGCTGATGCAGATGATGACCATGTTCATACAGAATCAGAACAACAACAACAACAATAATAACAACAACAATCAGAACAACCCACCGGGTTTTGACATGCTTACCAGATTCCTAAGACTGAGGCCAGCAAAGTTCTCAGGAACTACTGATCCTATGGCGGCCAATGATTGGCTACATTCTGTGAACAAGGACTTGGTAACTGTTGGCTGTAATGATGAAGAGAAGGTCAGATTTGAAGCACACTTGTTGGAAGGACCAGCAGCCACTTGGTGGGATTACTTCCAGATCACCACTCCCATTGAGGATGTGACATGGGCTATTTTTGAAGATGGTTTTCGTACTGATCACATCTCATCCGGAGTGATGAGTTTTAAGAAGGAGTTTCATAACTTGAAGCAGCTCCACCACAGTGTGGCTGAATATATTGAAGAGTTCAACAATCTGGCGCGTTATGCACCGGATGAAGTTGACACTAATGCTAAGAGGAAATAAAAGTTTCTTGAGGGATGGAACTATGAATTGAACCTATAATTAGCTGTGGCCTATGTCCCCACATATTAGTCCCTTTGTGACAAGGCTGCTATTTTGGAGAGCAAGATGAAACATGTTGAAAGCAGGAAGAGGAAGCACTCTGACAAGCACAACTCGGGATCATCTCACAAGCGTTCCCATTATGATGATAGTGGGAATTCTGGATCCCACAAGCATGGAAAGTACAACAAGCACCACAACCACAACCGTCATCATGACAACAAGCACCACCATAGTCATGACAATGACAAGTACAAGAATCACAAGAGTGGATATAAGAGCCACCACAATGGAAGTGGAAGTGGTAGTGGAAGCCAGCCTGTCAAGAATGATCTTAGTCAGGTTGAGTGTTTCAAGTGCAAGAAGATGGGGCATTATGCAAATGAATGCCCAGAAAAGAAAGTTGAAGGACCCAACAAGCCCAACCCTTTCCAGAAAGGGCAAGTGAACCACATCAATGTGGAGGAAATCTATGAAGAGTCAGATGTTGTGGCTGGTAAGTTCAAACTCAATTCTATCCCAGCACTTGTTCTTTTTGATACTGGTGCATCACATTCATTCATATCAAAAGCATTTGTTGATATAAATGGGTTTTCAACTGAAAACATTGGGTGTCCAATAAAAGTAAGTTCTCCAAGTGGAGATATGATAGTAAGTCTTGGATGCCGGGATCTAGTAATAGAGTTTGGAAAGCATAAGTTTCTAGTGAGTCTGATAATCCTAGATTCCCAAGGACTAGATGTAATTTTGGGAATGGATTGGATGACCAAGTATGAAAGAGTACTAGATTGTGCTAATCGAACTGTTGCATTCATAACCCCGAAAAAGAAAAGGATAAGATTCAAGTCTAATTTTGAATCGAAAGGGAGTAAGCTTAATTCTCTTAAGGGGGTTAGCATAGACAGTGTGCCAATTGTGAGTGAATATCCAGATGTGTTTCCGGAATAATTGCCGGGAATGCCACCAGATAGAGATGTGGAGTTTCTTATTGATTTGCTACCAGGATCTAGACCAATAGCAAAGAGACCGTACAAGAAGTCAGTAGACGAATTGAAAGAACTCAAGAAACAACTTGGAGAACAGTTGCAGAAAGGATTTATTCAACCAAGTTCTTCATCCTGGGGAGCACCAGTATTGTTTGTGGAAAAGAAGGATAGAATTCAAAGTTTATGCATAGATTACCGTTCACTCAATGAGGTGACCATCAAGAACAAATACCCTTTAGCTAGAATCAATGAATTGTTTGATCAGTTGGAAGGAGCCTGTGTATCCTCGAAGATTGATCTCCGATCAGGTTACTTTCAGCTCAAGATAAGAGAACAAGACATACCTAAGACAGCTTTCACCACTAGGTATGGATTGTATGAGTATACCGTGATGCCATTTGGATTGACCAATGCACCATCATACTTCATGAATATGATGAACAAAGTGGTCATGGAGTTCCTCGATAAGTTTGTTGTCGTTTTCATCGATGACATTTTGATCTACTCCAAGAGCAAAGAAGAGCATGAAGGACATTTGCGTTTGATACTTGAGAAGCTTAGAGAGCATAAGTTGTATGCCAAATTCAGCAAGTGTGAGTTTTGGTTGAATGAAGTTGGATTTCTTGGACACATTGTATCAGGAGATGGTGTAGCAGTTGATCCTGCTAAAGTTTCAGCTGTAACTGAATGGGAATCTCCTAAGTCAGTGAAAGAGGTTCGTAGTTTCCTTGGCTTGGCAGGATACTACAGAAGGTTCATTGAGAATTTCTCCAAGATAGCTAAGCCAATGACAGAGTTACTAAAGAAAGACAAGAAATTTGCTTGGTCTGAAGGATGTGAACTCAGTTTCCAAGAATTGAAGAAGAGACTAGTGACAGCACCAGTCTTATGTCTGCCAGATTTGGAGAAAGATTTCCAAGTGTATTGTGATGCATCTCATCATGGATTAGGTGCAGTACTTATGCAAGAAGGGAAAGTTGTGGCTTATGCCTCGAGACAACTCAAAACTCATGAGGTAAACTACCCAACTCATGATTTAGAGTTAGCCTCTGTTGTCCATGCACTCAAAACATGGAGACACTACCTTTTGGGAAAGCGATGTGAAGTGTTCACAGATCACAAAAGTTTGAAGTATATCTTCACCCAGAAAGAAATTAACATGAGACAAAGAAGATGGCTAGAACTCATCAAGGACTATGACTTGAGTTTGCAATACCACCCCGATAAAGCAAATGTTGTAGCGGATGCTCTAAGCCGTAAGGTTTTTGTGAATGGCCTTACTAAGGGAGAATTGCCAGATGATCTGTGTGATCAATTTAGAGATCTCAGATTGGAGATTATACCAGAAGGACATCTCATGTCATTAGAGGTTCAACCCACTTTGTTGGACAAAATCAAAGAAGCCCAAAAGACAGATAAGGAAATTGAAGAGATTAAGGAAAAGATTGGAAAAGGAAAAGCCAAGGGATTCCATGAAGACGAACAGGGTACTTTATGGTATGGAAAACGTATCTGTGTTCCACAAGATCCGGAGCTTCGGAAACTGATTTTATAGGAAGCACATAACTCACCATATTCTATTCATCCGGGTAACACTAAAATGTACATGGATATGAAGGAAATATTTTGGTGGAATAATCTCAAGAAGGATATCGCCGAACATATTGCTTCGTGTGATGTATGTAGTAGAGTGAAAGCGGAACACCAGAAACCAGCGAGATTGTTACAACCACTACCTATTCCTGATTGGAAGTGGGACAAGATTGGCATGGTTTTCATTACCGAATTGACAAGGACCCGATCAGGATATGATTCTATTTGGGTAGTAGTGGATCGCTTAACTAAAGTGGCTCATTTTATACCCGTGAAGACAACCTATACAAGTGCTAAGTTAGCTAAGATCTATATGAGTAGGATTGTATGTCTGCATGGAGTACCCAAGAGTATTGTGTCTGATAGGGGAACTCAATTCACTTCTCATTTTTGGAGGCAACTACATGAGTCATTGGGAACGAGGTTGGAATTCAGCACCGCTTTTCATCCTCAGACTGATGGACAAACAGAAAGGACCAACCAGATTCTTGAAGATATGTTGAGAGCATGCGCTCTAGATTATGGAGCTAGTTGGGATGAAAGTCTGCCTTACGCAGAATTCTCTTACAATAACAGCTATCAAGCCAGTATTGAGATGGCACCATTTGAATTTCTCTATGGGAGAAAGTGTACCACCCCATTGCTATGGAATGGTGTGGGAGAAAGAAGTTTGTTCGGACCAGAACTAATCAAAGAGGCTGAAGAGAAAGTCAAGCTAGTTAAGGACAGACTGAAGATAGCACAATCCCGACAGAAGAGCTACGCAGATCCCAAGCGTAGAGAAGTCATCTATGAAGTGGGTGATAGAGCTTATCTTAGAGTGTCACCACTTCGTGGAGTGAAGAGATTTGGTGTCAAAGGTAAACTGGCCCCAAGATATGTTGGACCATTCAAGATTCTGAGTCGTAAGGGAGAAGTAGCTTATGAGATTGAATTGCCAGAGTCATTGTCTGCTGTTCACAATGTGTTTCATGTGAGTCAGCTAAAGAAATGCCATCTAGAAATGGAAGAGACTTCTTTGAAGGATACTATACCTTTGGAGGAGGTTCAGTTAGAAAGTGATCTCACTTATGAGGAAAAACCCATTAAGATTCTCGAGACTGCAGAAAGAGTTACACAGACTAAGACTAGCAAGTTCTGTAAAGTTCAATGGAACCATCATTCCGAAGAAGAAGCAACATGTGAAAGAGAAGATGATCTTCGGAAAGACCACCCTCACCTATTTGCTAGCCAACCCGAATCTCGAGGGCGAGATTCACCTTAAGGGGGTTAGATTTGTAACATACCTAAAATCATGTTTTAAAAGATTGCATATCATTCATGCATGCATATCATTTAGGGATCAAATTTCAAACTCATTTCAAGAAAACAGAAGCACTAAGTGCTATTATTTTATGTGATCATGCATTGATCTAATGCCACTCTCAAGTGAGAGTATAATTGTTTTTTAAACTAAGTTTTGTTGCTCTCATGTTGTTTTGGTTGAATGTTAGATTTTGGATAAAAATTTACAAAACAAATATGGTTTTAAAACCATCTCCAAAACATATTCAAATCAAGTGCTATGTCACTGTTTATTTTGATTTTTCCAATAAGACCAAGAAAATTCAATGAGACAGCAAGGTTTTAAATGTCTAATTTTATGAAGTTTATACTTTACAAAAATCCAGAAAAGATTTGAATACAATTGCTTTTGAATTTATTTGAAAATGATTCCTGAAAATCAACTTAGAAAAAGAAAAAGAGATAGGAAATGGAAAAGGGCCGGCGCCAGACTTTCGGCCTAGCAGCAGACCTAGCCCACTAAGCCACCCGGGGTTTTTCCCACTCTCTCTCACGCGGCGCAGACTTACCCCGCGCTCGCTGACTGTTGGACCCGAATGCCACGGGAGCATCGTCCCCGAGCCACGCACCCCACGACCCCGTCGATGCCGCCGTTAACTCCATTACTGCCGCGATTGATGGTGGCTTAATTGCCGGTGTTTCCTCGCGATATTCTCGCCCCTGCTCCGGCTATAAGACCCCCTCCCCTCTCCGTTCATTTCCCCTCGCTCAGCACACTCACCTCGTGTCACATCCCAAGATTTTCCAAATCTTGTTATGTGAAAAATAAATGAATAAAATAAAGCTTTGTTGATTTTCAGGGTGAGAAGAAACTTTTTGAATTCAATTGGAAATTCTCAAACCTATTTTGATCAAATAAAGGAAAATAAAAGTATTTGGAATTACTATTTTTGGATCTTCTAATAAAAGATTTGGTTTTCAAAAGAAAAGGTAGATTTATAAATAAGGATTATTTTATACAGCCAAATTAAACCTTGGCCAAGCTTTTGAAAATAAAATGTTTTGTTTTGATTAAAAATGGTAAAGGTTTATTTAAATAAAATAATAAGGATTTAATATCCAATATTATTTAAATAAAAGGTTTTACCATTTTAATTAAAACGTCAAAACTTATTAAATTATTTTAAATAAGTTTTCCAAGTGTATATTATTTTCAAATAAAACCTACTGAATGGTTTTGGTACTATTTTGGATTTCAAATAGAGTTTTGGAAATAAATAAAACAAACCCTATTTGATTAAAAAAACTAAGGTCCATTTTATTTAATTAATGAATGGATCCTAAAAAGATTAAAATATTATTTTTGTTTTTGGACTTTGGTTTATGTTGCTAAACAGAACCAAAACTCAATACAAGTTTGGAAGTATTTTGAATTGTTTTGAATGTTTGTTTTGTTGTTTGAATTTCCAAAACAGAAAATAGAATTAGAAAAAGAAAAAGATTACTGAACAAAAAAAAAGGGAGAAACAAACAGCCCAACCATCTGGCCCAGCTCCAGCCCAACAGCCCAACCTAGCCCACCTCTCCCTATCAGGGAGCAAATCGCTTTTCACCGCGAAAGAAACCCGCAAAGACGCTGACTGGTGGACCCCATTCCCTTTCCTTCTCTCTCGCTGCCAGTGGACCCCACAGCCACGCGGTCATCTTCCCCACCCGTGACCTGTTCTTTCCCAGACCTCGCTGCCGTTCTCTGTCAATCAATCCCCGAGTAAATTCACTTAATTGCAGCGTTGATTCCGCACGGTAACCTCGCTCACTTTAGCGCCCACTCCCCATCTCCATTTCCCCTCTCTCGCCCGGCTCTCTCGGCCACCAGGCTGCTCAGAATCGTCCCCGAACCACCACAGTCTCCGGCGAGTTTCCGTTCAAATTCCGGCCACCACCGCCAGCCCCACTGCTTCCAGAGCACACTGGCTTGCTCGCCATCATCTCCTGCACCTGCCAGTGCCTTCCCCTCGCTCGCGAGTGCTCTGCAGCGTCGACTTCGTCTTCGACTGAACGACTCCGCTGTCCGCTCCAACTCCGACGATCCCCACAGGTAGTTTCCGACCGCGCCTCTCCTTCTCCTTCACGCACACATCGTCGCCATAGCTTTGCGTGTCTGACCCTGTCTCCCATTTGTCCTAGCGTGCACCGTAGCCCCGCCTCCAACGATGCCCGAGCGAACCCGACGCCAGGAGAAACTCCGGCGAGCCATTAGCCTCACCCTGTGCGCCCCTCGACGAGATACCGCCACATTGAGCTTCCCCACGCTACTGCGAACACGGTGAGCATACTCCCTTTCTTCCTCGCTTCCTGCATCGCCAGTTTCACCGTCGTCTGACCGTCGCCGCCGCGCGCAGCCGTCGAGCGCCGCCAGAGCTTGGTCAATGCGACGATAGCCGTTAGATGACGATCCAAGCGCCACGATAGATCCACTGATCGAAAGGGTACGAATAGCTCTGCACCGCACGATCTGTTTAAAATCCAACGCACCAGAGTGCTCGATCCAACCGAGACGGTATGGACGAATCAGAATAGGACGCGTGTCACTGGTTTGATTTAAAATAGATTTTAGAATTAGATTTGTTTGCAAATTTGAAAACCCTGTAACTTTAGTTCCACACGTCCAAATTTTGCAAACTTTATATCAATGGAATCAGCAAGACAAGCCCTAGCCAACCATGCCATTTGTTTAGCAAAAAAGCTTCTGTTAAAATGTTTGTTTTTGTAGAAACATTTGTATGCTTGTTTAGATTATAAAAATTGTTCAAAAATGATTTTGGGGATAAAATCTTTTGCAAATGGTGTATTTTGAACCTACTGACCATAGGAAACACTTTGTGGTTTCAAAAATGTATTTGGTGAAACAAAAGAATGATTCTTTGATTTAAAACCATTTCTAGTCAAATAAAAATATAGTTTATTTATTAAAAATGGTTTTGGAAGAAAACTTTTGGGAAATGTTTTGTTTTAAACTCTCTGACCCCAAACACCAAGTTTTATGGTTTGAAAACATATTTGGTGAACCCTATAGATTAATGCCTTAGTAAAAATATTTCTACACCACATAAAATGATACTTTGTTTTGAAAATGGTTTATAAAGTGAAACCTTTTGCAAATGAATTTGCCACTTCATAAAATGACCATTAGGTGTTTTCCAATGTTTATGACCCATTAGGAATCACTTTTTCAAATAAAACAATCCTTGACATGCTTGCATGCATTACTTTGACTTTATCATTTTATGTGATGTTTTGCTTGATTGGTAGATTGAGTTTGTGCCTTGCTTGATTGAATTGTAGTGACTTGAAGAGTGTGATTGTTGCAAGGACAAGGAGTGAAATTATACCCTCTACCAAAAAGGCAAGTGATGCTTCATACTTTTTGTCCCATTACTTTCACTATGCATTAGTGATTTTTTTTCTAAGTAAAACTTGCATGGAATTTTGCTAAGTATAAACCTTGCTATAGGAAAACCTAGTAGATGAAACCTTAGTAAAATTTTCCTAAGTTAAGATTCCTACTACTATCAAGCTTAGCTTAGCTAATAGAAAACAAGGGAGGAATATACATTCATATTATGGAAACATTTCTAAGTCTGAGGACTTGTGTTTTTGTTTTATAAAACAACTAAGTAAATGAATCACCTGGGTGGAATGGGACTTGATTGGTGGTTTTTGGTTGAGTGGTTCACAAGGCCCATGTTTATGGTTGACCTTGTGTATCTCACTTGTGGATGGCCACCCAGGAACAAAGAGATTTGAGATGTCAAATGTTGAGAAGCTTCAAGTGCAACCACTTGGCATTATGGGCTCTGCCTGGATCATATAGGTTGCAAGAACTTAGCCATATGGACAGTTGGTGGTAGAGTTTGATAGGTTGTAACGCGTCCATTTTGGTCTAAGGGAAGGCTTCTGAAAGATCTTGTCTTGGTGAAACCAAGTCTTGTGGGGAAAGTGCACCACCTCTACAGAGTGTAAAATCTAAGTACTTAGCCATGTCCCTGGTAAAGGACAATTTGAGCATCAAGACATGGAAGCAATCAAGAATCTCATCATCCAAATTTCTAAGTTAAAAACTTGTGGTTTGAACAAGGGTTAAGGGATCTTCAATCTTTGATTGAGAAAAATGATTTTGTCAAGCAAAAACTTAGTGTTTTCAAATGTTAAGGAAAAATCTATTTTGAGCAATGCAAGCCTCAACTCCACTTAGCCAAATGCATATAGATGATAGACTCCACCATACTACCATAGTATCACTTGCCAATACAATTCAAATGTATTGACCCTTGTGGCTGTAACTTGTTATGTTGCAGGTTTGATTGATTTAGTGAAGTGTGTTGATTAGGATTACAAAGTCTACAACCAAGATGTCTGCCTGTGGCACTTTGAAGATGAAGGACCCCATGCTTATAGATATTCTGCTGCAATGTAATGTAATAGCCAAATGAGCTATGTAAGATGTAATAAAATTATGTTATTCCTGGTTATAAAGTTGTATTATGACCTTCGTTTCTTGATATTACATCTTAACTGTGGATGCTAGCTATTGATCCAGGGACTAGCATTGTAAACACAGGGGACTCTACCTTATTAAAGGTTGGGACCCTTACACCTCGCCACCAGGCTGCGCGCAATCGAGCTCAGAACCCCGCAGCACCGACGACCTCCCGCGACCGATTCCGGTGAGCACCGTCCACCCCCTGTCTCTGTTTCATGCGAGCATGATCAACATGTCCTTGCGCATATCCTCATGCCTTCCTTTTTCTCTGTATTGTCCTAGAGCATCGCCACCGTCCACCTCTGGAAGCAGCCAAAGCTCAGCACAACTCCGGCGACGCCTCCTGGTAAATTCCGACCGCCCCCGTCCCTCTTATTGACACTCATGTTTTCGCCAGACTCGTGCGCACCTAACCCAGCGCTTGTTTCACTCTGGCGTGTTCTACAACTCCGGCAACGATGACGAACAGCCGTACCCGACGTCTGCCTCTACTCCGACGAGGAATCCCCACCGTGCCCGTGCGCCCCTTGACAAGACACTGCCGCGTTGAGCTCCAGCACGCCTCCGCGAGTCTGGTAAGCCTCTCCGATGACCCTAGCCCCCTTTGTAGCCACCGCGACGCCGTAGACCGAGCGTGCCGCCGCTCACCGTCGCCGCGCGCCGCCAGGCTTTGATCGCTTGATCGGCCACCGTTGGATCTAGATCCAACGTGTTGGATATATCACTTAATCGAAGGGGTACGGAGCAGATCTGGCCGAGCATTTTAAGTTAGATCTAACGGCCCTCGTTGATCGATCCACATGAAGTGGTATCGACGAATCAGGACACGCCGCGTGTCTCTAGGTTTGATTTAAAATCAGAATTTAGATATATTAGATGTTTAAACTTGAAAAATTCATAACTTTTGATTCCCACGTCCAAATTTGATAAATTTTATATCATTGGAATCAGGAGAGAAAATCCTTTCCATTTATGCAATGTGTTTAATGTTTTGCCTCTGTTAAAATGATTGTTTTTACAGAAACTTTTGTAGGCATAATTTGTGTATAGTAATTATTTGAAAAATGTTATGTTATTCAAATAAAGTTTATTTGGCATGTTTTGAACTTGTTTATGATTCAGTACTGTATACTTGTCTTGTTTGGTGTAGAAAATCATCACATGGCATTTGCATGCATTCATATATTTTTGTTTGTATATATTGGTATGTGATTTTGGTGTCATTATTTTATGTGTAGATTTTGGTGCAAATAGTGATTGTGATTGTGAGGATTGTTGGTACTCCCCAAACTACCAAGGCAAGTGGTGCTTCATGACTTTATTCCTATGTTTTTCAACTATGCACTAGAAATATTTTGCTAGACTTGCATGAATATTTTGATCTATATGCTATGCTTGGGAAATCCTAGTAGTTGTAGAATTGCTAGAAATTTCTAAGATAAGATGCTTATCAATGCCATGCTTAGCCTAGCTAGTAGCAACCAAGGGTGGTTATATATTCATGCTATGAGAAAATATTTCTAAGTCTTTGGACTTGAGTTTTTGCTTAATAAAACAACTAAGTAAATGGAACACCTGGGTGGAAGGGAAAGAATAGTTTGTGTTGAGTGGTTACACAAGGCCCATTTCTATGGTTTACCTTGTGTATCTCACTTGTGGAAATACACCCAGGAACAAAGGGATTTGAGATGCCAAATGTTAAGAAGCTTCTAGTACAGCCACATGGCATTATGGGCTCTGCTTGGATCATATAGGTTGCAATAACTTAGACATTTGGACAGTTGGTGGTAGTGGGATGATAGGTTGGAGCGCGTCCACTTGGTCTAAGGGAAGGCTTCTGAAAGGTCCTGTCTTGGTGAAAATCAAGTCTTGTGGGGAAAGTGCACAACCTCTGCAGATGGAAGAATCTAAGTACTTATCCATGTCCCTGGTATTGGAAAACTTGAGCATCAAGACATGGAAGCTATCAAGAATCTCCTCATCCCAATTTCTAAGTAAAAACTTGTGGTTGAACAAGGGTGAAGGTTCACCAATTTCTATTGGTGGTTCCTTGGGAAAGATTTTGACAAATAAAAACTTAGTGTTTTCAACTGATAGGTAAAACCTATTTTGAGCAAAGCAAGCCTAAGCTACACTTACCAAAATGCATATAGTATCTAGAATACCAATATTCCACTAAAGTATCACCTGCCAATACTATTCCAAGGTATTGACCCACTGTGGCTGTAACTTGTGATGTTGCAGGTTATTCTTATGATGATTAGGGGTTATGAGTATACACTCAACATGCTTGCCTGTGGCACATGAAGATGAAGACTTATTTATCTTATTATATAATTGAACTCTTGTATTAGGCTTGTGGCCATGGAGTTTGTAAAAGACTATGTTTTTCTCTGGAATGATATGTGATAATGACCTTTGTTTCTGTGTACTTCATCTTAAAACTATGGATGCTAGCATTGATCCAGGGACTAGCATTGAAATCACAGGGATCCTTACCTTTATTAAGGGAGGGATCTTACATTATTACCGTGCAGGGGTGTACAACTTTCCCCACACGTACTAACCGACTCTTAATGCCAGAATCATTAGCCCTCTTCCTTGGAAGGCCGACAGAGGGTGGTTAGACACGACCTTTACCTTGCTTTCGCCGAGACCATGAGTCCCCAATAAGTATGGTTCCGCCGTAATGGGTCAAATCCTGAAGACGGTACTGAAAGATGTGAGGCAAGGTTGGTTTACCAGGGCGCTATCAACCCCAAGCAACCACGGCCACGCTTCCCTACTTGTTATGAATGAACCTTCACCCGACAAATCTTTCAAAAGGTTTTCTATGCATATGTCCAATGGAAGGCCGAACTATGTGACTCATGGAATCTACTAGGCAAGTTAGTTGCTCGTGAGGTTGTCCAGGCCCCGTGTGGTTGTACGCTCGTCTTGGTTCCAAAGGCAAGAACTTGGTTCCTAGTGGTGGCGAGCATGGGACTAGAAAAACCACATCCCACTGTGGCCTCCCATACAAACCTTATCACTGATCTCATCTCATCAGGATCTCCTGTCATACTAGATTCTCTGAATGTGATGCATCATCTGGGTGAACCAGCACTAACAGTTATGCATGGCTAAGCAAACACATATTTAAGCTCTAGCAGTGCACACAAGCCAAACCTTGTTATGCTAGGAGTAGTGGATTAGGTAATATAAGCTCAAAGGGGAGTAATGCATTAGGTAGGATACTCTATCTATCGATGAAATACCACAGTAGAATCGTATGCATCATGGCAGGAATTGAAATACTTTCTAAATCATAGGGTTATATCATTTGTGGGGCTATGCTTGTCTTTGCCCGTTGATAACAGATAGACAGATCTTCGGAAGCCTTGTACTTGACTTGATTATAGTTGGTCAAGTATTGTTCGTCGATCTTCGATGGTCTTGATCTCGGTCTTCGATCTGGATGTCGATATCGTATTCTACCGGGAAGAACCATACACCAGAAAGAGAGGGAAACAATCAACACATGGCATCGATGGAATGCTCAAGCAAGTATGATGATATGACAAGTTGATTAGTATTGAAATGTAACCCTAATACATGCTCGACAATTTAATCAGGGTTCCGAGGGGCACAAACCCTAACTCGAGGAAACTCCGGATGTATATGAGAGGGGTTGGTTTGTTATTCTAATTAAACTTGTCATTAAAGTTGATTAACAACACATGATGATAGCTTAGATAGTTAGATCTCATTTTTCTGAACATTTTGATATATTATACATATTTTCTGACTTATAAATAATAAGATATTGAATTTACAAGTTTATAATAATTTATGAAATTATTAAAGCCTTTTTAAATGATTACTACATCATTATGATGTCAGTAGAGGGGTGGGGTTTGTTTTTCACCGAGGTAGAACCTAGCCTCTATGACTGACTGCTGGGCCCTATGCCACATCATCAACCACGCTGGCGGTCAGCGGTCAAAGGGTCCACGACCACGTCACCCTGACGTCGTGGTGACGTCACAACAACGGCCACCATCAGGTGGTCACCAGCGGCGGCGTTGTGAGGCGTGCGGGGCGATGGAGCTAGGCGCGTTCGACGCAGCCGAGCGAGGAAAGCGAAGTAGAGGCGGCGCCACCTCAAGATGGTCACCGGAGCACCAGGATATGGCGAGCTCTAGCGGTGGATGACGACTGCGCATGGCTCGGGCACAAAACAGAGCGAGAGAGAGAGAGGGAAAAAGGGGTCTGGGGGAACCGCATGCTCTCCCTGGTGATCATGGTAGTGACGGGGAGGCGCGGGGAGGTCCTGAACAGCGTCAATGGCGACGGCGGGCGGTGTCAGGCTCGGGGAATAAACGTTGATTCCGGCGAGCAGGAAGCATCCTGACGTACATGTTGATCTACCAGGTTTTACGATTAGGTTGTAGTTCTATATGATCTTGCGTCCGGTCACCAAGTCGTTCATAACCGTGAACACGACTTTTCGAAAAGATTATTACCCTGCAGGGGTGTAAAGCTTTACCCACACGTACTAACCAACTCTTAATGCCAGAATCATTAGCCCTCTTCCTTGGAAGGACGGCAAAGGGTGGTTAGACACGACCTTTACCTTGATTTCACCGAGACCATGAGTCACGCAATAAGTATGGTTCTGTCGTAATGGGTCAAATCCCGAAGCCGGTACTTAAATATGTGAGGCGAGGTGGGTTTACCAGGGGCGCTATCAACCCCAAGCAACCGCGGCCACGCTTCCCTACCGGTTATGAATGCACCTTCACCCGGCAAATCTTTCAAAAGGTTTTATATGCATATGTCGAATGGAACACCAAACTATGTGACTCATGGAATCTACTAGGCAAGTTAGTTGCTTGTGAGGTTGTCCAGGCCCCGTGTGGTTGTATGCTCGTCTTGGTTCCAAAGGCAAGAACTCGGTTCCTAGTGGTGGCGAGCATGGGACTAGAAAAACCACATCCCACTATGGCCTCCCATACAAACCTTAACATGTTTAATCTCATATCACTGATCTCATCTCATCACGATCTCCTGTCATACTATATTCTCTGCATGTGATACATCATCTGGTGAACCAGCACTGACAACTATGCATGGCTAAGCAGAACACATATATAAGCTCTAGCAGTGCACACAAGCCGAATCTAGTTATGCTAGGAGCAGTGAATCAGGTAATATAAGCTCAAAGGTGAGTAATACAATACATAGGATACTCTATCTATTGATAAAAGACCATAGTAGAATCGTATACATCATGTAAGGAATTGAAATACTTTTGAAATCATAGGGTTATATCATGGTGGGGCTATGCTTGCCTTTTCCCGTTGATAACAGATAGACAGATCTTCAGAAGCCTTGTACTTGACTTGATTATAGTTGGTCAAGTATTGTTCGTCGATCTTCGATGGTATTGATCTCGGTCTTCGATCTCGATCTTGAAGTTGATATCGTATTCTACCAGGAAGAACCAAACACCGGAAAGAGAGGGAAACAATCAACACATGGCATCAATGCAATGCTCAAGCAAGCGATAAGTTGATTAGTACTGAAATGTAACCCTAATACATGCTCGGCAATTTAATCGGGGTTCCGAGGGGAACAAACCCTAACTCGGGGAAACTCCGGATGTATATGAGAGGGGTTGGTTTGTTCTTCTAATTAAACTTGTCACGAAAGTTGATTAACAATGCATGATGATAGATTAGATAGTTAGATCTCATTTTTCTGAACATTTTGATATATTATACATATTTTTCTGACTTATAAATAATAAGATATTGAATTTACAAGTTTATAATAATTTCTGAAATTATTAAAGCCTTTTTAAATGATTACTGCATCATTATGACGTCAGCAGAGGGGTAGGGTTTGTTTTTCACCGAGGCAGAACCTAGCCTTTGTGACTGACTGCTGGGCCCTATGCCACATCATCAGCCACGCTGGCGGTCAGCGGTCAAAGGGTCCACGACCACGTCACCCTGACGTCGTGGTGACATCACAACGACGGCCACCATCGGGTGGTCACCGGCGGCGGCGTTGTGAGGCGCGCGGGGCGACGGGGCTAGGCGCGTTCGACGCAGCCGAGCGAGGCAAGCGAAGTAGAGGCGGCGCCACCTCAAGATGGTCACCGGAGCACCGGGATATGGCGAGCTCTGGCGGTGGCCGACGTCGGCGCATGGCTCGAGCACGAAACAAAGCGAGAGAGAGAGGGAAAAGGGGTCTGGGGGAACCGCGTGCTCACCTTGGTGCTCATGGTAGTGACGGGGAGGCGCGGCGAGGTCCTGAACGACGTCAATGGCGACGGCGGGCGGCGTCGGGCTCGGGGAAGAAACGTCGATTCCGGTGAGCAGGGATCTCCCGGGCTTGCGTGCTTCGACCAGAAGAACCAGGGCCGCGAGGCGGAGCTCAAGGCGGCCTCGAAACGGTAAGGGGTGGACGGAGATGGCAAGTCGACGGCGAGCTCGTCGGCTAGGGTTTCGGGGTTCGCTGCAGAGAGGAAGAGGGAGGTCTGTGGAGAGAGGGGAAATGGATGAGGACGGCCAGGGCGACGTCGCGAGGATCTTATCCTCCCCCAGGGAGCGATGGACGGCGGGAAGTAGGCGGTAGGGATCGACGGTGGCGCCGCCGACACGGTGTTGCTTCCTCGTTGTCGAGGAAGACGACGAACATATGCTAATGGGTATGGGCTGCGCGTGGGCTTGACTGGGCCGCGCTAGGGTCGTTGGCCGCTGTGCTGGGAGGCAGGAAGGGGAGAGGGAAGATGGGCTGCGGCCCAGGGAGTGCTCTGGCTACAGTTTTTTTACCAGAACCATTTTTCCTTTTCTAAAATCTGTTTTTCCTTGTATTTTAAATTTCAAATACTATTTTAAATATTTCAAAATAATACCAGAAGCTTTTATAAAATATATGAAACACATAGGGGCCCTCTATACTATTTGAGTTCCACACATGTTATTCTTTTCAAATATTTTCAAAACCATTTGAAGAAGAGATGAAGGTATTAGGGTTTTGTTCCATTTCTTCAATGCATGCAATTTAAAAGATGATGCTCATGAATGCGCAAACAAAACCCTAATTAGACATTAGCTAAAACTGGGGTGTTATAGAGGCCGGCCAGGTGGGCCACACCTTCCCTAGCCGCGGGTCCCGCGCCTAGGGGTGGGGGTTGGGGGGGGGGGGTGGGCCCCATGTGGCCCAGCTACGCCTCCCCTTCTAGATTCCTTCGTCTTCTGGGAAAATATAATTTTCCAATATTTTTCTGGTATTTTCTGATCTTCGTGAAATTGCATCGAAACACCTCTTTTTTCCATCAGAATCCTGACTCCGGCAGTTCATCCTCCAAGAATCATCCAACATGCAAAAACAAAGGAAAATACATGAGTAACACCTCATAATAAGATTCCTATCAATGAATATAGGGAAATTATGATATAGAATGGTGATGCAAATTGGACGTATCAACTTCCCCAAGCTTAGACCTTCGCTTGTACCCAAGCAAAAATTGAGCTCAGTAAACATGTCCATAGGTTTATGGAGTGAAGTGTCAATAAAAGAATACAGACAAGAAGCATCACACTTACCATTACACAACTCATAGAAGAAGGCAACTCACCATTACATAACTTAGCTTGCAACAAGTACAAGAGTCACAATAGAGATGCATAAAGATAAATCATAATTGGAACTGGAAAACTTTGTTCCTGGTCAGAGAACAGCTGGCAGACAGTTTCACAAAAAGCTTTTATAGAAGTTTTCACAACAAGAGCACTCTTTGCTCAAAAAGGTTTTTCAGAAAGATGGCTTTCAAAGTAATACTCAATAGATAAGAGTCTTGTGCAAACAAGGAAGATAAAGAACATGAGTGAACAAATCACCATATGAATGCTTGAAATACAACAACTCAAATACTTGCTGGAGGTAGAGAGGAAGTAGGCTTACTGACTCAACTCATAAATAGGAGAAAGGTCCCTTCATAGAGGGAAGCATGGATTTCAAGTCATAAAGAGCTTCCAAAAGATTATGGTACTTACTAGCTTTGAGCCCTCATTGCCCCTATCATAAGCATCTTGAAATGATTAAGGTTAAAGTGAACAAGGATGGAGTATATGATTGACGAAATATAAGTTGGCAATCGCAAGTCCCTTGACTACGAGGGCCCCTCCTCGTGCTACTCAACTTTAGTTACCGGTAAGTTCTTGTCATTGTAAGTACATGTGTATCATAAAGAACCGCCAACGGGGTACCCCTTGCACATGATACAAGAGCTATCCCATAATCAAAATGACACGGCAAGCAGACAGTGAGCATCTCAACGATCTTTTTATTTACTATTTGCATAGATTTTTATTAAGGATGCTTCACAGATTTCTCACTATGGTGATGCTCCAAGTTTCCACCATGATTAGGCATGACTTAGGCAAGCGGCCTAGGCGTTTCTCTAACACGCATACATCACTCCATGGACTTACAAGCTCCCTTTTTATTTCACACCAATGACATCCGCAAACAAAAGAGCATGATATCAACTGGATAAGTATCTATGTGTTGAAAGCGTTCCCCGTGACAACACGGTTCTGTAATCCCAATGTATAGATGCAAGCATATACAACTTCAATGACATAATGGTTCAAGTCTATTAGGGGCAAGAAAATAAGGTGTGCCATCAAGTTCGTGAGATCTTTACTAACTAGTTTTCACATAACAAAATAGTTTTTAATTCAAAAGATAGATGAAGCTTGAGAATTTGCTTGGAATAGCAATAATGCTAATAGGTAGATATGGTGGACACAAATGACACGGGTTTTGGTTCAAAGGGGTTGGAAACATGAGAAGTATGCCTTCTCAAAACAGTTTTTTTTGGCTAGCAAGGCTGGGTAGCAAGCAAAAGAGTTGAAGGAAACAAGCAAACCTACAAGTGATAAAGCCAAACATGCAATCTTCCTTGAAGACACAAAAGATCTTAAATAAAGAATACTAAGCTTATGAGCCAATCAAGAAATAAAACAAAATGATACAAAATACCTATAAGATTTTTCTATTTTCCTTTCAAACCTCAAAAGGTGTTGCTACTAACCAGAGCTCGGTTTGCCAAAACCAATTTAGATCTACTTGATGCTCCCAAAGTGATGCCAATACTGATCAACAAGATCAATCATATAATAGAAACTGCAAACTAAAATAAGAAGTGCAAAAAGTAAGATAAAACTTCTCATTAATATTCCATAAAGGGACTCACACCAAGGGATACATAGAAACTAAAGGAGAGATACTTCCACATGCAAAGAAACCTATAAGATAACTTCTCTACCAAAGATATGAATCCACTAAAAAGGTAAAATATAAAAAGATGATGATGTGATACCGTGGCACTCCCCCAAGCTTGGAACACGCCAGGGGGATGCCAAACCTGATGACAAATTACTCCTTTGGTGGTGGTGTTCCCTTGTTTAGGGTCAGAAATGTAGGGGTTCGTAGCATGGAAAACAAAATTTGTCTACCGCATGCACACAAACAAGACAAGATCTACTAGATTGTAGCAACGAGTCGATAGAAGAACTCACCCTCGAAGATTCCAAAGCGGTTAACGAGAGCAGATTCTCGTGGGTGATGTAGTCGTACACTTGCCGATCTCAAGATCGCGTAGACGATCCTTCCGGCTCTGCGTTCCGGCAGTGCTCCCGTAGTCGGTCACACGTTCGGTACTCGATGAAGAACGTCCTATCCCTTGTTCCAGCAGGCAGCGGAGGTTGTAGCACTCTCCTCGCGATTCCGGCAGCATGACGACGTGGTACCGGAAGTAGAGGGGAGATCTCGCAGGGCTTCGCCTTAAGCCGGGGCGAGTATGGCGGACTATGAGAGAGGCCTTGGTGATCTAGGGTTTAGAGGGCACCAAGGGGAGGGTGTGGCCGACGGCTAGGGCTTGGGGAAGCCCCAAGTCGCCGAGTTGGAGGGGAAACCCTAGGCGGCGGCTGCACTTGAATGTGGAGGCACGCAGGAGCTAGGGTTTTTGGTGTAGGGAAGAGGGGCACCCCTGCCCCTTATTTTATATGTGGGAGGGCGCTGGTTGGGAGGAGGGAGTCCTCCCACAACTCGGCCTCCTTGGCCGGCGGGTGGAGGGAGGAGGACTTCCTCCCCAAGTAGGTTTCCTACTCTCCCTCCACCAAGCAAACTTGCCGTTTGACTTTTCAAATTGGCGTTTGACTTTTTCAAACTAGGATTTGATTTAACCCTTTATTTTTCCCAGCCATGATACCTAGTACATGATGCAACCATTCCACATTGTCATGACACATTCATGTACCCTTCCCCTCCGGAGTGCCGGACCTTCCGGAACCTTCTAGAACATTCCCGATGAAAACACCGGAATCATTCCCCAACTCCGAAACAAGACTTTCCTTATATGAATGTTATTCTCCGGACCATTCCGGATCTCCTCGTGATATCCCAGATCCCATCCGAGAACAACATTCGGTCTCTTACTCATCATTCCATAACTACTCAACAACATCGAATCCTTAAGTGTGTCTCCCTACGGTTCGTGAATTATGCGGACATGACCGAGACACTTCTCCGATCAATAACTAATAGAGGAATCTGGAAATTCATATGGCTCCCACATATTTCTACGATTACTTTGCGATCGAATGAACCACTTACATACGATACCAATTTCCCTTTGTCTCATGATAGTTTACTTATCCGAGGTTTTGATCGTCGGTATCTCTGCATACCTAGTTCAACCTCGTTACTGATAAGTACCCTTTTCTCGTTCCTGTGATATGTGATCCCTTGTGAGCCAGTCACATGCTTGCAAGCTAATTGGATGAAATTACACCGAGAGGGCCCAGAGTATATCTATCCGTCATATGGATGGACAAATCCCACTCTTGATCCATGTGCCTCAACACATACTTTCCGAACACTTAATGCCACCTTTATAGCCACCCAGTTAAGGTGTGGTGTTTGATGTCATCAAAGCATCCTTCTGGTGATGGTGATTAGCATGATCTCATGGTCGAAGGAATTAGGTTACTATGTATCAGAAAGCATATAGCAAATGAACTATATTAAATGACTTGATCTTTATGCTACGCTTATCTATAGGAGTATGTCCATCATATCATTCTCCTAATGATATGACCCTGTTGTTAATAACATATCTATGTTCATGATCAGGAAACCATGATCATATATTAACCAACAAGCTAGTTTAACAAGAGGCTTTACTAGGGACTCTTTTATGTTTACAAATCACACAAGTATTAATGTTTCCGGTTAATACAATTATAGCATGGTATGTAAACATTTATCATAAGCATGAAGATATGATAATAACCACTTTATTATTGCCTCTTGGGCATATCTCCAACAGTCTCCCACTTGCACTAGAGTCAATTATCTAGTTTCAAACCTTTGTGTATTCAACACCTATGGATTTCCGGTGTTGTATGTACACGATTGCTAGTGGTCAGCTGATCTCCGGATCTGACACTTCCAGGTCCATGTGTAATTGCATGTCTTTGCGTCTCTACGCATCACTCATTCTATAATGAGATGTCTTTGTATAAATTTGGTCCTTTGGTGAGACCTTTAGTTCTTTGGGGTTAAAACATGTTGATAATATTGTCGTACAATATATCTTCATAGTATTATACCTGCTGTGAACTACACCTAGTTTGATAACAAACTACTTGACACAAATGCCCTCTTTTGCTGCTATAATAACAGTTATATACTTAGCCTTTTGTTGTAGTATCTGTCACAATGTCTTAACTTTGGAACTCATCCAAATCCATTATGGAAATTACTTTCCATTATATTGTGCCACCCTTAGTTTAGATTGAGATAAATTTAATTTGTACTTTGTGACAAAACTAGTATCAATGTAGTACTTTTATAATGAACTAACCATCTATTTGCCACTTCTACAAAATAATATACTCTTAGTTCTTCCAAAAGATCATAAGAATATCCTTACTATCGTCCAATGATCATCTTATGAATCGTTCTAGTATATGCTCATAACATTTAGATCATAGGACATATCTGGATTTATACATATTACAGTATGATGATATAAATACTCTTTGTGATTTCATGCATCAAGTATCAATCTATACTTGAATCTTTGTTTCACTTACCAAGTGTCAATACACTTGAATATATCATCAATATTGAACTCATTCAATCCTTTCTGTGCGACAAGAACCTTTCTTGTAGTTTCTATATTGAACTCATTCAATATATCATCTATGTACTTTTGGCACAACCATATTAGCGTCTATTGATGCCAAATATTTGGGTTTTGCCTAAGTATTTCATCGGGATGAAATTCTTAATATGTGTTAATAAAAGATACATCATTTCCAATTAACAATATGTCTTCCACATAATGTATTAGGAACATATCTTAGCGCTCCCACTTAATTTCTTGCAAATGCAAGCATCTTCATCGTCTCCGATGAATTTAAACTCCTTTAACAGTTTCATCATAGTGAAGATTCCAACTCCGCGATGCTCACTTCAACCATTGTAGTTTGCATACGTTTTTAGCATCCTTTGAATTAACAAAACCCTATGGACCGTGTTATGCACACGTCCTAGGTAACAATTCTATTAAAAGAACTTGTTTTGTTTATTCAACTACCACATAACAAAATTATATGTAGTGGTTGTTACATTAATCCGTCTAGACTAAATATTGCTATGAAAGATCAAATCTTGTCATATACAACCTTTGAACATTGTTGTGAACTCTTTCCCAACATGTCGACTATTTCATAGATGTGAAATATTCATGTCTATTTCTTTATAGATCCAAACACGACTGTAAGGTCTTACACCTTTCTCGAGGGTCCTTTAAGTTCAAAACTTGATTTCTCGTGTATGGAACTATCACGGATTTTATGGCTTCAAGCCATTTTATGGAGTCAGGGACCATCATCTCTTCTTTGTATGTAGTCCGTTCATTATCTCAAATAATGATTCAACCCTCAAATCTTGGTATTTGATTGTTTACTCGACCTATTTGTTTCAATAGGAACTTAGATCTCCGTGGCCACAACCTTTGAGGCACGTGAGCCATGAGCATTGTTGCTGCCTCCAGAACACTTTTCGGCGCTGCGCAACTTTGCACATATAGCTAAGGTTCTTTTAACCTTATCAAAGTTCTATTGTCCTCCCACTTATCTTTTCACGAAAAATTCCTTCTCAAAGAAACTTGACGTTCTAAGCGACAAACACTTTTGTCTCCGATGTTATGGAGGAACAGTTATTCGAAATAACATACAAAGACAGGTTCATCCGACTTTGGTTGCAAACATCTTTCTTATGCATAGCATACCAATGTTTAAGAAAGGACAACTTGGGTTTTATCCCAAACCATAACTTTATATGGTGTCATTTCAACAGATTATGATGAAGCTCTTTTTAGTGGAAAAACGGTAGTCTCTCAAGCTTTTAATCTTTAAAATATAATGGCAGTTTTATGAATTACACCTTTGATCTTACCATGTCAAACAAGGTTTAATTACATATTTCGAACGCTCCATACTCTTATGGTGTTTCGGGAAATGCAAATCCACAGAACGATTCCTTAGGTGTTTTATGCTAAACTTGTAACTCAAATATCTTCCTTTATGATCTTTATCATAAACTATTTATATTCTTGTTACAATGATTTTGCACTTCATCTTGAAAATCTTTGAACTTTTCAAATGTTTCATACTTCATCCTTATTAAGTAAATATTCATATATTCACTCAAATTTTCGGAGAAAGCATATGAAGTTGAAATCCATCGCTCTTGACTACACATAATGGACTTCATACAACAATATGTACAAGTTCCAATAAGCTAGTCATTCGTTCCCTTTTGGCCTATGAACGAAGTTTTAATTATCTCTAGGAAAGTTTCACAAGCGTCATTTGATCAAAAATCAAAAAGACTCCAAAATTCCATCCACATGGAGTTTCTTCATGTTTTCTTTCCAACATAATTTAAACGGTGATGTCACTTCGTAAGTGATCTTTTAATCAATTTGTCTTTCGACATTTTTAGCACTAGTTTTATGGATGTGATTTATCCAACGAGATTTGTAAATCATCCATCTTTTATGGATTATGACAATTATTTGAACAACCCTTTTGTTCTCATAATACCTGATAAAACAAATCTTGAAGGCAAGCTTTAATGTTTAACGAGCAACACAATAAGCCTTTATTTGTTCTCGATGAACATCATCACATATTCCTTTGCTAGTTACTTAGGCCATTGTAGTTCATGAATTGTGTTGTTTCGTATGACGATTCACACCAACAAATTCAGTATCAAATACTTAAGAACCACATTGTTTAATAAGCAAAGAATATATCCATAACATGTATATCATCTATATACTTAAGCTGAACAATTCTAGTCTTTCTTTTCTGCCATATATTTATGAGATTCTCTTTCCGTATTTCCTTTTCTGTTTGAAAGAATCTATCAACATCAATAGTGGAGCCATATACATGACACATAGTCCAAAGCATGTATAGTAAAATACCAATGTCTTTGGACTTGCACTTTGAAGTAGATCACCATCATCAAATGTTTGGTGTTCTTTCAAATTCCTTTCTTTAGTAATCTCTTGGTGTAGTAAACACTTTACCTACATCAAATATTCACCCTTATCATGTAATTATCCATGATCAAGCTACTCTTAGCTTATAACGGTGAATCGCGAGTATAATGTTGCTCTCGAAAACCTTTTGGAGGATTAGGACAACTAGTGTCTCCAACCTTTTGCAAATTCTCATCAAATATAAGAACATGACTTTTGCCATATTATACTCTATCATGTTGCAACCAAAACTTCGTTTCAGATATCACAATATCTTCCACACATCCTTTCTGAAACAACTCTTTCAGATCCTATATAACCTTGATATTAAGACAATCCTTTGAATATCAAGAATCATGGAGACAAACATGATACTCAAACACTAACACTTGGAATTTCCACTCTTGATTTAATACCAATTATTAAACTTCATGGAGTAACCGGAACTTACTGAAAGTTTGCAATAGGACTTTTAAACTTTAGATTAACACTTCAAAACAATACGATACCAGTTCGTAAAGTAACTAACCAGAATTCTATAGTTCTATCATCTCATTTATAACTAAGCGCAAGGTGGTAAACGGATGCCAATGACTACAACAAATATGCAAATTCACTTTGATTTAATTTATGATAAATAGTATTCAACTTTTAATCATATTGTTGTTGAACTCCCACTCAAAACAATATCCCTCACATTGTTTTAGTGATCACACGAACCAAATCCACCACATCAAAACCGATCATCACGAGAGTTGATGTAGCTTCAATGGCGAACAATCAACATGTTCATCATATCCACTATATGACTCATGCTTTATCTTTCGGTGATCCGTGTTCCGAGACCATGTCTATACATGCTAGGCTCGTCAAGATCAAACCTTATCTTCCGCATGAGCAAATCTGGCTTGCTCACGTTGTATACACTCGCAGAATCTAACACACCCGATCATCACGTGATTCTTCGAAACAACGAGCTTTAGCAACGGTGCTTACTAAGGATGAACACTTTAAAACTTGAAATTGTGTTCTTGAGGGATCATCTTATAATGCTACCGTCGTGAACTAAGCAATACAAGATGCATAAAAGGATTAACATCACATGCAATTCATAATATGTGATATGATATGGACTTTCTTCTTGTGCTTCCGATCTCCATCTTCAAGCACGAACATGATCTCCATCATCACCAGCATGGCGTCAAGGTCAATGGCGCCGCTTCATGGTTGTCATCCACCAGCATCAACTATTATAACTACTTTGAATAACAGACACGCGGGTGTTAACAGAATTTAAAAGACAACCATATGGCTCCTGCCGGTTGTCAACTTACAATAAGGAACATTGCATACATCATATATAATCACAATCATGGCCATATCACATCACAGCACACCCCTGCAAAACAAAGTTAGATGCCTCTAATTTTCTTTGCATGTTTTACGTGGTTTGGGGCTTTCAATAAGTGTCATTCTAACTTACGAACAAGAACCACAACGTTGATACATTGTAAATTGAATCTTAACTATGTTGGGAGAAACAGGCACCCGCAAAGCCACTTATGCAATACAAGTTGCATGTCAAGCGTGGAGCAAGTCTCATGAACGATGTCATGTAAGGTTAGCCCGGGCCGCTTCATCCCACCATCCCGCAAGATGCAAAGTACACAAGAAGCAATCAACAACAAAACCATCAACGCCCACAATGACCATTGTGTTCTACTCGTGCAACAGATCTACATATAGACACGGCTCTGATACCACTGTAGGGGTTCGTAGCATGGAAAACAAAATTTTCTACCGCATGCACACAAACAAGCCAAGATCTATCTACTAGATTGTAGCAACGAGTCGATAGAAGAACTCACCCTCAAAGATTCCAAAGCGGTTAACGAGAGCAGATTCTCGTGGGTGATGTAGTCGTACACTTGCCGATCTCAAGATCGCGTAGACGATCCTTCCGGCGCTGCGTTCCGGCAGCGCTCCCGCAGTCGGTCACACGTTCGGTACTCGATGAAGACCTTACTCTCCCTTGTTCCAGCAGGCAGCGGAGGTTGTAGCACTCTCCTCGCGATTCCAGCAGCACGGCGGCGTGGTACCGGAAGTAGAGGGGAGATCTCGCAGGGCTTCGCCTTAAGCCGGAGCGAGTATGGTGGACTATGAGAGAGGCCTTGGTGATCTAGGGTTTAGAGGGCACCAAGAGGAGGGTGTGGCCGGTGGATAGGGCTTGGGGAAGCCCCAAGTCACCGAGTTGGAGGGGAAACCCTAGGCGGCGGCTGCACTTGAATGTGGAGGCGCGCAGGAGCTAGGGTTTTTGGTGTAGGGAAGAGGGGCACCCCTGCCCCTTCTTTTATATGTGGGAGGGCGCTGGTTGGGAGGAGGGAGTCCTCCCACAACTCGGCCTCCTTGGCTGGCGGGTGGAGGAAGGAGGACTTCCTCCCCAAGTAGGTTTCCTACTCTCCCTCCACCAAGCAAACTTGCAGTTTGACTTTTCAAATTGGCGTTTGACTTTTTCAAACTAGGATTTGATTTAACCCTTTATTTTTCCCAGCCATGATACCTAGTACATGATGGAACCATTCCACATTGTCATGACACATTCATGTACCCTTCCCCTCCGGAGTGCCGGACCTTCCGGAACCTTCTAGAACATTCCTGATGAAAACACCGGAATCATTCCCCAACTCCGAAACAGGACTTTCCTTATATGAATCTTATTCTCCGGACCATTCTAGATCTCCTCGTGATATCCCGGATCCCATAAGAGACTCCGAACAACATTCGGTATCTTACTCATCATTCCATAACTACTCAACAACATCGAATCCTTAAGTGTGTCTCCCTACGGTTCGTGAATTATGCGGACATGACCGAGACACTTCTCCGATCAATAACCAATAGAGGAATCTGGAAATTCATATGGCTCCCACATATTTCTATGATTAATTTGCGATCAAATGAAACACTTACATACGATACCAATTTCCCTTTGTCTCACGATAGTTTACTTATCCGAGGTTTTGATCGTCGGTATCTCTGCATACCTAGTTCAACCTTGTTACTGATAAGTACCCTTTTCTCGTTCCCGTGATATGTGATCCCTTGTGAGCCAGTCACATGCTTGCAAGCTAATTGGATGACATTCCACCGAGAGGGCCCAGAGTATATCTATCTGTCATATGGATGGACAAATCCCACTCTTGATCCATGTGCCTCAACACATACTTTCCGAACACTCAATGACACCTTTATAGCCACCCAGTTAATGTGTGGTGTTTGATGTCATCAAAGCATCCTTTCGGTGATGGTGATTAGCATGATCTCATGGTCGAAGGAATTAGGTTACTATGTATCAGAAATTATATAGCAAATTAACTATATTAAATGACTTGATCTTTATGCTACGCTTATCTATAGGAGTATGTCCATCATATCATTCTCCTAATGATATGACCCTGTTGTTAATAACATCTCTATGTTCATGATCAGGAAACCATGATCATATATTAACCAACAAGCTAGTTTAACAAGAGGCTTTACTAGGGACTCTTTTATGTTTACAAATCACACAAGTATTAATGTTTTCGGTTAATACAATTATACATGGTATGTAAACATTTATCATAAGCATGAAGATATGATAATAACCACTTTATTATTGCCTCTTGGGCATATATCCAACAAGAAAACCCTCTAGTATCTCACGAAGCCTGTCATTCTCCTCTTGAAGTATATCCACCTTCATCCTCAAAATACAGTACTTATCACAAAACTCGTCAGTGGTTCGAAGGGCTTCCACTGCCTCAGGGCAGGATCTGAAGTCTGGAATGGAGGCTATGATCCCCTGCATGTTACGATGAAAAGAACATCCAGTGTTAATTTCTCCTACAAAAGTAGGTTTCCTTGCCCTTGACCCTGTGGCGGTTTGTTCCTCCAACTTTACTTCCTCCACGGGCTTCTTTCCTTTGTCGTTGAATGAGACCATGGTGCTCTAAACTTGAGAAGGTTTCCTGACAAAAAGAGAATGAAACGAAAACATGACGAGAAAATGATACACGAACCTCGGGGGATCTAGAGGGGTATATATTATAAAGTTTCAATGCATAAGGAAGGTACTGGTATGAAAATGAGGTGACGACGGAGCTTGGGGGGCTCACACCCCCTCTAGGCATGGCCAGTTGGGGCCCTCGCTTGGGGTGGGTGTGGCCACCCCGGCCTCCGTTTCCTCCTCTGTTTGTTTTGTGGCCTTCTGTATGTAAAAAACATCAAAAATATAAAAAGATTAGGCTTTCACGAACCTTCTATTTTCACCACTTTTACCTATTCAAAGACGAGCTCTGTAGACTCCTTTTCTCCTTCTCCTGGAAATTCCTTTTCTCACAAGGAAAAACACAAACTTCAATGGTAACATTAGTGTAAGCAAAAACAGTAAACCTCAAGGATCACACTTTAACTGGATTCCATAAAAACAAAGGCTTCTATAAGAGGCAAATGCAAATGATAACAAAACTCTGTCAAAACAGACCAGCAGGTAAATATTATTTTTTTCGAAAACCTTCCGTTGCTCAAATCAAAAAGTGCATACTAATGAAACTTGGAGAACAAGCACAGAAAATACATCTCCATCAGAAGTACTGAACTCCTTCATGAATTTTTACAATGCTGCACAAAAATCTGTCCCAGGACAACCACTTTTCATAACTCCACTACTCAAAAGTAGTTGAACTTGACACAAAAACCAAAACAAAAAGGATAAGGAACGGTTATTAGTGAGGTAATAACTTCCAAGACTCAACCAAACTCTTGGGTTATCTCCCAACAAGTACTTTTCTTTATTGCCTTTAAGTTAGGCTAGAAAGTTTCAAAGATGCTCACATAGGAGATATATATCTGGAGTGAAAGAGAGCATCAAGAAGCAAATAACCAACACATTTGAGTCTAACCCACTGCCTATGCATGGGGGTATCATGAGAAAACAAATTGTTTAAACAAAAAGCCATTAGCATAGGAAGACAAAACAAATGCAACTTCAAAGCTTTCAACATAAAACGGGGAAACTTAACATTATTGAGATGCATAAAACCATGTTTCACTCTCTCATAATAACTTTCAGTAGCACTTTGAATAAAGTTGACAATATAAATGTCACAAGAAACAAATTTATCATCAGAATAAGCATACTTACAGTCATCAAAAAGAGGTCCAAGGTCATAAACTGGATCAATGGAAGCAAGTTGTTCCATCCTGAAATCTTTATTAGGCAAGCTATTTTCACAAGGAGCTTTAGCAAATTTGGAAAAGTTGAACTCATAAGAATCTCCATCAAACTTCGTTAAAACTTTCACCTTTTTACAATCTATAATAGCTCCACAAGTCTTCAAGAAAGGTCTACCAAAAATGATAGGACAAGTTTTACTAGCTGCTGAATTAAGCACTAGAAAATCAGCAGGATACTTAATATTACCACAAAGAACCTCCACATCTCTTACAATACCAATAGGGCAAATGGTGTCCTTATTAGCAAGGTGAATAACCACATCAATGTCCTTAAGCTCACAAGGACTAATTTCATGCATAATTTCCCTGTAAAGCTCATAAGGAATAACACTAGAACTAGCACCAATATCACATTTAACAATGATCACCAATTCTAACAGAAAGCACAAGAACACTAGCTTTTCTAGCTTTACTAGGATGAGAGATAATATTAGAAGCGTCTTCACAGAAGACAATGTGCTCATCCTCTATATTTCTAGTGACAAGATCTTTCACAATAGCTACCATAGGCTCAATATTTATTTGCTCATCGGGTTCCACAGTTTTCTTAGTACCTTTATTATTTGCACTAATCATCATAGAGTACTCCTTTACCTTAGCTAGGAAAGGTATTTTCTCCACATAAGGTTCAGGCACAATATGATTAGTAGTACAAACTTCAGTGCTTCTAACAGGAACATGACTAAGAACATCTTTATAAGGTGCATGGTACTTATTCCACTTCTTTTTGGGAATTTCTATGTAAGAGGCAAAGGCCTTAAAACAATTGGCAATACTTGGGAGTCAAGACCAAACTCATCACTAATATCACGGAAGTCATTAGTTTGCATAAAAGATTTTATGCATTCATAATCATAATTTATACCTGACTTTCTTCCTTTGTCATTCTCCCAAGCTTCAGTGTTCTCTTGAATACGGTCTAGGAGATCCCATTTAGCTTCTTCCTTCATACGTGTGAACGGTCCAGCACAAGAAGCATCTAGTAAATATTTATCATGAAGAGAAAGCCTAGCATAAAAATTATTGATAATAATATTGTTAGGGAGTTCATGAATAGGACATTTAAGCATTAGTAACTTCAATCTCCCCTAAGCTTGGGCTGTAATCTCTCCATCATGAGGACAAAAGTTATATATCAGATTCCTATCCTTATGAATCTCAGTGGGAGGATAGAATTTAGAATAAAAGAGAGATGCCATTTCCTCCCATTCCATGGATTGTCCATTCTTCAGCAGCTTATACCATTCTTCAGCTCTCCCTTTCAAGGATATAAAGAGTAACTTCTTATTCACCTGTTCAGTTGTGATACCTGCACACTTAAACAACCCGCATAATTGTAACATCCCTAAAATCATGTTTCAAACTCATGCATATCATCCATGCATCCATGATCATATAAATTTCATTTCAAACAAAACATTTCAAAACAGAAGCATTTATGCTTATTATTTCATGTAAGTTTTCTCTAGCCTTAATACTATCTTCCAAGGAGAAGAATACTTGTTCAGTAAGGTTTGAAATTCAAACTTAGGCACTTTCAAAAGTTTGAACAAATAAAATGAGTAATAAAACCAATATTATGCCTATTGAATATATATCATAAAGGCTTGGTTTTATTTTTATTTTCACTTGATCAAAGTGTTTGGATTGGATAGTAGTGTTTGACACACATTTGAATGCAAGGTTTACAGTATAAAAACCTAGAGAAGATTTGAATTCAAACTCATTTGATTTGAATTTGAAAATCATTCCAGAAAATCAAAACAGAAAAAGAAAAGAAGAAAAGAAATAGAAAAGGGCCAGCGCTACCTATCTGGCCCAACTGCTAATCCAGCCCACTAAGCCCACCCGGGGTATCCCTCTCTCTCGCTCACCCGTAGACACACCCCCCAGGTCACTGACTGCACAACCCCACCCCCACGCTGTTTAACTCGCTGACGAGTGGACCCTGCGACCACGTCGCCTTCGTCGTCAATCACGCGCGCCTGCGACGCTCGCTCCACCGTTACCTCGCCGCTATTACTGCGCGCTTAATTACCATTGATACGCCGCGCGATCCTCGCCCCCACTCTGGCTATAAGATCCCCTCTGCACCGCGGCCATTTCCCCTCACCTAGCGCCACCTCTACGCCCCCAGGCTGCCCGCAATTGTCTTTGCGCCGCCGCAGACAGAACAGCTCCGGCGACGAATCTCGGTAAGCCCCGACCGCCCCTCTGCCTCTGGCTCAAACGAGCGTGATCGCCACGTCCTTGTGCATCTGCTAACACTCCTGGTTTGCCTGCTGGTGACCCAGGACGCCGTCTTCATTCACGCCCGCAACCACCAGAGCCGCCGCTCGACTCCGACGAGCAATAGCGGTAAGAATCGAGCGCCCCTTGCCTCCCCTTTAGTACTGTCTTGTTCGCCAGGCCCTTGCACATCCCCTAAACCCTCTGGCTTGTGCTAGGACGACGCAGAGCCTCGGCAACATCGGCGACAGCAAGCAACAGACGCCGCCCGCAACTCCGACGAGCTCCAGCGACTGCGTTCGTGCGCCCCTTGCCAAGCCGTCGCTAGGTTGAGCATCAGCATGTCGTCGCGTTTTTGGTAAGCGTCTCCGACGACCCCCTAGCCACCTGTAGCATCGCGCCGCCGTAGGCAGAGCTCGCCGCCGTCAGTAGCCACCACCAGCGCCGCCCAACTTTGGTCGTTTGATCCAGAGCCGTTGGATCTGGATCCAGCGTGCGAGATTAGATCACTTAACGAACCGTTACGAGTAGATCTGGGCCGTGCAGATTATGTTGATCTAACGGCTCAGAAGCGTGATCCTACGCGAAGCGGTACGGGCCAATCAGAATAAGACGCGTGGCATCTGTTAGAAAAACAGGATTTAAATCTATTAGATGTTTAAATTTGTTTTGGCTATAACTTTTTATCCCCACGTTAGAATTTGACAAATTTTATACCGTTGGAATCAGGAGAGCAAGCTCTTTCTAAATATGCAATGTGTTTAATGTTTTGCTTCTGTTAAAATGACTTTATTTGCAGAAACTTGTGTAGGGCTAATTTGAGTATATGAATTGTTTAAGAATTGTTTTTAGGGTTTGTCTAAATGTTGTTTGGCAAGTTTTTAACTTGTTTATGAATCAGTACTGTACACTTGCTTTGTTGAGTTTTAAAAATCATCACATATCATATTGCATGCATCCATATATTTTTGTTTGTATATGTTTTGTATGTGATTGTGGCTATGATTCTTTGTGTAGATTTTGGTGCTAGTGATTGTGATTGTGAGGAGTGTAGCTACTCTCCAAACTACCAAGGCAAGTGGTACTTCATGAATATTTTATCCCTATGTTTTCTATTAAGCATTAGATATATTTTGCTAAGTCTTGCATGCTATATTTTGCTTATATGCCATGTTGGGAAAACCTAGTAGTTGTAGAATTTCTAGGAAATTTCTAAGTTAAGATGCTTATCTATGCCATGCTTAGCCTAGCTAGTAGCAACCAAGGGTTGGTGAAATATACATGCTATGATGAAAATATTTCTAAGTCTTTGGACTTGTGTTTTGCTTAATAAAACAACTAAGTAAATGAAACACCTGGGTGGAATGAAAGGAATGGTTTGTGTTGAGTGGTTACACAAGGCCAGGGGACTGGTGAACCTTGTGTATCTCACTTGTTGAAAGCCACCCAGGAACAAAGAGATTTTAGAGGCCAAGTGTTGAGAAGCTTCTAGTGCAGCCACTTGGCAATATGGGCTCAGCCTGGATCACATAGGTTGCTAGAACTTAGCCATTTGGATAGTTGGTGGTAGTGGGAATGATAGGTTGGAGCGCGTCCATTTGGTCTAAGGGAAGGCTTCTGAAAGGTCCTGTCTTGGTGAAAATCAAGTCTGGTGGGGAAAGTGCACAACCTCTGCAGATGGAAGAATCTAAGTACTTAGCCATGTCCCTGGAAAAGTACAACTTGAGCATCAAGACATGGAAGCTATCGAGAATCTCCTCATCCCAATTTCTAAGTAAAAACTTGTGGGTGAACAAGGGTGAAGGACCTCAATGTCTATTGGTGGTTCCTTGGGAAAAGTTTTGACAAAGAAAAACTTAGTGATTTCAACTAATAGGAAAAACCTATTTTGAGCAAAGCAATCCAAGCTACACTCAACCAAATTGCATGTAGTAATCTAGTCCACCTAAATTATACTAAGGTATCACTTGCCAATACTATTCCAATGTATTGACCCACTGTGGCTGTAACTTGTGATGTTGCAGGTTACTCTGATGAGGATTAGGAGTCATGAGTCTACACTCAACATGTTTGCCTGTGGCACATGAAGATGAAGACTTTTATTTATTTACTTATTCAAACTCTTGTACTAGGCCTGTGGCCTTGGAGTTGTAAAGACTATGTTTGTCTCTGGACCTGTAATAATGACCTTTGTTTCTGTGTACTTCATCTTAAACTATGGATGCTAGCAATGATCCAGGGACTAGCATTGCAATCACAGGGATCCTTTTTCCTTTATAAAGGAGGGATCTTACAGATGGTATCAGAGCACTGTGTTGCCTGTAGGACTATGACCCTGAAGGGAATATGCCCTGAGAGGCAATAATAAAGTGTTTATTATGTGTATTCCAAGTATATGATAGATGTTTATTTTGCATGCTATAATTGTATTAATACGGAAACGTTAATACATGTGTGTTTAATAAACAAACAGAAAGTTCCTAGTTATGCCTCTCTCATAAACTAGCTCGTTGATTAACAAGATGATCAAGGTTTCCTGATCATGGACATTGGATGTTGTTAATAACGGGATCACAACATTAGTGTAATGATGTGATGAACACTCATCCGAAGTATAGCATTTCGATCAAAGTCATTGAGTTTATATTGCTATAACAACTTACGAAGTGATCCTAATCCTTAGACCATGAGATCATGTCAATCACTAACACCGGAAGAGTTTCTTGATAACATCAAACGTCACACCGTAACAGGGTGATTATAAAGATGGATTCAGAACTAATAAAGTGTTATGTTGAGGCTCATGGATCAAGAGTGGAATTTGTTCATCCCGATGACGGATAGATATACTCTGGGCCCTCTCGGTGATATCACATTGATTAGCTTGCAAGCAAGTGATTTGATCACTAGAATGTTATATCACAGGAACGAGAAAAGAGTGCATGTCGGTAACAAGATCAAACTAGGTATGGAGATACCAATGATCGAATCTCGGACATGTAATATATCGTGAAACAAAGGGATTAAGATACTAGCGTAAAAGGTTCCGACGATCACAAGAAAGTCATCGTTGAATGTGTGGGAGTCAGTATGGGTCTCCAGATCCCGCTTCTGATTATTGATCTGAGAGGGGTCTCGATCATGTCCGCATTATTCACGAACTGTAGGGTGACACACTTAAGAGACACCGACATCCAATTGGAGCAAATGTTTCATGCCGAAAGAATGAACAAGCGCAGGAATTTATTTCACTAGATACCGAAACAGGTTTTCGGGTGAAATTGCATAAAGTGGTTATGCATGTGAAATAGAATTCTAGCAAGGGGTTATTTGTGAATGTTTGTCATTAAAGTAATTGACAAAATTCTGAATAAAATAAAAGAGTTTTATTTAATGAGAGTTTGCATTAAATTTGGTGGAAATTTAATGGGATTTTTGAGTGGACTTTTGAGTGGAGGGAATTTAGAGGAGTTTTGTGAGTGGAGTGTCCACCCACATGAAGAGGGGAGGGCAAGGGGGCAGCCCCCATGCGCCGGCCACCCCCTTGGGGTTCCCCCCCTCCTCCTATAAAAGGAGCCCCTCCTCCTCACTTGTCTCACACACCTCCTCGTGAAGGATCTCTCTCCCCCTCTAGAATTTATCCCCCATGGTCTCGGACTAGCGAGATACATGTTCCCGGTGGCTATTCGGCAAGAAAGAGTTGTGCTTCCGCTGCATCGCTGGAGCGAGGAGGCGGAGGTTGCTCGGTGCCTCGAACGTGTGTGCGAGCACGGATGCGCTGCTGATTTGCGGCGCTAGGACTTCCTCTCGATCTTGAGATCGGCAAGAGATCGTCTACATCAACCACGAGTTGAACTCGTTAAGCTTTGTCGGTCTTCAAGGGTATGTTCTCTACGGATATACATCCGCCCGTTGTTTGTATCTAGTATATATAGATCTTGGTATATAGTTCACATCGTAGGAAATTTTTTGTTTTCTATGCTGCGAACCCTACAGTGGTATCAGAGCCGGATCTATGCGTAGATACTTTACACGGGTAGTACACATATGAGTATGTGGGCGATGATGATCATGTTGTTGCTCCTTTGTTGTGATTTTGGATATTGGTGGCATAGTGGGATGAAGCGGCCCGGACAAACTTTACATGTCCTCGCACATGAGACCTGTTCCACGCTTGACATGCAACTAGTTTGCATAAGTGGCTAGCGGGTGTCTGTCTCTCCTACTATAGTCAATATCTATTTTGCAAGCGAGTTGTCAACAATTTGATTATCCTCGTTGTGGTTCATGTTCGTAGGTAAGAACGGTTCTATCTCGAAAGCCCTAAGCCACGTAAAACTTGCAATGGATAAATTAGAGGCGTCTAGTTTAGATTGTTGCTGGGCTAGTGTTATGATATGGTAGTGTTGTAAGTAGAAGTATGAGATGATACTCTTACAACACACATAGCGTGTAAAATCCATAGACCTTGGATTTACACATATAGGTATGATAGTGATCATACCACGATGCACATGATAGAGATCATCTGCAGGAACCATATAATTTCACTAATAAACATATGATGTTTGATTACATCTTATATTGCTTGTTTAGCGCTTTGTTAAGCATAATAAGATGATCCCTCATTTAAATATCAAGATAAGAATGTGTTCTTCCTTTAGTATGCACCGATTATGTTTTCGTCGCTCCAAGACATCACGTGATGATCGGGTGTTCTTGGATCCACGACCATATTTCGGGTGTAAAACAGTTACACACGCAAATACTAAGGTTCTAACTTGGCGAGCCTAGCATGTACAGACATGGCCTCGGAACACAGACCGAAAGGTTAAGCATGAGTCATATAGTTGATATGATGCCCATTTGATGCTCGCCTTTGAAGCTATACCGACTCACGTGATGATCGGACTTGGTGTAGTGGATTTGGTTCATGTAATCACCAAAAGGACACGAGGGATGTCGCTTTTGAGTGGGAGTTCATTCGTAATATAGATTAGTTGAACTCGATCTATCATACACTTAGTCTAAACTTTACAAATTCTGTTGTAGATGGCACCACCTGCTTTTAATTTCAATGCGTTCATGGAGAAAGAGAAACTAGCAACGAACGGTAGCAACTTTACTGAATGGGCCATGAATTTGAGGATTCTCCTCTCTGCTGCACAAAAGCAATATGTGCTAGAAGCGCCGTTAGGCCCCCGACCTTTTGATGATGCCCCTGACAAGGAGAAGAATGTCTATCAGACTCGTCAGGAGGACCACAACTTAGTTCATTGCGGCATATTGTATGGGCTAGAGCCGGAACTTCGAAAGCGTTTCGAAAACGGCAATGCATTTGATAGAATGGGTGAGTTGAAAATGATTTTCGACACACATGCTGCTGTAGAGAGCTACAATGCTTCAGAAAAGTTCTTTAGCTGCATGATGGAAGAGCACAGCTCCGTTAGTGAGCATGTACTCAAGATGTCGGGTTACGCCGATAAGCTTGTGTCCTTGGGAATATCGATTCCCATTGACTTAGGCATCCATCGTGTTCTGCAGTCTCTGCCACCTAGCTATAAGAGCTTCGTGATGAACTATAATATGCAAGGCATGAAGAAGTCTCTCCCCGAGCTTCTGTCAATGCTTAAAACTGCAGAAGTGGAGATCAAAAAGGAACATCAAGTGTTGATGATCAATAGGAACACTGGTTTCAAGAAAGACAAGAAGGGAAAACGGAAGGGAAGTAAGGGCGGCAAGCCTGTTGCCGCGCCTGAAAAGAAACCCCGAGTTGGACCTAAGTCTGATACCGAGTGCTACTATTGTAAGGGGACTGGCCACTGGAAGCGCAACTGCCCCAAGTATTTGGCAGACAAGAAGGCCGGCAAGGCAAACAAAGGTATATATGATATACATGTTATTGATGTGTACTTGACTAGTGCTCGCAGTAGCACCTGGGTATTTGATACCGGTTCAGTTGCTAATATTTGTAACTCGAATCAGGGGCTGCGGAACAAGCGACCGCTAGCAAGGGGTGAGGTCAAGATGCGTGTCGGCAATGGATCAAACGTTGATGTAATCGCCGTCGGAACGCTGCCTCTCCACTTACCGTCGGGATTAGTCATAAACTTGAATAAATGTTATCTGGTGCCTGCACTGAGCATGAACATTGTATCTGGATCATGTTTGATGCAAAGTGGTTATTCATTTAAATCTGAGAACAATGGTTGTTCCATTTATATGAATGAAATCTTTTATGGTCATGCACCAATGATGAATGGTTTATTTCTGTTAGATCTCAATGATAATGTTACACATATTCATAATGTTGATGCTAAAAGGATTAAACTTAATGATGATATATCCGCATATATGTGGCACTGCCGTCTAGGTCATATTGGCATTAAACGCATGAAGAAGCTCCATTCGGATGGACTTTTGGAATCACTTGATTATGAATCATTTGACACATGTGAGCCATGCCTTATGGGCAAGATGACTAGAACGCCGTTTTCCGGTTCAATGGAACGGGCGACAGATTTATTGGAAATCATACATTCTGATGTATGTGGTCCAATGAGTGTGTCGGCGCGAGGTGGATATCGTTATTTTGTTACTTTCACGGATGATTTGAGTAGATACGGTTATATCTACTTGATGAAACACAAGTCTGAAACCTTTGAAAAGTTCAAGGAATTTCAGAATGAAGTGGAAAATCATCGTAATAGAAAGATCAAATTTCTACGGTCCGACCGTGGAGGTGAGTATCTAAGTTACGAGTTTAGCACTCACATGAAAGAGTGTGGAATTGTTTCACAACTCACACCTGCCGGAACACCACAGCGAAATGGTGTGTCGGAACGTCGTAATCGTACTTTATTAGATATGGTTCGATCTATGATGTCTCTGACAGACTTGCCGTTGTCATTTTGGGGTTATGCACTAGAAACTGCTGCATTCACTTTAAATCGGGCACCATCTAAATCCGTTGAAAAGACACCATATGAATTGTGGTTTGGAAACAAACCTAAGCTGTCATTTCTTAAAGTTTGGGGTTGCGATGTTTATGTGAAGAAACTTCAACCGGATAAACTCGAACCCAAAGCGGAAAAATGCGTCTTCATAGGATACCCTAAAGAAACTATTGGGTATTCCTTCTATCACAGATCCGAGGGCAAGGTTTTTGTTGCCAAGAATGGATCCTTTCTAGAGAAAGAGTTTCTCGCGAAAGGTGTGAATAGTCGGAAGGTAGAACTCGAAGAGGTTGTGGAACCTTCTCTTCAAAGTATGGCGAGTAGCGCAGCGCCGGAAGTTGTTCCGGAGTTGGCTCCACCTGTTGAAGAGGGAACTAATGATAATGATCATGAAACTCCGAAAGAGAGTACTACCAAACCTCGCAGGTCAAACAGGACGCGTGCAGCTCCCGAGCTGTACGGAAATCCTGTCATAAATTTCATGGTTGATGAAAATAATGACCCTGCGACGTATGAAGAAGCGATGATGAGCCCGGATTCCAACAAATGGTTAGAAGCCATGAAATCCGAGATGGAATCCATGTATGAAAATCAAGTTTGGAACTTGGTGGAATTACCTCACGACCGAAAGGCCGTGGAGAACAAATGGATTTTCAAAAGGAAAACTGATGCTGATGGTAATGTGACCATCTATAAAGCTCGACTTGTCGCAAAGGGGTTTCGACAAATTCAAGGAGTTGACTACGATGAGACTTTCTCTCCCGTAGCGATGCTAAAGTCAGTTAGGATTATGTTAGCAATTGCTGCATATTTCGATTATGAGATATGGCAGATGGATGTCAAAACCGCGTTTCTCAATGGGAATATTGAAGAAGAGTTGTATATGATACAACCAAAGGGTTTTGTCGATCCTAAGGATGCTAACAAGGTGTGCAAGCTTCAGCGATCCATCTATGGATTGAAGCAAGCATCACGAAGTTGGAATCTCCGCTTTGATGAGGTGATCAAAGAGTTTGGATTTGTCCAAACTTATGGAGAAGCTTGTATTTACAAGAAAGTGAGTGGGAGCAATGTGGCATTTCTGATATTATATGTGGATGACATATTATTGATCGGAAATGATATAGAACTTTTAAACAGTGTTAAAAGTTATCTAAACAGCAAATTTTCAATGAAGGACCTAGGTGAAGCGTCATACATATTAGGCATAAAGATCTATAGAGATAGATCTAGGCGCCTAATAGGGCTATCGCAAAGTACATACCTTGATAAGATTTTAAAGAAGTTTAAAATGGACGGAAGTAAGAAGGGGTTCTTACCTATGTTGCAAGGCAAGACATTGAGTAAGACTCAAAGTCCGGCTTCGGCGGAAGAAAGAGAGATAATGGACAAAGTCCCCTATGCTTCAGCCATAGGCTCTATAATGTACGCCATGCTATGTACAAGACCGGATGTGGCACATGCTATTAGTTTGACTAGTAGGTACCAATCGGATCCAGGTTCGGAACACTGGATAGCGGTCAAGAATATCCTTAAGTACTTACGAAGAACTAAGGATATGTTTCTTGTATACGGAGGTGAAGAAGAGCTCGTCGCTAAGTGTTATGTCGATGCTAGCTTTGACACCGATCCGGATGACTCTAAGTCTCAATCCGGATACGTATTTCTAATGAATGGCGGAGCGGTTAGTTGGAGGAGTTCCAAACAACCTGTGGTAGCGGGATCAACAACGGAGGCCGAATATGTTGCTGCTTCAGAAGCAGCTCAGGAAGCAGTTTGGATGAAGGAGTTCATATCCGAACTAGGAGTTGTGGCAAACGCGTTGGACCCAATGGTGATCTATTGTGACTACAATGGTGCCATTGCCAATGCCAAAGAGCCAAGGTCTCACAAGCATTCCAAGCATATTAAGCGCCGGTTTCACTCCATCCGCGAGCATGTCAAGGATGGAGATATAAAGATTTGTAAAGTACATACGGATCTCAATGTAGCAGATCCGTTGACTAAAACTCTCCCTAGAGCAAAACATGATCAACACCAGAACTCAATGGGTGTTAGATTTATCACTATGTAACTAGATTATTGTCTCTAGTGCAAGTGGGAGACTGAAGGGAATATGCCCTGAGAGGCAATAATAAAGTGTTTATTATGTGTATTCCAAGTATATGATAGATGTTTATTTTGCATGCTATAATTGTATTAATACGGAAACGTTAATACATGTGTGTTTAATAAACAAACAGAAAGTTCCTAGTTATGCCTCTCTCATAAACTAGCTCGTTGATTAACAAGATGATCAAGGTTTCCTGATCATGGACATTGGATGTTGTTAATAACGGGATCACAACATTAGTGTAATGATGTGATGAACACTCATCCGAAGTATAGCATTACGATCAAAGTCATTGAGTTTATATTGCTATAACAACTTACGAAGTGATCCTAATCCTTAGACCATGAGATCATGTCAATCACTAACACCGGAAGAGTTTCGTGATAACATCAAACGTCACACCGTAACAGGGTGATTATAAAGATGGATTCAGAACTAATAAAGTGTTATGTTGAGGCTCATGGATCAAGAGTGGAATTTGTTCATCCCGATGACGGATAGATATACTCTGGGCCCTCTCGGTGATATCACATTGATTAGCTTGCAAGCAAGTGATTTGATCACTAGAATGTTATATCACAGGAACGAGAAAAGAGTGCATGTCGGTAACGAGATCAAACTAGGTATGGAGATACCAATGATCGAATCTCGGACATGTAATATATCGTGAAACAAAGGGATTAAGATACTAGCGTAAAAGGTTCCGACGATCACAAGAAAGTCATCGTTGAATGTGTGGGAGTCAGTATGGGTCTCCAGATCCCGCTTCTGATTATTGATCTGAGAGGGGTCTCGATCATGTCCACATTATTCACGAACCGTAGGGTGACACACTTAAGAGACACCGACATCCAATTGGAGCAAATGTTTCATGCCGAAAGAATGAACAAGCGCAGGAATTTATTTCACTAGATACCGAAACAGGTTTTCGGGTGAAATTGCATAAAGTGGTTATGCATGTGAAATAGAATTCTAGCAAGGGGTTATTTGTGAATGTTTGTCATTAAAGTAATTGACAAAATTCTGAATAAAATAAAAGAGTTTTATTTAATGAGAGTTTGCATTAAATTTGGTGGAAATTTAATGGGATTTTTGAGTGGACTTTTGAGTGGAGGGAATTTAGAGGAGTTTTGTGAGTGGAGTGTCCACCCACATGAAGAGGGGAGGGCAAGGGGGCAGCCCCCATGCGCCGGCCACCCCCTTGGGGTTCCCCCTCCTCCTATAAAAGGAGCCCCTCCTCCTCACTTGTCTCACACACCTCCTCGTGAAGGATCTCTCTCCCCCTCTAGAATTTATCCCCCATGGTCTCGGACTAGCGAGATACATGTTCCCGGTGGCTATTCGGCAAGAAAGAGTTGTGCTTCCGCTGCATCGCTGGAGCGAGGAGGCGGAGGTTGCTCGGTGCCTCGAACGTGTGTGCGAGCACGGATGCGCTGCTGATTTGCGGCGCTAGGACTTCCTCTCGATCTTGAGATCGGCAAGAGATCGTCTACATCAACCACGAGTTGAACTCGTTAAGCTTTGTCGGTCTTCAAGGGTATGTTCTCTACGGATATACATCCGCCCGTTGTTTGTATCTAGTATATATAGATCTTGGTATATAGTTCACATCGTAGGAAATTTTTTGTTTTCTATGCTGCGAACCCTACAGACCCTAGGATTGGAAACCACTAAGGAAAATTTTTCAACAATTTCTACACTTGTCTATTCTTCTCGTAAAATTTTCTAATCTTCTTTCTCATCTCTAATTGTAGATGAACTCCATCAACGAAGCCGTGAGGAAAGGACCACTCATGACAATGACCTTGGAGTGTGAGACAGAATTTCCCAAGGCTCTCAAGGACCTCATGGTTGCAATGGAAATACATGGTGTAGCTGTGTACAAAGGTTTTCCTGTGATGGATGAAGGAGTTGAGTACTGGTGGGTGCAACTTCACTTGTATAAAAACAAGGAAGACAACCACAGGGACTCAGGATTCTGCATGTTCACCAATTCAGTGATGCACCCTACATTCTTTGACTCAGCAAGGGATGCAGCTTGGAAGACCATCAAAGAACTTGGTGAAAGAGTCAAGTGCAGAATGTTCAACATCCAAAATAGCCTAGAAGAAGAGAATAAACATACCCAAGAGTTGGAGGCTACCAACCAAACTTTAAGAGGAGACATTATAGACTTAGTGATGGAATCATGTGAACAAGATAGGTTGCTTGCTTCTAGAAACATTATGTTAGCCAACAGACCTAGTGAGATAGGATTGTAAACGTACTTCGTTAGTTGGACCACCACTTATCACCTTATTTTCCAAATGTTGCTTTAAATAAGTTGAACCTTGGTTGTTGTAATGGATCCATGTATGCCATGACTTGTGTGTTTTGATTTCCAAGGATATTTATGTGATGTTTTGTCTTTTGTTTTATCTTGAATTGTGTTGTTCTAACTTTTCTATCTTATAATTTGATGCCTACTATTACCATCAGCACTGTTGAGGAGTTCCAGGGAACTCGCTTTGGTCCTCGTATTGTTGAGCTTACTACTTTGCTCAATCTCCCTCTTCCTACCATCATGGTGCTTCCCCTCACCAAGTTTGAGAGGAAAGACCTCTAGGGTTTCAAGGTCAACCAGCCCGGACGCCAGACTGAGCCTACCACGGAGGCCATCGTCTTCAAGCTCATGCACGACGACAAGGAGAGAGGCCTTGAGGTAGTCATGCAGGATCTGGTAGGACGTCTGCTGGGGAGACACTCTCGACAGGTTAGAGGTACTCACTTCCACGTCTTTGGTAGACGTGATGAGGATGGAGAGTCCATCGACTTCGAGGACACTACGAGGGATACAGCCGAGCCGATTCGTCTATACCTCCAGGACTTAGAGGCTCTCATTAGGCACGTGGACTCTGATAGGACCAACGTCATGATCAGCAATGGCGAACTCCAGGTGCAGTTGCGCGAGAAGGACAAGCTCTTCGCGGATCAAGACGAGATAGTCAAGGAGATGGAGGCGAAGTTCGAGAGCCAGGACAGAAAGTTCAAGAGTCAGGAGAAGCGAGTCCAGGATAGGAACAAGAAGATCCGGGACATGACTGAAGAACTGCAGGCCAAGGACTTCGAGCTCGAGCATCAGCAGACGGTGATTGAGAGGCTTCGTTCTCAGAAGAGGGCTCTCAAAGCCAAGATAGAGACCTTGACCACCAGCGTCGAGGAATACAAGACCGCGATGGAGAACGCAGGTCTTACCTTTGTCGAGGAGGAGGTTGATGCCGAGGAGTAGATTTGACTACTCATTTATCATTTATTATCATACTTGTCGTTGAGAACTTGTTATTTGACCATCCAACATGTGGATGGCTTGTTATTTGTGTGTGTTTTTACCTTGCGAACTTGTTATCTAGGTGTTGAATCTTTATCATTATGTTGCATGCTTTGTGATTGTTTATGTGATGTACTATGCATGAAAGCATCTATGGGTATCTCATTCTTATCTCTATTGAACAAACCACAGATGCCTCCCCGTCGTGCAAACCCCAACCCCAACAACAACAACATCACTCCAGAAATGCAGCAAATGATGACCGCTCAAACTCAGCTGATGCAAATGATGACGACGCTCATCCAGAACCAAAACAAAAACAACAACAATAACAATAACAACAACAACAACAACCCACCGGGTTTTCACATGCTTACCAGGTTCTTGAGATTGAGGCCAGCAAAGTTCTCAGGAACGACTGATCCCATGGTGGCCAATGATTGGCTACGCTCTGTGAACAAGGACTTGGTAACTGTGGGCTGTACTGATGCAGAAAAGGTCAGATTTGCAGCACATTTGCTGGAAGGACCAGCCGCCACTTGGTGGGATAACTTCCAGATCACCACTCCCATAGAAGATGTGACCTGGGCTATCTTTGAGGATGGATTTCGTACTGCTCATATCTCATCTGGAGTGATGAGTCTGAAAAAGAAAGAGTTTCATAACCTGAAGCAGCGCCACCACAGCGTGGCTGAATATATTGAGGAGTTCAACAATCTGGCGCTTTACGCACCGGATGAAGTTGACACTGATGCTAAGAGGAAAGAAAAGTTCCTCGAAGGGTTGAATGATGAGCTGAACCTGCAGTTGGCTATGGCATATGTTCCCACATACCAGTCTCTTTGTGATAAGGCTGCTATTTTGGAGAACAAAATGAAGCAAGTTGAGAGCAGAAAGAGAAAGCACTCGGACAAGCACAGCTCGAGATCGTCTCACAAACGTTCCCATTATGATGACAGTGGAAGCTCAGGATCCCACAAGCATGGGAAATTCAACAAGCACCACAACCACAACCTTCATGACAACAAGCATCACCGTAGTCATGACAATGACAAGTACAAGAACCACAAGGGTGGATATAAGATCCACCACAGTGGAAATGGAAGTGGCAGTGGACGCCAGCCTGTCAAGAAGGACATCAGTCAGGTTGAATGCTTCAAGTGCAAGAAGATGGGGCATTATGCAAATGAATTCCCAGAAAAGAAAGTTGAAGGACCCAACAAGACCAACCCTTTTCAGAAGGGACAAGTGAACCACATCAATGTGGAGGAAATTTATGAGGAGCCTGATGCTGTTGCTAGTAAGTTCAGACTCAATTCTATTCCAGCATTTGTTCTTTTTGATACTGGAGCATCACATTCATTCATATCAAAAGCATTTGTTGATAGAAATGGGTTTCCAACTGAAAATATTGGGTGTCCAATAAAAGTTAGTTCTCCAGGTGGAGATATGATAGTAAGTCTTGGATGCCGGGATCTAGTAATAGAGTTTGGAAAGCATAAATTTCCAGTGAGTCTGATAATCCTAGATTCCCAAGGACTGGACATAATATTGGGAATGGATTGGATGGCTAAATATGAAGGAGTACTAGATTGTGCTAATCGTACTGTCGCACTCACAACCCCGGAAAGAAAACGGATTAAATTCAAGTCTAACTTTGAATCAAAAGGGAGTAAGCTAAATTCTCTTAAGGGGGTTAGCATAGACAGTGTGCCAGTTGTGAGTGAATATCCGGATGTATTTCCGGAAGAATTGCCGGGAATGCCACCAGATAGAGATGTGGAGTTTCTTATAGATTTGCCACCAGGATCTGGACCAATAGCAAAGAGACCATACAAGATGTCAGTAGATGAACTGAAAGAACTCAAGAAACAACTCGGAGAGCAGTTGCAGAAAGGATTTATTCAACCAAGTTCTTCATCTTGGGGAGCCCCAGTTTTGTTTGTGGAGAAGAAAGATAGAAGTCAAAGGTTATGCATAGATTACTGTTCACTCAACGAGGTAACTATCAAGAACAAATACCCTTTGCCTAGAATCAATGACTTGTTTGATCAGCTTGAGGGAGCTTGTGTGTTCTCAAAGATTGATCTCCGGTCACGTTATTTCCAACTCAAGATAAGGGAGCAAGACATACCTAAGACTACTTTCACCACAAGGTATGGATTGTATGAGTATACCGTGATGCCATTTGGTTTAACCAATGCTCCAACATACTTCATGAATATGATGAACAAGGTGTTCATGGAATTCCTTGATAAATTTGTTGTCGTTTTCATCGATGACATTTTAATCTACTCCAAGAGCAAAGAAGAACATGAAGGACATTTGCGTTTGATACTTGAGAAACTTAGAGAGCATAAACTATATGCCAAATTCAGCAAGTGTGAATTCTGGTTGAATGAAGTTGGATTTCTTGGACATGTTATGACAAAAGATGGTGTAGCAGTTGCTCCTGCTAAAGTTTCATCTGTAACTGAATGGGAATCTCCCAAGTCAGTGAAAGAAGTTCGTAGTTTCCTTGGCTTAGCAGGTTACTACAGAAGGTTCATTGAGAATTTCTCCAAGGTTGCTAAACCTATGACGGAATTGCTAAAGAAAGACAAGAAATTTGCTTGGTCTGAAGGTTGTGAACTCAACTTTCAGGAATTGAAGAAGAGACTTGTGACAGCACCAGTCTTGTGTTTGCCAGACTTGGAAAAAGATTTCCAAGTATATTTTGATGCATCTCATCATGGTTTGGGAGCAGTACTTATGCAAGAAGGAAAAGTTGTGGCATATGCCTCGAGACAACTCAAAACTCATGAAGTGAACTATCCTACTCATGATTTGGAGTTAGCTTCTGTTGTCCATGCACTCAAAACATGGAGACACTATCTTTTGGGAAAGCGATGTGAAGTGTTCACAGATCACAAGAGTTTGAAGTATATCTTCACCCAGAAGGAAATTAATATGAGACAAAGAAGATGGCTAGAACTCATCAAGGACTATGACTTAAGTTTGCAATACCATCCCGGTAAAGCAAATGTTGTAGCGGATGCTCTAAGTCGTAAGGTTTTTGTGAATGGCCTTACCAAAGGAGAATTGCCAGATGATTTGTGTGCCCAATTTAGAGATCTCATATTGGAGATTGTGCCCGAAGGACATCTCATGTCTTTGGATGTTCAACCCACTCTGTTGGACAAGATCAAAGAAGCCCAGAAGATTGATAAGGAAATTGAAGAAATTAAGGAAAAGATTGGTAAAGGAAAAGCCAAAGGATTCCATGAAGACGAACATGGTACTTTATGGCATGGGAAACGTATCTGTGTTCCACAAGATCCGGAGCTTCGGAAACTGACTTTGCAAGAAGCACACAACTCTCCGTATTCCATTCATCCGGGTAACACCAAAATGTACATGGACATGAAGGAAAGATTTTGGTGGGATAATCTCAAGAAGGACATCGCCGAACATATTGCTTTGTGTGATGTGTGTAGTAGAGTGAAAGCGGAACATCTGAAACCAGCAGGTTTGCTTCAACCACTACCTATTCCTGATTGGAAGTGGGACAAGATTGGTATGGATTTCATTACCGGATTACCAAGGACCAGGTCAGGATACGATTCTATTTGGGTAGTAGTGGATCGCCTAACTAAAGTGGCTCATTTCATACCCGTAAAGACAACCTATACAAGTGCTAAGTTGGCCAAGATCTACATGAGTAGAATTGTATGTCTACATGGAGTGCCCAAGAGTATTGTGTCTGATAGGGGAACTCAATTCACTTCCCATTTTTGGAGACAGCTACACGAGTCGTTGGGAACAAGGTTGGAATTCAGCACTGCTTTTCATCCTCAAACTAATGGACAAACAGAAAGAACTAATCAGATTCTTGAAGACATGTTGAGGGCATGTGCCCTAGACTATGGAGCCAGTTGGGATGAAAGTCTGCCTTACGCAGAATTTTCTTATAACAACAACTATTAAGCCAGCATTGAGATGACACCATTTGAGTTTCTCTACGGGAGGAAGTGTACCACCCCATTGTTATGGAATGGTGTGGGAGAAAGAAGTTTGTTCGGACCGGAACTTATCAAAGAAGCCGAAGAGAAGGTCAAGTTGGTTAAAGACAGATTGAAGATAGCACAGTCCCGACAGAAAAGCTACGCGGACCCTAAGCGTAGAGAAGTCACCTACGAAGTTGGTGATAGAGCTTACCTTAGAGTATCACCACTTCGTGGAGTGAAAAGGTTTGGAGTCAAAGGAAAGTTGGCCCCAAGATATGTTGGACCATTCAAGATTCTAAGTCGCAAAGGAGAAGTAGCTTATGGAATTGAATTACCGGAGTCTTTGTCAGCTGTTCATAATGTGTTCCATGTGAGTCAGCTTAAGAAATGTCACCCAGAAATGGAAGAAACTTCTTTGAAGGATACTATACCTTTGGAGGAGGTCCAATTGGAAATTGACCTCACTTATGAAGAGAAACCTATCAAGATTCTTGAGACTGCAGAAAGAGTCACAAGGACTAAGACTATCAAGTTTTGCAAAGTTCAGTGGAACCATCATTCCGAAGAGGAAGCAACATGGGAAAGAGAAGATGATCTTCGGAAAGACCACCCTCACCTATTTGCTAGCCAATCCGAATCTTGAGGGCGAGATTCACCTTAAGGGGGTAAGATTTGTAACATCCCTAAAATCATGTTTCAAACTCATGCATATCATCCATGCATCCATGATCATATAAATTTCATTTCAAACAAAACATTTCCAAACAGAAGCATTTATGCTTATTATTTCATGTAAGTTTGCTCTAGCCTTAATACTATCTTCCAAGGAGAAGAATACTTGTTCAGTAAGGTTTGAAATTCAAACTTAGGCACTTTCAAAAGTTTGAACAAATAAAATGAGTAATAAAACCAATATTATGCCTATTGAATATATATCATAAAGGCTTGGTTTTATTTTTATTTTCACTTGATCAAAGTGTTTGGATTGGAAAGTAGTGTTTGACACACATTTGAATGCAAGGTTTACAGTATAAAAACCTAGAGAAGATTTGAATTCAAACTCATTTGATTTGAATTTGAAAATCATTCCAGAAAATCAAAACAGAAAAAGAAAAGAAGAAAAGAAATAGAAAAGAGCCAGCGCTACCTATCTGGCCCAACTGCTAATCCAGCCTACTAAGCCCACCCGGGGTCTCCCTCTCTCTCGCTCACCCGCAGACACACCCCCAAGGTCACTGACTGCACGACCCCACCCCCACGCTGTTTAACTCGCTGACGAGTGGACCCTGCGACCACGTCGCCTTCGTCGTCAATCACGCGCGCCTGCGACGCTCGCTCCGCCGTTACCTCGCCGCTGTTACTGCGCGCTTAATTACCATTGATACGCCGCGCGATCCTCGCCCCCGCTCTGGCTATAAGATCCCCTCTGCACCGCGGCCATTTCCCCTCACCTAGCGCCACCTCTACGCCCCCAGGCTGCCCACAATTGTCTTTGCGCCGCCTCAGACAGAACAGCTCCGGCGACGAATCTCGGTAAGCCCCGACCGCCCCTCTGCCTCTGGCTCAAACGAGCGTGACCGCCACGTCCTTGTGCATCTGCTAACACTCCTGGTTTGCCTGCTCGTGACCCAGGACGCCGTCTTCGTTCACGCCCGCAACCACCAGAGCCGCCGCTCGACTCTGACGAGCAATAGCGGTAAGAATCGAGCGCCCCTTGCCTCCCCTTTAGTACTATCTTGTTCGCCAGGCCCTTGCGCATCCCCTAAACCCTCTGGCTTGTGCTAGGACGACGCAGAGCCTCGGAAACATCGTCGACAGCAAGCAACAGACGCCGCCCGCAACTCCGACGAGCTCCAGCGACTACGTTCGTGCGCCCCTTGCCAAGCCGTCGCCAGGTTGAGCATCAGCACGTCGTCGCGTTTCTGGTAAGCGTCTCCGACGACCCCCTAGCCACCTGTAGCGCCATGCCACAGTAGGAAGAGCTCGCCGCCGCCAGTAGCCACCGCCAGCGCCGCCCAACTTTGGTCGTTTGATCCAGAGCCGTTGGATCTAGATCCAGCGTGCGAGATTAGATCACTCAACGAACCGTTACGAGTAGATCTGGGCCATGTAGATTATGTTGATCTAACAGCTCAGAAGCGTTATCCTACGCAAAGCGGTACGGGCCAATCAGAATAAGTCGCGTGGCATCTGTTAGAGTTTAAAAACAGGATTTAAATCTATTAGATGTTTAAATTTGTTTTGGCTATAACTTTTGATCCCCACGTTAGAATTTGACAAATTTTATACCGTTGGAATCAGGAGAGCAAGATCTTTCTAAATATGCAATGTGTTTAATGTTTTGCTTCTGTTAAAATGACTTTATTTGCAGAAACTTGTGTAGGGCTAATTTGAGTATATGAATTGTTTAAGAATTATTTTTAGGGTTTGTCTAAATGTTGTTTGGCAAGTTTTTAACTTGTTTATGAATCAGTACTGTACACTTGCTTTGTTGAGTTTTAAAAATCATCACATATCATATTGCATGCATCCATATATTTTTGTTTGTATATGTTTTGTATGTGATTGTGGCTATGATTCTTTGTGTAGATTTTGGTGCTAGTGATTGTGATTGTGATTGTGAGGAGTGTAGCTACTCTCCAAACTACCAAGGCAAGTGGTACTTCATGAATATTTTATCCCTATGTTTTCTATTAAGCATTAGATATATTTTGCTAAGTCTTGCATGCTATATTTTGCTTATATGCCATGTTGGGAAAACCTAGTAGTTGTAGAATTGCTAGGAAATTTCTAAGTTAAGATGCTTATCTATTCCATGCTTAGCCTAGCTAGTAGCAACCAAGGGTTGGTGAAATATACATGCTATGATGAAAATATTTCTAAGTCTTTGGACTTGTGTTTTGCTTAATAAAACAACTAAGTAAATGAAACACCTCGGTGGAATGAAAGGAATGGTTTGTGTTGAGTGGTTACACAAGGCCAGGGGACTGGTGAACCTTGTGTATCTCACTTGTGGAAAGCCACCCAGGAACAAAGAGATTTTAGAGGCCAAGTGTTGAGAAGCTTCTAGTGCAGCCACTTGGCAATATGGGCTCAGCCTGGATCACATAGGTTGCTAGAACTTAGCCATTTGGACAGTTGGTGGTAGTGGGAATGATAGGTTGGAGCGCGTCCATTTGGTCTAAGGGAAGGCTTCTGAAAGGTCCTGTCTTGGTGAAAATCAAGTCTGGTGGGGAAAGTGCACAACCTCTGCAGATGGAAGAATCTAAGTACTTAGCCATGTCCCTGGAAAAGGACAACTTGAGCATCAAGACATGGAAGCTATCGAGAATCTCCTCATCCCAATTTCTAAGTAAAAACTTGTGGGTGAACAAGGGTGAAGGACCTCAATGTCTATTGGTGGTTCCTTGGGAAAAGTTTTGACAAAGAAAAACTTAGTGATTTCAACTAATAGGAAAAACCTATTTTGAGCAAAGCAATCCAAGCTACACTCAACCAAATTGCATATAGTAATCTAGTCCACCTAAATTATACTAAGGTATCACTTGCCAATACTATTCCAATGTATTGACCCACTGTGGCTGTAACTTGTGATGTTGCAGGTTACTCTGATGAGGATTAGGAGTCATGAGTCTACACTCAACATGTTTGCCTGTGGCACATGAAGATGAAGACTTTTATTTATTTACTTATTCAAACTCTTGTACTAGGCCTGTGGCCTTGGAGTTGTAAAGACTATGTCTCTGGAATGCCTGTAATAATGACCTTTGTTTCTGTGTACTTCATCTTAAACTGTGGATGCTAGCAATGATCCAGGGACTAGCATTGCAATCACAGGGATCCTTTTTCCTTTATAAAGGAGGGATCTTACAATAATTCATGGATAAAAAGCAAATGATCACCAGGATAGACAGTTCCATCCCCAAAGTAATAATTATCCATAACACGATCAACAATACTTGTAGGTATCTTAAAAGGATCTATCTCAATAGGTGGTGGTTCATCTACTACCCTAACAGTGGTAGTAATTTTCCCAAATAGAAAACCAAGTGGGTTATCCATATTGGAAACAAAGTAACAAACAGAAACAAAAAGCAATACTCACAGTAGAAGTTTCCTTTACCAGTTCCACTCTTCAATAGCACTTCACTCCCCGGCAACGACGCCAGAAAATAGTCTTGATGACCCACAAGTATAGGGGGTGTATCGTAGTACTTCCGATAAATAGGAGTGTTGAGCCCAACGAGGAGCAGAAGGTGTTGACTAGTGGTATGGAGCAGAAAATCTCCATACTTGGCAAACAGATTTTTAGGAGTTTTCTGATAAAGCAACAAAAAAAAGTGCAAGTAATAAAGACAACGAACAACTAAAGAAAGTGGCCCAATCCTTTCTTAGCAAAGGACTAGCCGGTGGAAATACTTATAAGGACCAAACATTCTCGAGGACACATGGGAATTCTGTCAAGTGCTTTCGCTTCATATAGCTAAGTACTCTTCTTCGGTGTTGTAAGTGTTGTGTGGGTGAACATGTGCTAATGTACCGACCTTACTTGGACTAATACATACTTGTGATTAAACCCCCTGCAAGCATCCGCAACTATAGGAAAGTAATTAAGATATAAACCTAACCATAGCCTTAAACTCTGAGATCCTACGCTCCCTTATGCAATGGTGTCCTAACGGGGGGTCATGTTTCTGTCACTCCGGCAACCCCACAATTAGTAGCCAAATACACAATGCATTCCCCTAGGCCCACAAATGGTGAAGTATCATGTAGTCGATGTTCACATGACACCACTATAAGAATAGTACCACAACTTAAATACTGAACCATTGAATAATAACTCAACACAAATCCACTACTAACAACATGAATTCTCCCATGTCCTCAAGAACTAGATGAACTACTCACAAGACATCATATGGTTCAATATCAAAGATGATATGGTGATGGATAACAATCTGAACATAAACAATAATCCAATGGTTCCACTCACAAGCATTAACTACAATAGTAATCAACATTGGGAAAGTTTCCCTAAGAACTAATGCAAGATCCAACACAATTGTTATAGCGGGATGGAGTGGTGATGATGGTGCTGGTGGAGATGATGGTGTGGATGATGATGATGATCCCGATAAAGTCTAGCTTGATGACAGTGTTGATGGCGACGATCTCCCCTCTTCGGGAAGTAATTTCCCCGGTAGAAATCTGTCTGCCAGAGAGCTATTTTTCTCTCGGTGTTTTCCGCCCCGCAGAGGCGGCAAAAATCTTTCTGTGGTTCCTCTCCTGGTATTAGGGTTCCGAGAGGAAGATATAGGCGAGAGGGTAGAGTCGGAGGCCGGCCAGGTGGGCCACACCTCCCCTAGGCGCGGGGCATGGGGACCCACGCCTGGGGGGGGGGGGGTGTGGGCCCCCTGTGGCCAGCTACGCCTCCCCTTATGGCTTCCTTCGTCTTCTGGGAAAATATAATTTTCCAATATTTTACTGGTATTTTTTGATCTTCGCGAAGTTGCATCAAAACACCTCTTTTTCCATCAGAATCCTGACTCCGGCAGTTCATCCTCCAAGAATCATCCAACATGCAAAAACAAAGGAAAATACATGAGTAACACCTCATAATAAGATACATATCAATGAATAGAGGCAAATTATGACATAGAATGGTGATGCAAATTGGACGTATCAATAACCACTTTATTATTGCTTCTTGGGCATATCTCCAACATCTGGAGCCTACGTGTTGTCATTTTCTTGTATACCTGCATGTTGGATTCTCAATATAATTTACTTTACTAAGCTAGTTTAGCTATTTGGAGAACCCAGAAGGCATGCAAGTCAATATACAAGTCGGCAACATGGAGTAAGATGACAAGTGACAAGAGTTGGCACGAGTCGGATTACAGGCTTTGTGGAGATGGAGATCACCATGAAGAGAGCCATACCATTTCACAATATAATTACTTTATTTGTGTTATTGCTATGTCTCTATTTTACCTCTATTAGATAGTCGGTAAATATAATCTCTCAAAGAAGGTCTAGTCGATTTTCCCGCCAGTGTTTGTACCGTCACAAGTCGAACATTTTTGGTAGTGGGCTCATAAAATTGGGGGGCTGCCAATTCTTCCCGACTTGGTGGGTTCGAGTCGGACTCTTACATCAGAAACACTCGGTAAGATAGATGGGCCTATCACAACGGTTGTGGGATTTGGGGAAAAGTCGGATGGGGGCCGGGGCATGAGATGCTGAAGGGATACGGGCAGGCTACACTAGCGCAAATCAAAATTTTCTACCGCATAAACCATGAATACTGTTGTCATAGATCACAGGATTACAACTAGACGCGCAGTTGCGGAATTGCTGAAGCGCGTCGAGGCAGTGCAGACATTCCACGTCTCCTCCTTGTTCTCGTCCCACGAGCAAGTCCCCTTGCGCGGCTCGTCCAAGTGCCACAGATGCAGCACCTTCGAGGTATCCACACGTGCGGGGTGGAAGCGTTAGACGCCGGACTGCTAGGTCCGCGCGTGCGACACAGGCGTGAGGAGTGGCGGCTGGGGGGAATGGTCTAACCCTGGTCAGCTCGCCCCACCTCTCTTATATGGGCATCCCTAGTGGGCTTCTACATTAGAAGCCCATTAGTAGCCTAAGCCTGGTCTAATTCGGATCTAATCCTCATTAGGATTCTAGCCCCTTAAGAATGTGACCCTATAGGTTCATATACGTATAGACATGACACGAATACACTTATTCTGTCAATAGTTGGTAGCGGCCTCTAGCAAGACGTGCCAACTCCTAAACACATACAAAGATCATATCGGACGAACCATCACAAGGTTTAGTTCATGTCTTTCCCTTTGCCTCACGATATTTGGTCTAGCTCCAAGCTGACCTCCCTTTCTCGATACTATGATTCGGAATCCCTTTACTAGGTTAACTCTTGACCACATGTAGCACGACCATGCATTTCTAGATCCGATCACTCGAGGGGACCAGAGATATCTCTCTAAAGTAGAGAGGGGCAAATCCCATCTTGATTGACCATGCCTTGCAACATGCTTCAGAACAAACCCGAAAGCTACCTTTATAACTACCTAGTTACGGTGCAGCGTTTGATAGCCCCAAAGTAGGTCGATCCACATCTCAAGTACATGCGAACATGTTAGGTCTAAGGACAAAACGTATACGATGTGTAGAGAGAGAGCTGTAACTAATTGCCAGTCTCAAGTTGGGTCAGTCCAACCCCATGTTCATAACATGTGCCCACATCATTGGTTTGACATCTCCATGTCTATGACTTGCGAAACATAGTCATCAACCAATTGATATGCTAGTCTAATATTCACGTGTGTCCTCACATGAACTCCGACTAGGGACAACTCTTAAATAACCATACAAGTAAAGAGTTTCACAAACAATTCACATAATTGCCAATCAATACAAGTTGCCTGATATGGATATTCAAGGAACATTACAATAACTCATGGATACATGTGAAATATAATCATCTCTATGATTGCCTCTAGGGCATATTTCCTTTAGATTCCACCAGACCAACATGAGTCGTATGAGATATGATTGACAATGATTTGTCTACCTAGATCACACTACTAGGAAAATGGTCGTCTGTGGCGCACCTAAAAGGCCCATCCGTGGCGCACCTGTAGTGCGCCACGGGCCTTGCGCTACGGCTATCTCTCAGCCGTGGCGCACTGCCTAGTGCGCCACGGTTGTGTAGAGATAGGCGTAGCGCACCTCCTAGTGCGCCACAGAAGTTTGGCATGGTGCGCTACCCCTTGGATCTTCTGTGGCGCACTACCTAGTGTGCCACTAAACATCCATGGTGCGCTTTAGGTGTAGTGCGCCACAGAAGGTAGACATGTGCGCCACAGATGTATTTTTTGTTTTTTTTTTAATTTCCAAGCCAGATTATATGCAATACAGATTATATACAATATTACAGCAGATATACACACACAGATACAAGATATACAATTATATATATAAATACTCAATATGAAAAACAAGATTGAAACAAATACATATAGATAAGTCTCATACATGAATACATAGTCCAAGTTACATTGTTTTGATCATGTTACAAAGTAGTAGTTGGTGACATGCGAATACATGTGTCGATCGAACAAGTTAGAGCTCGGAAGCTCGCCTAGACATCTAAACTAGCTAGCTAGACACAAACGCGAGATAAATAACCAAAGAAGATAAGCATGATCACCGCCGCGACGAAGGTGTAGGTCTTCATCCGGTTCCTTGTCCTAACTCCCGCTAGATAGCGCGTGTATCTATCTTCCGCCTCCGCCATAGTGTTGTACCCTTTGTAGCTATTGCCGCTGAAACGGTGCACCTGTCTCCGGCAGTCTTCCCAATCATCGTAGACTCCGGGAACCCGTCCCTTGTACACGACGTACCACGTCATCTACAAGTTGACAATAATAACTAACCGGTGATTGAAAAAACATGTATAATTAAAGTCGCATATGAAGATACACTTATAGAAAGTACTCTTAAATCAAAAAGAGCAAACTCAAAAAGCATGCCTCATATATAACTAGCTAGGTCGTTGGACACATGAATATGCTTATGACGGGACTGTTAGCCAAGTAGGATGCACAATTCCTGGACTTGTGCATATCACAAGGCTAACAATCCCGTCATAGCACATTCACATATATATTGTGCCACGACATTTCAATCATCGGCATATTCTCGAAAAAGACAAAAATAACTCGAAAAGAATGCCTCATATATAACTAGCTAGGTCGTTGGACACAGGAATATGCTTATGACGGGACTGTTAGCCAAGTAGGATGCACAATTCCTGGACTTGTGCATATCACAAGGCTAACAATCCCGTCATAGCACATTCACATATATATTGTGCCACGACATTTCAATCATCGGCATATTCTCGAAAAAGACAAAAATAACTCGAAAAGAATGCCTCATATATAACTAGCTAGGTCGTTGGACACAGGAATATGCTTATGACGGGACTGTTAGCCAAGTAGGATGCACAATTCCTGGACTTGTGCATATCACAAGGCTAACAATCCCGTCATAGCACATTCACATATATATTGTGCCACGACATTTCAATCATCGGCATATTCTCGAAAAAGACAAAAATAACTCGAAAAGAATGCCTCATATATAACTAGCTAGGTCGTTGGACACAGGAATATGCTTATGACGGGACTGTTAGCCAAGTAGGATGCACAATTCCTGGACTTGTGCATATCACAAGGCTAACAATCCCGTCATAGCACATTCACATATATATTGTGCCACGACATTTCAATCATCGGCATATTCTCGAAAAAGACAAAAATAACTCAAAAAGCATGCCTCATATATAACTAGGTTGTTGGACACAGGAATATGCTTATGACGGGACTGTTAGCCAAGTAGGATGCACAATTCCTGGACTTGTGCATATCACAAGGCTAACAATCCCGTCATAGCACATTCACATATATATTGTGCCACGACATTTCAATCATCGGCATATTCTCGAAGAAGACAAAAATAACTCGAAAAGAATGCCTCATATATAACTAGCTAGGTCGTTGGACACATGAATATGCTTATGATGGGACTGTTAGCCAAGTAGGATGCACAATTCCTGGACTTGTGCATATCACAAGGCTAACAATCCTGTCATAGCACATTCACATATATATTGTGCCACGACATTTCAATCATCGGCATTTTCTCGAAAAAGACAAAAATAACTCACACTTGTCGTCCGAGAACCAAAGAGTAAGAAAAAAAACCAAGCATTGATTGATATATAATAATAATAAGCAAAATAAGTAAGCGGTGATTCATAAACCTAATAAGATAAGTACACTTGTCGTCCACACACACACAAAGGTCATCTATAGTTTGCAACTACAACTAGGCCAACATCAAGCCTTCTGGCTCGGCTTAGGGAACGGGAGGACGCCCTGCCTCGTCATGAACTTCCTATAGTCACCCTGCATCTCTAAGCGATCTTCTATGTCACGGTTATTCGGGATATTTCCTCCGTAGAAGATCCCCCCCCGAAGTCATGACATCACGAAAGATGATTGCCCCAAACTGCTGCTGGATGCGATACATCTCTTGTCTAATATCTGAATCATTGATCTTGGCCTTTGCTTCGGCCCACTGTTTGAGATGATCTGGCAGCGTAGAATTCTGCTGGTCAAGTAGGAACGCCCTCATGTGATGGAGTGCGTAGTAGGCTTCCTTCTTACTGTTTTCCGGCTGCTTCACGCAGGGGAACTCTGTTACGTGGTTGAAGACGTGCCTGCCGAACTTGACCTTCTTACGCACGAAGCTGGTGCCTTCCGTCGAGGCAAAGCCAGTGAGAGCATCATCCAGAACTTCCTTGATCTTGTCGTAGTTTTTCTTCTTTTCTAGACTCCCCGAGTCGAAATACGTGGCGTGGGAATGCTTCGGCGATAAGGAGATGAGCGTGCAGTGTTCATCTCTGCGCAAAAAATTCAAATGGAATGTGTTGAAAAAAGAATGATGATGATCTAATAAAGCCAATCGACGGTGGCGACTGAATAACGACTTACTCGGGAAAGTAAGGCACGAGAATGTATTCCTTTGTCTTGTTCGCCACGAGGATTCTTTTTAGGTACGAGGCGACGATACGTCACGCATGTAGTAGGGGTCCACTATAGCGATGCCCGGTGTGTTCTCTCTAATGATCTGCGTGGCCAGGCTGAGAGAAAAGAGACGGACCATGGTATAGTGCAGCGGGTATAGGTGGAACATATTGAAGATGTCCTCGAACCGCAGGAAGAACAGATCCGCGGGGGCAGTGTCGACGAAGCCCAAGCCTGGTGGCACCTTAACCACGAATACCGGGTGCGAGGGATCTTTCTCCGATAGAAGGCGTCTCTCTATCGTCAGCACGCCGTCATGCACACTCTGCAGTTCCGAACTGGCGAGATTCCGCAAATTCTTAGGTAGCATGGGCTCACCCGCCACATGAATCCTCCACATAATACCCTCGGGTCTTGGTGGCCCGTCCCGAAACCTGATCGGATTCGCAGTTGTTGACGCCACCGGCTGGCTCGAGCTGCTAGATTTTCTTTTCCTGCCCTTTTTTCCTTTTGGAGAGCGGACAGGCACCGCAATCTGAGCACCGGCCGCCCTATGTAGTGTGTCAGGGCTTAGAATAAAGGGCCGGTTGGTTGTATCAGCTGGCTCTGTAAAGGCGCAAGCTGGAGGCGTCTCCTGAGAACCAAACAGACGCTTGGTGATAGTGGCTTTCTCTGTGGGGCCACCAGCTAGGTCTTCTTTGTTGCCAAACTGAGTGCTGAAGAAGTGATCATTCCAGTCTTCGAAGTCCTCGGCCGGATCCTGCGCCATGTGCATATCATCAACATGATCATCCGACCCAGCGCGTGGAGGTGATGGCGAGGGCGGTAAGGGGGCCTTGCCACCGCTTGTCGCTGGCACGACAGGCGGTGCTGTTGTCTGTGGCGTGATGGCCCCCGCCGTCCCCAAACGGATCATGCTCTTTGGCCATAGCAAGAACAAGCCGAAGCAACTTCTGAGGACAGACGACTCTTCTTCATCCGCTCCTGGGGGTTGAATTGGAGGTTCCAGGTCGTCGCAGCCCCTTAGCACCCGACTAATTTTAACCCTGTGCACGCTATCTGGCATCGGTTTTGAGTGGAACATGCGCTGCAAGGGTTGAACGATGGTACCCTTGGCAACATCCCTCAGCTCGTTGTTCACGTAGCATAAGAGAGTGCAGGGAACATCGGTCTGCAGAAAACATGTACGGCGTCGTCAGAGCGAGATGCCACAAGAGTAATATATAGATGGCATGAAAGGCGGTAATTAAAGCAATTTGTTTACCGTGATGGCGTCGAGATCGGCTAATGTCGACGCACCGCATACGGCGACGGGCGTGCAAGAGACGGAAGGGCTGCTTGATGGCGCGGTGCTGGCCGCCGGTGTATTCTCCCTACCGACGGGTGCTTGGAGCTCCGGTGCCGCCGCGACGATGGCAGGGGGGGCACCAACATGTACTCCGGCGCCGCGGTGATGGCAGGGGGAGTCACCAACACTTGCGGCGCCACGGTGCTAGCGGGCGGAGTCACGAACACGTAGTTCGCCTGATTCGTCGGCGCCGCGTTGTTCGAGTGGCTGCTGACCATGCTTGGAATCGGGCACGGCCCTACTCGACCACCCGCACTCCAGTTCGCTATTGACTCCACCAAGGTAGGCAGGAAGGACGTAAGGGTGATTGCCAGGTTGTCTTGGACGATCTGCGGGATCCGCGCCACTTGTGCCTTAAGTTCTTGAACCTCTCTGTTTTCCTCCTCGCTCCTTCCCGACGGCGCCACATGCGTCCTCGGCGGTGGACCAAAATGATCCACCCAATTCTTACCCCCGAGGCCGGCCAGACGGCCAGCCGACGACGGCTTCTTCGTAACCGGCTCTATTTTCTTGGCCCGGTTCATCGCCCTGTTAAAAGGGTTATCCCACCGGGTGGCCGCCGTCGACCCCTGGGATGAGGAACCCTGGGATCCATGACTAGCAACAATTTCCTCCTCCTGCAGAAGAAGTAACAGTGAATCATTTAGATCATCGATTAGATTGCAATCGTGTTGATCCGCGGTAATTAGATTATACTTACCACAATTTCCTCGAATTCCTTCACCGCAGGATCCGCGGTGAGTTGTTTGGTTTTTGGGTCCACATGGTAACGGGCCCTGATGAAGTTTCGAACCTGCCCGGGTTCGAATTTAGCAAAGGGGTTTTCTATCCCCTTGGATCTATACTCTTCGTCCTCCTTATTCCATTTGGCCTCCGCGGTTCTGTATCCACCAGATCCGAGATGGTGATGACCTATATTCATCGCCTGCAGCACCTTTCCCCGATTACTATTGGCCAGGGCTCTTTCGGATTCACACCTCTCCTTGAACTCCCGCAACTGATCTTCGGTTATCTGCGGGTCAATCTTCTGGATCTCCTCGAGACTTTTGCCTTCTTTATAGATCTTCTTCTTTATCCGGGTTCTCCAGCTGGCCAGGGCGGTGCTCATCTTTGTGAGGGCGGATTTGTTTACTTCGTTCCCATGATAATTTGTGTTCTGATACTTAGCGGGGAAATTGTATCTTGCGTGCAGCTTCTCGAAGAGGAGTGTGCGCAAGTGGCCATTATCTTTATGCCGGAGATTCTCGGTGTTGATCGAGATGGTTGTCCGGGTGATCGCCGCCACTTGCCCACCGTACCCTTTGACGACAAGGGCGGGCTCCAAAGGAACCCCTGATGGGCTCACTTCGGTAATTTCCTCCCTGACCATGCCGACCGTGTTCGGGCGCCGGTCCTTCGGCTTCTTCTTCTTAGGAGGGTTGCTACCACTCCCTGTGCCCTCGCCGCCATCAGTGGTTTCATCGTCCGCCATTCCTTCGGCTTCTTCCTCCGCGTCTTCCATCTCATCATCCTCGCTCTCCGAAGGATGGTATTCTTCATCGTCTTCTAGACGCTGGGCCGCCTCCCAGAATGTCAATTGTTTATTCGAAGGTCTGAGTTCTCCTTCAGCGCTGATGCGCTTAGAACATCCAACCTCGTCGTTGTCACACATCTTTGCACTAATAAAAAACAAATAATTGGTTAAATGCACGGAAAAATCCGGCATGACCTTTGCTAATTTTCTTAAACTAGGAGTGCCCGATTTCTGCCAAAACGGAAGTTAATCAACATTCCGGCAAAAATCGGGACTCATTTCATACAAGAACCTGCATACACACATAATAAAGTGCTTCATATACAAGCACAAGCACAATTTCAAGGTGCTGTTGTCCCAGCACAGATAGTAGTAGAAGCACATGAGTAGCACCACAGATAGTAGTAGCCAGAGCAACACTAGGATGGATATAAGGCCAGCACAACCACAGATAGTAGTAGCCAGAGCAACCTATAGCCAGCACAACTGCACAACCAGCACACAATAAATCTGTTTCATGCAAAAATGGAGCACAACTAGAATAAATGGCCAACACACAAACAGTACATCAAGCATAAATGGTAACCACAAGAATGATCACTGAACAATCTATTAACAATCCAGATTTGTGAAGCCAAGAGCAGCACCTTAAACAAGCAAGTAATACTTGCAAGTACAGATTAAATTAGTGATCACTGAACAACCCGCTGCTATCCATGATACCTCTATTATGATTCTAGATTCATGAAGGTGAGAGTAGGGGCCCAAAACGAACAATACTTCCAAGTACAGATAATATTAGCCGCAAAATATTTTACATCTGTCACTTACTCAACAACTATCTCAAGTTATGAGATAGGGGCAATACTAAACCTAGATATTCCAAGCTAGGCTAAGGAAAAATGGGACTGTTACAGTATCTCAGGGCTTCTAAACCATATGCTTTTAGTCTTGAGCACTAAGAGGCTTCTAAACCATATGCTTCTAAACCGATGATCATGAACTCTTGAGCACTAAGAGGCCCAAGACCATCACATGCTTTTAGTCCTTCCATATGCAAATAAGTAAAATAATGTGAATATTTTTTACTGATGAACTATCATAGTAACAAACCTAACAAAAGGATCAAATCATTCTATAGATTCTGAACCCTATAGATCAACATACTATATGTGGCATTAATCAGTATGTGACATATATACTAAATCAACCCTATAGATTCTGAATGCTGAATTGATGCCACCCTATGAGTGATTGATCTATAGTATGCTGAACAGTATGTGGATTTATAGGGTGGACATATAGTATATATGCAAACTGCAAGCACAACAGTACTAAATCCACATACTATATGTTCAGAAGAGCAAGCAGTGCAACAGAGATTAAAAGAGGTGGCATCAATTCAGCATTGCATTGTGTTTTGCTAAGCATTTGCATTGTGCATGGACTAAATGACCAAATTACTCGCAAAAAAATGACCAAATTGGCACATCAACGGTCCATTTGGTTTCTCTGTCTTACACATACAAAGATATACATGCCATCTTCACTTAACTAGCATCGCTCATCAGGTCACTAGCAGTATGTATATAGAAAGATATACATGCCATCTTTGTCAATAATTACAGATGCTTTCTCGAGGCAGCCTGCAAGCACCAAACTACATTTTTGTCTAACATTCTGCAAGCACTAGCACATTTTTGTCTAACATTCTGCAAACACCAAAGTACAATAGCCTAACCCTAACCAGATGCAATGGATTTAGGAAGAAAATAGCCTAACCCTAACCAGATGAAAACACCAAAGTACAATAGCCTAACCCTAACCCTCTGAGGAGAGAGAGGGGGAGAAGGATAGAGGGGAGGGGCAGAGCTCACCTTTGAGATTGCTCGAGGAGAGAGGGGGAGATGACGACGATGAGGGCTGGCGGACGAGGTAACGAGGGGGAGGGAGCGGCAGAGCGCCTTGCCGTCGGAGGAGCGGAGCCGACTCTGCAGGAACCTCGCCGCCACCGACCTCCTCCTCCACGGAACGAGCGCGCGGGCAAGGCGGCCTCCTCCTCCTCCTCCTAGCGTGGAGGCCTCCTCCTCCTGGCGTGGCGGCCTCCTCCTCTTGGGATGCGGCGGCGGCGGCGCCTCGATGCGGGGATGGGGATGGGCCGGGATGGGGACAATGTGTCTGAGGACGACGATGGGAGGGCTGGCTCACGCGTGCAGTTGACTAGTCCAACCCACACACGCGTAGCGCACCCTGACCAAGTGCGCTACGGTTATCCGTAGCGCACTTGGCCAGGGTGCGCTACGCGTGTGTGGGTTGGACTATCAGATAAGAGGGCAGCCGTCCCACTAGTTAACACTAGTACTGTCTTACCCCACTGGTTTTGCCCTTAGCTCTATTCTAAACGATGAGCACCCAGGTTCGAATCCTGGTGCTCCACTTTTTTATTTTTACTTTAAAAATACTTTAAAATGTTCCAAAAAATACTTTAAAATGTTCCAAAAGTGGTGATACATGCCATACAAATTTTGTTTTGTTTTTAAAATACTTTTAAATATTCCAAAAATGCCCAAAAGTGATAATATATGTCATAAAAGTGTTACAAATATGATTCAAAGTATAACTAAATTTCATAATACTTTGTCCATGAATATTACAATCTTTTTCGACCACGCGTTTTACAATATTTTTTGAGCTAGCGTTTTACAATCTTTTTTCCCTTCTTTGTCGCGGTTGAATAATTTAGCCCCGGCACTTTAATGTTTCTTCTTTCGAACGGGCTACCTTTTTTGGGTAGGGTTGTCCTTTTTCTTCTTGTGATGTATGTTGCTGCATCGTAGTCGTCGTCATCTTCAATCTTTGGATCGCCGTACTGGTCGAAGTCTTGCTCGTTGGCGACTCCATCCATTCCGATGATGTTTCTTTTTCCTCTCCTCACGACAACACGGCTAGGCTTTGTCGGGTCGGTAATGAAAAAACATTGGTCCACTTTGGTAGCCAGTACCCACGGTTCATTTTTCGCGGCCACGTTTGCACCAGCGGCCTTGGATTTGGCTGCTTCGGGTATAACCATGGTTGTGAAATACCGGTCTTCTCTTTCGACGCTCTTTGCCCATCTGACACGGAACATCGGCACCTTTTCTCCACAGTAGTCGAGCTCCCAGATCTCCTCGATTCTTCCGTAGAATCTTTCCTTCACGTTGTCATCGGTGTAGAATTCCGACGTTACGCCTGAGTTCTGATAATCACACTTGTTGTCCTTTTCCTCCATGTAGAATGTGTAGCCGTTGATATCATACGCCTGATAGGTCACCAGGTTTTGCATCGGTCCTTGCGACAAGGTGAATATGATCTTTTCCGTGTCAGAAGAATGCGAGCGCGGGGGATTATCAAGGAGCGTCTGCCTAAACCAACACGTGAAATCTGAGTTGTGCTCTTTGATTATTTCTCCCTGCGTCCTCTGTATGCCCCGGTCACTGTACTTCTTCTCGATTAACCTTTTGTTCTTCTGTACCCAAGGATCGACCAGTTCTAAATGCTGTAGCGCGACGAGGTTTGCTCGATCAAAGTCTGCGCGTCGAAAATCGAAGTCTGCATGCAGTATGCGACGACCCTCTCGGTGACCAGATCCGTCGAGCTTGCCAAGGTGTGCAAACTTCTGTGGCGCACTAGGCCGAGTGCGCCACAGATGCTCCTAGTCCCTGTGGCGCACTAGGCGGAGTGCGCCACAGAAGTTTGTGGCCGTTTCAGAGCAGAGGGGGGCATGCGCTTAGGCGTAGCGCACCAGGCACACGTGCGCCACAGATGACCCTAACAACCGTGGCGCACATGACTATAGTGCGCTACAGATGTTTGGCGTGTGGCCAACAGGGCCCTGGCCCACACACATCTGTGGCGCACTATAGTCATGTGCGCCACGGTTGTTCTAGTTATTAGTAGGGCACTGCCCACAGGTGAGCCACGCCTGTTTTAGCCGTGGGGCACTTCAACCATGTGAGCCACGGATGTGCTGATTACCTATAGCCGTTTTCCTAGTAGTGTCACTTGCCGCTAGCAGTGATGCTAAAGCTCACTAGCCGACTTGCTTATGTAGGATCCTGAATCACTAAGTAACCATCAGAGGGGTGTTGGTTCTAGTGGGAGCATAAATATTAAATTGTTTAATATGCTTGATCTTTTCTAAATGCATGTCTTAAGTGTTTTGCATAGTTTATGTTGTAGATCATGGCACCAAGTAATAGTCACCCTCAGATATCAGGTTTTGCATTGAGAACCATTCTTGAGAAATATAAGCTGAATGACACTAATTTTACCAACTGTTATCAAAATCTGAGAATCATTCTCAAACAAGAAAAGAAGGACCATGTCCTAGATAACCCACTTCCAGATGAGCCGGATGAGAATGCGACCGTCGCTGCCACCAATGCTTACCATTGGACTAAGGATGAGTCCATGGAAATTAGTTGTGTTATGCTTGCCCACATAGAACTGGACTTGCGGCAGCAGTTCGAGAATGTTGAGGCCTACGATATGATCGAAAGCCTCAAAAGTATGTTACAGGCTCAGGCAAAGACTAAGAGGTATCAAGTCTCTCACGCTTTGCTGAGTTGCAAGTTTACGGATGGTGATCCACTGAGTCCGCATGTGATCAAGATGGTTGGTTACCTGCAGTCTCTACATAGGATGGCTATCCCATTAGCGAAGAGTTCGCGATGGATATAATTCTGAACTCTCTTCCTAGTGCGTATGGTCAGTTCATATCGAACTACCACATGCATGGTATGGATAAGAAGCTCATTGAATTGCATGGGATGCTCAAGCAGGCAGAGGCGAATCTCAAGAAAGGCGCCAGTCAAGTGTTGATGTTGTAGAATAAGGCTAAGTTCAAGAAAAGTTCTTGGACTAAGAAGAAGGCTAAGTCAGGAGGAAAGCAGGCTCAGGACCCGGTCCCAAGCATTTCCTCAGGGACTAAGTCAAATCCTTCAACCATATCTACTTGCTTATACTAAAAGTTGGATGGCCACTGGAAGACTAACTACAACAAGTGTTTAGCTGACAAAGCCAAGAGCGGAGGTGTTTCCGGCTCAGGTACGCTTGTTTGAAATGTCATAGACATTTATCTTGCTCTTCGATATATGATACCATATCAGATATTCACATCTGCAACTCGTTGCAGGGACTGGTAAGAACTAGGAGCGTGCCAAGAGGCGAGGTTGATATCCGAGTTGGCAACAAGGCGAGAGTCGCTGCGTTGGAAGTTGCCATGATGCAACTTCATTTACCTTCTGGATTCATTATGGAACTTAATAATTGTTATTATGCTCCAGTGCTTATTCTAAACATTATTTCTGCCTCATGTTTGATGAGACAAGGCTATGAGTCGAATATTAAGAATAATGGTTGTTCTTTATATTTGAATGATATTTTTCATGGCTTTGCACCCATCTAGGATGGGTTATTTATTTTGAATCTTGATGGTGAGTCGATTTATAACATAAATGTAAAAGGTTGAAACCAAATGATCTGAATATGACTTACTTTTGGAAATGTCGGATTGGTCATATAAGTTGAAAATGCATGAAGAAGCTCCATGATGATGGAGTCCTAACTTCGTTCGACTTGGAGTCATTCGAGACATGCGAATATTGCCTACTCGGCAAAATGACCAAGACACCTTTTGCAAAGAGTTGTGAAAGGGCATCCGACTTGTTGGGACTAGTACATAGTGATGTATGTGGAACAATGATCATGACTTCCAGGGGTGGTTATGAGTACTTCATTACCTTCACTTATGATTTGATTCAGTATGGATATATCTACTTAATGAAACATAAGTCAGAAGCCTTTGAAAAGTTCAAAAAATTCCAGAATGAAGTACAGAATCAACTCGGCAAGAAAATAAAGTTTCTTCGGTCAGAACGAGGGGGCGAGTACATGAGCCATGAGTTTTATGACCATATGAAAGGTTGCGGAATAGTTCCTCAACTTACTCCGCCGGGAACACCTTAGAGGAATGGTGTGACGGAAAGGCGGAATTGGACCTTGTTGTACATGGTACGATCAATGATGAGTCAGACATATCTACCTTTGTCATTTTAGGGTTATTGTCTAGAAACAGCAGCGTTCACACTAAACAGAGTACCATCAAAGTTGATAGAGAAGACACCGCATGAGATGTGGACATACAAAAAACCGACTTTGTCTTTTCTTAAAATTTGGGGTTGTGAAGCATTTATCAAGCGACTTTAGTCGGACAAGCTCACATCTAAGTCAGATTGGTGTATTTTCTTGGGGTATCTAAGGAAAACCTTGCGATACTACTTATACAACCGAGAAGAGGGCAAAGTGTTTGTCGCTCGGAATAGTGTTTTCCTTGAGAAAGAGTTTCTCAGTCGGTGTCGTGGGAATGCTCATGGCAGATGCTACAATCGGCAGCGAGTAGTAGAACGAAGGGCAAGGGCGGCCAGCCATCTACGGTGCGAGATGAGGGCGGAGACACAGGGTTTTACCCAGGTTCGGCCCCCCGGAGGGTAAAGACCTACTCCTGCTAGATTGTATTATGAAGCTAGTACAATGGGCGAGCTCGGCGGCTAGGCGGCGAGTCGCTTGGATGTATGATGGAACGTCTCTCTACACGCCCCATAGGGAGGTTTATATAGGCTCACCTTCCCTAGGGTTTACATATCTCAACCGAATCAGTTTAAGCTTCGGTGCTCGTTTAACCTAATCCGACTGGGCCTATCTACTCGCCTGGGCCTTCAGCTTCCAGTCGCTTGGATCCATGCCGGGCCTTGATCCAGTCGCCGTCCTGCAGGCCCACTCGCCATGTCTTGGGCCAGTCGGAAACGTCCTGCTGGGTATACCCTGGTAGGCGCATCCCCATCAGTAGTCCCCGAGGCCGCCGTCGATTAGGCGCAGGTGGCTGCTGGCAGTCGGAGTATACGGCTTCAAAAAAGACATCCAGTCGAATCGTCGGCGGGCTCCTGTATAAAGGAGAAAACCAATCATCCAGATCGCAGCTTTGGCGAGTCGAGTCGGCGCAGTATTGTCGGGTCGGCGAGCCGAGTGGCGGAAGTTGGACCGTTAAACATGGTCAAACTAGCCGTTGGGGTAATCCAACGGTAACTTTTGGCGTAATCACCGCGTAGTAACGGCTCCCTGATTTGGCGGGTAACAACCGCTATATAAGGGGAATGGCAGGCGATCAGAGAACCACCTTCTCGCCATTTCCTCCGATTGCGCGCACTTTGGCCTCCCTTCGCATCGCGATCTAGCCGACCAGAAATCCTCCAACCCCCCACAAATCCTTCTGCCATGGCCCTTTCCACTGAACCTTGGGGTAGGTCCAAGTGCACGAGGGCGCAACTGGCTTCCTTTGAGGAAGCCGGGATCCTGGCGCATCCCCGCGGCCGGAGAGGTGACCCCGAGCCCGCGAGAGAGGGAATTCATCTGCTTCACCAGCCATCTAGAACGGGGGCTAGGATTCCCCACGTCCCTGTTCTTCCGGCGCTTTTGCGCCTACTACGGGATCCAACCATCGGATCTGGGTCCCCACAACATCGAGCAGCTCGCCATCTTCGTGGCGTTCTGCGAATGCTACTTGGGCTGCCGGCCCTACTTCCCTCTGTGGCAAGATCTGTTTCATGGACGGATCAGACGCGAGGAAGCGAGCAGCCCAATGCTCGCCGCGGGCGGCCTAACCTTCCAGCTGAAGTCAAAGGCCTCATTCTTCGACTTGATGCTGCCCGCCAAGGCAGCGAGCGACTGGAAGAAGTCGTGTTTCTAGGTTGCCGAGGCGACCCCGGAGGGCGAGACGGCGATCCCGCGGTACTCCGCCAACCGGTCCGAGCCGCGCCGTCTTCAAGTCGGCAAGCTCCCCAACGACCAGCGGATGGTCGTTGACGAAATGCTCCAAACCATCCGCGGTTTGAAGAAGAAGGGCCTCCAGACGATCAACCTATACAACTGCTGGCTCGGGCGGCGGCTAGTTCCTCTAGCTCGACGCGACCACTACATGTACCAGTACACGGGCCGAGAGGACTCGACGAAGGCCTGCCTCGCCGAGTGGAAGCTCGAGGACTACATCCCAGCACTGAAGAAGATCACCCAGGCGGTGTACCTGGACGCACAGGCTGGGGTCGCCCCCTACACCGCAAAGCGCCCAGCCCCAACGGTAATAACCTCGCTTCATTCGCAGTCGCAGTTTTTGCAGTCGCGGTAATTCTAATTTCACCTTGCGTTCTTTGCAGCTGTTCCAAGTGGTGGAAGGATGGCTCCCGCCTTCAGACGACGAGAATTCGAGCTCGTCCGTCCAGGACATGGGCGAGTCGCCTCCCGCCAAAGGCGATTCCGAGAGCGACGAGAACAATGACGACGACGAGTTCGAGGAGGAGGTCGCCCCACTGGTTCGCAAGACCCGCGGGCAGCGACAGCGTGAGCTTGAGGCGAGTAAAAGCCTCGAGCGTCACGATGACGACGAAGAACTTCCGGAGACCACCTCGCGCCGCCAGGCTACTCCGTCGAAGAAGAAGAAGAAAGAGAAGGAGGCAAGGCCCCTCCAAAGAGGAAGACGAAGCCGACGAGGCCGGCCTCGCCGCCGCACTCAGCGAGCAGTTCTGACGCTCCCAACCCGGCGAAGGACGAGGCGCCGCCGACGACAGCCGTGCTGGATACGGCCACCGTCGAGGTGCCACTGTCTTCGATGCCTCCGCCATTCGCCCCAGTCTCTGGGCTGGGGGATGCTCCGGCTGCAGCGGCTTCGCCTCGCAGGGAGGCTCCTGCCGAAGATGTCCCAGAGGCTCCGGTTGCAGCCTCGACGACGAAGAAGCCGTCCGTGTCTTGGGCACGCGACGTCCTGGAGATGGGGCTCAGCCGCCGACTGGGCCCTGAACTGGAGAAACCGGCCGGCCTCCGCACGGGGCTACGCTTCATTCCAGTCGCCAAGTGAGTACACTCACCTTCCTTTGTCTTCCATAGCAGCTTGAACTATCTTGCTTACATGATTGATGTACAGTACCGGAGTGAAGAGGATGGGCCACCCGACCGTGGCTAAGGTGCCGTCCGTCGTCAGCGAGGAGGATCCTTCCCGTAAAAGGAAGGCGGACGAGGTCGTCGTCCCTACGGATGGCAGCAAAAAGTCCAAGGGCGATGACATCGTCACGATTCCTGACGACACGGCGGTCGCGCCGACTGAGCCCGTAACAGAGGCGGCCGCGCCCATGAAGGAGGGCGCTCCCTCGCCTGGAACAGCCGAGCCGACCTCCTTTGGGGCGGGTGCCTCCATCGCGACGTTCCCGCGCTTCATGGCCAAAGCGGCCGCGGCGAGTGGAACTTCACCCTCGAGCCGTGCACCTGGGGTCGCCGATGCGGAAGTCGACCAGCGTCGTGGGTACACGCCAGCCCTCCTCGCATCCGTGGACGCGATGCAACTTCATGGCATGCTTGGCGCAGCCATCCAGGTATGTCCAGTCCCCGAGGATCAGGTCGGTGTTTTGCAGCGGTCTGATCCTTTTGGCATATAATTGTTATTTTGCGCGTCCAGTCCCCGAGTGCGCACTTGCTGAATTTCAGCGGGTGGGCGCTTAGGAAAATTTTGATTGCCAGTCCCCGAGTGCACACTCGCTGAATTTTAGCGGGTGGGCACTTAGGAAGTTTTTGATTGCCAGTCCCCGAGTGCGCACTCGCTGAATTTCAGCGGGTGGGCACTTAGGAAGTTTTTGATTTCCAGTCCCCAAGTGCGCACTCGCTGAATTTCAGAGGGTGGGCACTTAGGATGTTGCTTTAACTAACTGTTTGAACGATGTGCAGGGTCTGCAACGTGAATCAGCTGACCGATTGGCAGCGAAGCACCACGCGGAGAAGGAACTGGCAGCCGTCCAAGAGGTGAATAGGGGGCTTCAGGCGGTTGCCGCAAAGGCGGAGGAAGCTCGCCAGGGACTTGTCCCCGCGGGTGAATTGGCGGCGGCGCAATCGGCTTTGAGCTCGGCTGAAAAGCGGATCGCCGATCTCGAGCGCGAGCTGCGGGAAGCGAAGGAAGAAGCGAGCTCGGCTGATGGACGAGCCAAGGCCGCCATTACAGCCGCCGAAGAAGATCGTAAAGTGTCAGACGCCCTTGTTGCTGGGCTTCAGGACAATCATACTGCGCTTCAACGCTTCATCACGGATCTCGCCCGCCCGTTGATTGGTAAGTGCATTTGCCTCTTCCAGTAGCTTGTGCTTTTTGTGATGTCCAACGTACTCACTGTTGTCTTCTACTCGCAGGTCGCATCATTGATAGCGCGCAAGAGGCGAGCTCGTTCGACGCGCGGCAGTGTGTGGGCATGCTCGTCGACTCGGCGACGTTGTCGGCAACATGCATCCGAGCCTACCTCCAAGAGATATCACCCACGGAGGTGATTCCCAGCGACCTTGTCGTGGTGTGGAAGTACTTGGAGAAGGCGCCCTCGGTTGTTGAATTCATGACGCGGTCGGCGTTTCGACACGGAGCAGCAACGGCGCTTAGCCTTGGACTTGCGCACTTCCCAGAGGACTTCGACCTCGACGACGTGACGAGCGGCTACCCTTCGTCGACTGGCGCGGTGGAGCTTTCCGAGGTGCTCAAGTTGACGGACCGCGCCACGATGTACTCGGAGCGTGTCTGGGCAATGGGCGACCTCCTTCCGTACCAGGAGACGGTCATCGCGCCCAACGACCCCGAGCCGCCGCACCGGGATTTCAAGGTCGAGCAGCCTTTCCGCGCGGCGATGGCGGGTGAGCTGACGACGTACCCGTCAAACCCGTACACGTCGTTCATTCGCAGTCGCCGGGGTGGTGGCGAGTCGTCGTCGAAGCCTGGAGAATAGGGTAGTTTGCCCTGAGGCGTTAGTAGCAGGTCTGCCGTATGGGCATATTTTGTAATGTGAGACAATGTGACATGCTATTGAATGAGACATCGTGTCTGTGTTGGAATTTGTCATGTGTTTTGTGATTGTGGTTTGAACGAGTCCCCGAGCGCGTCCGCCCTTTTGTGGGGTTTACCTCGTGTGTGATATGTTTGTTGTTTTTGAATGTTTTGTTATTGTGGTCTACTCGCCCGAACTCGAAGATCCAGTCGCAGGGCGACTCCCTTGAACGCTCTATACTTCACAGTTTTCCCTTGCGCGAATGGGGGCGGGTGGCCGAGTCCCCGAGCGTGGTACTTGGTTGTTCTAGGCGCGACTCGAGGGTGGTTGAGGACTTGGCGCGTTAGTTTGGGCGCATCACTCCTACCTGGCCCGTTGGGTCAGTCGCGTGGCGAGTCCTTGGCATGCTCTCCTACTTGGCGTTTTCCCGAGCCGCTCGCGATGAACTGGTCGTCAGTCCCCGAGCGTGGTACTTAGCCGTTCGAGTCGCTATGTCGAGGATGCGGAGGACCATGGTCGCTGTAAGAAGCGAAGGCAGTTGTCTTGGCTCGTAAAGCCAGTCGGGCTAGGCGACTCCAATGGGGCTCCAGGTAGGCGTTTTTCATGGATGATGCAAGACCTGAGGTTACTTAGTGCTCTTGCACCGCACTACTTAGCCGTGCCGATCGCTGTACCAAAGGTTGACTCCTGCGGTTTAGCTGGATGCTGTTATTACGAGTGCGAGTGGCACAAGACATGGAGAGTAGGCGCAATTTGCAGTAACAGATTCTTTTTATTTCATAGCGACTGGAGAGTGCATATGTGGGGTTCTAGGGGTAGAACTTCCGTAGGAGGTTTACATTCCATGGTCGCTTGACGTCGAGTTCGCCGTCCCCGCGGACGTCGATGAGGTAGTAGGCGTCGTTGCCAAGTACTCGTCCGATGGTGAATGGTCCCTCCCACGGAGGGGAGAGCTTGTGCATGCCCTTCTCGTCCTGGATGAGGCGCAACACCAGGTCGCCTTCTTGGAAGGTGCGAGTTTTCACCCGCCGGCTGTGGTAGCGGCGGAGTCCCTGCTGGTAGATGGCGGTGCGAGACCGAGCGAGGTCACGTGCCTCGTCGAGCTGATCGACTCCGTCTTGGCGGGCGAGTTCGTTTGCAGCCTCTGTGTAGTGGACGACCCGTGGCGAGTCGTGCTCGAGGTCGGTGGGCATGACTGCCTCGACGCCGTATACCATGAAGAAGGGGGTGAATCCTGTCGACCTGTTGACCGAGGTGCGAATCCCCCAGATGACAGAGGGCAGTTCCTCGACCCAGCACCCGGCGGTGCGCTCGAGTGGCACTTGGAGTCGCGGCTTTAGGCCGTGTAGGATGCTTTGGTTGGCTCGTTCCGCCTGGCCGTTGGATTCCGGGTGGGCGACCGACGCGAGGTCGAGCCGGATGTGGTGCTCTTCGCAGAATTCGGCCATGGCTCCTTTGGTGAAGTTGGTGCCGTTGTCCGTGATGATGCTGTTTGGGAACCCGTAGCGATATATGAGCTCGCGTAGGAATTTAGTGGCGGTCTTCCCGTCGCATTTCCGAACTGGCTTGGCCTCCACCCACTTTGTGAATTTGTCGACCGCGACCAGCAGGTGGGTGTAGCCGGAGGGAGCCTTCTTGAAGGGGCCTACCATGTCCATGCCCCACACAGCGAATGGCCAGGTGATGGGGATTGTTTTGAGCGCTGAGCTCAGCACGTGCGTCTGGTTGGCGTACTTCTGGCACCCGGCGCACCGCTGGACAATGTCAACAGCATCGGCGTGTGCGGTGGGCTAGTAAAAGCCATGTCGCATAGCCTTGGCGACCAGAGAGCGGGCACCGGCGTGGTGGCCGCAGTCACCGGAGTGGATATCGTGGAGGATCTTGAGTCCTTCAGCGGGTTGGACGCCGCATTGGAACACGCCGGTGACGCTGCGCTTGTGGAGCTCGCCGTCGATGATGGTGTAGGACTTGCATCGGCGGGCGATCATCCGAGCGTCCGTCTCGTCTGCCGGCAAGGTGCCAGCCTCCAGGTAGGCGATGTAGGGCTTGGTCCAGTCGTCTGGCTCGGTGACGAGTGCGACCAGGGCTGCCTCCGGCTGTAATGGGACTCCGATGTCGATCTCCCTCGGGGAAGAGACTGATGGCTTGGTTATTGTGTCGAGGAATACGCCAGCGGGTGGTGCGAGTCGAGCCGACCCAATGCGAGAGAGGGCGTCGGCCTCCTCGTTCTTCCGCCTGTCGATCCACTCGACGGAGTAGCCTGTGAAGTGTCCACCCAGCTTGTCCACTGCTTGACAGTATGCCGCCATGGTGGGGGAGATGGCGTCACAGGTGCCAGCGACTTGCCCCGCGACGAGGTCGGAGTCTCCGTAGCAGCGTAGGCGGTTGACATTCATCTCCTTGGCAGCTCGCATGCCGTGGAGTAAGGCCTTGTACTCGGCCATGTTGTTGGTGCAGGGTGTGAAGTCGAGGCAGAGGATGTAGCGGAGCTTGTCGCCCTTCGGTGAAGTTAGCACGATCCCTGCGCCTGCGCCGTCCGCGTTCTTGGAGTCGTCGAAGTGCAGGCTCCAGTAATGGAGGTATGGCAGCTTCTCTGGCTGCTGGGCCTCTTCCCAGTCGGCGATGAAGTCCGCTAGGGCCTGCGACTTGATCGCTTTTCGTGGCTCGTATTTGATGTTGTGGACGCCGATCTCGACGGCCCACTTGGCGACCCGCCCGGTCACCTCGCGGTTGCGGATGATGTCTTGCAGTGGTGCTGAGGAGACGACCATGATCGGGTGCTCCTGGAAGTAGTGCGGTAGGCGCCGCTGAGCTCTGAAGACCGCGTATACCAGCTTTTGGTACTGGGGGTACCGCTGGCGCGACTCGGTAAGGACCTCGCTGATGTAGTACACCAGTCGCTGTACGGGGCGCTCCTTTCCTTCCTCCGGTCGCTCGACGACCATCACGGCGCTGACGACGCGCTCGGAAGCCGCGACATAAACCAGCATGGGTTCTTTGTCGGCGGGGGCGGCGAGTAGCGGTGTGGCGAGTAGCACCTTCTTGAGGTCGCGGAGCGCGTCATCCGCCTCCTTGTCCCACTGGAAGGTGGGGTTCTTGCGCATCAGGCGGTATAGGGGCATTGCCTTTTCGCCCAGGCGGGGGATGAAGCGACAGAGAGCCGCTACTCGCCCGGCCAGTTTCTGGACGTCGCGCAGGCACTCGGGTTTGCCGAGCCGGGCGATCGTGTCGATCTTTGTGGGGTTCGCCTCAATCCCTCGCTTGGAGATTACGTACCCCAGTAGTTGTCCTGCTGGTACACCGAAGGTGCATTTGCCTGGGTTAAGCTTTATCTTGTATTTTCGCAGGTTGGCGAATGTTTCCGCCAGGTCGGCGAGTAGGTCACCCTGGCGAGCGGACTTTACGACCACGTCGTCGATGTAGACGTGGATGTTGCGGCCAATTTGGCTCGAGAGGCACTCTTGCATGCACCGCCGGTAGGTCGCCCCGGCGTTCTTGAGACCAAAGGTCATGGCGGTGTAGCAGAAGGCTCCAAATGGCATGATGAACGCCGTCTTCTCCTCGTCCTCGACTGCCATTTTGATCCGATTGTACCCAGAGTAGGCATCGAGGAAACATAGCGACTCCGAGCCTGCGGTGGAATCGATTATTTGGTCGATCCGCGGGAGGACGAACTGCTCCTTTGGGCGGGCGCTATTCAAGTTTGTGTAGTCGATACACATCCTCCAGGTCCCGTTCTTCTTCTCGACCAGGACTGGGTTTGCCAGCCACTTGGAGTATTTGATTGGCCGGATGAAGCCTGCAGCGAGTAGACGCTGCACCTCCTCGGCGATTGCTCGGCGGCGCTCTTCATTGAAGGGCCGCAGCGACTGTTTGACGGGTCGCACTTTGGGGTCGGCGTTTAGCTTGTGCTTAGCGAGCTCCCTAGGGACACCAGGCATGTCAGAGGGCTTCCATGCGAAGATGTCCCTGTTCTCACGTAGGAACTCGATGAGCGTGCCTTCCTATGCTGGGCTCATGCCCGTCCCAATCGTCACCGTCTGGCTGGAGTCGCCTGGGACCAGCTCGACGGTGCGGGTGTGCGTCGTCGCCTCGAAGGTTGAGGTGTTTGTGCCCTCCGAGTTGGGCTTCTTGAGTATGGTGGGGTCGTCATTGTTGACCCCGCTTGCGTACTTGGCGATCTCATCGGCGTGGTTGGTCTCCGCCGCAATGACGGCGTCAGCGAGTTCGGCTCCTTTGGCCTCGCACTCGGCGGCCATGTCGGGGTCGCCGTTGATGGTGATGCCACCGCACGGCCCGGGGAGCTTCATCGTGTTGTACGCGTAGTGGGGCGCTGCCATGAACTTGGCGAACGCCTAGCGCCCCAAGACGCAGTGGTAGGGGCTATCGAAGGGCACAAGCTCGAAGACGATCCGCTCGGTGCGAAAGTTTGCTGGTGTGCCGAAGGTGACTGGCAGCGTGACCTTGCCGATCGGGTACGCCTTCCGACCGGGGACGATGCCATGGAACGTGGTGTGGGTTGTCTCGATCATCGACTGCGGGAGCCGCAGCCGCCTGAAGGTGTCCAGGTACAGGATGTTGATGGAGCTTCCGCCGTCCATCAATGTCTTGGGGAGCCAGTAGTCGCCGACCTTAGGCTTGACCACCAGGGCGACTCGACCTGGGTACTCGATGCGTGGCGAGTGGTCTTGGCGGCTCCAGGTGATGGGCTGCTCCGACCAGTTGAGGAACTGGGGAGCGTCCACCTGGGCCACCACGTTGACGGCGACGGCGCGGGTGATGACCTTCTTCTCGCGCTTCGTGTTGAAGCCTGTGAAGGTATGGAGTGAGCCGGCCACTTTGCCGAATTTTCCGCCGTTTGGCGTGTCGTTGTCGGGGTCCTCCCGTGCTCGCCGTGCCTTCTCGATCTCCCTGAGGGTGTGGCAGTCGGCGGTTGTGTGCATTGCGGGCTTCCCTTCCCTGCTATGAAACGCACACGGTTGGTTAAGGAGGGCCGCGGGGTCGAACCTTGGCTTGGCCTTATAGTTGCCGCCATCGCGGCGTTGTCCTCCGTCGCGGCGGAAGCTCTTGGGCTCGCGTTGTGCGTGCCCGGCGTCGGCGACGAAGTCGACTCGCCTGTCACTACGGCGCTTGCCGGTGAGGCGAATGTTGCTGTAGCGTAGGTCGGAACGTCGTCCGCTGTCTTTGCCGCTCGTGCGGCGTTGACCTCCTGACTCGTCGTCAGTTTCCTGGTTTGGATCTTCCTCCGCGTACCGTTTGGCGATCTCGAGGAGGTCCGGGATGTTGTCGAGTGTGCGAGAGTGTCACTTGAGCTTGGCGACCAGGGGCTCGTAGCGGCACGAGGTCTTGAAGCAGTGGATCGCGGTGTCCGGGTGGATGCCGACCGCGTTGTACCAGAGTTCTTGCCACCGTTGGACCCAGTTGCGGGTCGACTCACGGGGTCCCTGGACGCATCACTCCAGGTCCTCGATGGTGGTGGCGCGGGTGTAGGAGCACTCGAAGTGCCTGACGAAGGCGTCGTGCATCTCCTCCCAGGAATCGATACTGTCTTGGGGGAGGGTGTTGATCCACTGCCTGCACGTCCCCTCCATCATCAGGGGGAGGTAACGGGCGGCTAGCAGGTCGGTGTGGCTTGCGATCCCCATCGCCATGAGGTATGTATCGAGCCAAACGGCGGGGTCGTACGAGGGGTCGTACTTTTCTATCTCCTTCGGCGCCTTGAAGTTTGGCGGGTACTTCTCGCCTCGGATCATTGGTCTGAAGCACTTGGGGCCGAGTCGACTGAGCGACCCCATGGGCTCGCCGTCGCGGCGATTGGTTAGGGTGTGTCACAGGTCGTCGGGCTGGCGTGCGCGCCAACTTTGGTTGTTGATGATGTGGGTGCGGGCGTCGATGGGTTGACCGTTGGCGGCGACGAAGTTGGTCGCTGGCCTGGGGTTGTTGGTGGAGAGTGCCACGTTCGCGGGTCAGTGTTGGAGCTGCAGTGGCTCCGGTGGCGGGCAGTTGAGGGTGTCTGCCGCCATTGGGCGACCGCTTGAGGCCGCTCTGCTTCCCGAAGAATGCGAGTATACTCGACCCTGCGAGTCGGCGCCCGCGTTTTGCTGCTGGACGGCCTTTGCGAGCAGGGCCCTAACATACTGGATCTGTAGGGCGCCGTCGCCCGTGGTCGTGATGTTGTCGGCTGCTGCTCGACCTGCCACGAGGTTGTCCATCGGGGTGGAGAATAGTAGGAGACCGTTTGCGTCTCGCTCCCATGAGGAGACTACTATCCGCGGCTGGTCCCTGGGAGGTGTGCGGTTGGGTGGAGGTGGGGCGCCCATCGCCGTCGACCCTGGCGGGGGTCGGGCGCTTCCTCCTGGTGGAGCGTTCTCGCAGATCGCGCGCTCGGCCACGCGGGCCGGGTCATTTTCGTCGTCGAAGTTTAGGGCGCGCCCCTGAACGGTGGGGTTCAGGCGCGACCTGATCCGCTGCTGGTGGTAGCGCGATAGTTTCTGCGCCGTCACCTGCTCGAGGCGAAATTTTTCGCGCTCGGCTTGTTCCTTGCGCACCGCCTCTGCCAGTTTCAGGCGGAGTTCCTCGACCTCCGTTGTCGTGGCGTTAGGAGGGATTGGGGTGGAGAATGGGTCCTCCAGCGGTTCGGTGCCGGTCGCCATGTAGGTCGCGGCGTGGCGACCGGTTCCGTCGCGGAGGTCGGCGGATTTTTCCGATCCGGATTCGAATTCGAAGATCCCGAGGATGGAGAGGGGTCCTCGAAGTCTCCCACGTTGGAGACCTAGGTGATGGAGCCCGCGGGTGAAGCCGCGGTGATGGACCCGGCGAGTGACGCCGGGGTCGCCGAGTCGGCGTCGTCGTTGAGGGCCGCGTCTTCTGCGGCCGCTGAGTTTTCGGCCACGTCGCTGTGGGCCGAGTTGTACTCGGAGGCAAGGCGATGGATCGTGCGGATCTGGCTCTCGGAGAGCCGATCGCGTGGCGGCGACTCGCGGATGCGAGCTGATTCCTCCGAGACGATGACGTCGGTGAGGCCGACGAAGAGGCTGATCGTGCCGACCGGCAGGATCACGCTGTGTTTGACGGGTCGCGCCGCCGGGACGTAGCTGCTCGGCAAGATTTGGAGCATCTCGCCGATCGCTATCATGCGGCCGGTGGCGACCGTCTCATTGATGAGAAGATTGGATCTCGCCGCAGAACACCGGCCAGACCGGCCAGGCCCCATGGTGGGCGCCACTGTCGTGGGAATGGTCACGGCAGATGCTGCAATCGGCAGCAAGTAGTAGAACAAAGGGCAAGGGCGGCCAGCCATCTGCGGTGCGAGATGAGGACGGAGACACAGGGTTTTACCCAGGTTCGGCCCCCGAAGGGTAAAGACCTACTCCTGCTAGATTGTATTATGAAGGTAGTACAATGGGCGAGCTCGGCGGCTAGGCGGCGAGTCGCTTGGGTGTATGATGGAACGTCTCTCTACACGCCCCATAGGGAGGTTTATATAGGCTCACCTTCCCTAGGGTTTACATATCTCAACCGAATCAGTTAAAGCTTCGGTGCTCGTTTAACCTAATCCGACTGGGCCTATCTACTCGCCTGGGCCTTCAGCTTCGAGTCGCTTGGATCCACGCCGGGCCTTGATCCAGTCGCCGTCCTGCAGGCCCACTCGCCAGGTCTTGGGCCAGTCGGAAACGTCCTGCTGGGTATACCCCGGTAGGCGCATCCCCATCAGTCGGGGAGCCAGTGGGAGCATAGTGCAGCTTGAAGAAATTCAAGAGGAACCGGCTAGTAGCGAGTCAGCAAAATTCTTGGAGGTTGAGCCGGTCGTGGTAGCTAAGCCAGCAACTTCACCCGAACCATGAAGATCGGCAAGATTACAAAGTGTTTGTGATGTATTACTGTTAGACAGTGATGAGCCGACAAATTATTTAGAAGCGATGGTGGGATCTGATTCCAAGTCATGGCTTGGAGACATGAGATCCAAGTTAAAGTCCATGGATGAAAATCAAGTTTGGAACTTGGTTGATCTGCCAAACAGTGCAAGACCCGTCGAGTGCAAATGGGTCTTTAAGAATAAAACTGATATGGATGGAAATGTTTCTATCTATAAAGCACGGTTTGTCGCTAAGGGGTTCCGAGAAGTTCAAGGAGTTCACTACGACGAGATTTTCTCACTCGTAGCGATGCTTAAATTAGTTTGGATCATGTTAGCTATAACAACCTATTTTGACTATGAGATATGACAGATGGATGTCAAAACAACTTTCTTTGACAGAAAATTTAACCGAGTATGTGTATATGATACAATCCTAGGGTTTTGTCGATTTGGCTAATACTGACAAAGTATGCAAACTTCAGAAATCTATTTATGGGTTGAAGCAAGCATCTTATTGGACTCGCCTAAAAAACTGCACTGAGAGATTAGCGCCTTATTCCTTCAGAAGGAGAGAGTATAGAGAAGACCTTGCAATCTAAGTAATACTCAAGGAGTATATGTATAGGTAAGGCTTGCGAGGCTGTTCGGGCTATATATGTGCCAAGTTCCATGAAGACATAGACACCCAACACACCTAATAATGGATATTTATCTGTTTGTAAAGTCTTGCATACTGTATGATCTTACTAGAAGAAAGGCTTTATACTACAGTCCCACCAACCTCCAACCATGTATTCAATGATCCGTGTGCCTATGTATCTCCTCGTCTTCACCAAAGTGCTGCTGTCAAGCAGGTTGCAACAAGATAAAAATAGAAGAGAGCTAGATAGTGGCATATATGCAATATACATAGAGGCGGTTAATGAAGAAATCATGAAAGGCTTTAGGGAGTAGGAGGCATCATCAAATTTATCAAAATTTATTTGTGGGCCTAGATGTGTCCCATCTTATGAATTTTCACCGGTTGACACATGAAATCTGCCATCTTCAAGAAGCCTAGAACCTCCTTACAAAAGATACAACACGCTTGTTAGGGTAAACCCAACGGAGTCAAGATCCAGGATAGGTAGGAAAATCAAAGAAGCAAGCCGAAACCCCTTATAGAATCAGCCGATTACTCACTGTTAGGCCCCGCAAACTTAGGCTGCTTGTATCGCTCTAGTATACTGCAGCTGCTGCCTTTGCACTATCTCCCTTTCCCAGAGTTCACTTTAGCATTTTAGTTTTGAGCAAAAGCTTTCAGTTTTTACAGAAACATGGAGTACTGCTATCCATGGTACGTAGCCTACAAGGGTATTATAGCAAACTCAATAAAAATATAAAATCCGCCTCAATTCGCTGGTCAAACAAACAATTTGATTCGTTGTGATTTAAGGGTATAATGTTGGATATATGCCCAGGAGGTAGTAACAAAATGGTTATTATTATATCTTTGTGTTTATGCTAAATGTTTGCATAACATGCTATAATTGTATTAACCGGAAATTAATACTTATGTGTTTTGTAAACGTAAAAGATTCCCTAGTAAGCCTTTTGTTAAACTAGCTTGTTGATTAATAGATCATCATGGTTTCCCGATCATGAACATTGGATGTTATTAATAACACGATCATGTCATTAGGAGAATGACGTGATGGACACACTCCTATAGTTAGCATAGCATAAGATCAAGTCATTTAGAGTTCGTTTGCTACAAGCTTTCAAATACATAGTAACCTAATCCTTCGACCATGAGATCATGTTAATCACCATCACCGGATGAATACTTTGATGACATCAAACACCACTTCTATGACTGGATGGTTATAAAGGTGGCATTAGTTATTTTTAAAGTATGTGTTGAGGCACATGGATCAAGAGTGGGATTTGTCCATCCATATGCCGGATAGATATACTCTGGACCCTCTCGTTGGAATATTATCCAATTGGCTTGTAAGCATGTGACTAGGTCACATGGGATGTCATATCACAGAACGGTACTTATCGGTAACGAGGTTGAACTAGGTATAGAGATACCGATGATCAAACATCGGATAAGTAAAGTATCACGTGACAAAGGGAATCAGTATCATATGTAAATAGTTTATTCGATCACAATGTAATCGTATAAATATGTGGGAGCCATAGTGGATTTCCAGATTCATCTAATGGTTATTGATTAGAGAGCAGTCTCGATCATGTCTGCATAGTTCACGAACCATAGGGAGACACACTTAAGGATTCTATGTTATTTAGTAGATATGGAATATGATTTGGAGACCGAATGTTGTTCGGAGTCTCAGATTGGATCCAGTACATCATGAGGAGTTCCGAAATGGTCCGGAGAATATAATTCATGTAAGGAAAGTCAATTTCCGGGGTTCGGAAATGTTTTTGGTGTTTTGACCGGAAGATTTTAGAATATTCTGGAAGGTCCATGTAAGACCCCACCTTTATAAGGTAAAGGCCCCTATGATTGCAATGATAGTCCCTGGATCAAATGCTAGCATCCGCAGTTTAAGATGAAGTACACAGATACAAAGGTCATTATTACATCGTCATTTTAGAGATATCATAGTCTTATACAACTCATTAGCCAAAGGCTAGTACAAGAGTTCAACATAAGTAAATAAAAGAAAGTCTTCATCTTCATGTGCCATAGGCAAGCATATTGAGTGTAGACTCATAACCCTAATCTCCATCAGAGTAACCTAAAACATCATAAGTTACAGCCATAGTGTGTCAATACATTTGGAATTGTATTGGCAAGTGATATCATAGTATAATAGTAGTATCTAACATCTATATGAATTTGGCTAAGTGTAGCTTAGACTTGCTCTGCTCAAAATAGGTTTTTCCTATCAGTTGAAAACATTACGTTTTGTTTGACAAATCACCCAAGGAACCACCAATAGACATTGGTGAACCTTTACCCTTGTTTAACCACAAGTTTTAACTTAGAAATTGGGTTGAGAAGATCCTCGATAGCTTCAATGTCTTTTATGCTCAAATTGTCCGTTGCCGGGGACACGACTAAGTACTTCGGTTGTACCATCTCGAGAGGTGGTGCACTTTCCCCACAAGATTCGACATGCATCGAGACGATACCTTTCAGAAGCCTTCCCTTAGACCACCATGGACGCGTTCCAACCTATCACCCTACCACCAACTGTCCATCTGGCTAAGTTATTGCAACCTATATGATCAAGGCAGAGCCCATATGCCATGTGGTTGCACAAGAAGCTTCTAAACACTAAGTATCACAAATCCCTTTGTTCCTGGGTGGCTTTCCACAAGTGAGATGCACAACGTAAACCATATACATGGGCCTTGTGTAACCACTCAACACAAACCATCATACCATTCCACCCAGGTGATTCATTCACTTAGTTGTTTTATTAAGCAAAAACACAAGTCAAAGACTTAGAAATATTTCATAGCATGAATTTAATCCACCCTTGTTTGGTACTATCTAGGCTTAGCATGATAACATAACAAGTGTCTTAACTTAGAGAAAAATTCTACTAAGACTACAACTAGTAGGATTTCCCAAGGCATAGCATATATATAAACTTAGCAAAATTCCATGTAAGCCCGATTAAAAAATATCACTAGTGCATAGTCAAAATAATAGGACAAAATACATGAAGCACCACTTTCCATGGTAGTTTTGAGACTATCAACAATCCTCACACTCATAATCACCACTAGCACCAAAATCTACACATAAATTGATAGCACCAAATTCACATTCAAATATTCAAGCAAAAATAATACGAATTCATGCAAATGCAATGAAATGAATTTTCTGTACTAAACAAGTCAACCAAACAGTATTGAATACAAAGACATCTATTTTAAAGTCTAAACAAACTTAAATTTGCCCCAAAATAATTTTGTAAACATTTTATAAAGCCAAAATAAGCCTACAAAGTGTTCTGCAAATAATACTATTTTTCCAGATGCAAAATACAAATTTAAGCCCACAGTAATGTAGGTATCATTTTTGTGAATCCAATGATATATTATTTGTATTTTTTGGATAAACAGAACAAAAGATATGAATTTTAAAAGTTTGGAAATCTAATAGATTCAAAAACAGATTTTAAAACAAAATTACAGACACGTGGCTATGTCTGATTGGCCCGTACCGGTTCGGTTGGATCGATCAACGAGAGCCATAGGTTTTAAATGAAATCGCACGGGCCAGATCTACTGACACTGTTTCGTTAATTGATCTAATTTGATCCACTAGATCTAGATCTAACGGTGCTGGTCGCTTTGACCATAGTGGGGCGGCGCGAATGGCCAGAGCGGCGGCGACGTTCCTGCCGGTGGTGTACTGGTGGTGCTAGGGGGTGAGAGGGGAAGGCACGAGTCGTTACCGAAGTGTGGAGACGAGGTGATGACGACGGTTGACAAAGTGGAGGCGCGGGCGTGTGGAGTCGTCGTGGAGTCCTCGCCGGAGGTGAGGTCAGCGTCGGGTGTTCTCGGGTGTCGTCGCTGGCAGCGCTACAGGGCACGGGAAGACAAGCAGAGGGTGGCTTTAGACTCGCAAGAGGACGGTGAGTGCACGGGCATCAACCAGAGAGAAGGGGAAGGCTAGGGTTACCGTATTTGCTCGGCGGAGATGCTCGGGACAGCGGCGGTGCGAGCTTGCGTGTGGACAGCCTAGCGGCGCTTAGAGGGTGGTGAGTGAGGGGAAAAGAGTGGTAGGCAAGGTCAGGTGCGGGAATTACTTGTCGAATCAATGGCAATTAAGCCGCGAAATCAACGGCAGCAGCGAGGTGGTCGTCATGCGCTAATTGAGGACGAAGAGATAACCTGGCTATGGGGTCCACACATCAGTGGGTGGGTGCACGCGTGCGGGGTAGGAAACAGAGGGTGAGGGGGGGGGGTTCCCGGGTGGGCTCGTGGGCTGGGTCTGGTGTTGGGCCAATTGGCTGGCGCAATGTTTATTTTTTTTCCTTTTAGCTTTTTATTTTTCTGTTTGATTTACCAGGAATGATTTTCAAACCCTAATTCAAACAAGTTTGATTTTAATTTTTCTCCAGATTTTTATACAGTGAACTTTGCACTCTAAAGTGTGACAAACACACTTGTCCACTCAAATTCACTTTGTCCCTTTGAAAAATAAAATAAAACCATGCCACATATGAATTTATAAAATGGGAATATTAATGGTTTTATTTGGATTTTTGGTTTGAAACTTTTGTGCAAGACAAATATGATATGATAATAGGAATGCAATGCATGCTTTTGTAATTCATGAATTTTTGGGATGTTACAAAATCTAACCCCCTTAAGATGAATCTCGCCCTCAAGATTCAGATTGGTTAGCAAATAGGTGAGGGTGATCTTTCCGAAGGTCATCTTCTATTTCCCAAGTTGCTTCTTCTTCGGAATGGTGGTTCCACTGAACTTTGCAGAATTTGATAGTCTTGGTACGAGTAAATCTTTCCGCAGTCTCGAGGATTTTGATAGGCTTCTCCTCATAGGTGACATCACTCTCCAACTGAACCTCTTCCAAAGGTATAGTATCCTTCAAAGAAGTTTCTTCCATCTCCGAATGGCATTTCTTCAACTGACTCACATGAAACACATTGTGAACCGCTGACAGTGATTTAGGCAATTCAATCTCATAAGCCACTTCTCCTTTGCAGCTCAAAATCTTGAATGGTCCAACGTACCTTGGTTCCAACTTTCCTTTGACTCCAAATCTCTTCACACCACGAAGTGGTGTGACCCTAAGATACGCTCTATCGCCTACCTCATAGGTGACTTCTCTACGCTTTGGATCTGCATAGCTATTTTGTCGGGATTGTGCTATCTTCAATCTGTCCTTTACTATTTTAACTTTCTCTTCAGCTTCCTTAGTCATTTCTGGTCCAAACAAATTTCTTTCTCCAACACCACTCCATAGCAATGGTGTTGTACACTTTCTTCCATAAAGAAATTCAAATGGTGCCATCTCAATGTTGCTTGATAGCTGTTATTGTAAGAGAATTCTGCGTAAGGCATACTTTCATCCCAACTAGCACCATAGTCTAGGGCACATGCCCTCAACACATCTTCAAAAATATAATTGGTACTTTCTATCTGTCCATCAGCCTAGGGGTGAAAGCTGTGCTGAATTCTAATCTTGTTCCCAATGACTCATGCAGTTGTTGCCAAAAATGCGAGGTGAACTGAGTTCCTCTATCAGACACAATACTCTTGGGTACTCCATGCAGACATACAATCCTGTTCATATAGATCTCGGCTAACTTAGCACTTGTATAGGTTGTCTTCACGGGTATGAAATGAGCCACTTTAGTTAGGCGATCTACAACAAGCCAAATAGAATCATATCCGGATCTAGTCCTTGGCAGTCCGATGATAAAATCCATACCAATCTGATCCCACTTCCAATCAGGAATAGGTAGTGGTTGTAAGAACCCTGCTGGTTTCTGATATTCTACTTTCACTCGACTACACACATCACACAAGGCAATATGTTCTGCAATGTCCTTCTTGAGATTATTCCACCAAAATCTTTCCTTCACATCCATGTACATTTTGGTGTTACCTAGATGAATGTAATACAGTGAGTTGCGTACTTCCTGCAGAATCAGTTTCGAAGCTCCGGATCTTGCGAAATGCAGATACGTTTTCCATACCATAAAGTACCCTGTTCGTCTTCATGGAATCCTTTAGCTTTCCCTTTCCTAATTTTACCTTTAATCTCTTCAATTTCTTTGTCCAACTTTTGGGCTTCTTTGATCTAGTCCAACAATGTGGGTTGAACATTTAATGACATGAGATTCCTTCAGGAACTATCTCCAATCTGATATCTTTGAATTGGGCACACAGATCATCTGGCAATTCTCCCTTAGTAAGGCCATTCACATAAACCTTATGGCTTAAAGAATCCGCTACAACATTTGCTTTACCGGGATGGTATTGCAAACTCAAGTCATAGTCCTTGATGAGCTCTAGCCATCTTCTTTGTCTCATATTGATTTCCTTTTGAGTGAAGATATATTTCAAACTATTGTGATCCGTGAACACTTCACAACGTTTTCCCAAAAGATATTGTTTCCATGTTTTGAGTGCATGGACAACAGAGGCTAACTCTAAATCATGAGTAGGATAATTCACTTCATGAGTTTGAGTTGTCTCGAGGCATAAGCCACAACTTTCCCTTCTTGCATCAAAACTCCACCTAGTCCTTGGTGAGATGCTGTCACATCCCAAGATTTTCCAAATCTTGTAATGTGAAAAATAAAATAAACAAAATAAATTATTGTTGAATTTTAGGATGAAAAGAAACTTTTGTTTCTAAGTGGAAACTTAAAAATCCCATCTTGGAAAAACTTTAGTTAAAGTTTGAATCCAACACAATCCAAATCAAGAGAAATGCATTCCTCATAAAATGCATCTGGAAATTTAAACACTTGGAAAATAAATCCAAACCCTAAACCCTAATGGAATAAAAATCATTTCCAAGTTATCACCAAGCCTATGGATTTGATCCATATAAAAATTGATCATCAAACATTTATAAGTGATCAAGAATGATAAATAGAAATATATTAAAACCATATAAATTGGGTTCACTTAGTTTGGAACCATGGATAAAATCTTATGAATCTAATAAGACAAGGAAATTGAATTTCCAAAGCTATTAAAGAACTTATCTAAAATCCATACCAAATGGTGAGCATATAATCCTAAAGATATTTAAAAGGATAAATAAATCTCAAATAAGATTTTACAAATTGGAATCACGAAGTTTGGATCTATAAATAAAAAGATAAGGATTTTATAAGATAAAGAAAGAAAAATTAAATAAGGAATATTTAAAGACCAAATTAAATCTTGGCCTAATCCATTAAGCAAATGGAATAAGATATAATCCAAATCCAAATAAAAATAAAAGGATAAAGAATTTTCCAAAATAAAATAAAATGGCATAAATCAAATCCAATTGGAATGAAGACAAATCCAATTTTTAATGATTAATAAATCATATTAAAAACTTTTCCAAATAATTCAAGATGAATTATTTGACACCCAAATAATCAAATAAAAACCTACTGAAAAGATTTGGAAGGTTTTTAGAAACTTAAATGGTGTTTGAAAATATTATTAAATCTTATTTGATTTAAAACAAGGGCTTATTTGAATAATTAAAAGACCCCAAAAAGAATAAAGTTTTATTCAAAAATTGACTTCAGATTATATTAATAATCAATATTTAAACCTAGACAAATTTTGGTTGAGTTTTGAAATCAAATTGAGGTTTGAATTAATTAAACAAAACCAAAACAGATTAATAGAAATGGAAAAAGAGAAAATCATTCAGAACAAAAAAAATATGAAAAAGGACTCAGCCCAGCCCAGCTAGCCCACTATGCCCATTGGCAGCCCAACTCTCCCCCTCACCCGAACGAACTGTTTTTCACTGCAGACAGAACCCGCTAAGTCGCTGACTATTGGACCCCACCCCCACACTCTCTCTCTCTCTCGCTGACGCCAGGCCCCACCGCCAGCTCCCTTCTTCCTCACCCTCCCGCTGACCTCGCCGACCGTTGCTGCCAAATGAATGCCGGCATGAATACGCGTTAACCACACCATTAAACGACCCCACGATCACGCATAATAATTTGCATGCGCCCCCTCTCTCATTCCCCTCACTCGCCAGAACCTTTACGCCCCCAGGCCGCCCTGATTTGCGCCTAGACCCCGCTCTGCTCCGACGAGCTCGCAATCAAATTCCGGCCAGCCACCTCCGCCCCTCGCCACTTGGAGCACACGAGCACCTTCCCCACCCTCTGGCGCACCTCACTGTACCTCGCGTTCATCCGCGCGAGCACCACAGCGTCGACAACGACGACACCAAGCACCGCCGCCGTCTGCCTCTTCTCCGGCGACTCCCCTGGTAATGTTCTGACCGTGCCGCCCCTTCTCTGTGATGCTCCCGCACTCCCTAATCTTCTACGCATCTAACGCTACCGTTATTTTGCCTTATCGTGCGCTGTAGCCTCGCCCCCGTCGACGTCTGACCGCACCCGACGCCAGGAGCATCTCCGGCGAGGAATTCCGACGACACCCGTGCGCCTCCTGCTACCCAAAGACCACCTTGAGCTTCGCCATACCCCTGCGATCACTGTTAGCCACTCCTCTTCCTCCCTTGCTTCCTGTAATCACCGCGACGCCGTAGGCAGAGCCAGCGCCGCCACCTGCCGCCGCCAGCGCCGCCCATCTCTGGCAAGCTTGCTGTACGCCGTTCGATCTTGATCTAGTGGCTAGGAAATAAGCAAAGCGAATGGGTAAGTAGCAACCTGTGCCGTGCGATCTAACTTAAATCCTACGGCTTGTATCGCTCGATCCAAGCGAAACGGTATCAGCGAATCAGAACTAGACACGTGGCCCGGTTGGTTTGATTTAAAACAGAATTGATCTATTTGATGTTCCATTTTGTAAAATTCATAACTTTCAAAACACACGTCCAAATTTTGCAAATTTTATATCAATGGAATCAGCAAAACAAGTACTTTCTGACCATGCACTTTGTTTAGTAAATTGCTTATGTTAAATTGATTGTTTTTGCAGAAACTTGTGTATGCATGTTTAGAATATAAAAATTGTTCTAAAATGATTTTTGAGATAAACCCTTTGGCAAATGGTTTATTTTGAACCTACTGACCCTAGAAATCAATTGGTGGTTTCAAAAATATATTTGGTGAAGCAAAAGAATAAATATTTGATTTAAACCATTTCTAGTCAAATAAAAATATTGTTTATTTGTTAAAAAAATGCTTTTTGGAGAAAATCTTTGGAAAATGTTTTGGAATAAACTCTCTGACCCAAGCATCAAGTTTTATGATTTAAAAATGTATTTGGTGAACCACATAAAATTGTTGTTTTGCTAAAGGCATTTTCAACCACATAAAATATTGATTTTGTTTAAAAAAAGTTTATGAAGTGAAATCTTTTGCAAATGATTTTGCCACTTTATAAAATGACCAATACGTGTTTTAGAATGTTTATAACCTATTATAAACCACTTTTGTAAATAAAACAAAGTTTGGCATGCTTGCATGCATTGTCTTGTTTCTATCATTTTATGTGATGAATTGCTTGAATGGTAGATTAAAATATTGCTTGCTTGATTAAATTGTAGTGATTTGAAGTGTGTGAACATTGCAAGATCAAGGAGTGAACCTATATTCTCTACCAAAAAGGCAAGTGATGCTTCATACTTTTGTCCCATTATTTTCACTATGCATTAGTGATATTTCCAAAGTAGGACTTGCATGGAATTTTGCTAAGTGTAAATATGCCATGGGAAATCCTAGTATATGAAACCTTAGAAGAATTTCCTAAGTTAAGATTCCTACTACTATCATGCTTAGCTTAGCTATTAGAAAACAAGGGTGGAATATATATTCATACTATGGTATATTTCTAAGTCAAGGACTTGTGTTTTGTTTAATAAAACAACTAAGTGAATGAATCACCTGGGTGGAATGGAAGGAATGGTTTGTGTTGAGTGGTTCACAAGGCCCATTTCTATGGTTTACCTTGTGTATGTCACTTGTGGATGGACACCCAGGAACAAAGAGATTTGAGATGTCAAATGTTGAGAAGCTTCAAGTGCAGCCACTTGGCATTATGGGCTCTGCCTGGATCATATAGGTTGCAATAACTTAGCCAAATGGACAGTTGGTGGTAGGGGAATGATGGGTTGGAACGCGTCCATTCTGGTCTAAGGGAAGGCTTCTGAAAGATCTTGTCTTGGTGAAACCAAGTCTTGTGGGGAAAGTGCGCCACCTCTGCAGAGTGAAAAATCTAAGTACTTAGCCATGTCCCTGGCAAAGGACAATTTGAGCATCAAGACATGGAAGCTATCAAGAATATCCTCATCCCAATTTCTAAGTAAAAATTTGTGGGTGAACAAGGGTTGAAGGATCACCAATTTCTATTGGGAGATGCCTTGGGAATGATTTTGACAAACAAAAAATTAGTGTTTTCAAATGATAAGGAAAATCTATTTTGAGCAAAGCAAGCCTAAAGCTCCACTTAGCCAAATGCATATAGATGATAGACTCCACTATACTACCATAGTATCACTTCCCAATACAATTCAAATGTATTGACCCTTGTGGCTGTAACTTATTATGTTGTAGGTTTGTTTGATGTTAGAGAAGTTATTGATTTAGGAATACAAGTCTACAACCAACATGTCTGCCTGTGGCACTTTGAAGATGAAGGACCCCATGCTATTGTTATATTCTGCTGCATTGTAATGAGATAGCCAAATGAGCTATGTAAGATGTAATAAATTATTTTATTCCTAGTTATAAAGTTGTATTATGACCTTTGTTTCTTGATATTACATCTTAACTATGGATGCTAGGTATTGATCCAGGGACTAGCATTGTAAACACAGGGGTCTCTACCTTATTAAAGGTTGGGAACCTTACAGATGGTATCAGAGCACTATGTTGCCTGTAGGATTTGTAAACCTAGGATTGGACAAACCCCTTAGAAAAATAGGAGTTGTATTTGTTCCAAAACTTATTTACAAACAATCATGTAAACTCTTTCCTCAACCTTTTGGTTTTGATTCTACATCTCTTCTATTTCAAACTTGATGGACAAAACCTACTCCATGGCCAAAGACTTCACCATGAGCTAAGGACTTGATCAACTCTAATGACTTCAACATCTTCAAGTGAGTTCAACCTTATTCCCAAAAAGGACTTCAACTTGGATATCACTAAGGACTACAAGTGAGACAAGAAATATTGCTCAAGACTTGAAGACTAAGGAAACAAAACTTGGGAATCATCATCACTTTGGAGTTTTGTGACCAAGATTCAAGAAATTCTCCAAGGATACAAAGATATTGTTCAAGAAAAATCAACAAAGAAGGAAGGAAATATCTCAAGTGAACCATATAGATGGACCACCGTATTTAGTTTAAGTCAAACCCACCAACTTATGTGGTGTAACAAAAATATTTTTGGTTGCCTAAAAATATGCTTGAAACTTGTTGTTTGAGTGGAATGTTTGTTTGTGATTGCTTGCACATTACTTGAGTGAATTGTGATGTGTGTGATTAGAATTGATTCCTTAGAAATATTTTGCCTATTCTAATCCCAACCCAACCCAAACAGATGACTACTCCAAGAGACTCCAACATCAAGGATGGTGACAACAACAACAACCAAGAGATCAACATGAGAGAACAATTACTAGCAAACCAAACCTAGTTGAACCAAGTGACAACTCAGTTTTTAGCCAAAAACAATAAGTTAGACCCAACCATGCAAATTTTTTTGGAAACTCAATCCCAATTGTTGCAAGGAATGGCAACTCAAATGATCAACATGGGAGACAACCTTTCCCAAGGAGTCTGTGACAACAAGGATGTCAAGGATGATATTTTAGAAGGAACCCAAGCTTGCAATATTTGTGGAGACAAGGACCACACTTCCAAAGAGCATGAAGATCAATTCCCCAATTGTGAAGAGAAACATCCAACTAATCAATGCCCCACATCTCAAGCTACTTGTTTCTTGTGTGAAGGAATTAACCATGTCCCCATCCAATGCCCCATCTATTGAAGGGAATATGCCCGAGAGGCAATAATAAAGTGGTTATTATCGTATTCCTTATTTATGATAAATGTTTATTTTACATGCTATAATTGCATTAATACGGAAACGTTAATACATGTGTGTTTAATAAACAAAAAGGAAGTTCCTAGTTATGCCTCTCTTATAAACTAGCTCGTTGATTAACAAGATGATGATAGGTTTCCTGATCATGGACATTGGATGTTGTTAATAATGAGGTCACACCATTAGTGTAATGGTGTGATGAACATTCATCCGAAGTATAGCATTACGATCAAAGTCATTGAGTTTATATTGCTATAACAACTTACGAAGTGATCCTAATCCTTAGATCATGAGATCATGTCAATCCCTAACACCGGAAGAGTTCTTGATAACATCAAACGTCACACCGTAACAGGGTGATTATAAAGATGGATTCAGAACTAATAAAGTGTTATGTTGAGGCCCATGGATCCATAGTGGAATTTGTTAATCGCGATGACGGATAGATATACTTTGGGCCCTCTCGGTGATATCACATTGGTTAGCTTGCAAGCAAGTGATTTGATCACTAGAATGTTATATCACGGGAACGAGAAAAGAGTGCATGTCAGTAACGAGATCAAACTAGGTATGGAGATACCGATGATCGAATCTCGGACATGTAATATATCGCGAAACAAAAGGATTAAGATACTAGCGTAAAAGGTTCCGACGATCACAAGAAAGTCATCGTTGAATGTGTGGGAGTCAGTATGGGTCTCCAGATCCCGCTTTTGATTATTGATCTGAGAGGGGTATCGATCATGTCCGCATTATTCACGAACCGTAGGGTGACACACTTAAGAGACACCGACATCCAATTGGAGCAAAAGTTTCATGCCGAAAGAATGAACAAGCGCAGGAATTTATTTCACTAGATACCGAAACAGGTTTTCGGGTGAAGTTGCATAAAGTGGTTATGCATGTGAAATAGAATTCTAGAAAGGGGTTATTTTTGAATGTTTGTCATTAAAGTAATTGACAAAATTCTGAATAAATAAAAGGAGTTTTATTTAATGAGAGCTTGCATTAAATTTGGTGGAAATTTAATGGGAATTTGAGTGGGTTTTTGAGTGGAGGGAATTGAAAGGCATTTGAGTGAGTGGAGTGTCCACCCACATGAATGTGGAAGAGGTGGGGGAAGCCCCATGGCTGGGCGCATGGCCCCTTGGGTGCCCCCCTCTCCCTATAAAAGGAGCCCCCCTCCCTCTCTCTCTCACACACACCTCCTCGTGAAGGATCTCTATCCCCCTCTAGAATTTATCCCCCATGGTCTCGGACTAGCGAGATACATGTTCCCGGTGGATATTCAACAAGAAAGAGTTGTGCTTCCGCTGCATCGCTGGAGCGAGGAGGCGGAGGTTGCTCGGTGCCTCGAACGTGTGTGCGAGCACGGATGCGCTGCTGTTTTGCGGCGCTAGGACTTCCTCTCGATCTTGAGATCAGCAAGAGATCGTCTACATCAACCACGAGTTTGGACTCGTTAAGCTTTGTCGGTCTTCAAGGGTATGTTCTCTACAGATATACATCCGCCCGTTGTTTGTATCTAGTAGATAGATCTTGGTACATAGTTGTTCCCATCGTAGGATTTATTTTGTTTTCTATGCTGCGAACCCATCAGTGGTATCAGAGCCGGATCTATGCGTAGATACTTTGCATGGGTAGTACACATATGAGTATGTGGGCGATGATGATCATTTTATTGCTTCTTAGTTGTACTTTGGATATTGGTGGCATAGTGGGATGAAGCGGCCCGGACAAACTTTACATGTCCTCGCACATGAGACTTGTTCCACGCTTGACATGCAACTAGTTTTGCATAAGTGGCTAGCGGGTGTCTGTATCTCCTACTATAGTAAATATCTAATTTGCAACGAGTTTTCAACAATTTGGTTATCCTGTTTATGGTTCATGTTCGTAGGTAAGAACGGTTCTATCTTTGAAAGCCCTAAGCCACGTAAAACTTGCAATGGATAAATTAGAGGCGTCTAGTTTAGATTGTTGCTGGGCTAGTGTTATGATATGGTGATGTTGTAAGTAGAAGTATGAGATGATACTCTTACAACACACATGATGTGTAAGTTCCATAGACCTTGGCCTTACACATATAGGTATGATAGTGATCATACCACGATGCACATGATAGAGATCATATGCGGGAACCATATCATTCCACTAATAAACATGTGATGTTTGATAGCATCTTATATTGCTTGTTTGGCATTTTATTAGCATAATAAGACGATCCCTTATTTAGATATCAAGATAAGAATGTGTTCTTCCTTAAGTATGCACCGACAATGTTTCGTCGCTTCAAGACATCACGTGATGATCGGGTGTACTTGAATCCATGAGCATATCTCGGGTGTAAGACAGTTACACATGCGAATACTAAGGTTCTTACTTGGCGAGCCTAGCATGTACAGACATGGCCTCGGAACACGGACCAAAAGGTTAAGCATGAGTCATATGTTTTGATATGATGACCATATGGATGCTCGCCTTTGAAGCTACACCGACTCACGTGATGATCGGACTTGGTGTAGTGGATTTGGTTCATGTAATCACCAAAAAGACACGAGGGATGTCGTTTTTGAGTGGGAGTTCATTTCTAATTTGGATTAGTAGAACTCAATTTATCATAAATTAAATCAAAGTGAATTTGCATAATTTGTTGTAGTTATTGGCATTCGTTCACCATGTTATGCATAGTTGTAATTGAGATAATAGAACTATAGAATTCTGGATATTTACTTTACGAACTGGTATCGTATTGTGTTGAGTGTCAATCAAAGTTTAAAGTCCTATTGAAAACTTTCAGCAAACTCTATTTACTCCATGAAATTTAATAGTTGGTATTAAATCGAGAGTAACAATTCCAGTGTTAGTATCTTAAGTATCATGTTTGCCTTCATGATTCTTGATTTAAATATCAAGATTATCTAGGAGCTGAAAGAATTATTACAGAAACCATCATGTGTGGCAGATATAACGTTATCTGAAACAATGTTTTGGTTGCAATATGATAAAGTATAATATATGTTCTCATATTGGATGAGAATTTACGAAGGTTGGAGATGCTAGACATCCTAATCATCCAAAAGGGTTTTGGAAAGTAATGTTATACTCACGATTCACCTTTATAAGCTACAGTAGCTTGATCATGAAATTCGTCATGATAAGGATGAATAGAAGATGTATGTAAAGTGTTTACTATACTAAAAGATTACTAAAGAATGGATTTTGAAAGAATACCGATCATTTTGATGATGGTGATCTACTTCAAAGTGCATGTCTAAAGGTATTATTATTTGAATATACACGCTTTGGACTATGTGTCATGTATATGGCTCCACTTTTGATGTTGATAGATTCTTTTAAAAATAAAAGGAAATGCTGAAAGAGAATCTCTAAAATATTTTTGGCAGAAAAGAAAAGATTGGAAATATCCAATTTAGGTATATAGATGATATACATGTAATGGTTGTATTCTTTGCTTGTTAAACAATGTGGTTCTTGGGTATTGGATACCGAATTGGTTGGTATGAAATTTCATACAGAACGACGCAATTCATGAACTACAATGGCCTAAGTAACTTGCAAGAGAATATGTGATGATGTTCATCGAAAACAAACAAACCGTTGTTTGTATTTCTCGTTGACATCAAAGCTTGACTTCAAGATTTGCTTTAATAATTGTTATTTAAATCGGGTATTATGAGAACAAAGGTTGTTCAAATAATTACCGTATTCCATATAAGATGGATGATTTACAAATCTAGTTGTAGAAATCACATCCATAAAACCTAATGCTAAAATGTCGCAAGACAAATGATTGAAAGATCAATTACGAAGTGACATCGCCGTTTAAATTATATCGGAAAGAAATCATAAAGAATCTCCATATTCATGGATTTTTGGAGTCTTTTATTTGATCAAGTGACGCTTGTGAGACTTTCCACGTGATAATTAAAGCTTCGTTCAAAGGCCAAAGAAGAACGAACGACTAAATTATTGGAATTTATACATATCGATGTATGTAGTCCATTATGTGTAGTCGTAAGCGATGGGTTTCAACTTTATATACTTTCTCTGGAAATTTGAGTGAATATTCACTTAATGAGAAAGAAGTATGAAATATTTGAAAATGTTTCAAAGACTTTCAAGATGAAGTGAAAAATCATTGTGACAAGAAAATAAATGGTTTATGATATTATCATAAGGGATTTATTTGAGTTACAAGTGTAACAAGAAAATAAATGAATTATGATTTTATCATAAAGGGATTTATTTGAGTTGCAAGTTTAGCAAAACACCTAGATTTACATCTCCCGAAACACCATAGGAGTATGGAGTGTTTGAGATTTGTGATGAAACCTTGTTTGACATGGTTAGATCAAACGTGTTATTTATAAAACTGCCATTATGTTTTAAAAGATTAAAAGCTTTAGAGACTACCGCTTTTTCACTGAAAAGAGCTCCATCTTGATCCGTTGAAATGACACCATGGAAGTTATGGTTTGGGGTAAAACCCAAGTTGTCATTTCTTAAATTTTGGTATGCTAAACATAAGTAAGATGTTTACAATCGAAGTCGGATGAGCATGTCTTTGTAGGTTATTTCGAATAACAATTGGTTATTCCTCCATAACACCAAGGACAAAAGGGTTTGTCGCTTGAAATATGAAGTTTCTTGAAAAAGGAATTTTTCGCAAAAGTTAAGTGGGAGGACAATAGAACTTTGATAAGGTTAACGAACCTTAGCTAAATTTGCTGAGTTGCACATCGCCGGAAAACGTTCCGGAGGCTGCCATAACGCTCATAGCTTATGTGCCTCAAAGTTTGTGGTCACGGAGATCTAAGTTCCTATGGAACCAAGTAGGTCGGATAAACAAATCAAATGCTAAGATTTGAGAGTAAATCATTATTGTTTGACAATGATGAACCGAATACATACAAAGAAGCGATGATGGGCCCTGACTCCGTCAAATGGCTTGAAGCCATAAAATCCGTGATAGTTCCATACACGAGAAATCAAGTTTTGAACTTGGAAGACCCTCCGGAAAGGTGTAAAAACCTATCGGTCGTATTTGGATCTATAAAGAAACAGACATGGATGTTTCACATCTATGAAATAGTCGACATGTCGTAAAGTATTTTACGACAATGTTCAAGGAGTTGACTATGACAAGATTTGATCTTTCATAGCGATATTTAGTCTGGACGGATTAAAGTAGCAACGACTACATATAATTTGTTATATGTTAGATTAATAAACAAAACAAAGTTCTTCTAATAGAATGGTTACCTAGGACGTGTACATGACATGATCCAAAGGGTTTTGTTAATTCAAAGGATGCTAAAAAGGGCATGCAAACTTCAATGGTTGAAGTAAGCATCGCGGAGTTGGAATCTTCACCGTGATGAAAAGAGTTTTCATCACGAGACGATGAAGATGCTTGCATTTGCAAGAAATTAAGTGGGAGCGCTAAGACATATTTCTAATACATGATGTGGAGGACATCTTGTTGATTGGAAATGATGTATCTTTTATTGACAAAGGTTAAGAATTTCATTTCGATGAAAAACTTAGGCAAAACCCGAATATTTAGCATGAATGTCTATAGTGGATAGACTGTGACGCTAATATGGTTGTGCCAAACGTACATATATGAGATATTGAAGGAGTTCAATATAGAAACAACAAGAAACGGTTCTTGTCTGTAACACCGCGGTTCTGAAAAGACCGTGGCTTCTATGTGACATGCCAATCCCTGGATCGGTTCATTGGCCCACAATAGAATAAGATGAATACCATTATTACAATAAAAGCTTAGCCCAAAGCTAGCTCAAATTATTCAGGTAGCAACATAAATAAAGTAAATCCTCCATTCTTCAAATTGCCCACAAGTGAACAAGTGCCGAGTGGAGTACCGTGGCCTATAGCGATTACTCGGAATCGGAAAAACCTGCAACATGAAACGTAGCAGCCCCGAAGGGTCAATACATGGAATGTATGGCAAGTAGAGCTAGTAATGGAGACAATAGTACTAACATCTACATGCATATTTGGCAAGTGGAGCTGTGTCTGGCTTGCATTTGCAAATACCTTTGTCCTACTTTCATAAACAGTTTTTGATTTTCTTTGGAAAGATCCCAATTAAGTTAACCCAACAATATTAAAACAATTATGAAATTAGAATGAGCGAGAAACATGTCATGGAATCAATATTCAAGCAACTCAGTTGTCCATAACCAGGGACACGGCTAATCGATTAGATTATACACCCTGCAGAGGTTAGTACACTTTACCCATGTGACTTGGCCAACCCAGCTCGTACCATCACTCTCATTTTGGGTGATGATAGGAAGAAGACCAAGAAGAGACCGTTCGGGAAGTAGCTCCCCAATCCCGACGCGCACCGGTCCAACCTACCAAAATTCTACATCTCTGGATACGCGGGTTCGGGTCACCACAACCTACTAAGTCCAACCAACCGCCCATTTCATTATTGGCACATGGTTGTACACGTAAGCTACCAAATAAAGAAGCCAATCAATTTCTCTCGATACCTGGGTGCCTTTCCGCAATGAAACCACCAAAAATTATCAATACCATCACACCCAGGGGATTCATTGATTAAGTTGTTTTAGTTTTCACAAACCAATACTTTTAGAAACAAGTCTCAATGATGTAACCCAGCCCTCATTCAACATAGCATGGCTAAGCACATCTACCAACGGTGGTTCAACTACAAGGAAGATCCTACCACCTAATAGGACATAGCATAGCGATAGTATCATCCTACACAAGCATCTACAAAATACACGACAATGCATTGAAAATAGTAGGACGATATCATGAACAAAGTAGCATCTACTTGCCTTGGTTGTAGCGGTCGGAAGAACAATCCACACACGAGCAAGCGTTGCACTCGTCACAATCTACACGATACAATTGCAATCATAAACAAACAATCCACAAGCATATGCAACAAAGATGATGCATGAATGCATGCAAGACAAGTGAATTGGTGCTACAGCTGTACCACATAATCCTATTCAATAATACTACTGATTGCATGCATGGAAAATAGTTTTAGCGCAAGGAAAACTATCATGCGAAAAGTAATGCTCAAAACTAGAGCTAGAACTCAAGTAATTCACTACCGGTAGTATACTGTTTGTAAAATCTTGGGAAAATTCTACCGCATAGGCATAGTTAATTAGAAACAGTACCAACTGGAATTACTCAGAAAGGAATTATGAAACTCCCCGAGTAATTAAAACACTGCAGAAAGCCACTAGATAGTTTCTGCAGAAGTTTTTACTGTAAGCCTATCCTTTTAATTCAAGATGAGATTCCCCTCGTTCCACTGAATCCAGGGACATATCATACGCAATTTTTGGAGCTACAGATCTTTTTCTACGAATTAATTACCCCAAAAAGGCCATTAACTCATTTGATTAAACTGTACTAAATATTGCTGCAAAAGTCTGAACCAAAGGTACAGCAAGATTCTACACGACTTACTGAACCTACGCATATTTTATTTGCAATTTTTGGCCCAGCGGTTTAATTTCTACGCAATTTACAAGTTTCTACCGAAATCTGTCAACTAAATTGATTAAATTAATTACCCAGTCAACTGTGTCTGTTGACTGGTCAACGCGGCTGCTGACTGGGCGCTGACTGGGCGTCTGACTAGTCAACGCCTGGGTACTGACCGGTCAACGGCTGATCTGGACCGTTGATCTGAGATCTAATGGCGGCTGCGGACTCACCGGAGACAAACGGCGACGAACTCGGAACGGCGGCGGCGATCGGTTCCGGCCACGACGTTTTTCCTGCGTGGAAGGGGAAGGTTGGTCAGCGCGCGGATTAATCAAGGCGGTCACGCAACGGCGGCGCGACAGCGCGGACGGCGAGCGGCGGCGCAAGGCGCGCGGGGCGGCGCGCGTGCGAGCGTGCAGCAGCGGCAGCGCTGGCGCGTGCGTGCGCGCGTGAAGCAGCGGCGGCACGGCGCGGCTGCAGGCGGGTGGCGCGGCAGCGGCGAGCAGCAGCAGCGGCAGGCGGCGGCTGCAAGCGGCGCGCGCGGGGCAGGCGGCGCAGCTGGCGGCGAGGCGCGGGGCAGCGGGCGGCTCGGGGCGCGCGCGCGCCCGGAAGGCGGCGGTGGCGTGCAGGCAGCGCGGCACGCGGGTAGAGGCGCAGGACGGCGAGTGGCGGGAGGCGGGCGGCTGCAGCGGCGGCGAGGCGGGCTCACCTGGCGGCGTGGCAGCGCGGAGGCCGAGGGCGGCGGCGCAGATCCCGAGGGCGGCGGCGGCGGTTCCAGGAGAGGCGGCGCGTGCAGCGATCGAGGTGGGGGCACGGGTCCCGAGGCGGGTGCGGGCGCGGTCTTTGAGGCAGGGGCGGCGGCGGCAGGTGGGGTCCGCCTATATGGGCCCCACGCGGTGTAGGGTTCGCAGCATAGAAAACAAAAATTTTCCTACGATGTGAACTATATACCAAGATCTATCTACTAGATACAAACAACGGGCGGATGTATATCCGTAGAGAACATACCCTTGAAGACCGACAAAGCTTAACGAGTTCAACTCGTGGTTGATGTAGACGATCTCTTGCCGATCTCAAGATCGAGAGGAAGTCCTAGCACCGCAAATCAGCAGCGCATCCGTGCTCGCACACACGTTCGAGGCACCGAGCAACCTCCGCCTCCTCGCTCCAGCGATGCAGCGGAAGCACAACTCTTTCTTGTCGAATAGCCACCGGGAACATGTATCTCGCTAGTCCGAGACCATGGGGGATAAATTCTAGAGGGGGAGAGAGATCCTTCACGAGGAGGTGTGTGAGACAAGTGAGGAGGGGGGCTCCTTTTATAGGAGGAGGGGGGGAACCCCAAGGGGGTGGCCGGCGCATGGGGGCTGCCCCCTTGCCCTCCCCTCTTCATGTGGGTGGACACTCCACTCACAAATCTCCTTTAAATTCCCTCCACTCAAAAGTCCACTCAAATTCCCATTAAATTTCCACCAAATTTAATGCAAACTCTCATTAAATAAAACTCTTTTATTTTATTCAGAATTTTGTCAATTACTTTAATGACAAACATTCACAAATAACCCCTTGCTAGAATTCTATTTCACATGCATAACCACTTTATGCAATTTCACCCGAAAACCTGTTTCGGTATCTAGTGAAATAAATTCCTGCGCTTGTTCATTCTTTCGGCATGAAACATTTGCTCCAATTGGATGTCGGTGTCTCTTAAGTGTGTCACCCTACGGTTCGTGAATAATGCGGACATGATCGAGACCCCTCTCGGATCAATAATCAGAAGCGGGATCTGGAGACCCATACTGACTCCCACACATTCAACGATGACTTTCTTGTGATCGTCGGAACCTTTTACGCTAGTATATTAATCCCTTTGTTTCACGATATATTACATGTCCGAGATTCGATCATCGGTATCTCCATACCTAGTTTTATCTCGTTACCGACATGCACTCTTTTCTCGTTCCTGTGATATAACATTCTAGTGATCAAATCACTTGCTTGCAAGCTAATCAATGTGATATCACTGAGAGGGCCCAGAGTATATCTATCCGTCATCGGGATGAACAAATTCCATTCTCGATCCATGAGCCTCAACATAACACTTTATTAGTTCTGAATCCATCTTTATAATCACCCTGTTACGGTGTGACGTTTGATGTTATCAAGAAACTCTTCTGGTGTTAGTGATTGACATGATCTCATGGTCTAAGGATTAGGATCACTTCGTAAGTTGTTATAGCAATATAAATTCAATGACTTTGATCGTAATGCTATACTTCGGATGAATGTTCATCACACCATTACACTAATGTTGTGATCCCGTTATTAACAACATCCAATGTCCATGATCAGGAAACCTTGATCATCTTGTTAATCAACGAGCTAGTTTATGAGAGAGGCATAACTAGGAACTTTCTGTTTGTTTATTAAACACACATGTATTAACGTTTCCGTATTAATACAATTATAGCATGCAAAATAAACATCTATCATATACTTGGAATACACATAATAAACACTTTATTATTGCCTCTCAGGGCATATTCCCTTCAGTCTCCCACTTGCACTAGAGACAATAATCTAGTTACATAGTGATAAATCTAACACCCATTGAGTTCTGGTGTTGATCATGTTTTTCTCTAGGGAGAGTTTTAGTCAACGGATCTGCTACATTGAGATCCGTATGTACTTTACAAATCTTTATATCTCCATCCTTGACATGCTCGCGGATGGAGTGAAACCGGCGCTTAATATGCTTGGAATGCTTGTGAGACCTTGGCTCTTTGGCATTGGCAATGGCACCATTGTTGTCACAATAGATCACCATTGGGTCCAACGCGTTTGCCACCACTCCTAGTTCGGATATGAACTCCTTCATCCAAACTGCTTCCTGAGCCGCTTCTGAAGCAGCAACATATTTGGCCTCCATTGTTGATCCCGCTACCACAGGTTGTTTGGAGCTCCTCCAACTAACCGCTCCGCCATTCATGAGAAATACGTATCCGGATTGAGACTTAGAGTCATCCGGATCGGTGTCAAAGCTAGCGTCGACATAACACTTAGCGACGAGCTCTTTTTCACCTCCGTATACAAGAAACATATCCTTAGTTCTTCGTAAGTACTTAAGGATATTCTTGACCGCTATCCAGTGTTCCGAACCTGGATCCGATTGGTACCTACTAGTCAAACTAATAGCATGTGCCACATCCGGTCTTGTACATAGCATGGCGTACATTATAGAGCCTATGGCTGAAGCATAGGGGACTTTGTCCATTATCACTCTTTCTTCCGCCGAAGCCCGACTTTGAGTCTTACTCAATGTCTTGCCTTGCAACATAGGTAAGAACCCCTTCTTACTTCCGTCGATTTTAAACTTCTTTAAAATCTTATCAAGGTATGTACTTTGCGATAGCCCTATTAGGCGCCTAGATCTATCTCTATAGATCTTTATGCCTAATATGTATGACGCTTCACCTAGGTCCTTCATTGAAAATTTGCTGTTTAGATAACTTTTAACACTGTTTAAAAGATCTATATCATTTCCGATCATTAATATGTCATCCACATATAATATCAGAAATGCCACATTGCTCCCACTCACTTTCTTGTAAATACAAGCTTCTCCATAAGTTTGGACAAGTCCAAACTCTTTGATCACCTCATCAAAGCGGAGATTCCAACTTCGTGATGCTTGCTGCAATCCATAGATGGATCGCTGAAGCTTGCACACCTTGTTAGCATCCTTAGGATCGACAAAACCCTTTGGTTGTATCATATACAACTCTTCTTCAATATTACCATTGAGAAACGCGGTTTTGACATCCATCTGCCATATCTCATAATCGAAATATGCAGCAATTGCTAACATAATCCTAACTGACTTTAGCATCGCTACGGGAGAGAAAGTCTCATCGTAGTCAACTCCTTGAATTTGTCGAAACCTCTTTGCGACAAGTCGAGCTTTATAGACGGTCACATTACCATCAGCATCAGTTTTCCTTTTCAAAATCCATTTGTTCTCCACGGCCTTTCGGTCGTGAGGTAATTCCACCAAGTTCCAAACTTGATTTTTATACATGGATTCCATCTCGGATTTCATGGCTTCTAACCATTTGTTGGAATCCGGGCTCATCATCGCTTCTTCATACGTCGCAGGGTCATCATTTTCATCAACCATGAAATTCATGACAGGATTTCCGTACAGCTCGGGAGCTGAACGCGTCCTGTTTGACCTGCGAGGTTCGGTAGTACTCTCTTTCGGAGTTTCATGATCATTATCATTAGTTCCCTCTTCAACAGGTGGAGCCAACTACGGAACAACTTCCGGCGCTGCGCTACTCGCCATACTTTGAAGAGAAGGTTCCACAACCTCTTCTAGTTCTACCTTCCGACTACTCACACCTTTTGCGAGAAACTATTTATCTAGAAAGGATCCATTCTTGGCAACAAAAACCTTGCCCTCGGATCTGTGATAGAAGGAATACCCAATAGTTTCTTTAGGGTATCCTATGAAGACGCATTTTTCCGCTTTGGGTTCGAGTTTATCCGGTTGAAGTTTCTTCACATAAACATCGCATCCCCAAACTTTAAGAAATGACAGCTTAGGTTTGTTTCCAAACCACAATTCATACGGTGTCTTTTCAACGGATTTAGATGGTGCCCGATTTAAAGTGAATGCAGCAGTTTCTAGTGCATAACCCCAAAATGACAACGGCAAGTCCGTCAGAGACATCATAGATCGAACCATATCTAATAAAGTACGATTACGACGTTCCGACACACCATTTCGCTGTGGTGTTTCGGCAGGTGTGAGTTGTGAAACAATTCCACACTCTTTCATGTGAGTGCTAAACTCGTAACTTAGATACTCACCTCCACGGTCGGACCGTAGAAATTTGATCTTTCTATTACGATGATTTTCCACTTCATTCTGAAATTCCTTGAACTTTTCAAAGGTTTCAGACTTGTGTTTCATCAAGTAGATATAACCGTATCTACTTAAATCATCCGTGAAAGTAACAAAATAACGATATCCACCTCGCGCCGACACACTCATTGGACCACATACATCAGAATGTATGATTTCCAATAAATCTGTCGCCCGTTCCATTGAACCGGAAAACGGCGTTCTAGTCATCTTGCCCATAAGGCATGGCTCACATGTATCAAATGATTCATAATCAAGTGATTCCAAAAGTCCATCCGAATGGAGCTTCTTCATGCGTTTAACGCCAATATGACCTAGACGGCAGTGCCACATATATGCGGATATATCATCATTAAGTTTAATCCTTTTAGCATCAACATTATGAATATGTGTAACATTATCATCGAGATCTAATAGAAATAAACCATTCATCATCGGTGCATGACCATAAAAGATTTCATTCATATAAATGGAACAACCATTGTTCTCGGATTTAAATGAATAACCACTTCGCATCAAACACGATCCAGATACAATGTTCATGCTCAGTGCAGGCACCAGATAACATTTATTCAAGTTTATAACTAATCCCGACGGCAAGTGGAGAGGCAGCGTTCCGACGGCAATCACATCAACGCTTGATCCATTGCCGACACGCATCTTGACCTCACCCCTTGCTAGCGGTCGCTTGTTCCGCAGCCCCTGATTCGAGTTACAAATATTAGCAACTGAACCGGTATCAAATACCCAGGTGCTACTGCGAGCACTAGTCAAGTACACATCAATAACATGTATATCATATATACCTTTGTTTGCCTTGCCGGCCTTCTTGTCTGCCAGATACTTGGGGTAGTTGCGCTTCCAGTGGCCAGTCCCCTTACAATAGTAGCACTCGGAATCAGACTTAGGTCCAACTCGGGGTTTCTTTTCAGGCGCGGCAACAGGCTTTCCGCCCTTACTTCCCTTCCGTTTTCCCTTCTTGTCTTTCTTGAAACCAGTGTTCCTATTGATCATCAACACTTGATGTTCCTTTTTGATCTCCACTTCTGCAGTTTTAAGCACTGACAGAAGCTCGGGGAGAGACTTCTTCATGCCTTGCATATTATAGTTCATCACGAAGCTCTTATAGCTAGGTGGCAGAGAATGCAGAACACGATGGATGCCTAAGTCAATGGGAATCGATATTCCCAGGGACACAAGCTTATCGGCGTAACCCGACATCTTGAGTACATGCTCACTAACGGAGCTGTGCTCTTCCATCATGCAGCTAAAGAACTTTTCTGAAGCGTTGTAGCTCTCTACAGAAGCATGTGTGTTGAAAATCATTTTCAACTCACCCATTGTATCAAATGCATTGCCGTTTTCGAAACGCTTTCGGAGTTCTGGCTCTAGCCCATACAATATGCCGCAATGAACTAAGTTGTGGTCCTCCTGACGAGTCTGATAGACATTCTTCTCCTCGTCAGGGGCATCATCTAAAGGTGGGGGGCCTAACGGCGCTTCTAGCACATATTGCTTTTGTGCAGCAGAGAGGAGAATCCTCTAATTCATGGCCCATTCGGTAAAGTTGCTACCGTTCGTTGCTAGTTTCTCTTTCTCCATGAACACATTGAAATTAAAAGCAGGTGGTGCCATCTACAACAGAATTTGTAAAGTTTAGACTAAGTGTATGATAGATTGAGTTCAACTAATCTATATTACGAATGAACTCCCACTCAAAAACGACATCCCTCGTGCCTTTTTGGTGATTACATGAACCAAATCCACTACACCAAGTCCGATCATCACGTGAGTCGGTATAGCTTCAAAGGCGAGCATCAAATGGGCATCATATCAACTATATGACTCATGCTTAACCTTTCGGTCCGTGTTCCGAGGCCATGTCTATACATGCTAGGCTCGCCAAGTTAGAACCTTAGTATTCGCGTGTGTAACTGTTTTACACCCGAAATATGGTCGTGGATCCAAGAACACCCGATCATCACGTGATGTCTTGGAGCGACGAAAACATAATCGGTGCATACTAAAGGAAGAACACATTCTTATCTTGATATTTAAATGAGGGATCATCTTATTATGCTAACAAAGCGCTAAACAAGCAATATAAGATGCTATCAAACATCATATGTTTATTAGTGAAATTATATGGTTCCCGCAGATGATCTCTATCATGTGCATCATGGTATGATCACTATCATACCTATATGTGTAAATCCAAGGTCTATGGATTTTACACGCTATGTGTGTTGTAAGAGTATCATCTCATACTTCTACTTACAACACTACCATATCATAACACTAGCCCAGCAACAATCTAAACTAGACGCCTCTAATTTATCCATTGCAAGTTTTACGTGGCTTAGGGCTTTCGAGATAGAACCGTTCTTACCTACGAACATGAACCACAATGAGGATAATCAAATTGTTGACAACTCGCTTGCAAAATAGATATTGACTATAGTAGGAGAGACAGACACCCGCTAGACACTTATGCAAACTAGTTGCATGTCAAGCGTGGAACAGGTCTCATGTGCGAGGACATGTAAAGTTTGTCCGGGCCGCTTCATCCCACTATGCCACCAATATCCAAAATTACAACAAAGGAGCAACAACATGATCATCATCGCCCACATACTCATATGTGTACTACCCGTGTAAAGTATCTACGCATAGATCCGGCTCTGATACCACTATAGGGTTCGCAGCATAGAAAACAAAAATTTTCCTACGATGTGAACTATATACCAAGATCTATCTACTAGATACAAACAACGGGCGGATGTATATCCGTAGAGAACATACCCTTGAAGACCGACAAAGCTTAACGAGTTCAACTCGTGGTTGATGTAGACGATCTCTTGCCGATCTCAAGATCGAGAGGAAGTCCTAGCGCCGCAAATCAGCAGCGCATCCGTGCTCGCACACACGTTCGAGGAACCGAGCAACCTCCGCCTCCTCGCTCCAGCGATGCAGCGGAAGCACAACTCTTTCTTGCCGAATAGCCACCGGGAACATGTATCTCGCTAGTCCGAGACCATGGGGGATAAATTCTAGAGGGGGAGAGAGATCCTTCACGAGGAGGTGTGTGAGACAAGTGAGGAGGGGGGCTCCTTTTATAGGAGGAGGGGGGGAACCCCAAGGGGGTGGCCGGCGCATGGGGGCTGCCCCCTTGCCCTCCCCTCTTCATGTGGGTGGACACTCCACTCACAAATCTCCTTTAAATTCCCTCCACTCAAAAGTCCACTCAAATTCCCATTAAATTTCCACCAAATTTAATGCAAACTCTCATTAAATAAAACTCTTTTATTTTATTCAGAATTTTGTCAATTACTTTAATGACAAACATTCACAAATAACCCCTTGCTAGAATTCTATTTCACATGCATAACCACTTTATGCAATTTCACCCGAAAACCTGTTTCGGTATCTAGTGAAATAAATTCCTGCACTTGTTCATTCTTTCGGCATGAAACATTTGCTCCAATTGGATGTCGGTGTCTCTTAAGTGTGTCACCCTACGGTTCGTGAATAATGCGGACATGATCGAGACCCCTCTCGGATCAATAATCAGAAGCGGGATCTGGAGACCCATACTGACTCCCACACATTCAACGATGACTTTCTTGTGATCGTCGGAACCTTTTACGCTAGTATATTAATCCCTTTGTTTCACGATATATTACATGTCCAAGATTCGATCATCGGTATCTCCATACCTAGTTTGATCTCGTTACCGACATGCACTCTTTTCTCGTTCCTGTGATATAACATTCTAGTGATCAAATCACTTGCTTGCAAGCTAATCAATGTGATATCACTGAGAGGGCCCAGAGTATATCTATCCGTCATCGGGATGAACAAATTCCATTCTCGATCCATTAGCCTCAACATAACACTTTATTAGTTCTAAATCCATCTTTATAATCAACCTGTTACGGTGTGACGTTTGATGTTATCAAGAAACTCTTCTGGTGTTAGTGATTGACATGATCTCATGGTCTAAGGATTAGGATCACTTCGTAAGTTGTTATAGCAATATAAACTCAATTACTTTGATCGTAATGCTATACTTCGGATGAATGTTCATCACACCATTACACTAATGTTGTGATCCCGTTATTAACAACATCCAATGTCCATGATCAGGAAACCTTGATCATCTTGTTAATCAACGAGCTAGTTTATGAGAGAGGCATAACTAGGAACTTTCTGTTTGTTTATTAAACACACATGTATTAACGTTTTCGTATTAATACAATTATAGCATGCAAAATAAACATCTATCATATACTTGGAATACACATAATAAACACTTTATTATTGCCTCTTAGGGCATATTCCCTTCACGCGGTCCTACTTGGACACGGCGCGCGGTTGGAAACGGACACGGAAAAGTCGGGCCGTTTTTCGATATTTTAATAAAACGGCCGTAAATTTTCCATACGAGCTCCGAATCGGGCGATTCTTGCTCCTACGGTTTTGTAAAATCGAGGGGAACAATCTAGGGTCAAGGGTTGAGCGAAACCACTAGGCTACAAGGGTGGACAACACAAGTCCTACTAAAGCCTCCCGCAGGAGCCTCGTAGAAAAACATAGTAGGGTTTTGAAAATAGCGTTTCGCCGATTCTTTTCAATCGACGGTTTTGCATGGAAAAGTATGATGCAGTGATATGAATGACATGCAGAACCAAATCTAAAATTTGGGATGTGACAAGACTAACCCCCTTAAGATGAATCTCGTCCTCGAGATTCGGCGCGGCTAGCAAATAGGTGTGGGTAGTCCTCTCGGATGTCATCCTCACGCTCCCAAGTGGCTTCCTCTTCTGTGTGGTGGCTCCACTGTACCTTGCAAAACCTGATCGTCTTGGTACGGGTAGTCCTCTCTGTTGTTTCCAGAATCTTGACCGGTTTCTCCTCATAGGTCAAGTCGTTCTCAAGCTGAACCTCCTCTAGCGGTACAATGTCTCTCAATGGTGTATCCGCCATCTCCGGATGGCACTTCTTCAGCTGGGATACGTGGAACACATTGTGAACAGCGGACAGGGCCTCTGGCAACTCCAATTGATAAGCAACTTCTCCTTTGCGTGCTAAGACCCTGTACGGTCCAATAAATCGAGGTGCCAGCTTACCCTTAATTCCAAACCTTTTGATTCCATGAAGTGGCGACACTCTGAGGTATGCTCTATCACCTATCTCATGTACCACCTCCTTGCGCTTGGCGTCAGCGTAGCTCTTCTGCCTTGATTGTGCTACCTTTAGCCTGTCCCTAATCAAGGCGACCTTCTCCTCAGCGTCCTTGATCAAGTCCGGTCCAAACAACTGACGTTCTCCTACTCCATCCCATAGCAATGGTGTTCGGCACCGTTTCCCATACAGCACATCGAACGGTGACGTCTTGATGCTGGTTTGATAGCTGTTGTTGTAGGAAAACTTAGCATATGGCAAATTATCATCCCAACTAGATCCATGAGCCAAGGCGCAAGCTCTCAGCATGTCTTCCAAAATCTGGTTCACCCTCTCGGTCTGTCCATCAGTCTGTGGGTGAAACGCTGTACTAAACTCCAATCTAGTGCCAAGCGACTCGTGCAACTGGCGCCAGAAGTGTGAGGTAAATTGGGTGCCTCTATCAGATACAGTACTCTTGGGAACTCCGTGTAGGCACACAATCCTGTCCATGTAAATCTTGGCCAACTTTGCACTCGTATAGGTCATCTTTACCGGTATAAAGTGGGCTACCTTGGTCAAATGGTCGACCACTACCCAAATAGAGTCATATCCTGACCTGGTCCTGGGCAATCCTGTGATAAAATCCATTCCCACTCTATCCCACTTCCAATCCGGCACGGGCAATGGCTGTAGCAATCCTGCTGGCTTCTGGTGTTCCGCCTTTACTCGGCTACATACATCACATAGGGCAATATGCTCTGCGATGTCTCCCTTCATGTTGTTCCACCAGAATCTGTCCTTTAGGTCCATATACATCTTCGTATTGCCCGGATGTATGGAATATGGCGAGTCATGAGCTTCCTGCAGAATCAACTTCCTCAACTCCGGATCGTTGGGAACGCACAAACGATCTCCATACCACAAGGTTCCTTGCTCATCCTCGCGGAATTCCTTTGCTCGATCCTCCTTCATCTTTTCCCTTATTTCATCTATCTCTTTGTCTCTCACTTGAGCCTTCCTGATTCTGTCCTGTAGCGTTGGTTGGACTTCCATTGTTGCCAAGTATCCTTCAGATACTACCTCCAGTTTAAGGTCCTTGAATTGCTCGCACAAATCCTCGGGCAATTCCCCAATTGTTAATCCGTTGGCATAGACCTTCCGGCTCAGAGCATCTGCTACTACATTGGCCTTTCCTGGGTGGTATTGCAGATTCATATCATAGTCCTTGATAAGTTCCAACCATCTCCTTTGCCTCATGTTTAGTTCCTTCTGTGTAAATATGTACTTCAGGCTCTTGTGGTCGGTGTACACATCACAGTGTTTTCCCATTAAGTAATGCCTCCACACCTTGAGCGCATGAACCACTGACGCTAACTCCAAGTCGTGTGTGGGGTAATTCCGCTCATGGTGCTTGAGTTGTCGCGAGGCATAAGATACCACTCTCCCATCTTGCATCAGCTCACTACCAAGTCCCTGTCGAGAAGCATCACAGTACACTTGGAAATCCTTCTGAAGGTCTGGTAGACACAGAACATGTGCGGTTACTAGTCGACGCTTCAGTTCCTGAAAGCTGGCTTCACATACGTCTGACCATTCAAACTTCCTTTCCTTCTTCAGAAGTTCAGTCATCGGCTTAGCAATCTTGGAAAAGTTTTCAATGAACCTCCTGTAGTATCCAGCAAGTCCCAAAAAGCTTCGAATCTCTCCCGCATTCTTGGGTGCTTCCCACTCGGTTACTGCAGTCACTTTGCTTGGATCAACAGCGACTCCTTCTCCTGACACTACGTGTCCAAGAAATCCAACAGTGTTAAGCCAGAATTCACACTTGCTGAATTTGGCATACAGCTTGTGTTCCCTCAGCTTCTCCATAATCAGTCGCAGATGTTTCTCATGCTCAGCATCATCCTTGGAATATATCAGTATGTCATCAATGAACACCACCACGAACTTGTCCAAGTACTCCATAAATACCTTGTTCATCATGGTCATGAAATATGCCGGGGCATTCGTTAGTCCAAAAGACATAACTGTATACTCATATAAACCATACCTAGTGGTGAAGGCGGTTTTTGGTACGTCCTCCTCCCGGATCTTCAATTGAAAGTAGCCTGATCGCAGATCAATCTTGCTGAACACCTTTGCTCCTTCCAGTTGATCAAACAAATCATTTATGTTCGGCAGGGGGTATTTGTTCTTGATAGTCACTTCATTCAGCGAGCGATAGTCCACCACTAATCTCTTGCTGCTGTCTTTCTTCTCCACAAACAGAACATGTGCTCCCCATGATGACGAACTAGGCTGAATGAATCCCTTTTCCAGCTTCTCTTTCAACTTCTTCTTCAATTCCTTCAGCTCATCCACATCCATCTTATATGGTTTCTTTGCTATTGGTCCTGTTCCCGGCATCAGGTCGATAAGAAACTCTACTTCCCTGTCAGGCGGCATCCCTGACAGTTCTTCCGGAAACATGTCAGGATAATCCTTAATCACTGGCACAGTATCCATGCTAACCCCCTTAAGAGAATTCAACTTACAACTTCGCGGTCGCACAGCCGACTTGAATATAATCCTCTTACCATCCGGGGTTTTGAGTGAAACAGCTCGCTGTGCACAATCTATGTGTCCCCCATGCATAGACATCCAATCCATACCCAGAATGACGTCTAACCCCTGTGATTCCAACACTACCAAATGTGCACTGAAGTTGTGTGTTCCAATCCTCACAGTTAAGTCGCGGCATCCCGCGCAAGCTATCATATCTCCTCCAGGTGAACTCACTCTAATAGACCTTTTCATAGACTCAGTAGGTAACTTATACTTATCCACAAATGCCCTTGATATGAATGAATGCGATGCACCAGTATCGAAAAGTATAAGTGCAGGGTAAGTGTTGATTGGAAACTTACCAATCACCAGGTCGGGCTCATCTGGAATCTCCTCCACATTCATGTGGTTCACTGTGGCCTTCTCGTTGTTGGTTGGCTTCGGTCCTTTCCTCTCCGGACAGTTGTCAGCATAGTGTCCCTTCTGTTTACACTTGAAGCACGTCACCTCACTCAGATCTTTCTTCACAAAGCTGCGATCACGGTTGCGGTCATGTCCACCGTGTCCTCCAGAGTGGTGAGAGTGTCCTCCCTTGTGGCTGTGGTGGGTGCTCCTATGGTTGTCATGACGATGCCCATCGCCTCCATGGTGGTGGCGGTCATGGCTCCCATGGTCACTTTCTCCATGCTTGGAGTATCCATCATACGAAGTGCGAGACTTGTGATGTGAACCAGAGTGGTGATTGTTACTCTTTCTCTTGCGGTTCTCCACCTGCTTGTGCTTCCCTTCCAAGATCCTGGCCTTGTCCATAAGCTCCTGGAAAGTGGGGCAATAAACCACCAGTAGCTGTACTGAAAGCTCATCACTGAGGCCATCCAGGAATCTCTCCCTCCTTTTTGCATCAGTGTCAACATCCTCAGGTGCATAACGGGATAGGTTGTTGAACTCCTCAATGTACTCAGTCACGGTGCGATTGGTTTGGCGCAAGTTGCGGAACTCCTTCCTCTTTAGGCTCAGAACTCCTGAAGACACGTGGTTGGTCCTGAAACCTTCCTCAAACATTGCCCAAGTCACAGTATCCAGCGGGTGGGAGATCTGAAAAGTGTCCCACCAAGAAGCGGCTGGTCCCTCCAGTAGGTGAGCGGCAAACCTCACCTTCTCAGCATCAGTGCATCCAACAGTTACTAGATCCTTGTTGACTGAACGCAACCAGTCGAGAGCAACCATTGGTTCCGTTGCAGTAGAGAACTTAGCTGGCCTTAGCCTCAGAAATCTGGTGAGAGCATCTCCCTGAGGCTGATTGTTTCCATTGTTGTTGTTCTGGGCTGCCATGAACTGAGTCATCACTTGGGTCAGCTGTGCCTGGGCTGCCATGAGCTGCTCCAACTCAGTGGGTTGACGGCGGGGAGGCATCTGCGGTTCAGCACAGGTAAGTTTAGAAAGGATCAACTACGGTAATAGGATTCTACCCATGCATATGATCAAACAACAACAAACAATAGCAGACAATCACAAGCAAGCAACACATCAACAAACAAGTGATCCAGCAACATCCCAGGGGTTATCCTAGCAGTATATACCTACTGAAATAGTTTTACAAGAGTTGGCAATGGTTAACTAAACAGTCGATCAACTAAGCAACAAAACAGCAATCTGCCAGAATAGTCCAGCAGCGTTCACGAATTTTTCCGCCTGACTTAAGCTCGTCAGAAAATTTAGCTGAATTTTGCACATATAGTACAGAGAGTTTCGCATCAGCCCAATGTTTTTCAGATTTTTCCCAGTTACCATAAAAATATGAAAAATCGTACAGTACTGTTGTATCAGCACAAAACTGCAGCGAAAATAACACAGATAGTAACCAAACTTGCCATAACTCTTTCATAAAAATTCGCACAAATAATTCCTGGGATATTGGAGTACACAAATAAGCAACTAATCACTCTTAAACTAACACAAACTAAGCTTCACAACGATCGAGACTAATCCTAACGAATTTGCCTAACGTGGACTAATTGGTGGACTTCTATCTACTTCTTGAAGAGGTTGCCGTAGGTCCTTGCTGTCATGCGTTGGCGCTTCGGTTCGCGGTACAACCATGGCGGCGGAGTGTACACCTCCCCTGAATCATCACTTGAGATTTCAAACTCCACCTCTTCTGGATCCTCCTCTTCTTCTTCACTTTCAGCTGCAACTGCAACAACTTCATCTCCTCCACCATCATCGTCTCCATCATCATCATCCTCGTCCTCATCATCATCATCGTTCCCACTGTCATCATCATCCCCATTGTTGCCATCATCTCCATTTTCATCATTAGAGGGTGGATTTAGCTGTGCTTGGAGGGCGGCAATCTGGGCTGTCATAGCTTCAATAGTTTGATCCCTTTCCTGGACGGTCCCTTGCAACTGTTGTATGTTCTGGGCGTTCTCCTGCACAGTACCATGAAGATGAGCTATGGTTGCATCTCTGGCTATCAGGGCATTCTCCAGAACTCCCACAGCTTCGTGCAGGGTGTCAATCTCCTGTCCTTGGACCACCATACCATTGCTAGCAAAATCTGCAATCTCCTTTATCATCATCACCTTCTCAGCTAGAGCTCCATTCTCCCTTTCCATGTCCTCTATGTGCCTCCGACGGGGCGGCATGTTGTTCCTGTCGCCCGGGGTAACCACAATGTGCCCATCCTCATCACGCCTCCCATAGTCACGGTAGGGTGAATCTGCTGGCAGTAGGTGTCGGACATTATGGCACTGGCGAGACAGAGCTTCATGCATGGCCAAGTTGATTCCAAGTTCCCAGTTGCAGTATGTCTTGGTGTAGATCAAATGCACAGGGTTTGGCAAGGCGGCATCCCTGAATATGAAGGTAGTGATCTCCCATGCATCCTCTCCATATCCATAGGTGTACAGCCTTCTTCCCTTGAACATGGGCAGTGGCAATCCCAATGACTGCGAGAGCTGTGCTAACTGCCTTGCAAAGGGCCTTGGTGACTCCATGGTCGCATACTCAGTCCTGACTTCTCCCATCTATCAAGTAAAAGAGGAAAGTGTGAGAATAGCATATGGTAAGAATTTACGAGGGTGAAAGGCATAAGATGAAAGACAGAGTCAATATAGGCTTTAATAAATCTATGGCTTCCTAATCCAATCCTAGGTCACGATCCTACAGTCGACACACGGGCTCTGTTACCATCTTGTAACACCGCGGTTCTGAAAAGACCGTGGCTTCTATGTGACATGCCAATCCCTGGATCGGTTCATTGGCCCACAATAGAATAAGATGAATAACATAGCAAAATATCCGTGTATCATGAATAACGAAGATCCAGAGTACCATTATTACAATAAAAGCTTAGCCCAAAGCTAGCTCAAATTATTCAGGTAGCAACATAAATAAAGTAAATCCTCCATTCTTCAAATTGCCCACAAGTGAACAAGTGCCGAGTGGAGTACCGTGGCCTATAGCGATTACTCGGAATCGGAAAAACCTGCAACATGAAACGTATCAGCCCCGAAGGGTCAATACATGGAATGTATGGCAAGTAGAGCTAGTAATGGAGACAATAGTACTAACATCTACATGCATATTTGGCAAGTGGAGCTGTGTCTGGCTTGCATTTGCAAATACCTTTGTCCTACTTTCATAAACAGTTTTTGATTTTCTTTGGAAAGATCCCAATTAAGTTAACCCAACAATATTAAAACAATTATGAAATTAGAATGAGCGAGAAACATGTCATGGAATCAATATTCAAGCAACTCAGTTGTCCATAACCGGGGACACGGCTAATCGATTAGATTATACACCCTGCAGAGGTTAGTACACTTTACCCATGTGACTTGGCCAGCCCAGCTCGTACCATCACTCTCATTTTGGGTGATGATAGGGAGAAGACCAAGAAGAGACCGTTCGGGAAGTAGCTCCCCAATCCCGACGCGCACCGGTCCAACCTACCAAAATTCTACATCTCTGGATACGCGGGTTCGGGTCACCACAACCTACTAAGTCCAACCAACCGCCCATTTCATTATTGTCACATGGTTGTACACGTAAGCTACCAAATAAAGAAGTCAATCAATTTCTCTCGATACCTAGGTGCCTTTCCGCAATGAAACCACCAAAAATTATCAATACCATCACACCCAGGGGATTCATTGATTAAGTTGTTTTAGTTTTCACAAACCAATACTTTTAGAAACAAGTCTCAATGATGTAACCCAGCCCTCATAGCATGGCTAAGCACATCTACCAACGGTGGTTCAACTACAAGGAAGATCCTACCACCTAATAGGACATAGCATAGCGATAGTATCATCCTACAGATGCATCTACAAAATACACGACAATGCATTGAAAATAGTAGGACGATATCATGAACAAAGTAGCATCTACTTGCCTTGGTTGTAGCGGTCGGAAGAACAATCCACACACGAGCAAGCGTTGCACTCGTCACAATCTACACGATATAATTGCAATCATAAACAAACAATCCACAAGCATATGCAACAAAGATGATGCATGAATGCATGCAAGATAAGTGAATTGGTGCTACAGCTGCACCACATAATCCTATTCAATAATACTAATGAGTGCATGCATGGAAAATAGTTTTAGCGCAAGGAAAACTATCACGCGAAAAGTAATGCTCAAAACTAGAGCTAGAACTCAAGTAATTCACTACCGGTAGTATACTGTTTGTAAAATCTTGGGAAAATTCTACCGCATAGGCATAGTTAATTAGAAACAGTACCAACTGGAATTACTCAAAAAGGAATTATGAAACTCCCCGAGTAATTAAAACACTGCAGAAAGCCACTAGACAGTTTTTGCAGAAGTTTTTACTATAAGCCTATCTTTTTAATTCACGATGAGATTCCCCTCGTTCCACTGAATCCAGGGACATATCATACGCAATTTTTGGAGCTACAGATATTTTTCTACGAATTAATTACCCCAAAAAGGCCATTAACTCATTTGATTAAACTGTACTAAATATTGCTGCAAAAGTCTGAACCAAAGGTACAGCAAGATTCTACACGACTTACTGAACCTACGCATATTTTATTTGCAATTTTTGGCCCAGCGGTTTAATTTCTACGCAATTTACAAGTTTCTACCGAAATCTGTCAACTAAATTGATTAAAGTAATTACCCAGTCAACTGTGTCTGTTGACTGGTCAACGCGGCTACTGACTGGGCGTCTGACTAGTCAACGTCTGGGTACTGACTGGTCAACGGCTGATCTGGACCGTTGATCTGAGATCTAATGGCGGCTGCGGACTCACCGGAGACAAACGGCGACAAACACGGAACGGCGGCGGCGATCGGTTCCGGCGACGACGTTTTTCCTGCGTGGAAGGGGAAGGTTGGTCAGCGCGCGGTTCAATCAAGGCGGTCACGCAACGGCGGTGCGACATCGCAGACGGCGAGCGGCAGCGTGCGTGCGAGCGTGCAGCAGCGGCAGGCGGCGGCTGCAAGCGGCGCGCGCGGGGCTGGCGGCGCAGCTGGCGGCTCGGGGCGCATGCGCGCGCGGTAGGCGGCGGTGGCGTGCAGGCAGCACGGCGCGCGGGTGGAGGCGCAGGGCGGCGAGCGGCGGGAGGTGGGCGGCTGCAGCGGCGGCGAGGCGGGCTCACCTGGCGGCGTGGCGGCGCGGAGGCCGAGGGCGGCGGCGCAGATCCCGAGGGCGGCGGCGGCGGTTCGAGGAGAGGCGGCGCGCGCGGCGATCGAGGTGGGGGCACGGGTCCCGAGGCGGGTGCGGGCGCGGTCTTTGAGGGAGGGGCGGCGGCGGCAGGTGGGGTCCGCCTATATGGGCCCCACGCGGTCCTACTTGGACACGGCGCGCGGTTGGAAACGGACACGGAAAAGTCGGGCCGTTTTTCGATATTTTAATAAAACGGCCGTAACTTTTCCATACGAGCTCCGAATCGGGCGATTCTTGCTCCTACGGTTTTGTAAAATCGAGGGGAACAATCTAGGGTCAAGGGTTGAGTGAAACCACTAGGCTACAAGGTTGGACAACACAAGTCCTACTAAAGCCTCCCGCAGGAGCCTCGTAGAAAAACAGAGTAGGGTTTTGAAAATAGCGTTTCGCCGATTCTTTTCAATCGACGGTTTTGCATGGAAAAGTATGATGCAATGATATGAATGACATGCAAAACCAAATCTAAAATTTGGGATGTGACATTGTCGCATGGAAAGGAATTGAATCAAGATTCAAGTGTATTGACACTTGATAAGTGAAACAAGATTCAAGTGCTTTGACACTTGATGAGTGAAATCACAAGGATGTTTTGATCAATCATACCATGATATGTACACATCCAGATATGTCATATGCTCTAAGTGTTATGAGCATATACCAGAATGAATCATAAAATGATCATTGGACGATAGTGATGATATTCTTATGATCTTTTGGAAGAACTAAGAATATATTTGTTAGAGGTGACAAACAATTACAAATAGTTCATTGTAAAGCGTTACATTGATACTAGTTTTGTCACAAGATACAAATTAAGTTTATCTCAATTTAAACTATGGGTGGCACAATGTAATGGAAAGGAGATTCCATGATGGATTTGGATTAATTCCAAAGTTAAGACATTGTGACGAATACTACAACAAAAGGCTAAGTATATGACTGCTATAGTAGCAGCAAAGGAGGGAATTTTGTCAAGTAGTTTGTTATCAAACGAAGGTGTGGTTCGCAACGGGCTAACACTAAAGATATATTGTATGACAATAGTATTGACGTGATTTAACCCCAAGGAACTAAAGGTCTCACCAAAAGACCAAATTTTATACAATGCCCTCTCATTGGAGAATGAGTGATACGTGAAGACGCAAAGACATGCAAATACACACGGACCTGAAGCGTCAGATCCGTAGATTATGTTAACCACTTGCAATTGCGTATATGGAACACCAGAAAGCCATAGGTGTTCAATACGCAAAGTTTTCAAACTAGATTATTGTCTCTAGTGCAAGTGGGAGACTGAAGGGAATATGCCCGAGAGGCAATAATAAAGTGGTTATTATCGTATTCCTTATTTATGGTAAATGTTTATTTTACATGCTATAATTGTATTAATACGGAAACGTTAATACATGTGTGTTTAATAAACAAAAAGGAAGTTCCTAGTTATGCCTCTCTTATAAACTAGCTCGTTGATTAACAAGATGATCATAGGTTTCCTGATCATGGACATTGGATGTTGTTAATAATGAGGTCACAACATTAGTGTAATGGTGTGATGAACATTCATCCGAAGTATAGCATTATGATCAAAGTCATTGAGTTTATATTGCTATAACAACTTATGAAGTGATCCTAATCCTTAGACCATGAGATCATGTCAATCACTAACACCAGAAGAGTTTCTTGATAACATCAAACGTCACACCGTAACAGGGTGATTATAAAGATGGATTCAGAACTAATAAAGTGTTATGTTGAGGCCCATGGATCCAGAGTGGAATTTGTTCATCCCGATGACGGATAGATATACTCTGGGCCCTCTCGGTGATATCACATTTGTTAGCTTGCAAGCAAGTGATTTGATCACTAGAATATTATATCACGGGAACGAGAAAAGAGTGCATGTTAGTAACGAGATCAAACTAGGTATGGAGATACCGATGATCGAATCTCGGACATGTAATATATCGTGAAACAAAAGGATTAAGATACTAGCGTAAAAGGTTCCGACGATCACAAGAAAGTCATCGTTGAATGTGTGGGTGTCAGTATGGGTCTCCATATCCCGCTTCTGATTATTGATCCAAGAGGGGTCTCGATCATGTCCGCATTATTCACGAACCGTAGGGTGACACACTTAAGAGACACCGACATCCAATTGGAGCAAAAGTTTCATGCCGAAAGAATGAACAAGCGCAGGAATTTATTGCACTAGATACCGAAACAGGTTTTAGGGTGAAATTGCATAAAGTGGTTATGCATGTGAAATAGAATTCTAGCAAGGGGTAATTTGTGAATGTTTGTCATTAAATTAATTGACAAAATTCTGAATAAATAAAAGTAGTTTTATTTAATGAGAGCTTGCATTAAATTTGGTGGAAATTTAATGGGAATTTGAGTGGGTTTTTGAGTGGAGGGAATTGAAAGGCATTTGAGTGAGTGGAGTATCCACCCACATGAATGTGGAAGAGGTGGGGGCAGCCCCATGGCTGGGCGCATGGCCCCTTGGGTGCCTCCCCTCACCCTATAAAAGGAGCCCCCCTCCCTCTCTCTCACACACACCTCCTCGTGAAGGATCTCTCTCCCCCTCTAGAATTTATCGCCCATGGTCTCGGACTAGCGAGATACATGTTCCCGGTGGCTATTCGGCAAGAAAGAGTTGTGCTTCCACTGCATCGCTGGAGCGAGGAGGCGGAGGTTGCTCGGTGCCTCGAACGTGTGTGCGAGCACGGATGCGCTGCTGTTTTGCGGCGCTAGGACTTCCTCTCGATCTTGAGATCGGCAAGAGATCATCTACATCAACCACGAGTTTGGACTCGTTAAGATTTGTCGGTCTTCAAGGGTATGTTCTCTACGGATATACATCTGCCTGTTGTTTGTATCTAGTAGATAGATCTTAGTACATAGTTGTTCCCATCATAGGAAATTTTTTGTTTTCTATGCTGCGAACCCATCATCTATTGCATAGTTCAACAAAGGAAACAAGGTGGAGTGCAACAACAATTTGTAAACCCTCATGAAGGAACAACTTCTACCAAGATGGATGAAGGCAAAGTCAAAACTATGCACCATAAGGCCAAATCCAAAGTGATCACAAAGTGTTGCTACTCTTGTGGAGAAGAAGGTCATATCTCTAGTAAATGCCCCAAGAAGAGAGTAAGATTTCCCACCTTTGTGGTGAAGTATGAAGAGCATGAACTAGAAGAACTCCTAGCTTTGGAGAGACCCAAAAAGAAGAAGAAACAAGGAAATAAACAAGAGGAATTGATACCAAAGAAGAATAAGGTTAATAGCCAAGTGATGTGTTTCAATTGCAAAGAACCAGGACATTATGCAAGCAATTGTCCAGAAAAGATGAAGCACAAGATAAACAAGCCTATGAAGGATCTCAGCCTTGTCACATGTTTCAAGTGTGGAAACAAAGGACACTATGCAGATGTTTGTCCAGAGAGATTTCAACAAGATCCCAAGCAAGCCAAGATGTAATCTAGTTGGAATTTTTTTAAGGGTGGTAATACCCTAGTTGCTTTGAGACAACTTGTAACCCTAGCCTTCACAAATCTCGGGACGAGATTTATTTTAAGGGTGGTAGCCTATCACATCCCAAGATTTTCCAAATCTTGTAATGTGAAAAATAAAATAAACAAAATAAATTATTGTTGAATTTTAGGGTGAAAAGAAACTTTTGTTTCTAAGTGGAAACTTAAAAATCCCATATTGGACAAACTTGAGTTAAAGTTTGAATCCAACACAACCAAAATCAAGATAAATGCATTCCTCATAAAATGCATCTGGAAATTTAAACACTTGGAAAATAAATCCAAACCCTAAACTCTAATGGAATAAAAATATTTCCAAGTTATCACCAAGCCTATGGATTTGATCCATATAAAAATTGATCATCAAACATTTATAAGTGATCAAGAATGATAAATACAAATATATTAAAACCATATAAATTGGTTTCACTTAGTTTGGAACCATGGATAAAATCTTATGAATCTAATAAGACAAGGAAATTGAATTTCCAAAGCTATTAAAGAACTTATCTAAAATCCATACCAAATGGTGAGCAGATAATCGTAAAGATATTTAAAAGGATAAATAAATCTCAAATAAGATTTTACAAATTGGAATCACCAAGTTTGGATCTATAAATAAAAAGATAAGGATTTTATAAGATAAAGAAAGAAAAATTAAATAAGGAATATTTAAAGACCAAATTAAATCTTGGCCTAATCCATTAAGCAAATGGAATAAGATATAATCCAAATCCAAATAAAAATAAAAGGATAAAGAATTTTCCAAAATAAAATAAAATGGCATAAATCAAATCCAATTGGAATGAAGACAAATCCAATTTTTAATGATTAATAAATCATATTAAAAACTTTTCCAAATAATTCAAGATGAATTATTTGACACCCAAATAATCAAATAAAAACCTAATGAAAAGATTTGGAAGGTTTTTAGAAACTTAAATGGTGTTTGAAAATATTATTAAATCTTATTTGATTTAAAACAAGGGCTTATTTGAATAATTAAAAGACCCCAAAAAGAATAAAGTTTTATTCAAAAATTGACTTCAGATTATATTACTAATCAATATTTAAACCTAGACAAATTTTGGTTGAGTTTTGAAATCAAATTGAGGTTTGAATTAATTAAACAAAACCAAAACAGATTAATAGAAATGGAAAAAGAGAAAATCATTCAGAACAAACCAGCCCAGCTAGCCCACTAAGCCCATCGGCAACCCAACTCTCACCCTCACCCGAACGAACCGTTTTTCACTGCAGACAGAACCCGCTAAGTCGCTGACTATTGGACCCTACCCCCACACTCTCTCTCTCTCTCTCGCTGACGCCAGGCCCCACCGCCAGCTCCCTTCTTCCTCACCCTCCGTTGACCTCGCCGGTCGTTGCTGCCAAATGAATGCCGGAGTGAATACGCATTAACCACGCCATTAAACGACCCCGTGATCATGCATAATAATTCGCCTGCGCCCCCTCTCTCATTCCCCTCACTCGCCAGAACCTTTACGCCCCCAGGCCGCCCTGATTTGCGCCTAGACCCCTCTCTGCTCCGACGAGCTCGCAATCAAATTTGGGCCAGCCTCCTCCGCTCCTCGCCTCCTGGATCACACGAGCACCTTCCCCAGCCTCTGGCGCACCTCACTGTACCTCCTGTTCATCCGCGCGAGCACCACAACGTCGGCAACGACGACACCAAGCACCGCCGCCGTCTGCCTCTTCTCCGGCGACTCCCCTGGTAATGTTCTGACTGCGCCGCCCCTTCTCTGTGATGCTCCCGCACTCCCTAATCTTCTACGCATCTAACGCTACCGTTATTTTGCCTTCTTGTGCGCTGTAGCCTTGCCCCCGTTGATGTCTGACCGCACCCGACGCCAGGAGCATCTCCGGCGAGGAATTCCGACGACACCCATGCGCCCCCTGCTACCCAAAGACCACCTTGAGCTTCGCCATACCCCTGCGATCACTGTGATCCACTCCTCTTCCTCCCTTGCTTCCTGTAATTACCGCGACGCCGTAGGCAGAGCCAGCGCTGCCACCTGCCGCCGCCAGCGCCACCCATCTCTGGCAAGCTTGATGTACGCCGTTCGATCTTGATCTAGTGGCTAGGAAAGAAGCTAAGCGAAGGGGTAAGTAGCAACCTGTGCCATGCGATCTAACTTAAATCCTACGGCTTGTATCGCTCAATCCAAACAAAATGGTATCAGCGAATCAGAATTCGACACGTGGCCCGGTTGGTTTGATTTAAAACAGAATTGATCTATTTGATGTTCCATTTTGTAAAATTCATAACTTTCAAACCACACGTCCAAATTTTGCAAATTTTATATCAATGGAATCAGAAAAACAAGTACTTTCTGACCATGCACTTTTTTTTAGTAAATTTCTTCCGTTAAATTGATTGTTTTTGCAGAAACTTGTGTATGCATGTTTAGAATATAAAAATTGTTCTAAAATGATTTTTGAGATAAAACCTTTGGCAAATGGTTTGTTTTGAACCTACTGACCCTAGAAATAAATTGGTGGTTTCAAAAATATATTTGGTTAAGCAAAAGAATAAATATTTGATTTAAACCATTTCTAGTCAAATAAAAATATTGTTTATTTGTTTAAAAAATGCTTTTTGGAGAAAATCTTTGGAAAATGTTTTGGAATAAACTCTCTGACCCAAGCACCAAGTTTTACGATTTAAAAATGTATTTGGTGAACCACATAAAATTGTTGTTTTGCTAAAGGCATTTTCAACCACATAAAATATTGATTTTGTTTAAAAAAAAGTTTATGAAGTGAAATCTTTTGCAAATGATTTGCCACTTTATAAAATGACCAATAAGTGTTTTAGAATGTTTATAACCTATTATAAACCACTTTTGTAAATAAAACAAAGTTTGGCATGCTTGCATGCATTGTCTTGTTTCTATCATTTTATGTGATGAATTGCTTGAATGGTAGATTAAAATATTGCTTGCTTGATTAAATTGTAGTGATTTGAAGTGTGTGAACATTGCAAGATCAAGGAGTGAACCTATATTCTCTACCAAAAAGGCAAGTGATGCTTCATACTTTTGTCCCATTATTTTCACTATGCATTAGTGATATTTCTAAAGTAGGACTTGCATGGAATTTTGCTAAGTGTAAATATGCCATGGGAAATCCTAGTAGATGAAACCTTAGAAGAATTTCCTAAGTTAAGATTCCTACTACTATCATGCTTAGCTTAGCTATTAGAAAACAAGGGTGGAATATATATTCATACTATGGTATATTTCTAAGTCAAGGACTTGTGTTTTGTTTAATAAAACAACTAAGTGAATGAATCACCTGGGTGGAATGGAAGGAATGGTTTGTGTTGAGTGGTTCACAAGGACCATTTCTATGGTTTACCGTGTGTATCTCACTTGTGGATGGCCACCCAGGAACAAAGAAATTTGTGATGTCAAATGTTGGGAAGCTTCAAGTGCAGCCACTTGGCATTATGGGCTCTGCCTGGATCATATAGGTTGCAATAACTTAGCCAAATGGACATTTGGTGGTAGGGGAATGTTAGGTTGGAACGCGTCCATTCTGGTCTAAGGGAAGGCTTCTGAAAGATCTTGTCTTGGTGAAACCAAGTCTTGTGGGGAAAGTGCACCACCTCTGCAGAGTGAGAAATCTAAGTACTTAGCCATGTCCCTGGCAAAGGACAATTTGAGCATCAAGACATGGAAGCTATCAAGAATATCCTCATCCCAATTTCTAAGTAAAAATTTGTGGGTGAACAAGGGTTGAAGGATCACCAATTTCTATTGGGAGATGCCTTGGGAATGATTTTGACAAACAAAAACTTAGTGTTTTCAAATGATAAGGAAAATATATTTTGAGCAAAGCAAGCCTAAAGCTCCACTTAGCCAAATGCATATATATGATTGACTCCACTATACTACCATAGTATCACTTGCCAATACAATTCAAATGTATTGACCCTTGTGGATGTAACTTATTATGTTGCAGGTTTGTTTGATGTTAGAGAAGTTATTGATTTAGGAATACAAGTCTACAACCAACATGTCTGCCTGTGGCACTTTGAAGATGAAGGACCCCATGCTATTGTTATATTGTGCTGCATTGTAATGAGATAGCCAAATGAGCTATGTAAGATGTAATAAATTATTTTATTCCTGGTTATAAAGTTGTATTATGACCTTTGTTTCTTGATATTACATCTTAAATGTGGATGCTAGCCATTGATCCAGGGACTAGCATTGTAAACACAGGGATCTCTACCTTATTAAAGGTAGGGAACCTTACAGATGCATCACAATAGACTTGGGAATCTTTCTCCAAATCTGGCAGACATAAGACTGGTGCTGACACTAGTCCCTTCTTCAATTCTTGGAAACTGACTTCACAAACTTTAGTCCAGTCAAATTTCTTATCTTTCTTAAGTAATTCCGTCATTGGCTTAGCTACCTTTGAGAAATTTTCAATGAACCTTCTATAGTATCCTGCCAAACGTAGGAAACTACAAACTTCCTTAACTGACTTGGGAGATTCCCACTCAGTTACAGCTGACACCTTTGCGGGATCGACAACTATACCATCTCCCGACACAATATGTCCGAGAAATCCAACTTCATTCAACCAGAATTCACACTTACTGAACTTGGCATACAGCTTGTGCTCCTTGAGCTTCTCGAGTATCAAACATAAATGCTCTTCATGCTCTTCTTTTCTCTTGGAGTAGATCAAAATGTCATCGATGAATACGACAACAAACTTGTCAAGAAACTCCATGAACACTTTGTTCATCATGTTCATGAAATAAGCTGGTGCATTTGTCAATCCAAATGGCATCACGGTATACTCATACAATCCATACCTAGTAGTGAAAGCAGTCTTAGGTATGTATTGCTCTCTAATCTTTAGCTGAAAATAGCCTGATCGAAGATCAATCTTTGAGAACACTCGGGCTCCTTCTAGTTGATCAAATAGATCGTTGATTCTAGGAAAAGGGTACTTGTTCTTTATTGTCACCTCATCGAGTGAACGGTAATCTATGCATAACCTTTGACTTCTATCCTTCTTCTCAACAAACAAAACTGGTGCTACCCAAGGCGAAGAACTTGGTTGAATAAATCCTTTCTGCAACTGTTCTCCGAGTTGTTTCTTGAGTTCTTTCAACTCATCAACTGACATCTTGTAGGGTCTCTTTGCTATTGGTCCAGATCCTGGCAGCAAGTCAATTAGAAACTCCACATCTCTATCTGGTGGCATTCCTGGTAATTCTTCCAGAAACACATCCGGATATTCCTTCACAACTGGTACACCATCTATGCTAACCCCCTTAAGAGAATTTAGCTTACTCCCTTTAGATTCAAATTTAGACTTGAACCTAATCTGTTTCTTATCCGGGGTTGTGAGTGTAACAGTATGATTGGCACAATCTAGTACTCCTTTATACTTGGTCATCCAATCCATGCCCAAAATAACATCCAATCCTTGGGAATCTAGGATTATCAAACTAACTAGAAACTTATACTTTCCAAATTCTATCTCTAGATTATGACATCCAAAATTTACTATCATCTCTCCTCCTGGAGAACTTACTTTAATAGGACACCCAATGGTTTCAGTTGGAAGTCCATTCTTATCAACAAATGCTCTTGATATGAATGAATGCGATGTGCCGGTATCAAAAAGAACAAGTGCTGGAAAAGAATTAAGCTTGAACTTACCAGCCACGACATCATACTCTTCATATATTTCTTCCACATTGATGTGGTTCACTTGTCCCTTCTGGAAAGGGTTGGGCTTGTTGGGTCCTTCAACTTTATTTTCTGGGCATTCATTTGCATAGTGCCCATTTTTCTTGCATTTGAAGCACTCAACCTGACCGATGTCTCTTTTTGCAGGCTGACTTCCATTGCCATTCCCATTGTGGTGCTCTTGTGTCCACTCTTGTGGTTCTTATATTTTTCATTGTCATGGTTGCGGTGGCGCTTTTTGTCATGGTGACAGTTACTGTTGTGGTGGTTGTTATACTTCCCATGCTTGTGGGATCCAGAACCTCCCCTATCATCACCATGGGAACGCTTGTGAGACGATCCCGAGCTGTGCTTGTCAAAGTGATGCTTCCTCTTCCTGTTCTCAACTTGCTTCATCTTGCTTTCCAAGATGGTGGCCTTGTCACACAGTGATTGATATGTTGGGACATAGGCAACAGATAGCTGCAGGTTCATTTCATCATTCAATCCCTCGAGGAACTTCTCTTTCCTCTTGGCATCAGTATCAACTTCATCCGGTGCATAGAGCGCCAGATTGTTGAACTCCTCAATGTATTCAGCCACACTGCGGTGACGCTGTTTCATATTGTGGAACTCCTTCTTCAAGTTCATCAGTCCTGATGAGATGTGAGCTATACGAAATCCATCCTCAAAAATAGCCCATGTCACATCCTCAATAGGAGTGGTGATCTGAAAGTTATCCCACCATGTTGTTGCTGGTCCTTCGAGCAGATGTGCTGCGAATCTGACATTTTCCTCGTCGGTGCAGCCAACAGTGACTAAGTCCTTGTTTACTGAATGTAACCAGTCATTGGCTACCATTGGATCTGTGGTTCCCGAGAACTTGGCTGGCCTCAACCTCAAGAACCTTGTAAGCATGTCAAAGGCTGGTGGGTTGTTGGGGTTGTTGTTGTTATTGTTCTGATTCTGATTTTGATTGTCCATGAACTGGTTCATCATCTGCATCAGTTGAGTTTGAGCTGTCATCAATTGCCGCATCTCGGGATTGACGTTATTGTTGTTGTTGTTTGGGTTGGGATTGACACGACGAGGAGGCATCTGTGGTTTCAATAAGGATAAGTAATGAGATATAACCCATAGATGTCATGCACAATACATCACATAGCAACAAATACAATAAACAATGACAAGATAAATATAGAGTTTAAACAACGTAAACAACATGTTTTGGAAAAATAAACATAATAGCAAGCCATCCACATGTTGGATGATCATTGCGACACAATAAATCAAAGGATGATAGATAAATAGGTAGCCGAAAAATCATACTACTCCTCCATGTCGACCTCCACGTCCACAAGAGTAAGTCCGGCTGTCTCCATAGCTGACTTGTACTCCTCCACTCTGCTGGTCAAGGCATCAATCTTCACGCGAAGGGCTCTCTTCTGCGAGTGAAGCCTCTCTATCACTCCCTGCCGAGTCTCTAACTCAAAGTCCTTGGCCTCTATATCTGCCCTCATGTCCTTGATATTCTTGTTTCCATCATGAACTCTCTTCTCCTGATTCTTGAACTTCTTGTCCTGGCTCTCGAATCTGGCCTCCATCTCCTTGACGATCTTGCCTTGCTCCGCGAAGAGCTTGTCCTTCTCCCTCAACTGAACCTGAAGCTCTTCATTGCTAAGCATGACGTTGGTCCTGTCTGTGTCGAGGCGTCTAACGAGACTCTCTAGGTCCTAGAGATAGAGACCTACAGGCTCAATCGTCTCTCTAGTGGCGTCTCACCCTGCTCGTCACGTCTCCCGAACGGGTGAAAGTAGAGGCCCGGGAGCTCGGTGGAGTGTCGTCCGCAGAGACGTCCAAGTAACTCCTGCATGACCACGTCGAGTTCCTTCTCCTTGTCATCGTGCATCGGCTTGAAGGTAATCTCCTCTGTGGGTGGCTTCGTCTGGCGTCTTAGCTGTGAGACTCTAAAGCCCCAAAGGTCCTTTCTCTCAAACTTGGTGAGCTCAAGTGCCTTAATACTAGTAAGTGGGAGGTTGAGCACACTAGTGAGCTCCACAAGATGAGAACCGAAACGAGTTCCCTTGAACTCCTCGGCAGTGCTGATAATAATGCTAGGCATCTATTGCATAAGATAGAGAGAGATTAGAAACAATACAAGTAGAGAGAAAACACAAGATAAAATCATAAAGCACACTTTCAACAATAAAAACATACAAGTCATGGCATACAAAACACAAACACCAAGGTTCAAATGACTTAGACAAATTTTTTCCATACCACATAGGTTGGTATGATCAAAATTATTAATGTGAGGAAACGATAAGTGTGGTGGTCCAACTATTGGGGTACTTCACAACTCTCACTCACTTGCCAAAATAGCTATCAGGGCATCCCTAGAGGCAATCTGTCGGTCTTGGTCACAAGATTCCAAGGCTAAGTCTATGATGTCTTATCTTAGACATTGGTTGGTAGCCTCTAAGTCTTGGGTATGCTTCTTCTCCTCTCTAAGATCATTTTGAGTGTTGAGCATTCTACACTTGAGCCTATCACCAAGATCCTTGATGGCATTCCAAGATGCATTCCTTGCAGAGTCAAAGAATGACATGTGCATTTCAGAGTTGGTGATCATGCATGTCACATCCCAAATTTTAGATTTGGTCCTGCATATCATTCATAACATTGTATCATATCTTTCCATGCAAAACCATCGAGTATAAAGGTTCGACGAAGCGCTATTTGCAAAACCCTATTTTACTTTGCTACAAGGTTCCTGCGGGGAGCTTTAGAAGGCCTTGCGACAACCACCCCTGTAGGTTTGAGTTTTCGCGCAAACTTCGACTGAAGGTTGTTCCCCTCGACGATACGAACCCGTAGGCGCGAGAATCGCTCCAATCGGAGTTCGTATGCAAAAGACTCGGACGTTTTAGTAAACCGCCGGAAACCGGTCCGAAAATCCGGACCGATTTCCGAGTTCTAGTACAACTCTGGGCCGTTTCAGTTCAGGATTCCGCGTGAGAGACTATTTAAAGAGGGACCCACCGGCCTCGATTCCCGTGCCCGCGACCCCCACCTGCGCCGACCCCGCCGCCATCTCTCCTGCGCGCGCGCATACCCCGAGGCAGCCGCCACCGTCGCCGGCCACCGCGCCGCCGCCGGGCCCCGCCGCCCTCCGCCGTCGCCCCGCCTCGGTAAGCCGCCGCGCCGCCGCCTCCTTCCCTTGCGCCGCCGCCGCCGCTGCACGCAGTCGCGCGCCGCCGCGCGCGCCAGCCGACGCCGCCTGCGCTGCCGCGTCCCGCGCCTCGCCGCCCGCGCCGCCGCCGGCCACCGCGCCGCCGCCGCCAGCGCGCCTTGCTTCGCGTGCACGCATGCATGCGTACACATACACTATCGCGTGCCGTTTTGCGTCGCGCCGTTTTATCCGTACCGCGTCGCACGCGCGCCGTTTTACGTCGCGCCGTTGACGATCTTGAACCGCCCGTAGTTGACCGTGTGTGTCCGTGCAGGAAGAACCTCGCCGCCGGAAGTGAACCTCGCCGCCGTCCGGAACCCGCCGCACCGTCCGGAGTCCGTTTCGCCATCCGTTTCCGGTAAGACAGCAGCCACCGTCAGATCTTAGATCAGCGGCCTAGATCGTTAGTTGACTGGTCAGCATCCCAGGCGTTGACTAGTCAGACGCTCAGTCAGCAGACGAGTTGACCAGTCAAACAGACACAGTTGACTGGGTCAATTTCGTTAATCCCTTTAGTTGGCAGATTTCGGTAGAATCTTGTAAATTGCGTAGAAATTCAACCGCTTGGCGAAAAATTGCAAATAAAATATGTACGAGTTTAGTGAGTCGTGTAGAATCTTGCTCTAGCTTTGGTTCAGACTTTTACTGTAAGGTTTAGTACAGTTTAATCGAACTAGTTAGTGGCCTTTTCGGAGTAATAAATTCGTAGAAAAAGATCCGTAGCTCCAAAAATCGCGTGTGATATGTCCCTGAACTCGTATGAACGAGGGGAATCTCATCAAGAATTAAAAAGGTAGGCTTACAGTAAAAACTTCTGCAGTATTTGTCTAATGGCTTTCTGCAGTGTTTTAATTACTCGGGGAGTTTTATAATTCCTTTTCGAGTAATTCCAATTGGTACTGTTTCTAATCAGCAATGCCTATGCGGTAGAATTTTCCCATGATTTTACAAACAGTATACTACCGGTAGTGAATTATTTAGGTTCTAGCTCTAGTTTGGAGCATTGCTTTTGTCTAATAGTTTTCCTAGCGCCAAAACTATTTTCGATGCATGCAATCGGTAGTGTTATGTTATAGGATGTTGTGGTGCAGCCGTAGCACCAATTCACTTGCCGTTCTTGCATTCATGCATCATATTTGTTGCATATGTTGTGGATTGTTTGTTTATGAATGCAATTGTGTCGTGTAGATTGTGTTGAGTGCAACGCTTGCTCGTGTGAGGATTGTGCTCCAGACCGCTACAACCAAGGCAAGTAGATGCTACTTTGTTCATGACATTGTCCTACTATTTTCAATGCATTGTCGTGTATTTTGTAGATACATGTGTAGGATGATACTATCGCTATGCTATGCCCTATTATGTGGTAGGACCCTCTTTGTAGATGAACCACCGTTGGTAGATGTGCTTAGCCATGCTTGTTGAACGAGGGCTGGGGTACATCATTGATACTTTCTTTCTAAAAGTATTGGTTTGTGAAAACTAAAAACAACTTAATTAATGAACTCCCTGGGTGTGATGGTATTGATAAATTTTGGTGGTTTCATTGCGGAAAGGCACCCAGGTATCAAGAGAGAATGATTGGCTTCTTTATTGTGTAGCTTACGTGTACAACCATGTGCCAATAATGGAATGGGCGGTTGGTTGGATCCGCGTATCCAGAGATGTAGAATTTTGGTAGGTTGGACCGGTGCGCGTCGGGATTGAGGAGCTACTTCCCGAACAATCTCTTCTTGGTCTTCTCCCTATCATCACCAAAAATGAGAGTGATGGTACGAGCTGGGCTGGCCAAGTCACATGGGTAAAGTGTACTAACCTCTGCAGAGTGTATAATCTAATCGGTTAGCCGTGTCCCTGATTATGGACAACTGAGTTGCTAGATATTGATCCCATGACATGTTTCTCGCTCATTCTAATTTCATAATTGTTTTAATATTGTTGGGTTAACTTAATTGGGATCTTTTCAAAGAAAACCAAAAACTGTTTGTGAAAGTAGGACAAATGTATTTGCAAATGCAAGCCAGACACAGCTCCACTTGCCAAATATGCATGTAGATGTTAGTACTATTGTCTCCTTTACTAGCTCTACTTGCCATACATTCCATGTATTGACCCTTTGGGGCTGCTATGTTTCATGTTGCAGGTTATTCCGATTCTGATTGATCGTTATAGGCCACGGTACTCCACTCGGCACTTGTTCACTTGTGGGCAATTTGAAGATTGGAGGTTTTACATGTTTAAGTCGCTACCTGAATAATTTGAGCTAGCTTTATGCTAAGCTTTCATTGTAATAATGGTACTCTGGATCTTTGTAGATCATGATACACGGTTATTTTGCTATGATTATCTATCTTACTCTATTGTGGGCCAATGAACCGATCCAGGGATTGGCATGTCACATAGAGGCCACGGTCTTTTCAGAACCGGGGTGTTACAATGAAGAATCCTGACTCTTTGTGCTTGTCTTCCTTGTTTTTGTACAAGTGAAGTTGCACCCACCAATACTCCTCTCCTTCGTTCATCACATGGAATCCTTTATACATAGCTGCACCATGTATCCCCATGGTAACCATAAGGTTCTTGAGTGCTTTGGGAAACTCCATCTCACACACCAAAGTCATGGTCACGAGTGTCCCTTTTTGACGGCTTCATTGATGGAGTTCATCTACAAATGGAGATGAGAAAGAAGATTAGAAAATATTACGAGAAGAAAAAGACAAGTGTGGAATTTTGTAAAGAGTTGCATTTCTCCTAGTGGTTTCCTTAGTCTAATCCAACTTAGGGTCATAATCCTATAGGCAACACAGTGTTCTGATACCATCTATAAGACCCTGCCTTTATAAGGGAAAGGCCCCTGTGATTGCAATGCTAGTCCCTGGATCAAATGGTAGCATCCACAGTTTAAGATGAACTACATAGATACAAAGGTCGTTATTAGGGTGGGTGTTCGGTCATGACCGACAATTCGGTCTTTGTATTTCGGTCTATTTTAAATTCGTTCCTTGAAAAAATAAAGACTGAATTATACTTGATAGTTTTACTACCCGAAAAATTCGGGTACCTACTAATTCGGGTTCGGGTTCGGTCATGACCGAATAACATGGTCAATATTGTCAACACAAAAGATAGACATTACTTATTAAAAATATGACAATATTTCAACAATATTTTAAATATTTTAATACATATGTTATCATTTAGTGGAAGAAATAAACTTCCAACAATCCTAATAAAATGTAGCAACTCTACAATAGCACTTTGATGACCATTCAACAATGCCATAATTCATGCACATCACACAAATTTGGAGTTTCAGATAGTCTCATGTAAAATTCGGTCAGTTCGGTCTATTCGGTTACTTAGGAACTAAAGACCGAATAGACCAAACTAAATTCGGTCTATAAAATTCACTACCCAATTTTCTTGTCGGTCTTTTTGGTTTCGGTCTATTCGGGTTCGGTCTCGGTCTTTTTGATTTTGGTCTTCGGTTATCGGTTTTTATGCCCACCCCTAGTCGTTATTACATCATCATTCTAGAGATAACATAGTCTTATACAACTCATTAGCCAAAGGCTAGTACAAGAGTTCAACATAAGTAAATAAATAAAGTCTTCATCTTCATGTGCCATAGGAAAGCATGTTGAGTGTAGACTCATAACCCTAATCTCCATCAGAGTAACCTGCAACATCATAAGTTACAGCCACAGTGGGTCAATACATTTGGAATTATATTGGCAAGTAATACCATAGTAGAATAGTAGTATCTAACATCTATATGAATTTGGCTAAGTGTAGCTTAGGCTTGCTCTGGTCAAAATAGGTTTTTCCTATCAGTTGAAAACATTAAGTTTTGTTTGACAAATAATCCAAGGAACCACCAATAGACATTGGTGAACCTTTACCCTTGTTCAACCACAAGTTTTAACTTAGAAATTGGGATTTGTCAAACAAAACTTAATGTTCGGTTGGATCGATCAACGAGAGCCGTAGGATTTAAATAAAATCGCACGGGCCAGATCTACTGATACCATTTTGTTAATTGATCTAATTTGATCCACTGGATCTAGATCTAACGGTGCTGGTCGCTTTGACCATAGTGGGGTGGCGCGAATGGCCAGAGCGGCGGCGACGCTCCTGCCGGCGGTGTACTGGTGGCGCTAGGGGGTGGGAGGGGAAGGCACAAGTCGTTACCGAAGCGTGCAGATGAGATGATGACGATAGTTGACAAAGTGGAGGCGCGGGCGTGCGAAGTCGTCGTGGATTCCTCGCCGGAGGTGAGGTCAGCGTCGGGTGCGCTCGGGTGTCGTCGCTGGCGGTGCTACAGGGCACGGGAAGACTAGCAGAGGGTGGCGTTAGAAGCGCAAGAGGATGGTGAGTGCACAAGCATCAACCAGAGAGAAGGGGGAAGGCTAGGGTTACCGTATTTGCTCGCCGGAGATGCTCGGAATAGCGGCGGTGCGAGCTCGCGTGTCATCAGCCTAGCGAAGCTTAGAGGGTGGTGACTGAGGAGAAAAGAGCGGAAGGAGGAGGGGGTTAAGTAGGAAAGGTTAGGTGCGGGAATTACTTGCCGAATCAATGGCAATTAAGCCACGAAATCAATGGCGGTGAATGACAGCGGCGAGGTGGTCGTCGGGCACTAGTTGAGGACGAAGAGATGACCTGGCTGTGGGGTCTTCATCGAATACCGTACGTGTGACCGACTGCGGAACCGCTGCCAGAACATGGCGCCGGAAGGATTGTCTTCGCGATCTTGAGATCGACAAGTGATCGACTACATCAACCACGAGAATCTGATCTCATTAAATGCTTTGGATCTATGAGGGCTAGTTCTCTACAATCTCGTTGCACCAATCTCGTAGATTAGATCTTGGCTTTTCCATAGATTATATCTTGGTTTTGTGTGTTCATGTGATAGAATTTTTTGTTTTCCATGCTACGAACCCTACATATAAGTTTATATTTTACACACTTCACTAACTAATAAGTGCTCGAGTAATCAGTTAGTTTGCGATGCAAGTCGATTAGTTTTTTAGCAAATGATCCGACTTTGTTGATTAACTAACATAAATGAACTAGACCGAATGACAAGAACTCACACAACCAAAAAAGATTCCTGATAGATACAAAAATTAAATCGAATACCTTCTTATCTCTAGCTTCTCTCTTCTCTTTTTTCACCTTCAAAGTTCTCCAAAATTCTAGTGAAAATATAACCCTCACAAGCTTGACCAAGCTTTCAAGAGGGGAAAATATTATTACAAAAAATACCAATTATGTAGGGGTCCCAACCTAATAAGGTAGAGTCCTCCTGTGTTTTACAATGCTAGTCCCTGGATCAATAGCTAGCATCCACAGTTAAGATGTAATATCAAGATACAAAGGTCATAATATAAATTTATAACCAGGAATAATATAAGTTTATTACATCAAACATAGCTCATTTGGCTATTACAATACATTGCAGCGGAATAATTATAGTCATGGGTCCTTCATCTTCAAAGTGCCACAGGCAGATGTTGGTTGTAGACTTTGTAATCCTAATCAAACAATCTTCACTAAAATCAATCAAACCTGCAACATACAAGTTACAACCATAAAGGGTCAATACATTTTGAATTGTATTGGCAAGTGATACTATGGTAGTATAGTGGAATCTATCATCTATATGCATTTGGCTAAGTGGAGTTGAGGCTTGCTTTGCTCAAAATAGATTTTCCTTATCATTTTGAAAATACTAAGTTTTGCTTGACAAAATCATTTTTCTCAATCAAAGATTTCAAGATCCTTGTACCAAGCCATCTCTCCATCAATGATTGAAGAATTCAAACAACCCTTGTTCAAACCACAAGATTTTAATTTAGAAATTGGAATGATGAGATTCTTGATTGCTTCCATGTCTTGATGCTCAAATTGTCCTTTACCAGGGACATGGCTAAGTACTTAGATTTTACACTCTGCAGAGGTGGTGCACTTTCCCCACAAGACTTGGTTTCCCAAGACAAGATCTTTCAGAAGCCTTCCCTTAGACCAAAATGGACGCGTTCCAACCTATCAAACACTACCACCCACTGTCCATATGGCTAAGTTCTTGCAACCTATATGATCATGGCAGAGCCCATATTGCCAAGTGGTTGCACTTGAAGCTTCTCAACATTTGACATCTCAAATCCCTTTGTTTCCTGGGTGGCATTCCACAAGTGAGATACACAATCCAAGTCCATGGCATTGTGAACCACTCAACCATTCTCCACCAAGCTATTCCATTCCACCCAGGTGATTCATTAACTTAGTTGTTTTATTAGACAAAATCACAAGTCCTTAGACTTAGAATATTTTTCCATAGTGTGAATATATATTCCACCCATGTTTTCTATTAGCTAGGCTAAGCTTGGTAGCAATAGGAAACTTAACTTAGGAAATCCTACTAAGGATTCATCTACTAGGTTTTCCTATAGCAAGATCTATACTTTAGCAAAATCCATGCCAGTTTACTTAGCAAAATCACTAATGCATAGTGAAAGTAATAGGATAGAAAGTATGAAGCATCACTTGCCTTTTTGGTAGGGAATGGTGGTTCACTCCTTGATCTTTCTAGTCTCACACTTCACTACAAATCAATCAAGCAAACACCAATTCAATTTACATTCCAAACCAATAAACACTCAAACAAATTCACACACACAAGATAATGGAAACCAATTCATGCATGGGAGCATGCACAAGATAGTTTTATTTTGCAAAGGTTATCTATGGGGTTTCTAAACTTTGTAAGATCCAATTTGGTCATTTACCAAAGTGGCAAAGTCATTAGCAAGAGGGTTTTGTCCAAAAACTGTTTTTAATTCCATTCATCATTTTATGTGGTGAAAAATATTTTTATTAAGGCAAAACTCTTAAGTTTTTCACCAAATGAGTTGCTATTGCAAAGCTTGGTGTTTTTGGGTCAGTAGGTTTGGTCCAAAACATTTTCTCAAAGTTTTCCATTTAAAACCATTTTCATAAACAAAACAATAGTTTTGTTTGGCTAGAAATGGACTAAACTAATTAATCCATCCTAAATATTTCAAAAATCATTTTTAATACCAAGGGTTGGTTCCTAGGGTCAGTAAGGTCACAATAAACCAATTTGCAAAGGTTTTATCCTTAAATTCAATTTTAAACAATTTTTCTACTCTAAATAAGCATATAAATGTTTCTGCAATTTCAAACAAGCTAACAGCTACTATTTGCTAAACTAAGGCCATGGTTGGCTAGGGCTTGTTCTCCTGAATCTATTGATATAAAATTTGTCAAATTTGGACGTGTGGATCAAAAGTTATAAGGGTTTGAAGTTTGTAAATAATTCTGATTTCAAATTCTAATTTCAATCTATCTGGTGACACGCGGCGGCTTCTTACTGGTCCATACCGTTTCGGTTGGATCGCGGCTGTGGGGCGTTGGATCTAGTTAGATCGAGTGGTTCTGGAAGCGTACCCCTTCGGCGTTAAATGATTCTATCGTGCCCGCCCGATCTAGATCGAACGGTTGCGGCAGGCTCGACCTAAAGTGGGCGGCGCTGCGGTGGCTGCTGGCGGCGGCGACTCTGTTTCACGGCGGCGCCGGTGATACAGGAAGCGAAGCAGAGGGGGAGTGTGCTCACCGGGTTCGCTGACGCTCGCTGATGCTCAACGTGGTACGGTTTGGTGAAGGGGCGCACTGGGTCGGGCTTGATTTCTCGCCGGAGTTGAAGACAACGTCGGGCGGCTCTGTCAGAGGTCGAAGTCGACGTTGCAGATCATGCGGAGGCAAACAGAGGATGTAGTTAGGTACGCAAGACCAAGGCAAAGATGTGTGCGTGATCTAGAAGACACGGGGTGGTCGGAATTAACCTGTGGAACTCGTCGGAGGCGAGACAGACGGCGGCGGTACTGGAGGTTGTCGTTGGCGAGGCTTAGGGGTGCCCGCGGGGAAGCTGAGGTTACAGAGTGGTGCTCCTGGGTCTGGCGAATCTACCTGCTTGCTCGGGAAGACAAGGGCGAGGAGATGCCGCCGGAATTTGGCCGTGAACTCGTCGGAGACGGCGACGGTGCAGTGAAGATTGGCGACAGCCTGGTGGCTCTCGATGCGTGGGGTTTGGGGGGGATGAAAGAGGAGGAAGAGGGGATTTAACTCGCGTGATCACTGCGAGGTTTAATCGGGGCATTAAGTCGAATTGACGACGCGAATTACTGCCAGGAACGGGAGGAACGGTCGAGCGGGGTGGAGAGGAAGAACAGTGGAGAGGGGGTCCAGCGGTCAGTGGGAAAGGGGAAAGGAACGGGGTCCACTTGTCATAGGCTATGCGGGTTGATCATGCGGTGAGGAAAAATGGTTCGGGGCAAGGGCACAAGTGGGCTGGAGTTCGGCTGTTGGGCTAAGTTTGTCCTTTTTCATATTTTTTTCCTGCCTGTTTGTTTTATTCTTTTCTCTTTCTATTTTCTGATTTGATATTCAAACAAATGATTCAATCAACAATGCAAACCATTCAAACAATTCAAACTTGTAGTGAGTTTTTGGTTCTGTTTAGTAGCATAAACCAACTTCCAAAATAAAATAATATTTTAAATCTTTTTAGGTTCCATTTATTAATTAAATAAAATGGACCATTAGTTATTTAATAAAATAGGGTTTGTTTTAATTAATAAAATCTTCATTTAAAATCCAAATGCTTTCAAAACCCAATCAGTAGGTTTTATTTGGAAATAAAGAATATTTGGAAAACTTGTTTAAAATAAAATAATCCTTTTACTTTAGGGTCCATTAATAATTAAACAAAATGGACCTTAGTTATTAAATCAAATAGGGTTTGATTTTATTAATAAAATCTTTATTTGAAACCTAAATATTTTCAAAATCAAATTAGTAGGTTTAATTTGGGAAATATATAATATTTGGAAATTTGTTTTAAAACAAAATAACCTTTTATTTTAGTGTCCATTATTAATTAATATAATAGACTTTCATTATTAAATCCAATAGGATTTGTTTTATTGAGATATTTATTTTGAAATCTAAAATAAAGCCAAAACACTTTAGTAGGTTTTATTAGAGAATATAAAATACTTGAAAAACCTATTTAAAACAATTTAATAAGTTTTGATGTTTTAATTAAAATGGTAAAAGCTTTTATTTGAATAAAATTTGGATATTAATTCCTTATTAATTTATTTAAATCAATCTTTTGCTATTTTTATTCAAAACAAAAATGTTTTAGTTCAAATGTTTGGCCTTTACTTGAACTTTATAGAACAATCTTTACCTATAAAACTTTTATTTCAATTGAAAACCAAATCCTTTTATTTTAAAGATCCAAAATAGTAATACCAAAATATTTTATTTTCCTTTATTTAAAATGTTTATCTTTTTAAATCCTTTTAGGATTGTATTTAATTCAAATGGGTTTGAAGTTCCAATTGAATTTAAAAAGTTTCTTCTGGCCCTGAAAATCAAACAAAGTTTTATTTTATTCATTTATTTTCACATTACAAGATTTGGAAAATCTTGGGATGTGACAGGCTACCACCGTTAAAATAAATCTCGTCCCGAGATTTGGGGAGGCTAGTGTTACAAGCAGGTTCAAAACAACTAGGGTACTACCACCCTTAAAATTTTTCAAACAAAATTTACACATTGTCCTTCTTGGGATCCTGGGAAAACTTCTCTAAGCAAATAGTTGCATGGTGTCCTTGGTTTCTATACTTGACTCATGGGCCAAGGTTGAGTTTCTCCATAGGCTTGTTCAACTTGTTTTTCATCCTTTCTGGACAGTTGCTTGCATAATGTCCTGGGTTCTTGCAGTTGAAACAATGAATGTCCTTGAGTTCTTTACGTGGCTCTTGTGGGCAAGTTGCTACATAGTGGCCTGGTTCTTTGCAGTTGTTGCACCACACTTGGTCAATCTCTTTATTCTTCTTGTTCTCTGGGCATCCACTGGAGTAGTGTCCCATTTCCTTACATTTACGACATTGTGCAAGGCTCATGTCTTGCTTGGGCTTCTTGATTTTATTTGATCCTTTGAACTGGGTTGTCTTGTTTGGATGTAGGAGTGGTCCTTTTCCTTTGGTAGACTTGGATCCTTCCTGTTTCCTTTGTTCCACCATGGCATAGATGGGACATTGGTTAGGGGTATGATCACTTCCTTCACAAAGGTAGCAAGTAGCTTGAGAGGTGGGACATTGTCCAACAGGATGATCTTCTTCACAATTGGGGCATTGTCCCTCATGCTCCTTGGAAGTATGATCCTTGTCTCCACAAATAATGCAAGCTGGGGCTCCATCTAGAACAACATTCTTGTCATCCTTGTTATCATAAACTCTTTTGGGATAGTTTTCTTCCATGCTGATCATTTGATTAGTCACCTTAAGCATCAGTTGGGATTGTTCCTCCAAAAACCTTTGTAGTGCTGGATCTTTATCACTATTGTTGACTATGAACTGGGCTGTCAGTTGGTTTAACTGATGTTGGGTTGCTATAAGCTCTTTCATGCTGTCAGCTTGGTTGGTGTTGATGTCATCAACCTTGGTGTTGGAGTCCTTTGGAGTAGTCATCTGTTTGGGTTGAAGGGTAGTTAGAATAGGCCAGATATTTCTAATCACACACATCACACTTCACACAAGCAATGTGCAAGCAATCACAAACAAACATTCCACTCAAACAACAAAGTTCAAGCTCATATTTAGGTAATAAAATATTTTTGGTTACACCACATAAGTTGGTGTGTTTTTGACTTAACTAAAATATGGTGGTCCATCTATATGGTTCACTTGTGATCCTTCCATCATACATGGTTCTTCTTGAATGAGATCATGGTTTCCTTGAGATAAACTCTTGGTTACTATGCTTCAAAGTTGTTGATGGTTCTTTCTTATTTTGCATTCCCTCAGTCTCTAAATCTTGAGTAAGATTTCCTTGTTTCACTTGTGGTCCTTAGTAGTTTCCAAGTTGGAAGTCCTTGGTGAACATGCTGAAGATGTTGAAGTCATTAGAGTTGAAGATGTTGAAGTCATTAGAGTTGGAGATGTTGAAGAAGTCTTTTGCACATGGTGTAGTCTTTTGGTCATGGGGTAGGCTTTTCCATCAAGTTAAAATAGAAGAGATGTAGAGTTGAAACAAAACTGGTTGAGGAAAGAGTTTACAAGTGTTTTTGTAAATAGTTTTTGGAACAAAATACAACTCCTATTTTTTTAAGGGTTTTTGTCCAATCCTAGGGTTTACAAATCCTACAGGCAACACAATGCTCTGATACCATCTGTAGGGGTCCCAACCTAATAAGGTAGAGTCCTCCTGTGTTTTACAATGCTAGTCCCTGGATCAATAGCTAGCATCCACAGTTAAGATGTAATATCAAGATACAAAGGTCATAATATAAATTTATAACCAGGAATAATATAAGTTTATTACATCAAACATAGCTCATTTGGCTATTACAATACATTGCAGCGGAATAATTATAGTCATGGGTCCTTCATCTTCAAAGTGCCACAGGAAGATGTTGGTTATAGACTTTGTAATCCTAATCAAACAATCTTCACTAAAATCAATCAAACCTGCAACATACAAGTTACAGCCACAAAGGGTCAATACATTTTGAATTGTATTGGCAAGTGATACTATGGTAGTATAGTGGAATCTATCATCTATATGCATTTGGCTAAGTGGAGTTGAGGCTTGCTTTGCTCAAAATAGATTTTCCTTATCATTTTGAAAATACTAAGTTTTGCTTGACAAAATCATTTTTCTCAATCAAAGATTTCAAGATCCCTGTACCAAGCCATCTCTCCATCAATGATTGAAGAATTCAAACAACCCTTGTTCAAACCACAAGATTTTAATTTAGAAATTGGAATGATGAGATTCTTGATTGCTTCCATGTCTTGATGCTCAAATTGTCCTTTACCAGGGACATGGCTAAGTACTTAGATTTTACACTCTGCAGAGGTGGTGCACTTTCCCCACAAGACTTGGTTTCCCAAGACAAGATCTTTCAGAAGCCTTCCCTTAGACCAAAATGGACGCGTTCCAACCTATCAAACACTACCACCCACTGTCCATATGGCTAAGTTCTTGCAACCTATATGATCATGGCAGAGCCCATATTGCCAAGTGGTTGCACTTGAAGCTTCTCAACATTTGACATCTCAAATCCCTTTGTTTCCTGGGTGGCATTCCACAAGTGAGATACACAATCCAAGTCCATGGCATTGTGAACCACTCAACCATTCTCCACCAAGCTATTCCATTCCACCCAGGTGATTCATTAACTTAGTTGTTTTATTAGACAAAATCACAAGTCCTTAGACTTAGAATATTTTTCCATAGTGTGAATATATATTCCACCCATGTTTTCTATTAGCTAGGCTAAGCTTGGTAGCAATAGGAAACTTAACTTAGGAAATCCTACTAAGGATTCATCTACTATGTTTTCCTATAGCAAGATCTATACTTTAGCAAAATCCATGCCAGTTTACTTAGCAAAATCACTAATGCATAGTGAAAGTAATAGGATAGAAAGTATGAAGCATCACTTGCCTTTTTGGTAGGGAATGGTGGTTCACTCCTTGATCTTTCTAGTCTCACACTTCACTACAAATCAATCAAGCAAACACCAATTCAATTTACATTCCAAACCAATAAACACTCAAACAAATTCACACACACAAGATAATGGAAACCAATTCATGCATGGGAGCATGCACAAGATAGTTTTATTTTGCAAAGGTTCTCTATGGGGTTTCTAAACTTTGTAAGATCCAATTTGGTCATTTACCAAAGTGGCAAAGTCATTAGCAAGAGGGTTTTGTCCAAAAACTGTTTTTAATTCCATTCATCATTTTATGTGGTGAAAAATGTTTTTATTAAGGCAAAACTCTTAAGTTTTTCACCAAATGAGTTGCTATTGCAAAGCTTGGTGTTTTTGGGTCAGTAGGTTTGGTCCAAAACATTTTCTCAAAGTTTTCCATTTAAAACCATTTTCATAAACAAAACAATAGTTTTGTTTGGCTAGAAATGGACTAAACTAATTAATCCATCCTAAATCTTTCAAAAATCATTTTTAATACCAAGGGTTGGTTCCTAGGGTCAGTAAGGTCACAATAAACCAATTTGCAAAGGTTTTATCCTTAAATTCAATTTTAAACAATTTTTCTACTCTAAATAAGCATATAAATGTTTCTGCAATTTCAAACAAGCTAACAACTACTATTTTCTAAACTAAGGCCATGGTTGGCTAGGGCTTGTTCTCCTGAATCTATTGATATAAAATTTGTCAAATTTGGACGTGTGGATCAAAAGTTATAAGGGTTTGAAGTTTGTAAATAATTCTGATTTCAAATTCTAATTTCAATCTATCTGGTGACACGCGGCGGCTTCTTACTGGTCCATACCGTTTCGGTTGGATCGCGGCTGTGGGGCGTTGGATCTAGTTAGAGTGGTTCTGGAAGCGTACCCCTTCGGCGTTAAATGATTCTATCGTGCCCGCCCGATCTAGATCGAACGGTTGCGGCAGGCTCGACCTAAAGTGGGCGGCGCTGCGGTGGCTGCTGGCGGCGGCGACTCTGTTTCACGGCGGCGCCGGTGATACAGGAAGCGAAGCAGAGGGGGAGTGTGCTCACCGGGTTCGCTGACGCTCGCTGATGCTCAACGTGGTACGGTTTGGTGAAGGGGCGCACTGGGTCGGGCTTGATTGCTCGCCGGAGTTGAAGACAACGTCGGGCGGCTCTGTCGGAGGTCGAAGTCGACGTTGCAGATCATGCGGAGGCAAACAGAGGAAGTAGTTAGGTACGCAAGACCAAGGCAAAGATGTGTGCGTGATCTAGAAGACACGGGGTGGTCGGAATTAACCTGTGGAACTCGTCGGAGGCGAGACAGACGGCGGCGGTACTGGAGGTTGTCATTGGCGAGGCTCAGGGGTGCCCGCGGGGAAGCTGAGGTTACAGAGTGGTGCTCCTGGGTCTGGCGAATCTACCTGCTTGCTCGGGAAGACAAGGGCGAGGAGATGCCGCCGGAATTTGGCCGTGAACTCGTCGGAGACGGCGACGGTGCAGTGAAGATTGGCGACAGCCTGGTGGCTCTCGATGCGTGGGGTTTGGGGGGAATGAAAGAGGAGGAAGAGGGGATTTAACTCGCGTGATCACTGCGAGGTTTAATCGGGGCATTAAGTCGAATTGACGACGCGAATTACTGCCAGGAACGGGAGGAACGGTCGAGCGGGGTGGAGAGGAAGAACAGTGGAGAGGGGGTCCAGCGGTCAGTGGGAAAGGGGAAAGGAACGGGGTCCACTTGTCATAGGCTATGCGGGTTGATCATGCGGTGAGGAAAAACGGTTCGGGGCAAGGGCACAAGTGGGCTGGAGTTGGGCTGAGTTTGTCCTTTTTCATATTTTTTTCCTGCCTGTTTGTTTTATTCTTTTCTCTTTCTATTTTCTGATTTGATATTCAAACAAATGATTCAATCAACAATGCAAACCATTCAAACAATTCAAACTTGTAGTGAGTTTTTGGTTCTGTTTAGTAGCATAAACCAACTTCCAAAATAAAATAATATTTTAAATCTTTTTAGGTTCCATTTATTAATTAAATAAAATGGACCATTAGTTATTTAATAAAATAGGGTTTGTTTTAATTAATAAAATCTTCATTTAAAATCCAAATGCTTTCAAAACCCAATCAGTAGGTTTTATTTGGAAATAAAGAATATTTGGAAAACTTGTTTAAAATAAAATAATCCTTTTACTTTAGGGTCCATTAATAATTAAACAAAATGGACCTTAGTTATTAAATCAAATAGGGTTTGATTTTATTAATAAAATCTTTATTTGAAACCTAAATATTTTCAAAATCAAATTAGTAGGTTTAATTTGGGAAATATATAATATTTGGAAATTTGTTTTAAAACAAAATAACCTTTTATTTTAGTGTCCATTATTAATTAATATAATAGACTTTCATTATTAAATCCAATAGGATTTGTTTTATTGAGATATTTATTTTGAAATCTAAAATAAAGCCAAAACACTTTAGTAGGTTTTATTAGAGAATATAAAATACTTGAAAAACCTATTTAAAACAATTTAATAAGTTTTGATGTTTTAATTAAAATGGTAAAAGCTTTTATTTGAATAAAATTTGGATATTAATTCCTTATTAATTTATTTAAATCAATCTTTTGCTATTTTTATTCAAAACAAAAATGTTTTAGTTCAAATGTTTGGCCTTTACTTGAACTTTATAGAACAATCTTTACCTATAAAACTTTTATTTCAATTGAAAACCAAATCCTTTTATTTTAAAGATCCAAAATAGTAATACCAAAATATTTTATTTTCCTTTATTTAAAATGTTTATCTTTTTAAATCCTTTTAGGATTTTATTTAATTCAAATGGGTTTGAAGTTCCAATTGAATTTAAAAAGTTTCTTCTGGCCCTGAAAATCAAACAAAGTTTTATTTTATTCATTTATTTTCACATTACAAGATTTGGAAAATCTTGGGATGTGACAAATTACATCTGGCCTTTGCACTAAAGCAATATTATAAACTAATCGAGGCATCAAGGATGAGCACGTAAAATAAGAATAGAAAAAATGTGACACCACACAAACTGCGAAGGAGGGTTTGCAACACTGAATTGTGGAGTAGTGATTCTTCCAAGTGAGGTAAACATTTTTCACCTCATCGGTAGCATCATCTGCAGGTGGGTCAACTAGCAGTGCATAAAGCACATAGGTAATGTGACCAGCATTGAGGACAATCCTCATGTTACGGAACCAGTCCATGAAGTTGCTTCCATTGTTGTTCAACTTATCTTTCTCTAGGAACACAATAAAGTTGATGGTAGGGGCCGCCATGATCTACAACATATTTGCAAAGAATTTAGACTAAGTTTGTGATAAATTGAATTCAAATATGATTCTTAAATTAACTAGGTGAACGCCCATGCAAAACAACATCCCTTATGTTGTCTTAGTGATTACATGAACCAAATCCGCTACACCAAGTCCGATCTTCACGAGAGAAGATGTAGCTTCAAAGGCGAACAATCAACATGTTCATCATATCATTCATATGACTCATGCTTTATCTTTTGGTATTCCGTGTTTCGAGGCCATGTCTGTACATGCTAAGCTCATCAAGATTAATCTTAGTATCTGCATGTGAAAATCTGGCTTGCACCCGTTGTATGCACACGTAGAATCTATAACACCTGATCATCACGTGATGCTTCAAAACAACGAGTCTTAGCAACGGTGCCTACTAAGGACGAACACTTTATTACTTGATATTTAGTGAGAGGGACCATTAGGCTCCTGTTGGTTGCCATATTACAATAAGTATCATCTCATACATCAAATATAATCACAATCACATCACGTCCATATCACATCACATGCCCCTACAGAAACAAGTTAGACGCCTCTAATTTTCTTTGCATGTCTTACGTGGCTTGGGGCTTTCGAATAAGAACCGTTCTTACCTACAAGCAAGAACCACAACACTGATACAAGTTTTTTCAAGTGAATATTGTAAGTTGAATCTTAACTATGGCGGGAGAGACAGACACCCGCAAAGCCACTTGTGCAATACAAGTTGCACATTGAGCATGGAGCAAGTCTCATGTGCGATGACATGTAAGGTTAGCCCGGTCCGCTTCATCCCACCATCCCGCAAGACGCAAAGTACACGAAAATCAAGCGACAAAAAGATCATGAACGCCCACAAAAACATTGTATTATACTCGTACAACAGATCTACGCATAGATTCGGCTCTGATACCACTATAGGGTTCATTGCATGGAACACAAAAATTCTATCGCAAGAACACATAAATCCAAGATCCAATTTATTGAAAATCCGAAATCTAATCTACAAGATAGGTGCAACAAAATTGATGAGAACTAACCCTCGTAGATCCAAAGGTTAACGAGATCGGATCTTGTGGTTGATGTAGTCGATCACTTGTTGATCTCAAGATTGTGATGACGATCCTTCTGGTGTCGTGTTCCGGTAGCGCTTCCGCACTCGGTCACATGTACGGAGTCGATGAAGACCTTCCTCTCCCTGTTCCAGTAGGCAGCAGAGGTAGTATATCCCCTCGGAATCCCAATAGCACGACAGCGTGGTGGTGGTGGAGGAGGAGAGAATCCTGCAGGGCTTCGCCTAAGCCGGAGAAATAGGAAGGAGGAGGAGGAGGGTGGCGGATAGGGTTGGAGGAAGGAGCAGGGGGTGTGCCATCCCCTCCCCTCTTTATATAGAGCGGGGTGTGGCTAGGGTTACCCCTTGGCCCACCTCCTCCAAGTCGGCGGTGCAAGAGAGGTGGAGGGAAACTTGCCCCCTCCAGTCTCCCCCAAAACCACTTTACTATTGCCTCTTGGGCATATCTCCAATAGCTAGAGCCTAGGTGTTGTAATTTCTTGTATAAACGACCTGCGTGTTGGATTCTCTATATAATTTACTTTACTAAGCTAGTGTAGTTGTTTGGAGAACCCGGATGGCATGCAAGTCAATATACAAGTCGGCAACATGGAGTAAGATGACAAGTGACAAGAGTTGGCACGAGACGGATTACAGGCTTTGTGGAGATGGATATCACCATAAAGATAGCCATGCCATTTCACAATATAATTACTTTAGTTGTGTTATTGCTATGTCTCTGTTTTACCTCTATTAGATAGTCGGTAAAATATAATCCCTCAAAGAAGGTCTAGTCGGTTTTCCCGACAGTGTTTGCACCATCACAAGTCGGACATTTTTGGTAGTGGGCTCATAAAATTGGGGTGCTGCCAATTATTGCTGACTTGGTGGGTTTGAGTCGGACTCTTACATCAGAAACACTCGGTAAGCTAGATGGGTCTATCACAACAGTTCTGGGATGCGGGGAAAAGTCGGATGGGGGCCGGGGCATGAGATGCCACTAGACCAACATGAGTCGTATGAGATATGATTGACAATGAGTTGTTTCTACCTAGATCACTTGCCGCTAGCAGTGATGCTAAAGCTCACTAGCCGACTTGCTTATCTAGGATCCTGAATCACTAAGTAACCATCAGAGGGGTGTTGGTTCTAGTGGGAGCATAAATATTAAATTGTTTAATATGCTTGCTCTTTTATGAATGCATGTCTTAAGTGTTTTTCATATTTTATGTTGTAGATCATGGCACCAAGTAATAGTCACCCTCAGATATCAAGTTTTGCATTGAGAACCATTCTTGAGAAATATAAGCTGAATGACACTAATTTTACCAACTGGTATCAAAATCTGAGAATCATTCTCAAACAAGAAAAGAAGGACCATGTCCTAGACAACCCACTTCCAGATGAGCCGAATGAGAATGCGACTGTCGCTGCCACCAATGCCTACCATTGGACTAAGTATGAGTCCACGGAAAATAGTTGTCTTATGCTTGCCCACATAGAACCGGACTTGCAGTAGTAGTTCAAGAATGTTGAGGCCTACGATATGATCAAAATCCTCAAAAGTATGTTATAGGCTCAGGAAAAGACTAAGAGGTATCAAGTATCTCAGGCTTTGCTGAGTTGCAAGTTTATGGATGGTGATCCACTTAGTCCGCATGTGATCAAGATGGTTGGTTACCTGCAGTCTTTGGAAAGGCTGGGCTATCCCATTAGCGAAGAGTTCACGATGGATATAATTCCGAACTCTCTTCCTAGTGCGTATGGTCAGTTCATATCGAACTACCACATGCATGGTATGGATAAGAAGCTCACTGAATTGCATGGGATGCTTAAGTAGGCAGAGGCGGATCTCAAGAAAGGCGCCAATCAAGTGTTGATGGTGCATAATAAGGCTAAGTTCAAGAAAAGTTCTTGGACTAAGAAGAAGGCTAAGTCGGGAGGAAAGTAGGCTCAGGACCCGGTCCCAAGCGTTTCCTCAGGGACCAAGTCATATCCTTCAGCCAGATCCACTTGCTTCTACTAAAAGTTGGATGGCCACTGGAAGACTAACTACAACAAGTGTTTAGCTGACAAAGACAAGAGCGGAGGTGTGACTTCCGGCTCAGGTACGCTTGTTTGAAATGTTATAGACATTTATCTTGCTCTTTGGTATATGATACCATATCAGTTATTCACATCTGCAACTCGTTGCAGGGACTGGTAATAACTAGGAGCGTGGCAAGAGGCGAGGTTGATATCCGAGTTGGCAACAAGGCGAGATTCGCTGCGTTGGAAGTTGCCATAATGCAACTTAATTTACCTTCTGGATTCATTATGGAACTGAATAATTGTTATTATGCTCCAGTTCTTATTCTAAACATTATTTATGTCTCATGTTTGATGAGACAAGGCTATGAGTCGAATATTAAGAATAATGGTTGTTATTTATATTTGAATGATATGTTTCATGGCTTTGCACCCATCCAGGATGGGTTATTTATTTTGAATCTTGATGGTGAGTCGGTTTATAACATAAATGTAAAAGGTTGAAACCAAATGATCTGAATATGACTTACTTTTGGCATTGTCGGATTGGTCATATAAGTTGAAAACGCATGAAGAAGTGATGACCCACAAGTATAGGTGATCGCAATAGTCTTCGAGGGTAGTATTACCCAATTTATTGATTCGACACAAGGGGATCCGAAGAATACTTGCAACTCTTAACAAATGAGTTGTCAATTAAGCTGCACCTGCAAATAGTTCTTGCTCACAGAAGTTTATCAGTAACAACAATGTGTAGTAGCAACAACAAAGCAACATCAGCAGTAAAACATGAGCAATAGTAACAGTAGTAGCAAACAATATGGTTTGAGTGCGGTAGGCATAGGGATGGATGGACGGGGATTGCATGGACGAGTCTAAACATGTAACTTCAAGATCTAGGGAAATTGCAGATAAATAAGAATAAGCATCCAAGTACTAAACAATCATAGGCATGTTCTCCATATATAGCCATGCGTGCTCGCAATGAGAACTTGCACAACATCTTTTGTCCTGTCAGCCCGTTGCAGCGGGGCCTCAAGGGAACTACTGGCAATTAAGGTGCTCCTTTTAAAAGAACACCGGAGCAAAGCATTAATACTCCATGAACACATGTGATCCTCACATCACAGCCATCCCCTCCGGTTGTCCCAATTTCTGTCACTTCGGGGCCTTTGGATCCGGACAATGATATGTGTACACAACTTGCAGATAATATCACAAACAATACTATCATACTGATTCAATAATAAGTTCAGATCTGAGATCATGGCACTCAGGCCCTAGTGACAAGCATTAAGCACAACAAGTTGCAACAAAGTCAAATAGCACTAATAGAGATACTAGGCACCATGCCCTAACAATCTTATTCGACTACATGATAGAACTCATCCAATCCCTACCATCCCCATAGCCTACAGCGGGGTATTACTTACTCATGGATGAGGGAAACATTGATGGTTGATGGAGAGGCATTGGTGATGACGATGGCGATGATCCTCCCCAAATTCCCCGTCCGGCAGGGTGTCAGAACGGAGTTTCTGGATCCGAATCGTGGTTTCTGGTGGTGGCAGCACAGTGGAACTCTTTCTAGAAATATTGACCCCCCTGAGTTTTTAGGTCAGAAGGCATCTTATAGGCGAAGAGAGAGGCCGAGGGGGTGCCTAGGCTGGCCACACCCCTCCCAGGCGCGGGGTGGGCCCACCCGCACGACAAGGGGGTGTGGGCCACCCAGGGCTCCCCTCCATCTCGTACTCTGGCTCCGTGGATCTTCTGGTGAAATAGGATTTTTGGCATATTTTCCAGGATTTTTCCTGATAGTTGATTTTCTGCACAAAAACTAGACACCAAGGTAATTCTGCTGAAAATAGCGTCATTCCGTGTTAGTTGTATCCAAATCACACAAGTTTAGAGGAGAAACAATAGCAAAAGTGTTCGGGAAAGTAGATACGTTTTGGACGTATCAACTCCCCCAAGCTTATCTTATTGCTTGTCCCCAAGAAATTCAGTTGAAAACTGAGTGCGATAAAAGAATTTTCACGAACTGTCACATCCCAAGATTTTCCAAATCTTGTAATGTGAAAAATAAAATAAACAAAATAAATTATTGTTGAAATTTAGGGTGAAAAGAAACTTTTGTTTTTAAATGGAAATTAAAATCCCATCTTGAACAAACTTTAAAAAAAGTTTGAATTCAACAAAATCCAAATCAAAAGAAATGCATTCCTCATAAAATGCATCTGGAAATTTAAACACTTAGAAAATAAATCCAAACCCTAAACCCTAATGGAATAAAAATCATTTCCAAGTTATCTCCAAGCCTATGGATTTGATACATATAAAAATTTGTCAACAAACATTTACAAAGGATCAAGAAAGACAAATAGAAATATAATAAAAACCATATAATTGGTTTCACTTAGTTTGGAACCATGGATAAAATCTTATGAATCTAATAAGACAAGGAAATTGAATTTCCAAAGCTATTACAGCACTTATCTAAAATCCATACCAAATGGTGAGCAAATAACCCTAAAGATATTTAAAAGTATAAATAAATCTCAAATAAGAATTTACAAATTGGAATCACCAAGTTTGGATCTCTAAATAAAAAGATATGGATTTTATAAGATAAAGAAAGAAATATTAAATTAGGAATATTTAAAGACCAAATTAAATCTTGGCCTAATCTATAAGCAAATGGAATGAAAATAATCCAAATCAAAATAAAATAAAAGGATAAATAATTTCCAAAATAAAATAAAATGGCTTAAACCAAATTCCATTTAAATAAAGACAAACCCCTATTGGAATGATTAATTAATTCATAGAAAAAGATATTTGGAATTTACCCAAGTGAAATAAAAGTTGGTTAATTCAAATTAATTAAGATTAAAGAAATCTTCCAAATAAACTTTAGGGAATTAAAAACTATATTTAATTCCATTGGAATTAAAATAAAAACCCAATTCAAATGATTTAACAATCATATTAAATACTTTCCAAATAATACAAGATGAATTATTTGACACCCAAATAATCAAATAAAACTTACTGCAAGGTTTTGGAAGGATTTAGAATTCAAATGGATTTTAAAAACATTATTAAATCTTGAATGAATTAAAGGACCTACTTTAAATAATTAAAAAGGCACTAAAGGAATAAAAGATTTATTCAAATTTTGACTTCAGAGTGTGTTAGCAATCAGTGTTTGAATATACAAAAAAAGTTGAGAGAAGTTTGAATTCAAATAGAGGTTTTAAAAGTTTAAACAAAAACCAAAACAGAATAAAAGAAATGGAAAAATAAAAAGAAACAGGAACAAAAAAATATAAAAGGACTCAGCCCAGCCAGCCCAGCCCACCAAGCCCAACACAGCCCACTCACTCTCTCCCTGCGAGAAAACGTTTCGCACCGCGAAAGAAACCCACGCAGACGATGACAGCCTGGACCCACTCCCCCTTCCCCTCTTTCGCTGACGAGACGACCCCACCGCCAGCTCCACCCTCTCGCTGACCTCGCCGGCCGTTGCTGCCAAATCAATGCCGGTGTAATACGCAGTAACGCAGCGATTAATCAGCCCCGCGATCACGCATACTAATTCGCCTGCTCCCCCTCTCTCTTTCCCCTCACTCGCCAGAACCTCTACGCCCCCAGGCCGTCCTAATTCCTCTTCGAAACTCCACTGCCCCGACGAGTTCCGGCGTCGATTCCGGCCAGCTTCCTCCACCCCTCGCCTCCTCGAGCACACAAAAACATTTCCCAGTCTCTGGCGCACACTCCAGTGCCTCCAGCTCTCTCTCGCATGCCCCACAACCTCGCCTCCGTCTTCGTCTGAGCGCCACCGACGACCCCCGCAACTCCGGCGAGCAGTAGGCGACAAATCAGCACACCCCTTGCTCTCTGGTGAGTACCATCGCAACCACTGCAAGCATGCGCACCTTCCTGACTATTTTCCCTGCCTTATTATGCCACAGGAACTCGCCCCCGTCGACGACCGTATGATCCCGAGGCGCAGCGCAGCTCCGGCGAGCGATTGCCGTCACCACCGTGCGCCCCTCGACGAGATATCACCACTTTGAGCTTCCCCACGCCACTGCGAACCTAGTGAGCCACACCTTTCTCTCCCTCGCTTCCTGTAACCGCCATGACGCCGTAGCCAGACACGCCACCGCCACCTGCCGCCGCCAGCGTCGCCCATCTCTGGCAAGCGTGTTGTGAGCCGTGCGATTTCGATCCAGTGGCCGCGATAGAATTTTAACCGAAGGGGTATGTTTGCTTCTGAGCCACACGATCTCCAACGCGCCAGAGTAGCTGATCCGGACAAAACGGTATGGACGAGTAATATCATGCCACGTGGCTCTGTTCGTTTGATTAAAAACAGATTTGATCTATTAGATGCTAGATTTTGTAAAATCTATAACTTTTAATCTACACGTCCAAATTTTGCAAATTTTATATCAATGGATTCAGGGATACAAGCCCTAGCCAACCATGCACTTTTTTTAGTAAAAAGCTTCTGTTAAATTGTTTGTTTTTACAGAAACTTGTGTATGCATGTTTAGGATATAAAATTTGTTCCAAAATGATTTTGAGGATAAAATCTTTGGCAAATGGTGTGTTTTGAACCTACTGACAATAGGAATCACTTTGTGGTTTCAAAAATGTATTTGGTGAAGAAAAAGAATGAATCTTGGATTTAAACCATTTCTAGTCAAATAAAAAAATATAGTTTAATTATTAAAAATGGTTTTGGGAGAAAACCTTTGAGAAATGTTTTGGAAATAAACTCTCTGGCCCTAAACACAAGGTTTTGTGGTTTGAAAACATATTTTGTGAAACCTATAGAATTGTTGCCTTATTAAAAGCATTTCTTCACTATATAAAATAATGACTTAATTTAAAAATGGTTTATGAAGTGAAATCTTTTGCAAATGACTTTGCCACTTTATAAATTGATCATTAGGTGTTTTCAAATGTTTACAACCTATTATAAACCACTTCTGTAAATAAAACAAAGTTTGGCATGCTTGCATGCATTGCCTTGTTTTTATTATTTTATGTGATGATTGCTTGAATGGTAGATTGAAATATTGTTTACTTGATTGAATTGTAGTGATTTGAAGTGAGTGAACATTGCAAATATCAAGGAGTGAACTTATACTCTCTACCAAAAAGGCAAGTGATGCTTCATACTTTTGTCCCATTATTTTCACTATGCATTAGTGATATTTCTAAGTAGGACTTGCATGGAACTTTTGCTAAGTATAAACTATGCTATGGGAAATCCTAGTAGATGAAACCTTAGTAAAATTTCCTAAGTTAAGATTCCTACTACTATCATGCTTAGCTTAGCTAGTAGAAAACAAGGGTGGAATATATATTCATGCTATGGAAAATTTCTAAGTCTGAGGACTTGTGTTTTGTTTAATAAAACAACTAAGTTAATGAATCACCTGGGTGGAATGGAAGGAACGGTTTGTGTTGACTGGTTACACAAGGCCAGGGGACTGGTGAACCTTGTGTATCTCACTTGTGGATGGCCACCCAGGAACAAAGAGATTTGAGATGTCAAATGTTGAGAAGCTTCAAGTGCAGCCACTTGGCATTATGGGCTCTGCCTGGATCATATAGGATGCAATAACTTAGCCAAATGGACAGTTGGTGGTAGGGGTATGATAGGTTGGAACGCGTCCATTCTGGTCTAAGAGAAGGCTTCTGAAAGATCTTGTCTTGGTGAAACCAAGTCTTGTGGGGAAAGTGCACCACCTCTCCAGAGTGTAAAATCTAAGTACTTAGCCATGTCCCTGGTAAAGGACAATTTGAGCATCAAGACATGGAAGCTATCAAGAATCTCCTCATCCCAATTTCTAAGTTAAAAACTTGTGGTTGAACAAGGGTTGAAAGGATCACCAATTTCTATTGGGGGATGCCTTGGGAAAGATTTTGTCAAGCAAAAACTTAGTGTTTTAAAATGATAAGGAAAATCTATTTTGAGCAATGCAAGCCTAAAGTTCCACTTAGCCAAATGCATACAGATGATAGACTCCACTATACTACCATAGTATCACTTGCCAATACAATTCAAATGTATTGACCCTTGTGGCTGTAACTTGTTATGTTGTAGGTTTTGTTTGATATTAGTGAAGTAGGATTACAAGTCTACAACCAACATGTCTGCTTGTGGCACTTTGAAGATGAAGGACCCCATGCTATAGTTATATTGTGCTGCATTGTAATGAGATAGCCAAATGGGCTATGTAAGATGTAATAAATTATTTTATTCCTGGTTATAAAGTTGTATTATGACCTATGTTTCTTGATATTACATCTTAACTGTGGATGCTAGCTATTGATCCAGGGACTAGCATTGTAAACACAGGGATATCTACCTTATTAAAGGTTGGGAACCTTACACGAACACATTTGCTTCATATGATGTATATATTCTCAGCATAGGAGTAGATACTTAAACCATTCAGAATAAGAAGTATGCAACTAAGTCTACTCAATAGTCATTGCAAGCTATGAAGAGAAACCAACTCAATAATAATAAGTAGCATGAAACATAAACATAAGCAACATTGCAATGCTCATAATAAGGTATGATAGAGTGGTATCTCGCTTGCCTTTGTTTGTAGAGCACAATATAAATGCCAAGTCACCTATGAAGTTCAAGTGAAGACTAGAAGTAAAGATATCAGAGGTAAAAGTATCAAAGTCATGACATAATTAACCAAGTTTTGAGACAAACACAAGAATGACAACTATGCTCTCAAGAAGGTGCTCATGGAAGAAGTGGTGACTCAACAAGGAAGTAGAAAGGTTTTGAAAAGTTTGAAAGGCTTCCAAATGTTGAAAGTAAGGTACTCATTAGCTTTGATCTCTCATTTCCCCTATCATAGGCACCTTTATGTGGTTAATGGTGAAAGTGACGTCCAATATGAGTTATATGCTTAACAGACCATAAACTGGAAATCCCAAGTCCCTTGAGTCCGAGGGACGCTCCTCGTGCTACTCAACTTTAGTTACCTGTAAGTTCTTATCATTGTAAATACATGCATATCATAGAGAACCGCCAACAGGGTACCCCTTGCACATGATACAGGAGCTATCCCATAATCAAAATGACAAGGCAAGCAGACAATGAGCATCTCAGCGATCTTTTTATTTACTATTTCCATAGGTTTTTATTATGCACAAATTCTCATTATGGTAATGCTGCAAGTTTCCACCATGATTAGGCATGGCTTAGGCTAGCGGCCCAGGCGTTTCTCTAACACACATATATAATTCCATGAACTCACAATCTCCCCTTTTATTTCACACTGACGACATCCGCAAACAAAAGAGCATGGTATCAACTGGATATGTATCCATAAGTGTTGAAAGCGTTCCTCGTGATAGCATGGTTCTGCTAACTCCCAACCTATAATTTGTAGGCATATAACTTTCATGGACAGTCACAATGGTTTAGGTTTATTAAGCACAAGAAATAAAGTGTGCCATCAAGTTCGTGAGAGCTTTACTAACTAACTTTCTCAAAATAGTCAAAAAAAATATTTGGAAGAAAACGGCATAATGAATATGCACTGAAATAGCAAATGCTGCTAATAGGTAGGTATGGTGGACACTGTTGGCAATATTGGTTTTGGGGAGCTGGATGCACAAGTAGAGCTCATACTCAGTGCAAGTGAAGGCTAGCAATAGAGAGGGAGCGACAAACGAGAGAGCAATAACTATCATAATCATGCTTGCAACAAAATAGGACTAATTATTGCATGAAAGTGATACAAGAACTCTGAGGCAAAATAAATCATCGAGGCTTACTGACTCTTGTTTAGTCATATGCATGCGTGAGAATGTGCCAAGTCGATTCACATGAAACATTCAGAGGAGGATACCACAATATCATACCAAGTTATGAATAAAACAATGCAAGCAAACATTCATATGACATGCTACAAACTATTAGCAAGCTAGAACTAAGCATCCATCAATAACATACACCTTACATGAACAGACTAAGTATGCTCACCATGATGAGTATATGTACAAAAATGAAAACAAATAGAGTTTGTTACCAGCCTCTTACCACACCGCAAGTTATCTTAATCATCATTATTGACCTTCACTTGTGTGACTTGAATAATAACATGAAACCAAGCTCCACTGAAGATGACTGAACCCTGTAAAGAACTCACAAAACCAAAGAAGAACGACAAATATTTTTGGTGTTTTCAATTTTTTTAAAGCAAGCAAAACAAAGCAAAATCTTTTTGGATTTTTAAAAGGAAAACCAAAGCTAAAAAGCAAAGAAACAGACCAAGAGAAACAACGAAAATATATTTGGTATTTTTGTGTTTTAAGAAAGCAGAAACAAAAACCAAAAAGAAAGCGAAACAATGGATATACAAACAACCGACGAACATGATATATAGATGAGTGTGATGTTGGTATACCTCCCCGAAAGCTTAGGCTTTTGGCCTAAGTGGGGCTCAACTCCATGGTGACCAAGAAGGTGCACCTCCGTAGTATGACGGGGAGGCCCCTTCGTCCTGGTATGAGCTCGAGGACTCCCCTGTGTAGTGTACAGAGTGGTCGTATGAGGGCGCACCCCCCCGATAGTTGCCATGGAAGCCAAGAATGCGCAGATTCTCGTCCATATCCTCCTTGGAGCATGACAAAGGTCCCTGGGAGATACTGAACAAAGTGGTTTGGGGGAGATGGATCTCTCCCTCTCTCTCTTCCCCATCAGTAAACAACATTCTATAAACTAGGCTCTCAAGAGTAGAGCCAGCAGTGACAAAGTGATGCGCTTTCATGGCATCAAGATCAATCCTCTGAGGATCCAAAACTATATCATTTGGATCAACAACAATGTCTAAAGCAGCAACAACACGTGCAACAATAATTCCCCCATAAATGGGTCCCTTAGCAGCTAAGCGACGAGCAATAAGAGAACCAAGATTGTACCTGGTTTCATTGTTGAGTGCAATAGCTAGGAAGGCCAAATGATAGTTGGAAATATTGCTAGTGTTCTCCCTACCAAGAACACTAGTGGTAATATAATAAGCAAAGTACCTGATAGCTGGAAGTTGAATATTTCTTATCTTACCCCGCTAGGCTATACGGTTATCATCATTAGTTATCCCGCGGTAGAGCTCCAACAAATCAATGGGTTGAGCTAGAATATTCTTCACCGTCCCAGCTGTACCAATACCCAGGATCTCACAAAATTTCTTCAATGTCATAGTGTAAGGCCCGCCAAAATTTTTGAAAGATACATCTGGCTTGAACAAGCTGTTAGAGAAAGAGAAGCTCTCCACAAAGTTTTTAGTGAGCGTAGCATACTAAACGCTATCATCCTACATATAACTCGTTAATCCAACCCTCTGAACCAAGGTTAGGAAATCATTGAGAATCCCAGCACCCCGCAAAAAGGTTGGACAAGGAAAGGTGGAAGGGTGCGCATCCCCCTCATCTCCCTCGTCGCAAATTGCGGTGTAATGAGATCCTCATTGTATGCGGGCCTATCTTGGTAGGATGATCTTGAAGGCCTTTCCCTCCTAGGTGCACCACTCTCAAATATTTCACCAAAGGTATGGTTGTCCATGACCTCTTTTTTCTGAAATTTTTAGATAAACATCAAACAAAGTGATTTCCAAGTTGATAAATGATGAGAAACTACTATAGGAACTTGCTAGAGGGCTACATATGCATCAAAATGAAATCTCTAAGCATAGAAAAAGCATGCAAGCTCACACAACCTGTCACCTATAGTAGCAAAATACTCAAGATACAATCTACCAATCACAAATCTAATTGGACAAGCGGAGGAGGCACATACCAAGGAGCAATCCCTCCAAAAATCAGCAGCAAAGATGGCTTGAGCAAGGAGATCGAAAATTGGGAGCAAGAACAACAGGAACTCGAGCTTGAGAAAGTTTTCCAGTGTTTTTCGGGAGAGAGAAATAAGATGGCTGGGAGGAGGCACTTTGGAGGGCCACAGGTGGGCCACACCCATGCCAGGCGCCACCTGGGGGCTGGCCGCGCCACCCAGTGGTGTGCTGGCCTGGGGGGATGGGTCACTCCAGGTGTCCCTCTACCCCTTTTTTCGAGGAAAAAATTATTTTGAATTTTCTGGAATTTTTTGGGAAACTTTATTTTTGGCCAATTTTCGGGAAACTTTATTTTTGGCCAATCCGAACATGCTCCCGCTCTTAAGTGTGTGACCCCGTAGGCTCATGGCTACTTGAACACGATTGGAGTCCGACTCTCAATCGATCAGTCGGTAGCGGCTCCTAGCAGAACGTGCCGACTCCCAAGTACCAAAGAGTCATGACGACTTGCCTTTCCAATGCGACTTACGTCCGAGTCCCTTTTTCCTCACGATATACCTTGTCAGACTATAGGCGAATAATTGTCATCCCTTAAATAGTCCGACTCTCTTCTCGATCCAAGATAAGTGATTCACCCGACTAACTCTTAGTCGATCGCCTCGGTTAACACTTAACCGAGTCGTGCATGGCCATGCTTTCCAAATCATATCTCACGAGAGGGCCCAAAGAATATCTCTCCGAGTGGAGGGGCAAAATCCCATCTTGGTTATTCACATCACGCAGCTTGATTCTCAGTCGACCCGAACCCTGCCTTTATAACTGCCCAGTTACGGATCAGTGTTTGATAGAACCTAAGTTAGTGATCCTCAACTCGGACTATGCAACAACCTCAGGTCTAAGGATTACATTGATTGAGATATACAAATGACAACTTGTTTGTTGTACCTCAATATGGGTCAATCCAACTCGCTAAACTCTTTAGCCGAATCTGTGTAAGTTGGAATAGCATCTCCATGCTCATGACAAGTGGAACCGAGTCATCAAGCCAACTTTCACATTGGCATAAGTTGTGTGTCCAGCACAACTTCGATGACCAAGGATATTTAGTACAAGCAACATGAATGCATAGTTCCACAACCGAATCACATATTCAATGATACACATCAGATGTTTATACAAGGACTACTTAATATCTTTATGAATACAATGGGAAATCTCATCATACATGATTGCCTCTAGGGCATATTCCCAACACTCTCCACACTTGACAATTTGATTGATACCCCAAAGATTACAAGTGCTCCTTGAGCTGTATTGTCTTGAGTACGCAGCACCTGTTCTCTACTTGGTCCAACCTCCTTCTACTTCTGCTATGCCCTCCCTTATATAGGCAGTGCTAGCTAGCTAATACCCCTTTGGGTTCTAGGGTCTACTGTTTGGATCTTGGTCCCTACAATATGGGCCGGGTTATGGGCTTGACTTAAGCCCATAAGCCTGGTCCATAAAGCTTGACAGCTAACAGTCTTCTGGTACACTGCTTCTTATTCTTTTTGGCGTCACGCAGTTACTTTGTACATCAGCGCTTGCTTTGGGCGTCACCCGGATCCTTTTGTGTCATCCCGACGTCGCCCTTCTCTTTTGACCATGCTTTACCATGGTCCTTCCCGAACCTTACTCGGAAAGGTGCCACGCGTCCTTCTTGACTCGGCTCTTCCTCGGTTGACCATGCAAGGGTTACAACTCTGTCCTATACGGGCCGAGATAGTTTGTATCTCGGCTTTCATGCTTATCTTACCCGGCCGTTCTTACCCGGCCTGGTTCATTTTTTACTCGGAGCCAACCCAGCTGTGCTATGTTTCCCCTCTCGTGACCCTACCGGGGGTTATCCCCCCGACATTAGTCCCCGAAGCTGGTGAGGTCTAGCAGTTCAAGCTGTTAGGCGTCTCCAGGTTCCTTTTGTGTGAATGGAACTTAGTTTTTATCTTTTATCTACCTCAGTTTTGCATCTTGCCGGGTTAGTCTGACAATTTCGGGTCAATTCTTTGACTTCTTGGCTCGTTCTTGCCTCGAGCCGAATTATTTTGGCCAATTCCGGGTCATTTTCAGCGCACTTCAGTCACTGACAACTAGTAATCATGATTAGTGGCCTCAATTTTTTGTTCCAAGTTCTGGCGGCACAGTGAAGGCTGCGCAGTTATTCCCCGTCACTGTGGCAGTCCCATCGGTCTGCGCCTCTTGTCCTTCCAGCCGTGACGTGGCACCGGATTTTTCGTGTATCTTTGGCTACGTGGCGCTCGCTGACTGGCTCACCCGGCCTGGTACATGGCCACACGCTGGCTGCACGGCGCAGTTAGATCCCACGACGGGTTTTTTTACTGCCCTTAAGTAGGGGTTGGGGGTTTCCACTTCCCCCATGCCCGTTCAGTTTCCTTAGCCTTTCTTCTTCCTCGCGCCTGCAAGATTGAACTGCCTCCTTTGCGGTTCCTTCTCCCTCTTGCTCTAGTGCTGCGATTGCCCCTGCCCTCTTTCGATTTTAGCACGGGTCCTCGTTGTTCCAAGCCTCTCGTTTCCGTGGAGGAGACAGACTCCAACGATCCCATGGACGCTCGTGATGGCGCTGATGGTGCTGAGGAACAGGAGGTTCCCTCCGGTGAGCGCGGTGGTTGGGAAGGCTCTGAGGTCTCCACAAGAGGTGGAGTGGCTCCGCTCGACCAGACACATTCCACTGCAAGTGGATTGCCGTCTCCCCACCGGTGAGATTTCTCCCACACCTCAAGCTGGAGAGCGGGTGGTTTTTCTTTCCCACTTTGAACTTGGTTTTGCTCTTCCTGTGAGCACCTTCTTTTCCTCGGTCCTTTCTACCTTCCATCTGCAGACCCACCATCTTACTGCCAATGCAATTGGCTCTCTTTCTTGTTTCATATCTGCTTGCGAGGCCTATATTGGAATTTGGCCCACAGTTCCTTTGTGGGCCAATTATTTTGGCTTTAAAGTTCAGGTTGTTCCCCAGCCTGGTGCTCCTCGATCCGAGAAGAGGCCGACCCGGTGTGGTGCTGCTAGCATCACCCCCAGGAGAGATTCTATCTTTCCTCGGGTTACCGGCATTGACTCCTGCAAGAAGTGGCATAGAACCTTTTTCTATGTCAAAAACAGCGGGTCCACTGACAACATCCGGCTTCCCCCTTTCTCGGACGAGGTCCCCAACAAGAAGTACTGGCAGCTTGACCCGCGCGACCAAGACGTTGCGGTAAACGAGGCAAACGCTATCCTAGAAAGGTTGTTGTCGCCGGATGAAAACTTTCATCTCGCCGACTCTGACCTCATGTGCAACTTCATCTCACGCCGGGTAAGCCCCATCCAAGCCAGGAGCCACAAGATGTGCTTCATGAGCGGGTCCCATGATCCCACTCGACATTCCACTAAGCAGCTCACTCATGACTCCATTTGCCGCCGAGTAAGCTCAATCTTCAAATTGAACTTGGCGGATGATTGGGCTTGGAGTTGCCCACCATTTAGCCGGGTCAGGCCTGTCCCCTGGGTAAGTTTTCCGGATTACCTTCTCGCCGAGTAGGCTTTAGCTCTTTTGCCACTCTTTAGTTCAGTTCTTTAGTTTGTTATTCTGTTTGTCCTTCACAGAACCTCCTTCACCAGGTTGATGACAGTACTATCCCTCCTGCTGGCTATAACGGGGATCGCTCTGACTTGGACGAGTTCGAGTATGACCTGGAGTGATTCATGCCCATCCTGCACACTACGGCTGCTTCAGCTTCGGGTAAGAGTCAATCTCGCAATCCCTTACAAGATTGGTCTGACGATGATGAGGATGATGATTGTACGCTTTTGGAGGTATATGCCTTGTGAGCTTAATCTCTTTGCTTATCCGAGTAAGCCCGTTATTTACTTATGCAGCTGGCCAGGTACATGACGTTCCTCCTCTCGCCGTGGGTGGTGTCGGCAAGATTCCCGTTGCTAAGCCAAAGCGACGCGAAACCTCCTCCAGCACTCAGTCGGCCAAGAAGAACAAGCCCACTCCGGCAGCTCCTGCTGCCTCTGCTGCTGCCAGCCTTAGTGAGACTCGCCAAGCTGCTGGGCACCGAGTCATCCGTGACCCGGTTGTCACCGGGTAAGTTTTTGCACCTTGCCTTCTCTGCTCTTTTCTTTCTCATTACTGCTGTTCTCTCATATATATCTTGTTGTTTTCACTGTTGCACCTTTGACGGCAAATCAGGCTGCTTCTAGCATTGCCTCGCCGCTTAGATCTGCACCTTCTTGTGTTGACTCGGCGGCGCCGAGTCCCGTCTGGGTCGAGGCTCGCACTGTTGAGGATCACGCTTCTCAGTGTCAGTCAGACCTGGTGGATCACTCGCCTAGCGCCCCTGTCGCTGGCCAGGAGAAACTTCCTGATCTTGGTGCCCACAAGTCTGGCGCCGAGAAACCCTCTGCTACCAGTTCCTCTGGCATCAGCCCTCAAGCTGATGTGAATGAACAACTTCCTGATCTTGGAGCCAGCAAAAATGCTGATCCCAGTTAGGGGGCTCCAAGATCTTCTCCAAATCCTCCTGCTCGCTCTCAAATTCTGTCAAAGGGCTAGACCCAGCCCAAGGCTTCTAGTTCGACTCGCCCCTCTTCTGGCAAATCTACCTCTTCCAAGCAAACAACTCTAGTTTGCGCTCCGGGTTCTGCTCCTCAGATTCGGCCTCCTACGTCGGCGACCGTGTTCGCTTCGACGGGTAAGGGGGACGGATCCGCGGCTGCCGGGTCAGGTGATGGCTCCAGGGCTGTTACACCTCCATACTTCTGCTGCTGCAACCCGTGCCACTGTGGGAACCGCCCTGAAAACGGGTCAAGTTCTTACTCGGACGCTCAGCGGCAAGAGCCTTGGTTCGGCCGAGACTTACGCCGTGGCATGGAATGCAGCAGGCGAGCAGGAGGTCAGCACTCGTGCCGGAAAGAAACTGAAGCTGGGCCCCAAGGTCGTCTCCGACATAACCCAGCAGGCCATTACTCTGATGGCCCGCGCTGACGAAATAAATGAGGTAAAGTAACTTCTTACTCTTTTGTACTATTGAGTATTTCCTTTATACATATCACCTAGTCCCCGAGGTTACAGTTGAGTAATAGACTTACTCGGCTGTAAGCTCTTTAATTATTCACTTAGTCTTTGAATCCCACGCTTGCATGTTAGAGCTTCGAATCCTAGCCCTCGAGGTTACTGTCGAGTAAGGAACTTACTCGGCTGTAAGATCTTAAACTCTTTGATTTCTTTATGACAAACTCATGTTAGAGCTTCAATCCCTAGCCCTCGAGGTTACTGCCGAGTAAGGAACTTACTCGGTTGTAAGATCTTAAACTCTTTGATTTCTTTATGACAAACTCAAGTTAGAGCTTCAATCCCTAGCCCTCGAGGTTACTACCGAGTAAGGAACTTACTCGGCTGTAAGCTCTTAAGCTCTTCTTTATTCGGCAGGTCACCTGACTTTACTCTTTCTTATTGTCTGACTTCTTTGATTAGCTTACGCACAACGAGCGCACCAAGCTCTCGTCCTGGCGCATCGCAAGCTCGAACTTGCGTATGAGAATCTGCAGACTGACACCTACGGCCAAGGTAATATCTTTGCTCTTTCTCTTTTATTTGATGTAATTTTCCTTGGTTCATCTTCTCATTTTTCCTCTTGCTCTTGTTCCATAGCCACTGCTCAGGATACCATCAACGATCTTCACTCGCAAATCAGCGAGGCCGAGAGTAAATTTCTTGCCTTCTTAAGCCAATATTTGAAATTTTTCTGTTGGTACTGACAAATATGTGTTCTGAATAAGCCGAGAAGCACCAAGCCGAACTCCAGAAGGAGCGCGATGAAGTGACTCGGCTGAAGAAACTGATGGCCGAGACGGAGTAGAAGCATTTGGCCAAGGTGAAAGGGCTGAAGGAAGAAATTGCCGACAAGAATGAGCAGCAGGCCACCAACGCCGAGAAGACCAAGAAACTGCTTGACGAGGCCGAGTCATTGGTTGAGTCGGCAAATCTGAACCTCGGCGCCCTTCAAGCCAAGACCAAAACCTGGCACAGCAAGCTTGCCGCCATCAACTTCTTTGTCGGTAGTGAGTTCTTACTCTTTACGCACTGCATAAGTCCTCTTCTGGACCTCCTCTATCTACCATTGTCACTTGCTAACTTTTCTCTTTTTGCTTGCAGAGAATTTTCCTGAGGCCAACATGTTTGCCATCCAAGCCATGAAGAAAATGAGAGCCGAAGCTGGTGCTCCTGCTGACGGCGAGGTGTCCATGGAGGAGCTCCTCGCAGCGGTGTCTGAACGGGTCACGACCCTCAAATCCTGCGGTGTGGACTTGCTCAAGTCAGCTATCCATGCGTTTCACATGCTCTGGCCGGATGAAGACCCACCCAAACTCATCGAGCCGCTCGCCGACAGATTGCTCCTTACTGAAGACCGGCTGGATCAATGGCGTGAGTCGGTCGACCGAGCTGCAGCGGACAAGGCTCTGCCCTTCGTGCTTTCATGGTACGAGGACATCAACCTCGATGTTCTTACTCGCATAAGGGGAGATGGCAAATGGCTGAATGACCCGGAGCTGATCAAGAAGCGCCAGGAGCGAGCTTATGCCATGATCGAGTACACCATGGTGCACGCTTGGTGTGAAGGGCCTAGCTTCCTTGACCTTGGCGACCCGCTCGTCGAAGTTTCTGATTAAGAGGGTGGCAACAGCGAGGCAACCAAGTCAGATGACCCGACTGCAGATGCCCCTCACCCGGCCGATGCCCCAAGCACTCCTGGCCCCGAGAACGCTCCTCCAAGTTCTTCTGCTCCTTAGGCCAACAAATACTTGAACTTTTATTAGATCCCCGGTAAGCCGGGTACAGATGTAACATACATTGCACTTGAAGTTTGACTATGTGCCTTTTGATAGGCTTTATATGTTTGCGTTATGCTCTTAGTGCGAATCATTCAAGGGCAAGTCCCCGAGTTTCATTTTGCCGTGTCACCTTTCCTTGCCTCTAGCCCTTGTCTACCTTTTTTTCGGCGTTCGACATTAGGATCTCAAAGTACGAAGGATTTAGTTAGCGGGTATGAAACTTGGATAACTTGGCCGAGATTACTCGACACGTAGTATAACAAGACCTGCAGAGAGTTAGGAAAAAAACTAAAGTCGACTCGCGTTTCTCCCTTGTATTTATCCGGCGTTCATGTTTACCCGTCTTAGATATTTTTCTCTTGATTGCCATGAAGCCGTGTTTTCGGACAACAGCATAGTCGAAGAGTTGATTTCTCCTAAGTAAACACTACTTGTTTCGAGATAAATTTCGGGTATCACGCCAGCCGACGTAAAATAATTGAAATGGAAAGCCTAAGGGGTAGCCCCCAAGTCAGTTTTTCAAATCATACCATTTTATTATTAGCACATAACCAAAAACACGTCCGACATATGAGAGTTCGAGTGATACATGCACTGCTTCTCCTAAGTATAGAAGGGACGAAGCAGTGCTACGTTCCATGACCTTTTGGTTTCATCTCCTGACCTGTCCGCGTTGTTCTTTTGTGCTTCATGAGCGTCTATGAGATAGTAGGAATCATTGTGCAATGCTTTGCTTACAATAAATGGACCTTCCCAAGGAGGCGATAATTTATGCATTCCGGTTGTGCGCTGCACTAGCCTCAGTACCATATCTCCTTCTCGGAAAACACGAGGTTGCACTTTCTGGCTATGGTAGCGTCGGAGATTTTGTTGATATATAGCAGATCTGGAGAATGCCAGTTCCCTTGCTTCTTCGAGTAAATCTACTCCATCTTCTCGGGCCTCTTTTACCTCGGTTTCCGAGTATTGCCTTATCCTTGGCGAGCCATATTCTATGTCGGCAGGCAAAACTGCTTCAGCCCCATATACAAGGAAAAATGGCGTATAACCAGTTGATCGATTCGGAGTCGTTCTTAAGTTCCATAGTACTGAGGGTAGTTCCTCTATCCAACAACCAGGTGATCTCTGGAGTGGTTCCATCAAGCGGGGTTTTATCCCGAACAGAACTAAGCCATTAGCCTGTTCAACTTGTCCATTTTATTCTAGATGAGTGACTGACGCTACGTCGAGTCTTATTCGGTATTTCCCATAGAAGCGAGCAAAAACTCCTTCCACAAAGTTCATGCCATTGTCACTGATCACACTGTGTGGGTAACCGTATCTGAGGATTATATCCCTTAGGAATGTAACAGCTGTTTTGCCGTCCAATTTTTTTGATTGTTTTAACTTCTATCCACTTAGTGAACTTATCAATCATGACCAAGATATGAGTCATGCCTCTCCTTGCTGGTTTGAATAGTCCTACCATATCTAGGCACCATACTACAAATGGCCAAGTGATTGGTATAGTCTTCAATTCAGACGCTGGCAAATGCGATTTGGACGCATAGTGTTGACAACCACTGCATTTTCCGACTAACTCCTGTGCTTGTGCCAATGCGCTTGGCCAGTAGAATCCATGTCGGAATGCCTTTGCTACCAATGCTCTTGATGATGCATGGTGCCTGCACTCTCCTTGATGGATATCCAATAAGATCTCCTGGCCTTGCTCTGAGCTAATACAACGTTGCAGTACACTTGTCACACTTTGCTTGTAGAGTTCCTTGTTGATTATGGTGTATGCTTTTGCCCTTCGAGCCGTTTTCCTTGCCAGTGTTTCAGCACTTGGCAAGGTTCGATCTTTCAAATAACTGAATATTGGTTGTGCCCACATTGGTATCACTGGTTCTGGGTCAGCTTCAACATTGATGTCCATTGGTTCCGCCGAGATATGCTCTGCCGACATAACCTGAGGAGTCCCCGAGTGTGATTCGGCTACCCCTGAGGTGAACGGATCAGCCCGAGTGACTCGAACCTACCCCTGAGTCGATATCCATTGGCACTGCCTCTGATTCCTGACTCACCGGGATGACCCTGATTGATTTGGACTCTAGCGATGGCTTGATCGATGGCTTCCTGAGATGCTCCAATGCTACCCCTAGTGGTATTGCTTGTCTAGATGATCCTAGTTTGGATAACACATCTGCTGCCTCATTTTCCGCTCTAGGAATGTGATGAAATTCGCAACCGTCAAAATATCCCGAAATTTGCTGCACGTGGAAGCGATATAATGCCATGTTTGCGTCCAGTGCGTCCCAATGTCCAGACACTTGCTTAATCACCAAATCCGAATCGCCAAAACACATGATCCTTTTGATATCAATTTCCTTGGCTACGTTAATGCCATGGAAGAGTGCTTCATACTCGGCAACGTTGTTAGAAGCAGCAAAATGAATCTGCAAGACATACCTCAGTTGATCCCTCTTTGGAGATGTGAGCACTATCCCGGCGCCCAGACCCATTCTCGTCTTGGACCCGTCAAAATGCATTTTCCAGTAATTTGGATATGGCAGTGGTGGTTCGTACTGCATCTCCATCCATTCTACAAAGAAATCTGTAATGTCTTGAGATTTTATTGCATCCCGCCTATCATATTGTAGAGTGTATGGTGCCAGTTCAATGAACCATTTGGCTACTCGGCCGCTGGCATCTTTGCTGCCCAATATATCCGAGATAGGTGCCTCGCATATTACCCGGATTGGGTGTTCTTGACAATAATGTTTTAGCTTCTTTGCTGCCATATATACCCCATATGTCATCTTCTGATAATGCGGGTAATTCTGTTTCGAGACAGAGAGCACTTCGCTCAAGTAATATACTGGTCTTTGGACTGATTTGCCCCCTTCTTCACGTTCAACCACTATTACTGCACTTACAACTCTGTTGGTTGTGGCGACATAGAGCAGCATTGGCTCCTTGGATAGTGGTGACGCTAATATTGGTGTTGTTGCCAACATTTTCTTTAATTCATGGAAAGCGCTACCAGCTTACTGTGTCCATGTGAATTTGTCTGATTTCTTCATCAGCTGATATAGTGGTAGGGCTTTTTCGCCTAGCCGACTAACAAACCTGCTCAATGAAGCCAGGCATCCAGTAAACTTCTGGACATCATTGATGGTTTTTGGCAATTCCATTCTTTCGATGGCCCTGATCTTTGTTGGGTTAGCTTCAATTCCTCGGCTGGATACAAGAAATCCGAGTAACTTGCCAGTCGGGACACCAAATGTACATTTTTCTGGGTTAAGTTTCATCCGAAATCTTCTCAAGTTTGCGAATGTTTGACGCAAGTCCTCAATTAGAGTATGACTTTGTTTGGTTTTTATTACCACGTCATCGACGTATACTTGAACATTTTTGTCCAATTGATCTTGCAAGCATTTTTGCATGCATCTTTGATATGTTGCGCCTGCATTTCTCAATCCGAATGGCATGGTGCGATAGCAATAAGCCCCGTACGGGGTGATAAAAGCTGTCTTTATTTCATCATTTGGATTCAGTGGAATCTGATGGAATCCTGAATATGCATCCACAAATGACAACAACTCACACCCAGCAGTAGAATATATGACTTGATCCATCCGAGGCAGAGGAAATGGATCTTTCAGACACGCCTTATTGAGGTTTGTGTAATCAATACACATGCTCCATACCACTGCCATGTTCGGGTCATCTTTCTTCTTCTCGACCAGGACTGGATTTGATAACCAGTCCGGGTGCGGCACTTCCATGATGAATCCAGCAGCTAAAAGTCTTGCAATCTCGGCCGCTATTACTTTCCTCCTATCTTCGGCAAAGCGGCGGAGGGGTTGCTTCACCGGCCTTGCATCTGGTCTTACATGAAGAGAGTGCTTAGCCAGCTCCCTCGGAACTCCTTGGAGATCTTGAGTGGACCATGCAAAGATGTCCCGAATCTCACGAAGGAAGCTGGTGAGCTCGCTTTCCTATTTATTTGTAAGGCCAGCCCCAATGATTACTATGCATTCAGGGAAAGTTTCATCCACCTGCACCTTCTTGGTTTCCTTGGTAGCTTGAAATGACACATTGCCATGTGGGTTGGTGAGTGCCGGCATGGACATTTGTGTTGCTTTGGCCAATGCTGCCACCTCCAACATCTGACTTTTCTCTTGTGCTATGACGAGTGACTCGGCCAGTGAAGATCCGGCTGAGGCACAAGCAATAGATCTTTTGTAATGTCCTTCAACTGTGATCGCCCCACATGGGCCTGGCAGCTTCATCGTCAAGTAAGCGATGTGAGGAGTAGCCATGAACTTTGCCATAGCCGGCCTGCCGAGTAAGGCATGATATGAGCTGACCAAATCTACTACCTCGAACTCTATGGCTTCAGTGCGACAATTTTCTCTGTTGCCGAATAAGACGTCGACCCAGATCTTGCCAATTGGCTCACACGACAATCCTGGCCCAATCCCGTGGAAAGTGGTCTTAGTCGGCTCCAGCATGTTCATGGTAATGCCTAACTTGAGCATAGTATCCTTGTACATGATGTTGATGCTACTGCCATCATCGATTAACACCTTTGAAAATTTCACGTTGATATCTGGGCCCATGAACGTTGGATCCAGAACCAGAGCGTATCCTCCTGGGGTTGGCATGATTTTGGGGTGATCCTTTATACTCCAAGTTATCTCTTGCTCAGACCAATGCATGTACTTGGGAATTGCCGGCATCGTGGCATTCACTTCCATCATTCGTTGCTGCTGGCTCTTCTTGTCATTTGGCTCTGTGACAAAGACAACATAGCTCTGGTGACGTTCTCTGTACTCATTTCTGGTTCCGTGGCCGACATGGGCATCGTCACCTCTTGGATTGTGCACTTGGTGCACAGCTTCTATTCTTTCTTGATTCTGATACCTCGGCTGCCTGTTGTCAGATCTGTTATTTGCTCCTACTGCATGAGCATTTCCTCCTGTAAGTGGTGGAGGTGGAGGTGGTGGAAGCTGCTTATTCGGCGAGTCCACTCTGTCTCCTTTTTGAAACCAAGTGCATTGCCTTGTTGAGTGATTTGCTGGCTTACTCGGACTTGGCGTGTGAAACTTACACGGCTGATCTAGCATCATCTCATAGGTGTATTTTTGTCGGTCTTGATACTGTTTCCTCTTATCGTATGGCATTTTTCCGTCATTCTTTGGCACCCATTTTTGTTGACCATTTGTCCTTTGACGTTGACTGCTTCCAGCATCTGGATGATCCTGACTCACCGCTGCAACCTGAGCCGAACCATACCTGTAATCCGGCCTCTCATCTCTTCTCTTGCTTCTGTATTCGGATCTCACCTGGCGCCTTTGCGACCCGGCAGCGTCATAGATCTGAGTCTCAGTCATCCCGTCTACCGACATGAGCAGCGGCTGAGTCGGATCTCCTAACGCGTACGAGTCGGCGATTCTTATCGTCTCTGCTAGGCTTGCCGGCATATCACTTTGTAACCTTTGCCACAACACACTCCCATGTCTACATCCTTGTGCAAACCATGTGATTGCTTGTGACTCGATTACCCCTTCACAAGAGTTACGCATCGTACACCACCTTGTGAGGAACTCCCTGTCTGTCTCATTCGGTCTTTGCTTCCACATTGCTAGTTGCTGTGGGCGATTCGGCCTCTTTTAAGTGCTCGTGAAATTGCTCACGAAGGTGTCGTGAAAATCAATCCAACTGTTGATGCTTCTGGGTGGCAAATTGTTCAACCATACCCGAGCTGGTCCTTCCAGCATTTGCGGTACGTAACATACTGCCCATCTCAAGTTTCCCTGCGCGATCTTCACAGCGGTTCCATAATCTATGAGCCAATCCTCTAGCTTTGTGCTTCTATCATATGTTTTTGTCCCTCTGGCCAGCTGGAAATTTGGCACCGGTGGATCCTTCATGATCCTTGGGCCAAAACATGGTGGACCCTGCAGACCTTGTGATTCAATTATCTCTGCCATTTTTATGTGGTCAAGCTTCAGTCTGGCATCATCCGGCTGAAGGTTCCTACCTCTGTATCTCGCTCCCATTGCTTGATATGCATGATCCGGTAGCTCATACCCGTCATTTACCATAGCCGAGTAACCATCATTGTACTCATTCGCGTTTAGGTCAGCTGGCTATTGAACTGCTTTTCCCGTGCTCTGATGTCTTCTTTCCGGCCGAGCTGGTGCGTTATTCGGAGCTGGATTTCCTCCTCCTGCCGAGTGAGTTGCGCGCCGAGTATGAGGCGCAAAATTTTGCCCTCCGTTGTCATTTCTCTGTCCAATTTTTCCTGGTTTTCATTTTCTCGGGTTTCCTTGAACTACTGCCGGATCATAGGTGACCATCTGCTTGTTTCTTCCAGAATCCACACTTTTTTCTTTTCTCGGCCTGGGTTCCGCTCCGGGTGAGGATGCCGTGTGCCCAACCGATCTTGCCGGAACAGGAGTTGTCGAGTGAACCAGCTGTGATCTCCCTGCTATACCTGGATTTGCTCTATAATATGCCTCATTCAGCATGCTAGCTGCTTTTACTAACTCATTGACTCGTTCTTGCTGCCTTTTATTTGCTTCCCCCTCCAAGTGGGGTAATTCTGCCATTGCTGCTTCTGCTGCTCGCAGATTAGCTGCTGCTGTGTTGTACGTTGGACGCATGGTCGTCTCATTGCTGTTCTCTGGTGTTATCTTTGATGACACATCTGCCAGTTCGTCGTTGAGGTTCCTTCCTCTCAATATCGTTGCATCAAGCCGGGTCTTTGCGCCCTTGACTCGATTTGCCGAGTTAAGCTCTCGGATAGTGATATCCACATCCTGTTGTAATTGTGCTAGCTACTTTGCTTTCTCCAGGACTTTTATCCTGGATTCTTCCAACTCGGCTTGCACACGCGAAGGGTCAGTGGCTTGTGCCACTGGCTCTGCCAACTTATCTATCGCTTCCTGCAGCTCCTTAGCTCTTTTGCTCCTAGCTATGTTCTCTGGTTTCTCCAGCGGCGCCTTTGCTGTTCTTGCAGCCCTTGGCGTTTCCTCATGATTTCCTCCTTCTGTGTTTTCATTTACCACTGGAACTACTAGGGGAGCTACGGGGTTTGGGGAAGTCATCATTACCTCCATGGAGACGAGTTGGAGAGGTTTCGACTTGTGCCATTGGGGGATCCGGCGCCAGGACGACGTGCTCAGGATATGCGCGCTCCACGCGCACCGCGACGTAGACCTGGTGCTCGCCGAATTTGATGAAGCGACCGTCCCTAGGGAACGGCTTGGTCCCGAAGCAGCCCGCGTTGTCGCTGACGAAGTTGAGCGCTCCAAACCTCTGGATGAGGCCGGAGTAGACGCGCTCGCCGGTCTTGGCGATGATGTTGCCCGTCCGGATGAAGACTCCATCAAGCACCTGCTTCTGTCCCATGGTGGGCGCCAACTGTCGTGGTGGTGGCACGGCAGATGCCATGGGTAGGCTTAAGTTGGGGGCCGAATGGGTGCTTGTGGTCACCGGGGAGGGAGTGCACGGTCGAGCCATGCACGAAGAACAAGAAGAACTCTCCACACTTGACAATTTGATTGATACCCCAAAGATTACAAGTGCTCCTTGATCTGTATTGGCTTGAGTACGTAGCACCTGTTCTCTACTTGGTCCAACCTCCTTCTACTTCTGCTATGCCCTCCCTTATATAGGCAGTGCTAGCTAGCTAATACCCCTTTGGGTTCTAGGGTCTACTGTTTGGATCTTGGTCCCTACAATATGGGCCGGGTTATGGGCTTGCCTTAAGCCCATAAGCCCGGTCCATAAAGCTTGGCATCTAACGGTCTTCTGGTACACTGCTTATTGTTCTTTTTGGCGTCACGCAGTTACTTTGTACATCAGCGCTTGCTTTGGGCGTCACCCGGCTCCTTTTGTGTCATCCCGGCGTCGCCCTTCTCTTTTGACCATGCTTTACCATGGTCCTTCCCGAACCTTACTCGGAAACGTGCCACGCGTCCTTCTTGACTCGGCCCTTCCTCGGTTGACTCGGCTCGTTGGTACCTGCAAGGGTTACAACTTTGTCCTATACGGGCCGAGATAGTTTGTATCTCGGCTTTCATGCTTATCTTACCCGACCATTCTTACCTGGCCTGGTTCATTTTTTTACTCGGACCCAACCCAACTGCACTATGTTTCCCCTATCGTGACCCTACTGGGGGTTATCCCCCCGACAACAATGCTCCCCGGCAACGGCGCCAGAAAATAGTCTTGATGACCCACAAGTATAGCGGATCGCAACAGTCTTCGAGGGTAGTATTACCCAATTTATTGATTTGACACAAGGGGAGCCAAAGAATACTTGCAAGCCTTAACAACTGAGTTGTCAATTCAGCTGCACCTGGAAATAGTTCTTGCTCACAAAAGTTTATCATTAGCAACGGTTTGTAGTAGCAACAGCAAAGCAACAGCAACAGTAAACAAGATCAATAGTAACAGTAGCAGCAAACAATATGGTATGAGTGCGGTAGGCATAGGGATGGATGGACGGACGTTGCATGGACGAGTCTAAACATGTAGCTTCAAGATCTAGGGCAATTGCAGATAAATAATAATAAGCATCCAAGTACTAAACAATCATAGGCATGTGCTCCATATATAGTCATGCGTGCTCGCAGTGAGAACTTGCATAACATCTTTTGTCCTGCCATCCCGTTGCAGCGGGGCCTCAAGGTAACTACTTTCAATTAAGGTGCTACTTTTAATAGAGCACCAGAGTAAAGCATTAACACTCCATGAACACATGTGATCCTCACATCAGTTGTCCCAGTTTCTGTCACTTCGGGGCCTTTGGATCCGGACAATGATATGTGTACACAACTTGCAGATATGATCACAAACAATACTATCATAATGATTCAATAATAAGTTCAGATCTGAGATCATGGCACTCGGGCCCTAGTGCCAAGCATTAAGCACAACAAGTTGCAACAAAGTCAAATAGCACTAATAGAGATACTAGGCACCATGCCCTAACAATCTTATTCGATTATATGATAGAACTCATCCAATCCCTACCATCCCCATAGCCTACAGTGGGGGATTACTCACTCATGGATGAGGGAAACATTGATGGTTGATGGAGAGGCATTGGTGATGACGATGGCGATGATCCTCCCCAAATTCCCCGTCCCGGCCGGGTGCCAAAACGGAGAAGAGAGAGGCCGAGGGGGTGCCTGGGTTGGCCACACCCCTCCCAGGCGCGGGGTGGGCCCACCCGCACGTCAGGGGGTGTGGGCCACCCAGGGCTCCCCTCTGTCTCGTACTCTGGCTCTGTGGATCTTCTGGTGAAATAGGCTTTTTGGCATATTTTTCAGGATTTTTCCTGATAGTTGATTTTTTGCACAAAAACTAGACACCAAGGTAATTCTGCTGAAAACAGCATCAGTACGTGTTAGTTGTATCCAAATCACACAAGTTTAGAGGAGAAACAATAACAAAAGTGTTCGGGGAAGTAGATACGTTTTGGATGTATCAAGAAGCTCCATGATGATGGACTTCTAACTTTGTTCGACTTGGAGTCATTCGAGACATGCGAATCTTGCCTACTCGGCAAAATGACCAAGACACCTTTTGCAAAGAGTTGTGAAAGGGCGTCCGACTTGTTGGGACTAGTACATAGTGATGTATGTGGACCAATGAGCACGACTGCGAGGGGTGGTTATGAGTACTTCATTACCTTCACTGATGATTTGATTCAGTATGGATATATCTACTGAATGAAACATAAGTCAGAAGCCTTTGAAAAGTTCAAGGAATTCCAGACTAAAGTACATAATTACCTCGACAATAAAAGAAAGTTTCTCCAGTCGGACCGAGGGGGCAAGTACATGAGCCATGAGTTTTATGACCATCTGAAAGGTTGCTGAATAGTTCCTCAACTTACTCCGTCGGGAACGCCTCAGAGGAACGGTGTGACGGAAAGGCGGAATCGGACCTTGTTGGACATGGTACGATCAATGATGAGTCATTCATATACACCTTTGTCATTTTGGGGTTATTGTCTAGAAACAACGGCATTCACACTAAACAGAGTACCATCAAAGTCGATAGAGAAGACACCGCATGAGATGTGGACAGTCAAAAAGCTGACTTTGTCTTTTCTTAAAATTTGGGGTAGTGAAGCATTTGTCAAGCGACTTTAGACGGACAAGCTCACATCTAAGTCAGATAAGTGTATTTTCGTGGGGTATCCGAGGGAAACCTTGGGATACTACTTCTACAAACGAGAAGAGGGCAAAGTGTTTGTCGCTCGGAACAGTGTCTTCCTTGAGAAAGAGTTTCTCATTCGAGGAGCCAGTGGGAGCATAGTGCAGCTTGAAGAAATTCAAGAGGAACAGGCTAGTAGAGAGTCAGCAAAAGTCTTAGAGATTGAGCCGGTCATGGTAGCTAAGCCAGCAAATGCACCCGAACCATCAAGATCGGCAAGATTACAAAGTGTTTATGATGTATTACTGTTAGACAGTGATGAGCCGACAAATTATTCAGAAGCGATGGTGGGATCTGATTCCAAGTCATGGCTTGGAGCCATGATATCCGAGTTAAAGTCCATGGATGAAAATCAAGTTTGGAACTTGGTTGATCTGCCAGACAGTGCAAGACCCGTCGAGTGCAAATGGGTCTTTAAGAATAAAACTGATATGGATGGAAATGTTTCTATCTATAAAGCACAGTTTGCCGCGAAGGGGTTCCGAGAAGTTCAAGGAGTTCACTACGACGAGATTTTCTCACTCGTAGCGATGCTTAAATCAGTTCAGATCATGTTAGCTATAACAACCTATTTTGACTATGAGACATACAATATGGATGTCAAAACAGCTTTCCTTGACGGAAAATTTAACCGAGGACGTGTATATGATACAACCCTAGGGTTTTGTCGATTCGGCTAATGCTGACAAGGTATGCAAACTTCAGAAATCCATTTATGGGTTGATGCAAGCATCTCGGAGTTTGAACATTTGCTTTGATGAGGTAGTCAAATCTTTTGGATTCATCAAAAGTGATCATGATTCTTGTTTGCACAAGAAGTTTAGTGGGAGCAAAGTAAACTTTTTGATCTTTTATGTGGATGACATATTACTGATTATAAATGTTGTCCAGATGTTACAAGAAACCAAGAAATCATTGGAAAGGAGTTTCTCAATGAAAGGCTTGGGTGAGGCAACATACATTCTAGGAATTCGGATCTATAGAGATAAATCAAGGAGGCTCATTGGATTGAGTCAGAGTAGATGTTTGGACAAAGTGTTGAAGAAGTTCAACATGGAATTGTCTAAGAAGGGGTTCTTACCAATGTCCCATGGTGTAAAACTTAGCAAGACTCACTGTCCTTCGACGACTGATGAGTGAAGTCAGATGAGTGCGATTCCATATGCTTCGGTAGTTGGATCCATCATGTATGCCATGATTTGTACTAGGCCAGATGTTTCCTATGCTCTAAGTGTTGTGAGAAGATACCAGGCTGATCCTGGAGAAATCCATTGGACAACGCCTAAAAATATCGTAAAGTACTTGAGAAGGACTAAGGATATGTTCTTTGTTTATGGATGTGAATATGAACTCAATGTAAAGGGTTACACGAATCCGAGTTATCTTACCGACTCTAATGATTCTTGTTCACAATCTGGATATGTGTTTGTAATAAACGGAGGAGCTGTGAGCTGGAAGAGTTCCAAGCAAGAGATTGTGTCTGCGTCTACAACAGAGGCTGGGTATATTTCCGCCTCAGAGGCAGCAAAGGAAGCTATTTGGATGAGGATTTTTCTCATGGATCTTAGTGTGGTTCAGGGCTCGTCCAATCCGTTAGACGTGTATTGTGACAATAATGGTGCTATTTCAGAAGCCAATGAACCTAGAAAACACTAGAAGAACAAGTACATACTCATGCGATACCACCTGATTCGCCAGTTCAAGGTGATATCAAGTTATGCAAGGTACACACAGATGCAAATATTGCGGATCCATTGACAATGCCGCTACCACAGCCGAAGCATGAGGCACACCTGAGAGCTATGGGAATTAGATGCCTAGACATGTGTAACATCCCAAAAATATTAAACTTGGATCATCAAACTCTAATCATCAAAATTTAGGGTTAACAAAAACTTTTCTAATTAAAAATATGAAAGCATTCATATGTGTGTGTATTGAAATTTGGATTCTTTTGAATTTCCATGATTATGTGTTTCTTTGCTTGTAAAATGATTCTTAGGTGAAATAAACATCATATAAACATTTCCCAAACTTTTCCCAAGGACAAATAATTCAAAACAAACAAATTAAGTGAATGGTCACTTTTGCCAAATTAACTCCCATGCCTACTTTGGCTATCTCTAACTTTCAGAACTTAACAGAAACTTGTTTGGATCTTTGCACCCCTTGATAGTACTAATAACAAAGTATCAAGGCCCACCTTGTGATCATCCAGAAACATTCAAATGCATAGTTTAAATGACAGTTTAAAATTGAATCTATATCATATGGGAAGATCCCACTTTTTCAAAAACCACTCAAACAAGCTCAACTTTCAAAACCCAAGCATCTACAGACTCACCAGCACATGCCTAGCACACCCACCAAAAATCTTTTCAAAATTCAAAACTTGAATTCATGCGGCCATTTCATCAAACGCCTTGCAGATTCAAATCAACAAAGTCATAAACACTATAGTGTGCAGTGATTTTTGCCTAACTTGTTCCCTCTCTGGACACCACTAGCCTTAGTAGATCACCTAACAAACTTAACTAATCACTAGCACCACTATGAGCTTGCCAATGCCATCAATGGTGAATAGCCGAGAGCACCCATGTCACCCCAGTGTGGGCAGCAGGCTAGAGGAAGAACTAGCCGTGCCAACCTTGTCTGGGAGGTAGCCCATGCCTCACCGCCCCCTCTCGACCAGCCCTGCCTCGCAGACAACAGCCAGAACCGCCAGGAACGCCGCGCCCGTGCCGCTGTCGACCATGCCGACGTGCACCGCAGAGCACGCGCCGTTCCCATTCAACCAGACCACCTCAAGCCCTTGCCGCCCGCCAGCATGCTCCCCACCGTCCCAGGAACACGCCAGACATGCCCATTTTACTGCCCGTACCCAGTAGCCACCGCTCGCCGTCGAAGACGCCGCCTCTGCTGCGCAGAACGTCGAGCGTTCCAGACCGTTTGCCACCGCCCCTACACACGCATTAAAGCCATAGAGCATCGCCAGGAGACCACCGATCGATCGCCACCCTCGGCCATGCCTCTAGCAGCCCGTAGCCTTGTCGCCAAGGTTGCCTGCCCATCCCGTTCGGTCTCACCTTCGAGACTATAAATAGAGGCCTCCCCCGCTCAAACTCTTCACACCATCTCACTCCCCTCACTTCACTGATCGTTCCACCCCGTTCCCGGAGCAAGGCGAGCAGCGCATCGCCGGAATTGCGCTGGAGCAGGCCGCCTCTGGAGAAGAAGGGCACCATCGATTTCGTCCACCCCAGGAGGAGCTGCGGGTACCAGGAGGTTCGCCGTCGTCGACTTCATCGATCACCCGCCTCGCCAACCCTCGCTTGAGCCCCGGTGAGCCTCCCATGACCCCCACCTGCCGCGTTAGGTTTCTGTCTCGCCGGCGCCGCCCGACGTGGACGATGAGTAGCAGCCGTTCGATTAGAGTTAGATCGTGCGGATGAGATTGCCCCGTACCGCTTCGCGTTTAAAGAGCCACTGACTGGTGGAACCCCCCTGTCAGTTGCGCCCCGCGCCGCGGAGTGACACTGGGCCAGCCCATTAGTAGTTCCCGCGCAGCCTAGTCATTTGAATTTACCTTTTCCATTTTTATTCAAACACAGTTCTATACCTAGTTTCAAAAATCAACCAGCTCGATTCAGTGAACGAAATTGAATGGAACCAATTTTGTTAGAAAGGTCTGGAAATTCTGAATCCAAGCCCGTTGGATTCAAATTATTTGAATCTATAGATCAACCTTAGTAAAAATAACAAGGCAGAAGTTTTTCTGCATTCAAACATTTTTCAAATTTAAACCATAATAGCTTTTGATTTGATTCCAACTCTCAAAAATCACATTTGATCATACCTTTCGGAATATATAAAAACATATGGGTTTACTTACATGTAAGATCCCTCCTTTGTAAAGGAAAAGGATCCATGTGATTGCAATGCTAGTCCCTGGATCATTGCTAGCATCCACAGTTTAAGATGAACTACACAGATACAAAGGTCATTTATTACATCCATTCCAGAGATAAAACATAGTCTTTTACAACTCAAGGCCACATGCCTAATACAAGAGTTTTGGAATAAGTAAATAAACATAAGTCTTCATCTTCATGTGCCACAAGCAAGCATGTTGAGTGTAGACTCATGACACCTAATCATCATCGGAGTAACCTGCAACATCACAAGTTACAGCCACAGCGGGTCAATACTTTGGAATAGTATTGTAAAGTGATACCTTAGTAAATCTTTAAGTGGACTATATTACTATATGCATTTTGGCTAAGTGTAGCTTGGCTTGCTTTGCTCAAAATAGGTTTTTCCTATAAGTTGAAATCACTAAGTTTTTCTTTGTCAAAAACATTTCCCAAGAAACCACCAATAGACATTGGGGTCCTTTACCCTTGTTCACCCACAAGTTTTACTTAGAAGTTGGAGTGATGAGATTCTTGATAGCTTCCATGTCTTGACGCTCAAATTGTCCATTGCCATGGACTTGGCTAAGTACTTAGATTTTCCATCTGCAGAGGTTGTGCACTTTCCCCACCAGACTTGGTTTCCCAAGACAGGACCTTTCAGAAGCCTTCCCTTAGCCAAAGGGACGCGTTCCAACCTATCATCCCACTACCATCAACTGTCCAAATGACTAAGTTCTAGAAACCTATATGATCAAGGCAGAGCCCATATTGCCAAGTGGCTGCACTATAAGCTTCTCAACACTTGGCCTCCAAAATCCCTTTGTGCATGGGTGGCATACCACAAGTGAGATACACAAGGTAAACCATGTCCATGGGCCTTGTGTAACCACTCAACCAAAAACCACCATTCAAGTCCCATTCCACCCAGGAGGTTCATTGACTTAGTTGTTTTATTAAGAAAACATAAGTCCAAAGACTTAGAAATATTTTCATCATAGCATGTATATACTTTACCAACCCTTGTTTGCTACTAGCTAGGCTAAGCATGGCATAGTAACTTAACTTAGGAAATTCCCTAGCAATTCTACAATTCTACAACTAGTTAGGATTTCCCAACATAGCATTTGGCAAAAATAACAACATGCAAGACTTAGCAAAATATTTCTAATGCTTATACAGAAATATAGGGATGGAAATATTCATGAAGTACCACTTGCCTTGGTAATGGGGAGAGTAGCACTCTTCACAATCACAGTCACTAGCAAAATCTACATAAAAATTTGTAGCACAAAATTACACACAATTCATATACAAACAAAAATATGAATGCATGCATGCAAGAAAATGCTAAGTGATGATTTTTGAAAACTCCACCAAGCAAGTGCATGATACAGAAACATAACCAAGTCAAAAACTTGCTAACTAAACTTATTTAGCACTAAAACTATTTACTAAACAAATTCTATACTCAAAATAGTCCTAAACAAGTTTCTGCATAAAAAGTCATTTTAACAGAAACTTTTTGTTAAACACATTGCAGATTCAGAAAGGGCTTGTCTCCCTGATTCCAACGGTATAAAGTTTGCAAAAATCTAACGTGGGAATCAAAAGTTATAGCCATTTGAAATTTAGATCTAAATCTGATTTGAATTCTGTTTTTGAATCTAACCCTAGCCACGCGTCATGTTTCTATTGGCGCATACCGGTTCGACCGGATCGAGCTCTGCGGGCCGTAGGATCTAAGTAAGATCTGGCGGCTCAGATGCGCGCTTAGCTCTTCGCTCACGTTCTAATCTCAGCCGCAGGATCTGCATCTAACGCTCCTAATCGTTCTGACCAAACACGAGCGGCGCTGGCGGCGGCGACTGGCGGCGGCGTGTCTGACAGTGGCGGCACTGGCGTTATAGGTCGCGCGCGAGAGGGGGAAGGGTCTTACCAGAACCGCGGTGGCGTGCTGAAGCTCAACGTGGCGTTGATTTGCGAAGGGGCGTGCTGGCACGGTCTCAGGGGCTCGTCGGAGTTGCGGCATCGTCTGTTGTTTGCAGATGAGGTCACTGGCGAGGTTTGGCATCGCCCTAGCACGAACCAGAGGGGTCAGGGGGTGCACAAGACGCAGGCGAACAACCTCGTATGAAAGAGGGGGCAAGGGGCGCTCGGGTTTTACCTCAATTGGTCGTCGGAGTCAAGCGGCGGCGCAGGTGGTTACGGTCATGAATGGAAATGACGACCTGGGTCACAAGCAGGCAAAAGAAAGGTGTCAACAGGTGCACGCGATCATGCTGAGCATCGTCGTTTGAACCAGAGAGAGGGGGGCGGTCGAGGCTCACCGGAATCGGTCGGTACTGCGGGGCTTCGAAGGAAAATGCGCGCAGCCTGGTGGCGGAGTGAGCGAGGAGAGTGGGGGAAAATGCTCGCGGGGCAGAGGGGTTTAAATAGGCCCAAGCGCGACAGGAAACGCCTGCGGCATCAAGGCTAATTACGCCGCGCTATTACCGGCTTCACTGCAGCGGCGACGTGGTCTACGGGCGCGATTTGGGGAAGACGAGGGCGACGTGGAGAGGGCCCGCTCGTCAGCGAAACGCGCGAAGGGGAGGTGGGGTCTGGTCGTCAGCGACTGCCTGGGTGCGCTGGCGCGTGCGAGAGAGAGAGAGGAATGGTCCGGGTGGGCTAGCTGGGCCTATTCTGATGCTGGGCCAGATTGGTGGCGCCTGGCCCTTTTCTTTTGTTTTACTCCTTTTCCTTTTTCTGTTTCGATTTTCTAAATTGGTTTTCAAATGAATTCAAGTTCCATTTGAATTCAAATCTTCTTGAGGTTTTGTAGTGGTGTAATGGTCTCAAAAATAGGTCATAACCCACGTGGTTACTTTGCAAGGGCTTGGTCAAACTTGGAGAACAAAATATCAGAGGCTTGCATCTGTTTTGCAAAAGTTTTAAAAAGGGTTTTTGAAACTATTCCCAATTGGTAAAACTTGGTCCAACACCACACTCAATCCTTTCTATAAGGAAGACAAACAAGCTAGGTTTAAAAATCATTCAAACTCTCAAATGGGGATGGCCATTTGATTTGAGTTTGTTCACATAAAATCATAGCACTATGTGCCTCTGTTTTTCTGAAATGAGTTTGAAATAGATCTCAATTCTATATGCATGCATGAATGATATGAAATCTTTGAAATCATGATTTTAGGGATGTTACAAATCTAACCCCCTTAAGGTGAATCTCGCCCTCGAGATTCGGATTGGTTAGCAAATAGGTGAGGGTGGTCTTTCCGAAGATCATCTTCTCTTTCCCATGTTGCTTCCTCTTCGAAATGATGATTCCATTGCACTTTGCAAAACTTGATAGTCTTTGTCCTTGTGACTCTTTCTGCAGTCTCAAGAATCTTGACAGGCTTCTCCTCATATGTGAGGTCACTTTCAAGTTGAACCTCTTCCAAAGGTATAGTATCCTTCAAGGAAGTTTCTTCCATTTCTGGGTGACATTTCTTAAGTTGACTCACATGAAACACATTATGGACTGCTGACAGAGATTCTAGCAATTCGACTTCATATGCAACTTCTCCCTTGCGACTTAGAATTTTGAATGGCCCAACATATCTTGGTGCCAACTTCCCTTTGACTCCAAATCTTTTCACTCCACGAAGTGGTGATACTCTAAGATAGGCTCTATCTCCAACTTCGTAGGTGACTTCTCTACGCTTAGGATCTGCGTAGCTTTTCTGTCGGGACTGTGCTATCTTCAACCTGTCCTTAACCAACTTGACTTTCTCTTCGGCTTCTTTGATAAGATCTGGCCCGAATAAACTTCTTTCTCCCACGCCATTCCATAACAATGGGGTGGTACACTTTCTTCCGTAGAGAAACTCAAATGGTGCCATTTCAATGCTGGCTTGATAGCTGTTGTTATAACAAAATTCTGCGTAAGGTAGACTTTCATCCCAACTTGCTCCATAGTCTAGGGAACATGCCCTCAACATGTCTTCAAGAATTTGATTAGTCCTTTCTGTTTGTCCATCGGTTTGAGGATAAAAAGCAGTGCTGAATTCCAACCTCGTTCCCAATGATTCATGTAGATGTCTCCAAAAATGGGAAGTGAATTGGGTTCCCCTATCAGACACAATACTCTTAGGCACACCATGAATACATACAATTCTACTCATGTAGATTTTGGCTAACTTGGCACTTGTATAGGTTGTCTTCACGGGTATGAAATGAGCCACTTTAGTTAGGCGATCCACTACTACCCATATGGAATCATATCCTGATCTGGTCCTTGGTAATCCGGTAATGAAATCCATACCAATTTTGTCCCATTTCCAATCAGGAATAGGTAGTGGTTGAAGCAAACCTGCTGGTTTCTAATGCTCCGCTTTTACTCTACTACACACATCACACAAAGCAATATGTTCGGCGATGTCTCTCTTGAGATTGTTCCACCAAAATCTTTCTTTCATGTCCATGTACATTTTGGTGTTACCCGGGTGAATAGAATACGGAGAGTTGTGTGCTTCCTGCAAAATCAGTTTCCGCAACCCTGGGTCTTGTGGAACACAGATACGTTTCCCATGCCATAAAGTACCCTGTTCATCTTCATGGAAATTTTTAGCTTTCCCTTGGCCAATCTTTTCCTTAATCTCTTCAATTTCCTTATCAGTCTTTTGAGCTACATCTAAAGACATGAGATGTCCTTCAGGCACAATCTCCAATCTGAGTTCTTTGAATTGAGTACACAAATCATCTGGCAATTCTCCTTTGGTAAGGCCATTTACAAATACCTTACGACTTAGAGCATCTGCTACAACATTTGCTTTACCGGGGTGGTATTGCAAACTTAGGTCATAATCCTTGATAAGCTCTAACCATCTTCTTTGTCTCATATTGATTTCCTTTTGGGTGAAGATATACTTCAAACTTTTGTGGTCCGTGAACACTTCACAACACTTTCCCAAAAGGTAATGTCTCCAAGTTTTGAGTGCATGGACAACAGAGGCTAACTCTAAATCATGAGTAGGATAGTTTACTTCATGATTTTTGAGTTGTCTCGAGGCATAGGCCACAACTTTACCGTCTTGCATAAGTATGGCACCCAAACCTTGATGAGACGCATCACAATATACTTGGAAATCCTTTTCCAAATCTGGCAGACATAGAACTGGTGCTGTCACTAGTCTCTTCTTCAATTCTTGGAAGCTGACTTCACAACCTTCAGACCAAGCAAACTTCTTGTCCTTCTTTAACAATTCAGTCATGGGTTTAGCTACTTTAGAAAAATTCTCGATGAACCTTCTATAGTAACCTGCTAAGCCAAGGAAACTGCGAACTTCTTTCACATTCTTGGGAGATTCCCATTCAGTCACAGCCGAAACTTTAGCAGGATCAACTACTACACCATCTTTTGTCATAACATGACCAAGAAAACCAACTTCTTCTAACCAGAACTCACACTTGCTAAATTTGGCATAAAGCTTATGCTCTCTCAACTTCTCAAGTATCAAACGCAAGTGTCCTTCATGCTCTTCTTTGCTCTTGGAGTAGACTAAGATGTCATCGATGAAAACGACAACAAACTTGTCGAGGAATTCCATGAACACTTTGTTCATCATATTCATGAAGTATGCTGGAGCATTGGTTAAGCCAAAAGGCATTACGGTATACTCATACAATCCGTACCTCGTAGTGAATGCTGTTTTAGGTATGTCTTGCTCTCTTATTTTGAGTTGAAAATAGCATGACCGGAGATCAATTTTTGAGAACACACATGCTCCTTCTAGCTGATCAAACAAGTCATTGATTCTTGGCAAAGGATATTTGTTCTTGATAGTTACCTCATTGAGTGAACGGTAATCTATGCATAACCTTTGACTTCTATCCTTCTTCTCCACAAACAAGACTGGGGCTCCCCAAGATGAAGAACTTGGTTGAATAAACCCTTTCTGCAACTATTCTCCTAGTTGCTTCTTGAGCTCCTTCAGTTCATCAACTGACATTTTGTATGGTCGCTTTGCTATTGGTCTAGATCCTGGTACCAAATCTATCAGAAACTCCACATCTCTATCTGGTGGCATTCCTGGTAATTCTTCCGGGAATACATCCGGATACTCACACACAATTGGCACACTGTCCATGCTAACCCCCTTAAGAGAATTAAGAATACTCCTCTTTGCTCCAAAGCTGGTCTTGAATCTGATCCTTTTATTTTCCGGAGTTGTGAGTGAGACAGTATGGCTGGCACAATCTATCACTCCTTTGTACTTAGTCATCCAGTCCATTCCCAGAATGACATCCAAACCTTGGGAGTTTAATATTATCAAGTTAACGGGAAACTTATACTTCCCAAATTCTATGACTAGGTCATGGCATCCTGAATTCACTATCATTTCTCCACCAGGAGAACTTACTTTTATAGGACACCCAATAGTTTCTACCGGTAGTTCATTTCTTTCAACAAATGCTCTTGATATGAATGAATGAGATGCACCAGTATCAAAGAGTACAAATGCTGGAATGGAATTGAGTCTGAACTTACCGGCAACAGCGTCAGGCTCCTCATAGACCTCCTCCACATTAATGTGGTTCACCTGACCTTTCTGGAAAGGATTGGGCTTGACAGGTCCTTCAACTTTCTTTTCGGGGCACTCATTTGCATAGTGTCCCATCTTCTTGCATGAAGCATTCAACCTGACTGATGTCCCTTTTAGCAGGCTGACTTCCACTTCCACTACCATTTCCACTATGGTGGCTCTTATGTCCACTCTTGTGGTTCTTGTACTTGTCATTGTCATGACTGCGGTGATGCTTGTTGTCATGACGGTTGTGGTTGTGGTGCTTGTTGAATTTCCCATGCTTATGGGATCCTGAGATTCCACTGTCATCATAGTGAGATCGTTTGTGAGACGATCCCGAACTGTGCTTGTCGGAGTGTTTCCTCTTCCTACTCTCGACTTGCTTCATTTTGTTCTCCAGTATAGCAGCCTTGTCACAGAGCGACTGATAAGTGGGAACATATGCCACAGCCAGCTGCAGATTCAGCTCATCATTCAAGCCTTCCAGAAATTTTTCCTTTCTTTTGGCATCTGTGTCAACCTCATCCGGTGCATAACGCGCCAGATTGTTGAACTCTTCAATGTATTCAGCCACGCTGCGGTGGCGCTGCTTCAGATTGTGGAACTCTTTCTTTTTCAGGCTCATTATTCCTGATGAGATATGAGTAGTGCGAAAGCCATCTTCAAAGATAGCCCAAGTCACCTCATTTATAGGAGTGGTGATTTGGAAGTTGTCCCACCAAGTGGCGGCTGGCCCTTCCAGCAGATGTGCTGCAAATCTGACTTTTTCAGCGTCCGTGCTGCCCACGGTCACTAAGTCCTTGTTTACAGAACGTAGCCAATCATTGGCCACAATGGGATCAGTCGTCCCCGAGAACTTAGCTGGCCTCAAACGCAGAAATCTGGTGAGCATATCAAAGCCCGGAGGGTTGTTGTTGTTGTTATTGGGGTTGTTGTTGTTGTTATTATTCTGGTTCTGGATGAATGTTGTCATCATCTGCATAAGCTGTGTTTGAGCATTCATCATTTGCTGCATTTCCGGAGTTATGTTGTTGTTGTTGGGGTTGGGGTTTGCGCGACGGGGAGGCATCTGTGGTTTGTTCAAATAGAGATAAGAATGAGATACCCATAGATGTTTTTATGCACATTACAACACATAAGCAAACACAAGCATGCAACAGAAGATAAAAGTTCAACAACCAGATAAAAAGTTCACAAGGTAAAACACACAAGTGCCAAGCCATCCACATGTCGGATGGTCCAATAACAAGTTCACAAATAACAAGTATGATAATAAAATATAAACGAGTAGTCAAGTCTACTCATCAGCATCAATCGCCTCCTCGACAAAGGTAAGACCTGCGTTCTCCATCGCGGTCTTGTTCTCCTCAATGGTAGTGGTCAAGGACTCAATCTTGGCCTTGAGAGCCCTCTTCTGGGAACGAAGCCTCTCAATCACCATCTGCTGCTGCTCTAGCTCGAAATCCTTGGACTTTAGTTCTTCAGTCATGTCCCGGATCTTCTTGTTCCTATCCTGGACGCGTTTCTCCTGACTCTTGAACTTCCGGTCCTAGGTCTCGAACTTCGCCACCATTTCCTTGACTATCTCGTCCTGCTATGCGAAAAGCTTGTCCTTCTCGCGAAGCTGCACCTGGAGCTCGTCATTGCTGAGCATGACATTGGTCCTGTCCGTGTCCACGTGCCTAATGAGAGACTCTAAGTCCTGGAGGTAGAGACGTATCGGCTCTGCTGCGTCCCTCGAGTCATCCTCGAAGTCGATGGACTCTCCATCCTCATCACGTCTTCCGAAGACGTGGAAGTGGGTGCCTCTAACCTGTCGGGAGTGACGGCCTAGCAGACGTCCTATCAGGTCCTGCATGACTACCTCCATGCCTCTCTCCCTATCATCGTGCATAAGCTTGAAGACGATGGCCTCCGTAGTAGGCTCTGTCTGGCGTCCGGGCTGGTTCACCTTGAAGCCCCAGAGGTCCTTCCTCTCGAACTTGGTGAGTGGATGCACCATGATGGTGGGAAGAGGGAGATCGAGCAAAGTGTTAAGCTCAACGATACGAGGACCAAAGCGGGTAACCTGGAACTCCTTAATAGTGATGATGGTAATAGGCATCTATTTATAAGATAGAAAAGTTAGGACAACACAATTTAAGATAAAACAAGACAAACATTTCATACATATCCTTGGAACACAAAATCACACAAGTCATGCATACATGAATCCATTACATCAACCAAGGTCCAAACTTATTTAAGGTATCATTTGGAAAATAAGGTGATAGGTGGTGGTCCAACTAACGAAGTGCGTTTACAATCCTATCTCACTGGATCTGTTGGCTAACACAATGTTCCTAGAGGCAATCAGCCTATCTTGTTCACATGATTCCATCACTAAGACTATAATATCTCCCCTTAAGGTTTGGTTGGTGGCTTCCAACTCTTGGGTATGCTCCTTCTCTTTCTCTAAGTCTTTTTGGAGGTTGAGCATTCTGCACTTGACTCTAGCACTAAGTTCTTTGATAGTCCTCCAAGCTGCTTCTCTTGCTGACTCAAAGAATGTGGTGTGCACCACAGTGTTGGTGTACATGCAGAATCCTCTTTCTTTGTGGTTGTCTTCCTTGCTTTTGTACAAGTGAAGTTGCACCCACCAGTACTCAACTCCTTCATCCATCACTGGAAAGCCTTTATACACAGCTGCACCATTTATTTCCATTGCCACCATGAGGTCCTTGAGAATTTTGGGAAACTCTGTCTCACACTCCAAGGTCATGGTCATGAGTGGTCCTTTCTTCACGGCTTCGTTGATGGAGTTCATCTACAAATAGAGATGAGAATGATAAGATTAGAAAAGTTTACGAGAAGAATAGACAAGTGTAGAAGTAGTTGAAAATTTTTCCGTAGTGGTTTCCATTCCTAGGGTCATAATCCTACAGGCAACACAGTGCTATGATACCATCTATAAGATCCCTCCTTTGTAAAGGAAAAGGATCCCTGTGATTGCAATGCTAGTCCCTGGATCATTGCTAGCATCCACAGTTTAAGATGAAGTACACAGATACAAAGGTCATTTATTACATCCATTCCAGAGATAAAACATAGTCTTTTACAACTCAAGGCCATAGGACTAATATAAGAGTTTTGGAATAAGTAAATAAACATAAGTCTTCATCTTCATGTGCCACAGGCAAGCATGTTGAGTGTAGACTCATGACACCTAATCATCATCGGAGTAACCTGCAACATCACAAGTTACAGCCACAGCGGGTCAATACTTTGGAATAGTATTGGCAAGTGATACCTTAGTAAATTTTTAAGTGGACTATATTACTATATGCATTTTGGCTAAGTGTAGCTTGGCTTGCTTTGCTCAAAATAGGTTTTTCCTATAAGTTGAAATCACTAAGTTTTTCTTTGTCAAAAACATTTCCCAAGAAACCACCAATAGACATTGGGGTCCTTTACCCTTGTTCACCCACAAGTTTTACTTAGAAGTTGGAGTGATGAGATTCTTGATAGCTTCCATGTCTTGACGCTCAAATTGTCCATTGCCATGGACTTGGCTAAGTACTTAGATTTTCCATCTGCAGAGGTTGTGCACTTTCCCCACCAGACTTGGTTTCCCAAGACAGGACCTTTCAGAAGCCTTCCCTTAGCCAAATGGACGCGTTCCAACCTATCATCCCACTACCACCAACTGTCCAAATGACAAAGTTCTAGAAACCTATATGATCAAGCCAGAGCCCATATTGCCAAGTGGCTGCACTATAAGCTTCTCAACACTTGGCCTCCAAAATCCCTTTGTGCATGGGTGGCATACCACAAGTGAGATACACAAGGTAAACCATGTCCATGGGCCTTGTGTAACCACTCAACCAAAAACCACCATTCAAGTCCCATTCCACCCAGGAGGTTCATTGACTTAGTTGTTTTATTAAGAAAACATAAGTCCAAAGACTTAGAAATATTTTCATCATAGCATGTATATACTTTACCAACCCTTGTTTGCCACTAGCTAGGCTAAGCATGGCATAGTAACTTAACTTAGGAAATTCCCTAGCAATTCTACAATTCTACAACTAGTTAGGATTTCCCAACATAGCATTTGGCAAAAATAACAACATGCAAGACTTGGCAAAATATTTCTAATGCTTATAAAAAAATATAGGGATGGAAATATTCATGAAGTACCACTTGCCTTGGTAATGGGGAGAGTAGCACTCTTCACAATCACAGTCACTAGCAAAATCTACACAAAAATTTGTAGCACAAAATTACACACAATTCATATACAAACAAAAATATGAATGCATGCATGCAAGAAAATGCTAAGTGATGATTTTTGAAAACTCCACCAAGCAAGTGCATGATACAGAAACATAACCAAGTCAAAAACTTGCTAACTAAACTTATTTAGCACTAAAACTATTTACTAAACAAATTCTATACTCAAAATAGTCCAAAACAAGTTTCTGCATAAAAAGTCATTTTAACAGAAACTTTTTGTTAATCACATTGCAGATTCAGAAAGGGCTTGTCTCCCTGATTCCAACGGTATAAAGTTTGCAAAAATCTAAAGTGGGAATCAAAAGTTATAGCCATTTGAAATTTGGATCTAAATCTGATTTGAATTCTGTTTTTGAATCTAACCCTAGCCACGCGTCATGTTTCTATTGGCGTGTACCGGTTCGGCCTGATCGAGCTCTGCGGGCCGTAGGATCTAAGTAAGATCTGGCGGCTCAGATGCGCGCTTAGCTCTTCGCTCACGTTCTAATCTCAGCCGCAGGATCTGCATCTAACGCTCCTAATCGTTCTGACCAAACACGAGCGGCGCTGGCGGCGGCGACTGGCGGCGGCTTGTCTGACAGTGGCGGCGCTGGCGTTCTAGGTCGCGCGCGAGATGGGGAAGGGTCTTACCAGAACCGCGGTGGCGTGCTGAAGCTCAACGTGGCGTTGATTTGCGAAGGGGCGCGTTGGCACGGTCTCAGGGGCTTGTCGGAGTTGCGGCGGCGTCTGTTGTTTGCAGATGAGGTCACTGGCAAGGTTTGGCGTCGCCCTAGCATGAACCAGAGGGGTCAGGGGGTGCACAAGATGCAGGCGAACAGTCTCGTATGAAAGAGGGGGCAAGGGGCGCTCGGGTTTTACCTCAATTGGTCGCCGGAGTCAAGCGGCGGCGCAGGTGGTTGCGGTCGTGAATGGAAACGACGACCTGGGTCACGAGCAGGCAAAAGAAAGGTGTCAGCAGGTGCACGCGATCATGCTGAGCATCGTCGTTTGAACCAGAGAGAGGGGGCGGTCGAGGCTCACCGGAATCGGTCGCCGGAGTCATCGGTACTGCGGGGCTTCGAAGGCAAATGCGCGCAGCCTGGTGGCGGAGTGAGCGAGGAGAGTGGGGGAAAATGCTCGCGGGGTAGAGGGGTTTAAATAGGCCCAAGCGCGATAGGAAACGCCTGCGGCATCAAGGCTAATTACGCCGCGCCATTACCGGCTTCACTGCAGCGGCGATGTGGTCTGCGGGCGCGATTTGGGGAAGACGAGGGCGACGTGGAGAGGGCCCGCTCGTCAGCGAAACGCGTGAAGGGGAGGTGGGGTCTGGTCGTCAGCGACTGTCTGGGTGCGCTGGCGCGTGCGAGAGAGAGAGGAATGGTCCGGGTGGGCTAGCTGGGCCCGTTCTGATGTTGGGCCAGATTGGTGGCGCCTGGCCCTTTTCTTTTGTTTTACTCCTTTTCATTTTTCTGTTTCGATTTTCTGAATTGGTTTTCAAATGAATTCAAGTTCCATTTGAATTCAAATCTTCTTGAGGTTTTGTAGTGGTGTAATGGTCTCAAAAATAGGTCATAACCCATGTGGTTACTTTGCAAGGGCTTGGTCAAACTTGGAGAACAAAATATCAGAGGCTTGCATCTGTTTTGCAAAACTTTGAAAAAGGGTTTTTGAAACTATTCCCAATTGGTAAAACTTGGTCTAAAACCACACTCAATCCTTTCTATAAGGAAGACAAAGAAGCTAGGTTTAAAAATCATTCAAACTCTCAAATGGGGATGGCCATTTTATTTGAGTTTGTTCACATAATATCATAGCACTATGTGCCTCTGTTTTTCTGAAATGAGTTTGAAATAGATCTCAATTCTATATGCATGCATGAATGATATGAAATCTTTGAAATCATGATTTTAGGGATGTTACATTACATAAATAATGTCCAAGTAATAAAAGGATGCCACTTAGGCATTTCTAGTCACTTTATTTTAATTAAAATAAAAGGTTAAACCTTATTAAATTGTGGCACCACTTTAAATCACATTCCCATGTACTGAAATGTGTGGTGATGACATGTGTCAACATGATCCCATGTTTGGTTTGGAGAATATTAAACCTTAAGTAGTTTTTCAATGAGTAGAAATTACTTTTCTAAAAATAAAAGAAATTAAACCAAGCTTTAATCTTGTAATGTTAGTGATGATGCTAGATCATCTATAGGACCCTTTTGTGTGATGATTGAAAATAGTTAAGTATTGTTTGGTGATTGTGTACCTCGTATTTATTTATAGACGCTAGTATCGACCAAGGATACGAGGAAGAAGGAGGATACTACGAAGAAGAAGCCGAGGAGAACTTCAACCACTCCTCTACACAAGGCAAGCTAACACTTGCAATTATGAGAGTTAAATAACCTATGTAATGCACTAAGCATGCTTGGTTAGATACATTGGATGATACCCAATCCTAGTTTTACTTGCAAGATTTATACTTTATTTCTTTATCAAAGCTCTTACTTAAAGTTTACTAGAATAAATTGTAGATATTAGAAAGATAATTGAAGGTTGCATAAAGAGCATAAAACTTGGCCTAAGCTAGATAATCTTTATGTCATCCTAAGGCATGAGATTGAACTTAGTAAAACTCCACTAGTTTACCACCCCTCTTTAGTACTTACCCCCACTTATAGATGCTAGTGCTAAGCATAAAACTTGATCAACTTTATATGGGAATACTTGGTGAAAATGGTTACGAAAACCTTGGAATGATGGATCATTCTATTGAAATGTTTTGGACATGTGTTTCTGAACACCAGATGATTTTGGTGATGAAAATGTTGAGGCATGAGCCTTAGCCCTTTATAAAACTGATGGTTGTCTGCATGCGATACCATTCCAATTTTACCATACAACCATAATACCCGAAAATTGGGTAGGGCTTGACTGGAAACTTATATACCTTAGTATTGGTTCCCTCACGGCCAAGGTCTAAGCTGAGGCTACCTTGTGAAGATTGTCCACCTGTGCAGTACCCAAGATGACAGTTGGTCATGGTTGGGAGGCCAAACTCATAGGAGAGGTGCTTATAATAGGGCGTGTAATTGAAAGGTTAGGATTGATTATCCCCATACTGAGTATGGTGAATTCAGGATTTGTTCCTGACGGATGTATCGAATGTTGTGGTGAAAGTGTACAATCTCTACAGAGTGTCAAACTATTCGAATAGCCGCGTCCGCGGTTATGGACAGTTGGAGTGGCCATACTGTTCCCCCGTCAGATGTTTTCAAAATGATTTGTGAAATGGATTGAGATTTTGACTTGACCACAACAGAGTTGTGATATGAAATACAAGTTCCCACTTAGGTGTTATAAAACTTCAACTTGCTTTCTGCATTTCTGAACTTAGTAGATGTAAATCTGGCTTTTTGCAAAACAACCCTAGAGATTAGTGTCCTACTACAAAAACCCCCTTCACTTGTTGGTATTATTTTGCGAGTACTTAAAGAGTACTCATGGCTTTATCCCTGGCTATTCTCGTGGCCAGACTATGAAGAGGAGTACCAGGAGGATGGAACCCAGGAAGGTTACGACAACTAGGATCATCTCCCATCGTCAGCATTGCCTGTGACCCGAAGATGGAGCTTCGCCTACGCTACCGTTATTATTACGTATTTCCGCTGCTTGAGTTGTATTAAGAACTGGATCATGAGATCCTTTTTTGTGTAAGACCTTATGTAAGGTTTGTAATGTATGATGTACTGTGGTATCCAATTCTGTTACGTCTCGCAAAAATGGTAATCCTGGGATTGCGATGTATGGCATAACAGGCATCTGGGATTAAAAATCCGGGTGTTGACAAGTTGGTATCAGAGCCATCCTGACCATAGGAGACCCTAGTTAGACTGGACGTTTGAATCAAAAACTTAATTTCAAAACCAAAGGAAGCAAATATTTACAAAAACTTATTCCCATTCTTATCACCTTGACTCTTTCATGAAAATTCATGTTCCTCAAAAACTCTTGCAAAATACATAAAATTTGACACACTTGATCACTCTACTAACTTACTCATACTATATTCTTATAGATGGACGTGAAGTACAACAAGTTTTATCAGTTGGGGAATGGAGGAGACCTTATCTTTGAGAGGGATTTGGACCAGCTTTCGGAACTTCTGGAGCGTCCGCACCCCGAGTTCTTCGGAGCTTAGCTCAATGATCAAGGAGGAGAAGATCTGCAGCGGTAATTGTTGCAAGTCTCCGAGGGAAGATTGAACCTTCCTCTGCTGAGGGAATTCAATTCACCTTAAGAGAGAACAACTGGCTCGATGGACTTGCCAGGGCCATGCAGGAAGCTCTTGCCCGTCTGTGTGGGCAGAGTATCAACCAGGTCAAGGGTACCCGCTTTGAGTTTTGCCCAAGGCGTGATGCTAATGGACAACCACTGGAAGCCCCATATCACCACGAGCTGAAGACTCAGTTGGACCACCTTAGCTTCATGATGTACGATCGTCAGTAGGAGTTGGAGAATTGTCATGACTACTCCAACCACAAGTCCGCCGTCATCAAAACGAAGGATCAGACCATCGCCATGCTAGCAAAGGATCGCAAGTCTCGTCGTCGTCAGCTCGATAAGAAGGAGCGCATCATTGCCCGTCTTCGCCACCGTATCTCGGATTTGGAGGAGACCATCCATGAGAGATACATGCAGTTGGAGGAAAGGGAGAATGTCGGAGAGGATCTTCGTGGAGACCCCTACTCCTATCTCAGTGATGATGATGATTTTCTGTAAGATCAGGCTATGGACTTCTTCACCGATGAGGAGGATTTCGCCTTCATCAGTGAATATGAGGATGATGAGGATGACGACTACACCGACTTCGAGGAGTAGTAGCACTTGAGCACTAACGTAGTGAGTAGTATTCGGTCCCAGTGTATCATAGTTTCCAGAATGGTTCTTAAAACCATCTGTTTTTCTTGTTTTGTGGTGTGTGTTGTATCGTGTGAATGAATGAATGAAAAGCAAGTTGCTAGAAAAATCTGAGTCAAACATTAAAAACTTTTCAAAGTCCCAAAACCTTAGAAATTTTCCTCTTTTCTCATGATCTATCTCAATCTTCAGATGCCACGCGGAGGAAGTGGTTCATCCCCGGACCCGATGTTGCAGATCCTGCAAATGTTGGTTTCTGACCGCGAAGCTGAAAGAGCCGAACGTCAAGCCAACTTAGCCACCCTTCAATAGATAGCCCAGCTAGCCCACAACAATCAAGGCCATAGAAATCAGGACAACCATGGATCTAAGCTTAAGAATTTCCAGAACACCAACCCACCTGTGTTCAATAAGTCGGAAGAGCCCCTAGATGCCGATGATTGGCTGCAAACCATGGAAAACAACCTAGAAGTCGCCGGAGTGGAAGCTAACGAGAAAGTTTTGTTCGCCACCCACTATCTAGCCGGAGATGCCAGAGCATGGTGGAACAGCGTTCGTGCGATGACCGAAGGACAGATGATGACCTGGGAGGAATTCAAGGTCAAGTTCAGCAGAACCCATGTGCCACCGGGTTTGATCAAGAGAATGAGAGATGAGTTCAGATAACTGAAGCAAGGACGAATGACTGTAGTAGAATACCGTGAAAAATTCTTGTCATTAGCTAGGTATGCCCCGGATGAGATCGACACTAAAGCCAAGAAGAAAGAAAGATTCCTGAATGGTCTGCATGAGGAGATGTAGACTGTGTTAGTCAATTTCCCCTTTGCTGATATTGAAGCCCTTGTCGACTCTGCCATCCAGATGGAAGTAAAGATCAACCAAGCCAATGAGAACCGCAAGCGTCGCATGATGAATCAGCCAGGAACCCATTAGACCCCAAAGTATCGCCCTAACCCATCTCCCGGATTTTCCCCGAGAACCAACAGACCCCCGATGAACCGTTTGACCTATCCCAACCGTGGAAACCCTAGGCCCGGAGGAAATCACAACAACCCCGGCAACTCTAACAATTTCAGCCGTGCACCACCCAAGTTCAACAACAACAATGCTACCGCCAACACCAACACTGCCCCGAGGACTGGAAGCAATGATGTGCCTGTTGCAGCAAAGGACAAGTCGCAAGTGACTTGTTATGACTGTGGAAATAAGGTTCACTACTCCAACGAGTGCCCCAACAACAAGAATGCCACAACCCCCAATGCAAATGCCCCAGCTCAGCAGCAGCGTCGTGTTCAGCCAGGAAGAAGGTTTGCCCCAGGGAACTCGCTCAACCGCAACGGCCGTCTTTTTCTCATGCATGCTGAAGAAGCTTAGGAAGCGCCAGACGTCGTGCTGGGTATGCAAGAGTGTTGTTTGATTCGGGTGCATCGCATTCATTTGTCACCGTAGAATTTGCCTCCACTAGTAATATTCAACCAACAAAACTGAAGTATGTTATGATCGTTCAAATCCCCGGTTCAACCACCAAGGCTAGGCAAATTTGCAAAGCCATCCCTATCCGAATCCATGGCATAGACTTTTATGCTAATCTGATAGTACTCAGAACTAAAGGTTTGGAAGTAGTACTAGGAATGGATTGGATGTCCAAACATCAAGGATTGATTGACTGTGCCAAGAAAGCCATCACCATGACCAGTACAGCCGGAATATCAGTCGAGCATATATTTGAAACATTACCTCGTCAATTCAAGTGCAACAAGAGTATAGCCCAACCTACCATTGACCAAGTACGGATAGTCTGTGAATACCCCAATGTATTTCCAAATGTTTTGCCCGGTATGCCCCCAGATCGGGATATCAAGTTTATCATTGAACTAATCCCCGAAACAGGACCCATAGCGCAGAGACCCTATAGTATGAACCCGTCTGAACTAGCAGAACTGAAGAAGAAACTGGATTCCATGTTGGAAATTGGATTAATTCAACCAAGTGCGTCACCATGGAGATCACCTGTCTTATTTGTGGACAAGAAGGATGGAGGTAACCGTCTGTGTACGGATTATCGGAAATTGAATGATGTCACCATCAAGAACAAGTACCCCTTGCCCAAGATAGAAGATTTGTTTGATCAGTTGACCGGTGCCAAAGTATTTTCTAAGATTGATCTTAGAACAGGCTATCATCAACACAAGATTCGCAAAGAGGATATACCCAAGACTGCCTTTACCACCAGATATGGATTATACGAGTATACTGTCATGTCTTTTGGATTGACCAATGCCCCCGCTTATTTCATGAATCCCATGAATAAGATTTTTATGGACTTCCTGGATAAGTTTGTCGTTGTTTTCATCGACGACATTCTGATTTATTCCAAATCGGAAGAAGAACATGAGCTACACATAAGGACCATTCTTGGAACCCTTAGAGAGCATCAATTGTATGCCAAGTTTAGCAAATGTGAATTCTGGTTACAGGAGGTAGGATTCCTCGGCCACATTGTCTCAGCCGGAGGAATTGCTGTTGACCCTGCAAAGGTGAAAGATGTCGAAGATTGGCAAGCCCCAACCACTCAAACCCAAGTTCGTGCATTTCTCGGATTGGCGGGATACTACCGCAAGTTCGTAGAAGGATTCTCGAGTATCGCTAGACCCATGACACAATTGCTGAAGAAGGACAAGAAGTTTGAATGGACAGACAAATGTGAAGCGAGTTTTCAAGAACTCAAGAGGAGATTGATCTCAGCCCCAATCTTAATCATGCCGGATATCACAAAGCCCTTTGACGTGTATTGTGATGCATACAAGATCGGTCTCGGATGTGTGCTAATGCAAGAAGGCAAAGTTATATCTTATCTATCTCGACAACTGAAACAACATGAACAAAATTACCCAACCCATGACCTCGAACTCGCAGCCGTAGTTCTAGCCCTGAAGACATGCAGGCATTACCTGATGGGAAACCGTTGTGAGATTTATGTAGGCGTTCGTAGCATGGAAAACAAAAAAATTCTACCGCATGCAGAAAAAAACAAGCCAAGATCTATCTACTAGATTGTAGCAACGAGTCGATAGAGGAACTCACCCTCAAAGATTCCAAAGCGGTTAACGAGAGCATATTCTCGTGGGTGATGTAGTCGTACTCTTGCCGATCTCAAGATCGCGTAGACGATCCTTCCGGCGCTGCATTCTGGCAGCGCTTCCGCAGTCGGTCACACGTTCGGTAATCGATGAAGACCTTCCTCTCCCTTGTTCTAGCAGGCAGCAGAGGTTGTAGCACTCTCCTCGCGATTCCGACAGCACGACGGCGTGGTACCGGAAGTAGAGGGGAGATCTCGCAGGGCTTCGCCTCAAGCCAGAGCGAGTATGGTGGACTATGAGAGAGGCCTTGGTGATCTAGGGTTTAGAGGGCACCAAGGGGAGAGTGTAGCCGGCGGCTAGGGTTTGGGGATCACCCCAACTCGCCGAGTTGGTGGTTCCCTAGGCGGCGGCACAAGGAGGTGGTGGTGCCGGCGACTTGGAGGAGAGGGCTAGGGTTTTAGGTGTAGGGAAGAGGGGCAGCCCTGCCCCTCCTTATATAGGTGGGAGGGCGCCGGTTGGGAGGAGGGAGTCCTCCCCCAACTCGGGCTCCTTGGCCAGAGGGTGTAGGGAGGAGGACTCCCTCCCCAAGTAGGTTTCCTACTCTCCCTCCACCAAGCAAACTTGTCGTTTGACTTTTTCAAATTGGCGTTTGACTTTCAAACTAGGATTTGATTTATGTGGCGCCCCGCAAAAACCACTACTAGAAAATCGCGTTGATTTTGTGCATTGCATCATCATGACATCAGCATGCATCTAATTGATTAAAACTATTTTGCTAAAAGACCTACTTTGTTTTCTATATTAATATCCTCCCCCTTTGTTCAAACCAAACCGTCGGTCCAGCCGGATCTTTTATTCATCTAAAACTATTTACAAAATTTATTTTAAAATAAAAGAAAACCCTAGTCAAAAATATCTAATCCTAAAACTACCCAGTCCTATTCTACCCACTCTGCCTCCACCTCACCCCACCCAATAGCCTGCCGCCACCTCATCACTCCCTTCCCCCTATCCTATCCCAGCCCACCACCTCATCCTACCCCCACTCCCCACTCCCTCCACCGCCGGACCCACACCACACCCAGCCTGGTACAACACACACACAACACACACACACCAAACCGTCCACCCCTGTCTCCCCGGTCCCACCCCGTAGCCCCACACCACCTGGCCCCGCCACCTGCCTCCCGCAACCCCACCCCAACCCGATCCCTACCTCCCTCGCACCCTGCTTCTCCCTCACCTCCCTCTGCTTCTCCCTGTGCCACGTCGCCCGCCGCCGTGCTCGGCTCTGGCCGGCCTCGCCCGCCGCCGTGCTCGGCTCTGGCCGGCCTCGCCCGCCTCGCCTTCAGCCGCATCCGGCGCCCAGCCGCGTCCTCCTCTTCCCCCGGCCCGCCTTCTACTCGTCCGCATCGGCTCCGCCGTGGCCGCCCTCCTCTCTGTCCTGCGGCGTCACCTCCGCCAGCGAGCACCGAGCCGCGTCCGCCACCGACCTCTCCCGCTCGTGCCTCCTCCTCGGAGCTCCGCCGCCGTCGTCTGCAGGCCCGACCTCGCCAGCACATCTCCGCCCGTGAGTGAGCCCCGCCGCCTGGGCGACCTCGTCGGCCTCCGCCGCCCCGGCCCCACCCCGTCGCCCTGTCTCACGCCTCCTCCCTGGACCTCCCCGTTCCGCCGCCAGGAACCCCCCTGCCTCGCTGGCCCATCCACGGGCCGCCGCAGGCTCGCGTCGCCCTCTGCTGCCTCTCTCCTGCGCCACAGAGGCCGCGGCCGCCCGCGTCGGCCTCCTGCCCGAGCGCGCCGCCGCGTTCGTGGGCCGCCGGAGCCGCCCGTGGCCCTATACGACGCGCCACCCCGAGCTCGGCTCCGCGCCGTCGCCTTCCGCTGTGGCGCCCTCCTCTGCACCTTCGACCAGCACCGCCTTCCTCGTCCCGCCGCTCCTCTGGCCGCCAGCAGCCGCTGCGGGCGCTCCTGCAGTACCGACGCCGAGGTCCTCTTCCTCGGCGGCTGTCGACCCTGCGTAGCACCGACCGTGTCATCCGTCTCTCCTCGCTCGAGTCCCTCCGATGGTGTGGCTACGATGGTTGTCAAGATGGATTGGTGGTGATGTAGTTGTGCTACTCCTCCGATTCAAGACCAGAAGCTAGACCGGGCCCTTCTCAAGATCGACGGATATCAAGACCACTACACCAAGTATAAGTGCACAGGAAGACCGTTGGTGCCTACCCAAGCTGTCATCGATACCAAAGCCAGTACCACAAGACCTTCACGGAAACCGAACCCGTCGGCATGTCATGATCTTCCTCGTGGAGGCCGATCTCGTTGACCCCAAAGACCGATCCTGGCGTCCGAGACCCCGAGACCGAACCCGAACCATGGCACGCCAAGATCGCCGAGACCCCGATGTGTGACCTCTTTTTCCGAGACCCCTATATTTTTGTAATATATATAATATTACTGATGCATATTAAATTGTTCATGCATGCATACTTGTCATGTGGTTTGGGGGCATTATGCCGATTCACCTTATAATTAAATATGGGGCCATATGCGGGCGAATCTAGTCCAATATTGGTCCCATTTAAACTTGCGCATTGAACCGGTGACATATTTTGCCTTGTTAAGACAACGTTTAAATGGCGGGTACCTAAACAACATGAACCTTCTAAATAAATGTCGGGACCCCGGTTCCACTTAATATGATCTAATTGCACTGCACCTTTGCCATGTCATACATCATACATGCATCATGCCCGATCTTTTGCCGTAGTATTAAATAGTGCATCCGGTGTTTCTTCTAGTGCTTTGCTTCTTCGCAGATTAGGCCGATGAGTTGATGCGAATATCGACCCGACCTTCGGATGAACCTTCGGCAATGTTTTCAGGCGAGCACCTCCTCCTTTCTACCTATCTTACTTTTATAGTATTTATTCCCTCCTGTTGATCTATTTGCTATCTGTGTTGCGATGCTCTAGTTTTCATACCCATGATATCCCTTGCAGCCTTATATTGCCTTGGACACCTCCTAGTACCTGTTGTTTGGTAGATAGTTGGACCTGCGCGTCGTAGTCGCTTGCTCAAGTGCTGTTGCGTGTCGTCAAGTACCACAGTTGTTGGAGTTTTGCCGTGTGTTTATTGTTGGAGATGATCAAGACTTTAATTACTGTTTAATAACTAAAATTGAAGTAGGTAAATGCAGAGGCACAGGTGGGCAATAGATGTTATTTGGTTGTTAACCGTCCACTTGTGTCCCGTAGGACCCCGAGTACTTGATACCTGTTCCTTGAATATTCGCGCTATCCACATCCGGGAGGATTATGGGACCCCCCCTGAGCCAGAGCTTGATTCATTCTTATTTCTTGGGGCCACAAACTAGTTTGAGGTTTTATTTACTATCATGTACTTATGCCATGCTTTACTGCTTTATTTAAAATTGTGCGAGGTACTGCACCTGTACTGTTTAGGTCAGCGGAGTGTTTTCGCGGTATCGACAAGCCCAGTCACATTTTCGGGTTCCCAGTCGTTTACAGCCATTGGCGCAAACCTTGAGTCCGTCTCGGAGTCGGCTAACTTCGTTCCGGGTGTACTCAATGGGGTGGCCCCCTGAAATATTTCTGAATCTTGTGATTGCTTTGTCGTGAAGGCCTCGTTGGGTTTTGATTTGGTTTTTCCGAGGTTGATCGAGTGTGTGTTGCTATTTGTGCACCCCTGCAGGGTAAAACTTTCTGAAAGCCGTGTCCGCGGTTATGGACGACTTGGAGCACAGTATCTCGATCATAGATAACTATAACTAAAGTAGTGCTATAAATTTGACTTTATAATGACTAGTAATCAGCTTCACTATAATGGAATGGCTAAATAAAACTGCCAACAATTGCTTGTTTGGGTTGTCGCTTGCTACCATTGTATCTAACTAGTAAGTATTGCAACTATAACGGAATGGCTAAATAAAAGTACCAACAACTGCTGGGTTTGGGGATATCTCATGCTAATTGTATCTGACTAGTAAGTGTTGCAACTACAACGGAATGTTTAACTAAAACTGCCCGCAGCTTATTATATCAGGATGACTCATGCCATCTTTATTTGACTAGTAATTGCCGCCACTATAACGGAATGAATAAAACTGCCAACTGTGTGAGTTCCTCGGTTGATTTCCTCGTCTGGTCCCGAGGGGGAAGTACCAGGATGGGTTTGTTTGGTGTTAGAATTAGGTTGGATCCGAATAGATCTTTCTCGTCCCTGTCTGATAGCCGCCAGTTTTATCGAGTCTCTATAGGTTGTTTAGTGCATGCCGCGCTGCCGCTTCAGTCCACCATACCTATGTAGGCGAGGACCGCCGAATTCTAGCCTCGCCGTGTACTGGCCTCAGTACTGACCGCTCTCTCTTTTTCCTTTGCCCCTTGCCGGCACCCCTTTTGTTTAAGCAGGTTTTAAGTTCGACGTCGTTAGCAGGGTTACCCTTCCGGCTTGGCCTGGGCAGGGTTATGGACGCCATTGGTTATTCTTCAGGGCTCTTAGCCCCATTTGCATCTTGTCCGTAGTCGGACGCTCTATCATTTTCAAGGTGATTTGGATCTTTGTATATTATATCTGTATTCTTGACTCATTGAGCCGCTGTTGTATATATATCTGTTCTGTGGGTCCCATCGAGGACTGTTGTGTAATGTTATTACTTCGCTTTCCATCTGCACGAAAGTGCCTGGTGGGCACCTTTGAATCGTTTCTATGCGGGTTTGGCGGGTTTCGCTAAAACGTGCATAGGGCCGATTCTGAGGGTGTTACAATTTCTCCCTTTATTTTGCCCAGCCATGTGACCTAGTACATGATGCAACCATTCCACATTGTCATGACACATTCATGTACCCTTCCCCTCCGGAGTGCCGGACCTTCCGGACCCTTCTAGAACATTCCCGATGAAAACACCGGAATCATTCCCCAACTCCGAAATAGGACTTGCCTTATATGAATCTTATTCTCCGGACCATTTCGGATCTCCTCGTGATATCCCGGATACCATCTGAGAATCCGAACAACATTCGGTCTCTTACTCATCATTCCATAACTACTCAACAACATTGAATCCTTAAGTGTGTCTCCCTACGGTTCGTGAATTATGCGGACATGACCGAGACACTTCTCCGATCAATAACCAATAGAGGAATCTGGAAATTCATATGGCTCCCACATATTTCTATGATTACTTTGCGATCGAATGAACCACTTACATACGATACCAATTTCCCTTTGTCACACGATAGTTTATGTCACATCCCAAAATTTTCCAAATTTTGAAATGTGAAAAAGAAATAAACAAAATAAATAATGGTTGAAATTTAGGGGAAAAAGAAATCTTTTTTTCTTCTAATTGGAAACATTAAAATCTTTTGAACTATTACAAAAGTTTTCCGCCAAATAAAGGTACTCCTTAAAATAAAAATAGCATTTAACAAAAACCCTAAGATCAATGCATCAAGATTATCCATATATCTCCTCTACTTCAAAATTCAAGGTTCCCCTTCAAAATCTTTTTCACAAACTTCCTGTATTTGAAAACCTATTTTTAATCTTGAGGAATGTTCTCAACCAAAAACCATCTATACATCTCAACTACTTCATTTACATTTTTCAAACAACCGTTGTTTTGTTTTGAACCAAAAATAAAAGCAAAGAGTCTCGTTTTAAAATAAGCACCATAGCTTATGTGAGCTATTTTAAGATTTTAAAAAATTATCCTCTCATATTTTCAAACGATAATTCATGGTTATCCATGTAAAGTGGAACTAAATCGAATCAAGTTCAAATAAGGAAAGAATCCAAGTCATTCCAAATATATTGCCCTGCAACTAGGCCAATATCGCACACATGCAATCGTACAATAATTAACTAATTAATAATTGAGAAAATTAAATATTTCAAAATACATCAAATTTATGTTCTAAATGTTTCCCATGAATTTACGAATCCGCAGAAATTTGAATCAAAAAATTCAGAGCTCTAAATCAAAAGTTATGAAAGAATTAAGAAATAGGAAAAAATATAAAACGAAAAAAAAGTGGCCGGCCAGGACAGCCAAAATGGGCCGGCCCAACCAGGCCGATCGGCCAGGAGGGCACCACGACCATGTACATACACATGAACGAGGAGGAGGTTGCTCTTTATTTCATTTGTATCTAAATGACTCTCAATTGCACTCCTAAATTACAATAAATGCCCCCTAATTTCTCTCCCTCTTTAATCTCCTTTAATCCAGCCCCCACCTTCCTCCTATATAAACCCCACTCCATGAAAGTTCACAAGTTTTTAACTCATCTTAGCCCCATTTTCGTCCAAAATTCTCCCCAATCTTCTCCACCCAAATAGACCTTCAAGACGACCTCGGATCGCGGTGGCTTGAAGATGGAAGTTGTTCCCCTCGTCAAGACGGTTCCATTCCCGCTGGTTTCACCTCGTTTCGTTCATCGAGCAAAGAGAAAAACGCAGTCAAGATTCAGATCTTAGAAGGTATAATCTATTTTACGCCCACCTCGTTGCTCCAAACACAATTTCCTTTGAAAAATAGATAGATCTAGTTGTTATCTACAACTTTCATGTAGAAAGTTTTTCTATCCGAGCAACTTTTCCTGTAGTCAAATCTGACATCATCATGACATCAGCGTAGTCAACAGTCAACTCAGTCAGATTAGTCAAAGTCAATTTCAGTCAATTCCCGAGTTTGACTTCTCCAAATTTTAGTACGAACTCGTATAATTCATAGAAAAAGATTTAGAAGTCCAAAAATTATAAATTTGGTATCCCTGAAAAGCTGAGATTCTGTAGAATCCATTTATGCAATAATATTACTTATTCTCTGTACAAAAATTTGATTTATAAATTAAATGGTTTAATTGGTCATTTTCACCATAAAAATTATATCTTTAGTTCTTTATATCCAAATTTAGCAAATAATATGTCTATGGATTCACAAAAACGAGTAGAACACAGTGGAACCATAATTTGGTATTTTTGAGTCTATGAAAATCACGTTTTATACAGAACAATTTGTGGAGTATTTTGAGTATAAAAATTGTTGTGTAAACTATTTTTAAGTGAATCCTTTTGCAAATGGTAGTAAATTGAACCCTATCTACAGTAAAACCGAAATATAATTTTATTCTAGTATAAATAAGACCGTGGCAATTATTTAGTGAGAATGGCCTTTCCAACTGTTAGAAAATGTTGCTAATTGCTACAACTGCACAAATGGTTGTATTTGTAATCTTGAAAATATAAAATGTCAATAAATCACTTAGTAATGTTCAGAACCTTGTTATAAAAATTTGTACAATAAAAATTGTCATCTTGCATGTTTGCATACTTTGCATGATTTTTGTGTTGCCATAAGTGTTGATCTTGTGTATGTTTTGTCTTGGTTGTTTTGCTTGATAGATTGTGTTGATTGTCAAGTGTGTTATTGTAAAGAGTGTACCAACACCACCAACTACTAAGGCAAGTGACACTATCATCCAAGTCCTACTATTTTCATTACACTTAGTGGATTTTTGTAACATGCATGATAAGGACTACTATATTTTATGCTATGCTAAATCCTAATAGGATACCCTTATATCTTCCTTGGTGAAAACATTGTAATTGTAGTAAGCTTAGCCCTGCTATATATTTGGGTTGGGATACATGATATGATTATATGAAGTGTTGGAAAGATATATGTTTTCTATAATAAAACAAGTACTCAATGAACCACCTGGGTGGAAAAGGATACTCAAGATTTGGACAAGGTGGCAACAAAGGGAACCATGTTTATATGGCTATCTTTTTGTGTGTGCACTAGAAGAAAACCACCCAGGGACTTAGAGATTGAACATGTTTCTCGTACAGTGGCTTCCGTGTACAGCCACATGCTAAATGGGCTCTGGCTTAGTCAACTACATAGTGGAAGACCCATGCATTGGCATCTTCAGGTTAACTAGAATTGTGTAAGGTAAATATATCCCTACATTGGTGCCTGGTTGACAAGCTAGCATTGTGTATTGGGAGGACTCCTATGGAAAGACTTTGTCACATTCTCGATCTGCCGGTACTCCATTTTGGTGAGTACTTATCCAGCGGCCAATGGTGGCATCAAGACGAGATTGTGTCATGTGGGTAAAGTGTACAACTTCTGCAGAAGATAAAATTCTAAGTACTTAGTTGTGTCCCCGGTTATGGACAACTCTGAGCAACTAAGGCCTGAAGCATGGAAGATCTCGACATTCCAATTTCTCAAAGTAAAACTTGATGGTGTCAACAAGGGATTAGAAGCACTTGTATTTTTTCCAAGGAGTTCAGAAAGATTTGTCAAAAGATCAAAACTATTTTGAAAAGATAGGATAAAAATATATTGCTTTCTGCAAATAAGCCTAAACCCTACTTAGACAAATATGCATATATTGATAGGTTCCACTTATTTCTACATAGTAGTGAAACTTGCCAATACAATTCAAATGTATTGACCCTTGTGGCTGTAACTTATAATGTTGCAGGTTTGTTTGATGTTAGTGAAGTATGTTGAATAGGATTACAAGTCTACAACCAACATGATTGCTTGTGGCACTTTGAAGATGAAGGACTCCATGCTATATAGTTATTTCTGCTGCATTGTAATGAGATAGCCAAATGAGCTATGTAAGATGTAATGAATTATTTTATTCTTGGTTATAAAGTTGTACTATGACCTTTGTTTCTTGATATTACATCTTAAACTGTGGATGCTAGCTATTGATCCAGGGACTAGCATTGTAAACACAGGGATCTCTACCTTATCAGTTTGGGACCTCTATAGATGGTATCAGAGCATTGTGTTGCCTGTAGGATTGTAACCCTAGGATTGGAAAAAACCCCTTAGAAAAATAGGAGTTGTTTTTGTTCCAAAACTTATTTACAAACAATCTTGTAAACTCTTTCCTGAACCTTTTGGTTTTGACACTACATCTCTTCCTTTGTCAACTTGATGGACAAAGCCTTCACCATGAGCAAAGAATTCACCAACACCAATGACTTCAACTTTAGTTTCACCAAGGACTTCACCTTGGACATCACTAAGAACTACAAGTGAGAACCAAGAGACATTAGATTGCCTACCAACTACCTAAGACATTGATATCATGTTAGTGTATGGATCATACTGACCTACGAGGTATGACTATACTAGGTTGATTATTTCAAGAAAAATAGTTGTTTCCTTCGACTCGTGAGTTAAACTCATAAGTTTTTAAGTGATTAGTTGTTTGTTGATTGTTTGATTGAACTTGATTGTTTGGTGTTGTGTGTTAGAACTTCTCTTGATCTATCTATCTATCTATCATTACTTATCCCTATAAAACCAACAGATGCCTCCGAGACACACCACTAACAACAACAACAATGTCAATGAGATGCAACAACTGATGGATACACAAGCACAAATGAGACCCTACAAAATTTCCTTTTAAGGGTGGTAGCCCCAAGTTATTCTAAAACTTAACCCGTTCTTTCTAGCCTTCCCAAATATCGAGACGAGAATTCTTTTAAGGGTGGTAGCCTTTCACATCCCAAAATTTTCCAAATTTTGAAATGTGAAAAAGAAATAAACAAAATAAATAATGGTTGAAATTTAGGGGAAAAAGAAATCTTTTTTGCTTCTAATTGGAAACATTAAAATCTTTTGAACTATTACAAAAGTTTTCCGCCAAATAAAGGTACTCCTTAAAATAAAAATAGCATTTAACAAAAACCCTAAGATCAATGCATCAAGATTATCCATATATCTCCTCTACTTCAAAATTCAAGGTTCCCCTTCAAAATCTTTTTCACAAACTTCCTGTATTTGAAAACCTATTTTTAATCTTGAGGAATGTTCTCAACCAAAAACCATCTATACATCTCAACTACTTCATTTACATTTTTCAAACAACCGTTGTTTTGTTTTGAACCAAAAATAAAAGCAACTCGTTTTAAAATAAGCACCATAGCTTATGTGAGCTAGTTTAAGATTTTAAAAAATTATCCTCTCATATTTTCAAACGTTAATTCATGGTTATCCATGTAAAGTGGAACTAAATCGAATCAAGTTCAAATAAGGAAAGAATCCAAGTCATTCCAAATATATTGCCCTACAACTAGGCCAATATCGCACACATGCAATCGTACAATAATTAACTAATTAATAATTGAGAAAATTAAATATTTCAAAATACATCAAATTTATGTTCTAAACGTTTCCCATGAATTTACGAACCCGCAGAAATTTGAATCAACAAATTCAGAGCTCTAAATCAAAAGTTATGAAAGAATTAAGAAATAGGAAAAAATATAAAACGAAAAAAAAAGTGGCCGGCCAGGACAGCCAAAATGGGCCGGCCCAACCAGGCCGATCGGCCAGGAGGGCACCACGACCATGTACATACACATGAACGAGGAGGAGGTTGCTCTTTATTTCATTTGTATCTAAATGACTCTCAATTGCACTCCTAAATTACAATAAATGCCCCCTAATTTCTCTCCCTCTTTAATCTCCTTTAATCCAGCCCCCACCCCCCTCCTATATAAACCCCACTCCATGAAAGTTCACAAGTTTTTAACTCATCTTAGCCCCATTTTCGTCCAAAATTCTCCCGAATCTTCTCCACCCAAATAGACCTTCAAGACGACCTCGGATCACGGTGATTTGAAGATGGAAGTTGTTCCCCTCGTCAAGACGGTTCCATTCCCGCTGGTTTCCCCTCGTTTCGTTCATCGAGCAAAGAGAAAAACACAGTCAAAGATTCAGGTCTTAGAAGGTATAATCTATTTTACGCCCACCTCGTTGCTCCAAACACAATTTCCTTTGAACAATAGATAGATCTAGTTGTTATCTACAGCTTTCATGTAGAAAGTTTTTCCATCCGAGCAACTTTTCCTGTAGTCAAATCTGACATCATCATGACATCAGCGTAGTCAACAGTCAACTCAGTCAGATTAGTCAAAGTCAATTTCAGTCAATTCCCGAGTTTGACTTCTCCAGATTTTAGTACGAACTCGTATAATTCATAGAAAAAGATTTAGAAGTCCAAAAATTATAAATTTGGTATCCCTGAAAAGCTGAGATTCTGTAGAATCCATTTATGCAATAATATTACTTATTCTCTGTACAAAAATTTGGTTTATAAATTAAATGGTTTAATTGGTCATTTTCACCATAAAAATTATATCTTTAGTTCTTTATATCCAAATTTAGCAAATAATATGTCTATGGATTCACAAAAACGAGTAGAACAAAGTGGAACCATAATTCGGTATTTTTGAGTCTGTGAAAATCACGTTTTATACAGAACAATTTGTGGAGTATTTTGAGTATAAAAATTGTTGTGTAAACTATTTTTAAGTGAATCCTTTTGCAAATGGTAGTAAATTGAACCCTATGTACAGTAAAACCGAAATATAATTTTATTCTAGTATAAATAAGACCGTGGCAATTATTTAGTGAGAATGGCCTTTCCTACTGTTAGAAAATGTTGCTAATTGCTACAATTGCACAAATGGTTGCATTTGTAATCTTGAAAATATAAAATGTCAATGAATCACTTAGTAATGTTCAGAACCTTGTTATAAAAATTTGTACAACAAAAATTGTTATCTTGCATGTTTGCATACTTTGCATGATTTTTGTGTTGCCATAAGTGTTGATCTTGTGTATGTTTTGTCTTGGTTGTTTTGCTTGATAGATTGTGTTGATTGTCAAGGGTGTTATTGTGAAGAGTGTACCAACACCACCAACTACTAAGGCAAGTGACACTATCATCCAAGTCCTACTATTTTCATTACACTTAGTGGATTTTTGTAACATGCATGATAAGGACTACTATATTTTATGCTATGCTAAATCCTAATAGGATACCCTTATATCTTCCTTGGTGAAAACATTGTAATTGTAGTAAGCTTAGCCCTGCTATATATTTGGGTTGGGATACATGATATGATTATATGAAGTGTTGGAAAGATATATGTTTTCTATAATAAAACAAGTACTCAATGAACCATTGATTCTATTGGAGCTTTGAATGCTCGAAAGAGAAATACAATCTAAGCCCTGGGTCGGTAGGCTACTCTGCTCTATTCAGTTCTGAGATATCAGTATCCTTCTTTTCCCTGCCCTTCGTGGCACAAATATGATGTTTCCGTCCCTCAAGGAAGAAGCCATATGTTGTCTTACCATGAGCTGTATCCATTGGTAAAAATGGAAATCATTGGTTTGGATCACCTGGGTGGAAAAGGATACTCAAGATTTGGACAAGGTGGCAACAAAGGGAACCATGTTTATATGGCTATCTTTTTGTGTGTGCACTAGAAGAAAACCACCCAGGGACTTAGAGATTGAACATGTTTCTCGTACAGTGGCTTCCGTGTACAGCCACATGCTAAATGGGCTCTGTCTTAGTCAACTACATAGTGGAAGACCCATGCATTGGCATCTTCAGGTTAACTAGAATTGTGTAAGGTAAATATATCCCTACATTGGTGCCTGGTTGACAAGCTAGCATTGTGTATTGGGAGGACTCCTATGGAAAGACTTTGTCACATTCTCGATCTGCCGGTACTCCATTTTGGTGAGTACTTATCCAGCGGCCACTGGTGGCATCAAGCCGAGATTGTGTCATGTGGGCAAAGTGTACAACTTCTGCAGAAGATAAAATTCTAAGTACTTAGTCGTGTCTGTAGGGTTCGCAGCATAGAAAACAAAAATTTTCCTACGATGGGAACAACTATGTACCATGATCTATCTACTAGATACAAACAACGGGCGGATGTATATCTGTAGAGAACATACCCTTGAAGACCGACAAAGCTTAACGAGTCCAAACTCGTGGTTGATGTAGACGATCTCTTGCCGATCTCAAGATCGAGAGGAAGTCCTAGCGCCGCAAAACAGCAGCGCATGCGTGCTCGCACACACGTTCGAGGCACCGAGCAACCTCCGCCTCCTCGCTCCAGCGATGCAGCGGAAGCACAACTCTTTCTTGCCGAATAGCCACCGGGAACATGTATCTCGCTAGTCCGAGACCATGGGGCATAAATTCTAGAGGGGGAGAGAGATCCTTCACGAGGAGGTGTGTTGTGAGAGGAGGAGAGGGGGGCCTTTTATAGGGGAGAGGGGGGCACCCAAGGGGCATGGCGCCCAGCCATGGGGGCTGCCCCCACCTCTTCCACATTCATGTGGGTGGAGCTCCCACTCAAAATGAAAAGCCTCCACTCCCATTAAAAAGCCTCCACTCAAAAATCCACTCACATGCATTAAATTTCCACCAAATTTAATGCAAGCTCTCATTTAAATAAAACTCTTTTATTTATTTATTCAGAATTTTGTTAATTACTTTAATTAACAAACATTCACATAAAACCCCTTGCTAGTATTCCATTTCACATGCAGAACCAGTTTCAGCAATTTCAACCGAAACAGTTTCGGTGTCTAGTGAAATAAATTCCTGCGCTTTCCTTTTCTTTTCGGCATGAAACTTTTGCTCCAAATGGATGTCGGTGTCTCTTAAGTGTGTCACCCTACGGTTCGCGAATAATGCGGACATGATCGAGACCCCTCTCGGATCAATAATCAGAAGCGGGATCTGGAGACCCATACTGACTCCCACACATTCAACGATGACTTTCTTGTGATCGTCAGAACCTTTTACGCTAGTATCTTAATCCCTTTGTTTCGCGATATATTACATGTCCGAGATTCGATCATCGGTATCTCCATACCTAGTTTGATCTCGTTACTGACATGCACTCTTTTCTCGTTCCCGTGATATAACATTCTAGTGATCAAATCACTTGCTTGCAAGCTAATCAATGTGATATCACCGAGAGGGCCCAGAGTATATCTATCCGTCATCGGGATGAACAAATTCCACTCTCGATCCATGAGCCTCAACATAACACTTTATTAGTTCTGAATCCATCTTTATAATCACCCTATTACGGTGTGACGTTTGATGTTATCAAGAAACTCTTCCGGTGTTAGTGATTGACATGATCTCATGGTCTAAGGATTAGGATCACTTCGTAAGTTGTTATAGCAATATAAACTCAATGACTTTGATCGTAATGCTATACTTCGGATGAATGTTCATCACACCATTACACTAATGTTGTGATCCCGTTATTAACAACATCCAATGTCCATGATCAGGAAACCTTGATCATCTTGTTAATCAACGAGCTAGTTTATAAGAGAGGCATAACTAGGAACTTTCTGTTTGTTTATTAAACACACATGTATTAACGTTTCCGTATTAATACAATTATAGCATGCAAAATAAACATTTATCATAAACAAGGAATACGATAATAACCACTTTATTATTGCCTCTCGGGCATATTCCCTTCAGTCTCCCACTTGCACTAGAGACAATAATCTAGTTTGAAAACTCTGCGTATTGAACACCTATGGCTTTCCGGTGTTCCATATACGCAATTGCAAGTGGTTAACATAATCTACGGATCTGACGCTTCAGGTCCGTGTGTATTTGCATGTCTTTGCGTCTTCACGCATCACTCATTCTCCAATGAGATGGCATTGTATAAATTTGGTCTTTCGGTGAGACCTTTAGTTCCTTGGGGTTAAAACACGTCGATACTATTGTCATACAATATATCTTTAGTGTTAGCCCGTTGCGAACCACACCTTAGTTTGATAACAAACTACTTGACACAAATTCCCTCCTTTGCTGCTACTATAGCAGTCATATACTTAGCCTTTTGTTGTAGTATTCGTCACAATGTCTTAACTTTGGAACTCTTCCAAATCCATCATGGAATCTCCTTTCCATTACATTGTGCCGCCCATAGTTTAAATTGAGATAAACTTAATTTGTATCTTGTGACAAAACTAGTATCAATGTAACGCTTTACAATGAACTATTTGTAATTGTTTGTCACCTCTACACAAATATATTCTTAGTTCTTCCAAAAGATCATAAGAATATCCTCACTATCGTCCAATGATCATTTTATGATTCATTCTGGTATATGCTCATAACACTTAGAGCATAGGACATATCTGGATGTGTACATATCATGGTATGATTGATCAAAACATTCTCGTGATTGCACTCATCAAGTGTCAAAGCACTTGAATCTTGTTTCACTTATCAAGTGTCGATACACTTGAATCTTGATTCAATTCCTTTCCATGCAACAAGAACTGTTTCTTGTCGTTTCTATATTGAACTCTTCAATATCTCATATATGTACATCTGGCATAAACATATTAGCGTTACAGTCTATCCACTATAGACATTCACGCTAAATATTCGGGTTTTGCCTAAGTATTTCATCGAAATGAAATTCTTAACCTTTGTCAATAAAAGATACATCATTTCTAATCAACAAGATGTCCTTCACATAATGTATTAGAAATATGTCTCAGCGCGCCCACTTAATTTCTTGCAAATGCAAGCATCTTCATCGTCTCCAGATGAAAAACTCATTTTTCATCATGTTGAAGATTCCAACTCCGCGATGCTTACTTCAACCATTGAAGTTTGCATGCCCTTTTAGCATCCTTTGAATTTAACAAAACCCTTTGGACCGTGTCATGTACACGTCCTAGGTAACCATTCTATTAGAAGAACTTTGTTTTGTTTATTCATCTACCATATACCAAATTATATGTAGTGGTTGCTACTTTAATCCGTTCAGACTAAATATCGCTATGAAAGATCAAATCTTGTCATAGTCAACTCTTTGAACATTGTCATAAAATACTTTACGACATGTCGAATATTTCATAGATGTGAGACATCCATGTCTGTTTCTTTATAGATCCAAATACGACCGATAGGTTTTTACACCTTTCCGGAGGGTCTTCCAAGTTCAAAACTTGATTTCTCGTATATGGAACTATCACGGATTTTATGGCTTCAAGCCATTTGACGGAGTCAGGGCCCATCATCGCTTCTTTGTATGTATTCGGTTCATCATTGTCAAACAATAATGATTTACTCTCAAATCTTAGCATTTGATTGTTTAACCGACCTTCTTGGTTCAATAGGAACTTTAGACCTCCGTGACCACAACCTTTGAGGCACATAAGCTATGAGCATTATGGCAGCCTCCAGAACGATTTCCGGCGCTGTGCAACTCAGCACATTTAGCTAAGGTTCGTTAACCTTATCAAAGTTCTATTGTCCTCCCACTTAACTTTTGTGAAAAATTCCTTTTTCAAGAAACTTCACATTTCAAGCGACAAACCCTTTTTGTCCTCGCTGTTATGGAGGAATAACCAATTGTTATTCGGAATAACCTACAAAGACATGCTCATCCGAATTCGGTTGTAAACACCTTACTTATGTTTAGCATACCAAAATTTAAGAAATGACAACTTGGGTTTTACCCCAAACCATAACTTCCATGGTGTCAGTTCAACGGATCTAGATGGAGCTCTTTTCAGTGTAAAAGCGGTAGTCTCTAAAGCTTTAATCTTTTAAAACATAATGGCAGTTTTATAAATAACACCTTTGATCCAACCATGTCTCACAAGGTTTCATTACAAATCTCAAACACTCCATACTCCTATGGTGTTTCGGGAGATGTAAATCTAGGTGTTTTGCTAAACTTGCAACTCAAATAAATCCCTTTATGATAAAATCATAATTTATTTATTTTCTTGTTACACTTGTAACTCAAATAAATCCCTTTATGATCAAATCATAATTCATTTATTTTTCTTGTTACAATGATTTTCCACTTCATCTTGAAAGTATTTGAAACATTTTCAAATATTTCATACTTCTTTCTCATTAAGTGAACATTCACTCAAAATTCCGGAGAAAGCATATGAAGTTGAAACCCATCGCTTACGACTACACATAATGGACTACATACATCGATATGTATAAATTCCAATAATTTAGTCGTTCGTTCTTCTTTGGCCTTTGAACGAAGTTTTAATTATCACGTGGAAAGTCTCACAAGCGTCACTTGATCAAATCAAAGACTCCAAAAATCCATGAATATGGAGATTCTTCATGTTTTCTTTCCAATATAATTTAAACAGCGATGTCACTTCATAAGTGATCTTTCAATCATTTGTCTTGCGACATTTTAGCATTAGGTTTTATGGATGTGATTTCTTCAACTAGATTTGTAAATCATCCATCTTATATGGAATACGGTAATTATTTGAACAACCTTTATTCTTATAATACCTGATTCAAATAACAATTATTAAAACAAATCTTGAAGTCAAGCTTTGATGTCAACGAGAAATACAAACAACGGTTTGTTTGTTTTCGATGAACATCATCACATATTCTCTTGCTAGTTACTTAGGCATTGTGGTTCATGAATTGCGTCATTCCGTATGAAATTTCATACCAACCAATTTGGTATCCAATACCCAAGAACCACATTGTTTAACAAGCAAAGAATACAACCATAACATGTATATCATCCATATACCTAAATTGGATATTTCCAATCTTTTCTTTTCTGCCAAATATATTTTATAGATTCTCTTTCAGCATTTCCTTTTCCTTTTAAAAGAATCTATCAATATCAAAAGTGGCGCCATATACATGACACATAGTCCAAAGCGTGTATATTCAAATAATAATACCTTTGGACTTGCACTTTGAAGTAGATCACTGTAGAGGTTCCAATCTTAAATAAGGTAGGTTCCTCCTGTGTTTTACAATGCTAGTCCCTGGATCAATAGCTAGCATCCACAGTTAAGATGTAATATCAAGAAACAAAGGTCATAATATAACTTTATAACCAGTAATAACATAGTTTTATTACATCTTTCATAGCTCATATGGCTATTACATTACATTGCAGCGGAATAACTATAAGCATGGGTCCTTCATCTTCAAAGTGCCACAGGCAGATGTTGGTTGTAGACTTTGTAGTCCTAGTCAATCAAACAATCTTCATTTAAAAACAATCAACCTGCAACATTTCAAGTTACAGCCACAAGGGTCAATACATTTTGAATTGTATTGGCAAGCTTCACTTTTATGTATAATAAGAGTGGATCCTATCATTATATGCATATTTGGCTAAGTAGAGTTTAAGGCTTATTTGCATAAAGCAATATTTTATCCTATCTTTTCAAAAGGGTTTTAAAATTCTTTTGTCAAATTTCTTTTCCAAGTTCCTTGAACTCCTTGGTAGAAACTCAAGTGTTCAAATCCTTGTCAAAATCTCTTGAGCACCTTGGTAACCCCAAGTGCAACAAATTTTATCAAAATCCCATGAGTTCCTTGGTAACCCCAAGTACATCATGCTCTTGAGCACCTTGGTAACCCCAAGTGCAACAAGTTTTACAAAATCTCTTTGAATTCCTTGGTAGACACACAAGGGCATCAAGTTTTTATATTAGAAGTTGGAATGTCGAGATCTCCCATAGTTCAAACTTTAGTTGCTCAGTATTGTCCATAACCGGGGACACGGCTAAGTACTTAGATTTTGTTTACTTCTGCAGAAGGAGTACACTTTACCCACATGTCACAATCCCATCCTTTTGCCACCAGTGGCCTACTGGATTAGTGCTCACCAAGATGGAGTACTGGCAGATTGAGAATGTGACGAAGTCTTTCCAAAAGGTCCTCCCATACATCATTGCTAGCCTTGTCTTCAGCCCCCATGAAGCATTCCAGATCCCCATGTCCAATAACTAAAGACAATGTATGGGTCTTCCTAATGTAATTGACTTAGCCAGAGCCATAATAGCATGTGGTTGCACACGAAAGCCACAATTGGAGAAGCATGTTTGATCTCTAAGTTTCCTAGGTGGTTTTCTTTTGGAGCCCAACACAAGGTGATTGCCATAGACATGGTTCCCTTTTGTTGCCACCTTCTCCAAAACTTAAAGTATCCTCCGCCTAGGGGGTTCATTGAGTCCTTGTTTTATTATGTAAAACACAAGTCCTTTTTTTCAACCTTTGTGAAATCTCAACATGTATCTCTTTTTCAAATTATAGCATATAGCATGGCTAAGCATGTACAACTTCAATATTTTCACTAAGGAGTGTATAGGGAATCCTATTAGGATTTTAGCATAGCATAATTACAGAAATATCTTTTCATGCCTATTTTCAAAATCCACTAAGTATAATAAAAATAGTAGGACTTTTGTATGATAGTGTAACTTGCCTTTTTGGTAGGGAATGATGGTTCACTCCTTGATCTTGCTAGTCTCACACTTTGCTATGTTCACTATAAGTCAATCAAGCAAAACACAAAATCAACTAACATTCCAAACCAAGGTTAAACAAACAATTTCACACACACATAGCAATGGAATCTAAGTCATGCAAAGGAGGGTTCTTTTGCAAGGTTGGTCTCTACTAGGTTTGTAAACTTTGTAAGGTCCAAATTGGTCATTTACCAAAATGGCAAAGTCATTTGCAATTGGGTTTTATCTTAAGACCATTTAAAAATTCATTCATCATTTTATGTGGTGGAAATTATTTTTATCAAACAAAACTTTATGTTTTTCACCAAGTGAGTTGCTCTTGGCAAGGCTTGGTGTTTTTGGGTCAGTAAGTTTGGTCCAAAACATTTTTCCCAAAGTTTTCCTTGCAAAAACATTTCCATTGTAAAATCAATAATTTTATTTGGCTAGAAAATGGCTAAGTTAAATAATTCAACCTAAATTTTACCAAAATCATTTTTAACACTATGGGTTGGTTCCTAGGGTCAGTAGAGTCACAACAAATCAATTTGCAAAAATATCTAACCCTAAAATCAATTTTAATCAATTTTCCTACTCTAAACAAGTACACAAATGTTTCTGCAAATTCAAACAATCTAACAGATACTATTTTCGAAACTAAGGCCATGGGTGGCTAGGGCTTGTTCTCCTGAATCCATTGATATAAAATTTGCCAAATTTGGACGTGTGGTTTGAAAGTTACAAGGGTTTGAAGTTTGCAAATAAATCTGTTTTCAAATTTGTTTTTAAACGGAATAGAGGACACGCGGCGTTATCTAACTGGTTGGTACCGGTTCGGTCGGATTTACCTCTCTGGATCGTTGGATCTAAGTGGGATCGCACGGCGCTGGCTGTGTACCTCTTCGAGTTTAAGTGATCTAATCTCGCTCGTTCAAACTAGATCTGACGGCTGTGGGGTGTTCGACCATAGACGGGCGGCGCTGCGACGGCTGCTGGCGGCGGCGACTCTGTTTCACGGCGGCGTCGGCGATACAGGAAGCGAAGCAGAGGCGAAGTGTGCTCACCGGGTTCGCTGACGCTCGCTGATGCTCAACGTGGTACGGGTTGGTGATGGGGCGCACTGGGTCGGGCTTGATTGCTCGCCGGTGTTGAAGACGGCGTCGGGCGCGTCAGATGGTCGTCGTGGACGGTGTTGTGGATCACCTCAAAGCGAAATGATGACACGGTTAGATGCGCAGGATCAAGACAAAGTCGGGTGTGTGAACTAGAAGGCGCGGGGCGGTCAGATACTACCCGTGGGCATCGCCGGAGATGAAGCAGACTGTGGCGACGGTGGTCGTTGTCGAAGGCGAGGTTACAGGGTAACCGCGGTTGAGTTTGATGCACTAGCAGATGCGCCTGAGAGTGGGAAAGCTGTGAGTTTGGTCGGGGAGGCTCGGGAAGGTGTGGCTTGGCCGGAATCGACAGAGGAAGCTCGTCGGAGCGGCGGCGGTATAGAGAGAATTGGAGGCAGCCTAGGGGCAGAGTGGAGGCGACGTCTGGGGGAAAAGGAGGAGGAGGAGCAGGCGGTTAAATGGGCGTGGTCGCGACGAGGAATTTACGCGGTGTTAAGGCGAATTGATGCCGCGAAGTTACAGCAGGAAACGGCGACGAGGAGGGGAAGAACTGGTCGCGCGGGTGTGAGAGAAGAACAGTGAAAAGGGGGGTCCAGCGGTCAGTGGGAATAGAAGAGAGGAGAAGGTCCACCTGTCAGCTGCTCAGCGGGTTCTTTCTGCTGTGAAGAAAACGGTTCGGGGGAGAAAAGGAGCTGGGCTGTTGCTGGGTTAGTTGGGCCAGATTGGTGGGATGTTCTATTTTTTTTCATGTCTAATTCTTTTTCTTTTTCTATTTCTATTTCCTGATTTGTTATTTCAAACAATTTTCAAGCATTCAAAACATTTCAAATCTTCACCAAACATTGTAACTAAAAATTTGGTTCTGTTTAGTATTCTGAACCAAAAGTCCCAAATAAAATAAATAACACTTTTAATCTTTTTAGGTTCCATCCTTAATTAAATAAGTAGGCCATGGTTTATTAATTAAATAGGGTTTGATATAATTAATAAATTCCCCATTGGAAATCCAAATATTTCTAAAAACAAATCAGTGGGCTTTATTTGAATGAAAGGAATATTTGGAAACTTGTTTAAAACAAAATAACATAACCTTTTATTTTAAGATCTTTTAATAATTAAATTCAGTAGACTTCATTATTAAATCAATTAGGATTTATTTTATCAATATCTTTATTTTGAAAACTAAAAGTAAAACAAAAACTCTTCAGTAGGTTTTATTTGGAAATAAAGGATATTTGGAAAGTTTGTTTAAAACAAAATAACATTTTATTTTAGAGTCCATTATTAATTAAATAGAATAGACTTTCATTATTAAATCAACTAGGGTTTGTTTTATTGAGAATTTTTATTTTAAAAATCTAAACTAAAGCCAAAACATTTAGTAAATTTTTATTTGTGAATTTCAAATAATTGGGAAAACTTATTTTAAATAATTTAATAAGTTTTAAACAAACTTTTGCTATTTTATTCCAAACAAAATGTTTTAAATCCAAAGCTTGGCCAAGGTTTAATTTGTCTTTACTAAATAAACTTTATTTATAAATCCATCTTTTCTTTGGAATACCAAATCCTTTTATTATCAGATCTAAAATATCATTTCCCAAATATTTTGTTTTCCTTTATTTAAAATGTTTATCTTTTTAAATCCCTTTAGGATTTATTTAATTCAAATGTGTTTAGGTTCCAATTTGGATTCAAAAAAATTTCTTCTGGCTCTGAAAATCAAACAAAGTTTTATTTTATTCATTTTTTCACATTACAAGATTTGGAAAATCTTGGGATGTGACAGGCTACCACCCTTAAAATAAATCTCGTCCCGAGATTTGGGAAGGCTGGGGTTTACAAGCAAGTTCAAACAACTAGGGTACTACCACCCTTAAAAAATTTTCAAACAGAAATTACACATTGGCCTTCTTGGGTCCTGGAAAACTTCTCTAAGCAACCTTTGCTTTGCATCTACAATTGACTCATGGGCCAAGGTTGAGTTTCTCCATAGGCTTGTTCAACTTGTTTTTCATCCTTTCTAGACAGTTGCTTGCATAATGTCCTGGATTCTTGCAGTTGAAGCAATGAATGTCCTTGAGTTCTTTGCGTTGTTCTTGTGGACAAGTTGCTACATAATGGCCTGCTTCTTTGCAGTTATTGCACCACACTTGGTCAATCTCTTTATTCTTCTTGTTCTCTGGGCATCCACTGGAGTAGTGTCCCATTTCCTTACATTTACGACATTGCACAAGGCTCATGTTTTGCTTGGGCTTCTTGATTTTCTTTGATCCTTTGAATTGGGTTGTCTTGTTTGGATGTAGAAGTGGTCCTTTTCCTTTGGTAGACTTGGATCCTTCTTGTTTCCTTTGTTCCACCATGGCATAGATGGGACATTGGCCAGGAGTATGGTCACTTCCTTCACAAAGGTAACAAGTAGCTTGAGAGGTGGGGCAGTGTCCAACAGGATGATCTTCTTCACAATTGGGGCATTGTCCTTCATGCTCCTTGGAAGTATGTTCCTTGTCTCCACATATAGTTCAAGCTGGGGCTCCATCTAGAACAACATTCTTGTCATCCTTGTTATCATAAACTCCATTGGGATAGTTTTCTTCCATGCTGATCATTTGATTAGTCACTTTAAGCATCAATTGGGATTGTTCCTCCAAAAACCTTTGTAGAGCTGGATCTTTATCACTATTGTTGACTATGAACTGAGTTGTCAGTTGATTCAACTGGTGTTGGGTTGCTATGAGCTCTCTCATGCTGTCAGCTTGGTTGGTGTTGGTGTCATCAACCTTGGAGTCCTTTGGAGTAGTCATCTGTTTGGGTTTGAAGGGAGTTTAGAATAGGCAAGATATTTCTAAGGAATTATTTCTAATCACACACATCACAATTCACACAAACAATGTGCATGCAATCACAAACAACTTTTCACTCAAACAACAAAGTTCAAGGACACTCTTAGGCAACAAAATATTTTTGTTACACCACATAAGTTGGTGGTTTGACTTAACTATAAATGGTGGTCCATCTACATGGTTCACTTCCTTCATGATTCTTCTTACTTGAGACCATGGTTTCCTTGAGGAAAACTCTTGGTTACCATACTTCAAATTGTTGATGGTTCCTTCCTATTTTGCATTCCCTCAGTCTCTAATCTTGAGTAGGATTTCCTTGTTTCACTTGTAGTCCTTAGTGGTTTCCAAGTTGGAAGTCCTTGGTGAATATGCTGAAGATGTTGAAGTCATTAGAGTTGTAGATGTTGAAGAAGTCCTTTGCATATGATGAAGTCTTTGGTCTTGGGGTAGGTTTTCCATCAAGTTGATGTAGAAGAGATGTAGAGTTGAAACCAAATGATTGAGGAAAGAGTTTACAAGTGTTTTTGTAAATAAGTTTTGGAACAAAATACAACTCCTATTTTTTTTTCTAAGGGTTTTTGTCCAATCCTAGGTTTTACAAATCCTACAGGCAACACAATGCTCTGATACCATCTGTAGAGGTTCCAATCTTAAATAAGGTAGGTTCCTCCTGTGTTTTACAATGCTAGTCCCTGGATCAATAGCTAGCATCCACAGTTAAGATGTAATATCAAGAAACAAAGGTCATAATATAACTTTATAACCAGGAATAACATAGTTTTATTACATCTTTCATAGCTCATATGGCTATTACATTACATTGCAGCGGAATAACTATAAGCATGGGTCCTTCATCTTCAAAGTGCCACAGGCAGATGTTGGTTGTAGACTTTGTAGTCCTAGTCAATCAAACAATCTTCATTTAAAAACAATCAACCTGCAACATTTCAAGTTACAGCCACAAGGGTCAATACATTTTGAATTGTATTGGCAAGCTTCACTTTTATGTATAATAAGAGTGGATCCTATCATTATATGCATATTTGGCTAAGTAGAGTTTAAGGCTTATTTGCATAAAGCAATATTTTATCCTATCTTTTCAAAAGGGTTTTAAAATTCTTTTGTCAAATTTCTTTTCCAAGTTCCTTGAACTCCTTGGTAGAAACTCAAGTGTTCAAATCCTTGTCAAAATCTCTTGAGCACCTTGGTAACCCCAAGTGCAACAAATTTTATCAAAATCCCATGAGTTCCTTGGTAACCCCAAGTACATCATGCTCTTGAGCACCTTGGTAACCCCAAGTGCAACAAGTTTTACAAAATCTCTTTGAATTCCTTGGTAGACACACAAGGGCATCAAGTTTTTATATTAGAAGTTGGAATGTCGAGATCTCCCATAGTTCAAACTTTAGTTGCTCAGTATTGTCCATAACCGGGGACACGGCTAAGTACTTAGATTTTGTTTACTTCTGCAGAAGGAGTACACTTTACCCACATGTCACAATCCCATCCTTTTGCCACCAGTGGCCTACTGGATTAGTGCTCACCAAGATGGAGTACTGGCAGATTGAGAATGTGACGAAGTCTTTCCAAAAGGTCCTCCCATACATCATTGCTAGCCTTGTCTTCAGCCCCCATGAAGCATTCCAGATCCCCATGTCCAGTAACTAAAGACAATGTATGGGTCTTCCTAATGTAATTGACTTAGCCAGAGCCATAATAGCATGTGGTTGCACACGAAAGCCACAATTGGAGAAGCATGTTTGATCTCTAAGTTTCCTAGGTGGTTTTCTTTTGGAGCCCAACACAAGGTGATTGCCATAGACATGGTTCCCTTTTGTTGCCACCTTCTCCAAAACTTAAAGTATCCTCCACCTAGGGGGTTCATTGAGTCCTTGTTTTATTATGTAAAACACAAGTCCTTTTTTTTCAACCTTTGTGAAATCTCAACATGTATCTCTTTTTCAAATTATAGCATATAGCATGGCTAAGCATGTACAACTTCAATATTTTCACTAAGGAGTGTATAGGGAATCCTATTAGGATTTTAGCATAGCATAAGTACAGAAATATCTTTTCATGCATATTTTCAAAATCCACTAAGTATAATAAAAATAGTAGGACTTTTGTATGATAGTGTAACTTGCCTTTTTGGTAGGGAATGATGGTTCACTCCTTGATCTTTCTAGTCTCACACTTTGCTATGTTCACTATAAGTCAATCAAGCAAAACACAAAATCAACTAACATTCCAAACCAAGGTTAAACAAACAATTTCACACACACATAGCAATGGAATCTAAGTCATGCAAAGGAGGGTTCTTTTGCAAGGTTGGTCTCTACTAGGTTTGTAAACTTTGTAAGGTCCAAATTGGTCATTTACCAAAATGGCAAAGTCATTTGCAATTGGGTTTTATCTTAAGACCATTTAAAAATTCATTCATCATTTTATGTGGTGGAAATTATTTTTATCAAACAAAACTTTATGTTTTTCACCAAGTTAGTTGCTCTTGGCAAGGCTTGGTGTTTTTGGGTCAGTAAGTTTGGTCCAAAACATTTTTCCCAAAGTTTTCCTTGCAAAAACATTTCCATTGTAAAATCAATAATTTTATTTGGCTAGAAAATGGCTAAGTTAAATAATTCAACCTAAATTTTACCAAAATCATTTTTAACACTATGGGTTGGTTCCTAGGGTCAGTAGAGTCACAACAAATCAATTTGCAAAAATATCTAACCCTAAAATCAATTTTAATCAATTTTCCTACTCTAAACAAGTACACAAATGTTTCTGCAAATTCAAACAATCTAACAGATACTATTTTCGAAACTAAGGCCATGGGTGGCTAGGGCTTGTTCTCCTGAATCCATTGATATAAAATTTGCCAAATTTGGACGTGTGGTTTGAAAGTTACAAGGGTTTGAAGTTTGCAAATAAATCTGTTTTCAAATTTGTTTTTAAACGGAATAGAGGACACGCGGCGTTATCTAACTGGTTGGTACCGGTTCGGTCGGATTTACCTCTCTGGATCGTTGGATCTAAGTGGGATCGCACGGCGCTGGCTGTGTACCTCTTCGAGTTTAAGTGATCTAATCTCGCTCGTTCAAACTAGATCTGACGGCTGTGGGGTGTTCGACCATAGACGGGCGGCGCTGCGACGGCTGCTGGCGGCGGCGACTCTATTTCACGGCGGCGCCGGCGATACAGGAAGCGAAGCAGAGGGGAAGTGTGCTCACCGGGTTCGCTGACGCTCGCTGATGCTCAACGTGGTACGGGTTGGTGATGGGGCGCACTGGGTCGGGCTTGATTGCTCGCCGGTGTTGAAGACGGCGTCGGGCGCATCAGATGGTCGTCGTGGACGGTGCTGTGGATCACCTCAAAGCGAAATGACGACACGGTTAGATGCGCAGGATTAAGACAAAGTCGGGTGTGTGAACTAGAAGGCGCGGGGCGGTCAGATACTACCCGTGGGCTTCGCCGGAGATGAAGCAGACGGTGGCGACGGTGGTCGTTGTCGAAGGCGAGGTTACAGGGTAACCGCGGTTGAGTTTGATGCACTAGAAGATGCGCCTGAGAGTGGGAAAGCTGTGAGTTTGGTCGGGGAGGCTCGGGAAGGTGTGGCTTGGCCGGAATCGACAGAGGAAGTTCGTCGGAGCGGCGGCGGTATAGAGAGAATTGGAGGCAGCCTAGGGGCAGAGTGGAGGCGACGTCTGGGGGAAAAGGAGGAGGAGGAGCAGGCGGTTAAATGGGCGTGGTCGCGACGAGGAATTTACGCGGTGTTAAGGAGAATTGATGCCGCGAAGTTACAGCAGGAAACGGCGACGAGGAGGGGAAGAACTGGTCGCGCGGGTGTGAGAGAAGAACAGTGAAAAGGGGGGTCCAGCGGTCAGTGGGAATAGAAGAGAGGAGAAGGTCCACCTGTCAGCTGCTCAGCGGGTTCTTTCTGCTGTGAAGAAAATGGTTCGGGGGAGAAAAGGAGCTGGGCTGAACTGGGCTGTTGCTGGGTTAGTTGGGCCAGATTGGTGGGCTGTTCTATTTTTTTCCTGTCTAATTCTTTTTCTTTTTTATTTCTATTTCCTGATTTGTTATTTCAAACAATTTTCAAGCATTCAAAACATTTCAAATCTACACCAAACATTGTAACTAAAAATTTGGTTCTGTTTAGTATTCTGAACCAAAAGTCCCAAATAAAATAAATAACACTTTTAATCTTTTTAGGTTCCATCCTTAATTAAATAAGTAGGCCATGGTTTATTAATTAAATAGGGTTTGATATAATTAATAAATTCCCCATTGGAAATCCAAATATTTCTAAAAACAAATCAGTGGGCTTTATTTGAATGAAAGGAATATTTGGAAACTTGTTTAAAACAAAATAACATAACCTTTTATTTTAAGATCTTTTAATAATTAAATTCAGTAGACTTCATTATTAAATCAATTAGGATTCATTTTATCAATATCTTTATTTTGAAAACTAAAAGTAAAACAAAAACTCTTCACTAGGTTTTATTTGGAAATAAAGGATATTTGGAAAGTTTGTTTAAAACAAAATAACATTTTATTTTAGAGTCCATTATTAATTAAATAGAATAGACTTTCATTATTAAATCAACTAGGGTTTGTTTTATTGAGAATTTTTATTTTAAAAATCTAAACTAAAGCCAAAACATTTAGTAAATTTTTATTTGTGAATTTCAAATAATTGGGAAAACTTATTTTAAATAATTTAATAAGTTTTGAGGTTTCAATTTAAATTGGTAAAACCTTTTATTTAAATAAAGTTTGGATATTAATTCCTTATTATTTTATTTAGATAATCCTTTATTATTTTTAAACAAACTTTTGCTATTTTATTCCAAACAAAATGTTTTAAATCCAAAGCTTGGCCAAGGTTTAATTTGTCTTTACTAAATAAACTTTATTTATAAATCCATCTTTTCTTTGGAATACCAAATCCTTTTATTATCAGATCTAAAATATCATTTCCCAAATATTTTGTTTTCCTTTATTTAAAATGTTTATCTTTTTAAATCCCTTTAGGATTTATTTAATTCAAATGTGTTTAGGTTCCAATTTGGATTCAAAAAAAATTCTTCTGGCTCTGAAAATCAAACAAAGTTTTATTTTATTCATTTATTTTCACATTACAAGATTTGGAAAATCTTGGGATGTGACAATCACCATCATCAAAATGATCGGTATTCTTTCAAAATCAATTCTTTAGTAATCTTTTAGTGTAGTAAACACTTTACATACATCTTCTATTCATCCTTATCATGACGACTTTCATGATCAAGCCAATTTAGCTTATAAAGGAGAATCGTGAGTATAACATTGCTTTCCAAAACCCTTTTGGATGATTAGGATGTCTAGCATCTCCAACCTTCGTAAATTCTCATCCAATATGAGACATATATTATACTCTATCATATTGCAACCAAAAACACTGTTTCAGATATCGTTATATCTGCCACACATGATGGTTTCTGAAACAATTCTTTCAGCTCCTAGATAAACTTGATATTAAAACAATCAAGAATCATGGAGGCAAACATGATACTTAAGATACTAACACTGGAATTTTAACTCTCGATTTAATACCAATTATTAAATTTCACGGAGTAAATAGAGTTTGCTGAAAGTTTGCAATAGGACTTTAAACTTTGATTGACACTCAACACAATATGATACCAGTTCGTAAAGTAAATATCCAGAATTCTATAGTTCTATTATCTCAATTACAACTATGCATAAGGTGGTGAACGAATGCCAATGACTACAACAAATTATGCAAATTCACTTTGATTTAATTTATGATAAATTGAGTTCTACTTATCCAAATTAGAAATGAACTCCCACTCAAAAACGACATCCCTCGTGTCTTTTTGGTGATTACATGAACCAAATCCACTACACCAAGTCCGATCATCACGTGAGTCGGCGTAGCTTCAAAGGCGAGCATCCATATGGTCATCATATCAAAACATATGACTCATGCTTAACCTTTCGGTCCGTGTTCCGAGGCCATGTCTGTACATGCTAGGCTCGCCAAGTAAGAACCTTAGTATTCGCGTGTGTAACTGTCTTACACCCGAGATATGCTCGTGGATTCAAGTACACCCGATCATCACGTGATGTCTTGAAGCGACGAAACATTGTCGGTGCATACTTAAGGAAGAACACATTTTTATCTTGATATCTAAATGAGGGATCATCTTATTATGCTAATAAAACGCCAAACAAGCAATATAAGATGCAATCAAACATCACATGTTTATAAGTGAAATGATATGGTTCCCGCATATGATCTCCATCATGTGCACCATAATATGATCTCTATCATACCTTTATGTGTAAGGTCAAGGTCTATGGAACTTACACGCTATGTGTGTTGTAAGAGTATCATCTCATACTTCTACTTACAACATCACCATATCATAACACTAGCCCAGCAACAATCTAAACTAGACGCCTCTAATTTATCCATTGCAAGTTTTACGTGGCTTAGGGCTTTCGAAGATAGAACCGTTCTTACCTACGAACATGAACCACAACGAGGATAACCAAATTGTTGACAACTCGTTGCAAATTAGATATTGACTATAGTAGGAGAGACAGACACCCGCTAGCCACTTATGCAAAACTAGTTGCATGTCAAGCGTGGAACAGGTCTCATGTGCGAGGACATGTAAAGTTTGTCCGGGCCGCTTCATCCCACTATGCCACCAATATCCAAAGTACAACTAAGAAGCAATAAAATGATCATCATCGCCCACATAATAATATGTGTACTACCCGTGCAAAGCATCTACGCATAGATCCGGCTCTGATACCACTGTAGGGTTCGCAGCATAGAAAACAAAAAATTTCCTACGATGGGAACAACTATGTACCATGATCTATCTACTAGATACAAACAACGGGCGGATGTATATCTGTAGAGAACATACCCTTGAAGACCGACAAAGCTTAACGAGTCCAAACTCATGGTTGATGTAGACGATCTCTTGCCGATCTCAAGATCGAGAGGAAGTCCTAGCGCCGCAAAACAGCAGCGCATCCGTGCTCGCACACACGTTCGAGGCACCGAGCAACCTCCGCCTCCTCGCTCCAGCGATGCAGCGGAAGCACAACTCTTTCTTGCCGAATAGCCACCGGGAACATGTATCTCGCTAGTCCGAGACCATGGGGGATAAATTCTAGAGGGGGAGAGAGATCCTTCACGAGGAGGTGTGTTGTGAGAGGAGGAGAGGGGGGCCTTTTATAGGGGAGAGGGGGGCACCCAAGGGGCATGGCGCCCAGCCATGGGGGCTGCCCCCACCTCTTCCACATTCATGTGGGTGGAGCTCCCACTCAAAATGAAAAGCCTCCACTCAAAAATCGACTCACATGCATTAAATTTCCACCAAATTTAATGCAAGCTCTCATTTAAATAAAACTCTTTTATTTATTTATTCAGAATTTTGTTAATTACTTTAATTAACAAACATTCACATAAAACCCCTTGCTAGTATTCCATTTCACATGCAGAACCAGTTTCAGCAATTTCAACCGAAACAGTTTCGGTGTCTAGTGAAATAAATTCCTGCGCTTTCCTTTTCTTTTCGGCATGAAACTTTTGCTCCAAATGGATGTCGGTGTCTCTTAAGTGTGTCACCCTACGGTTCGCGAATAATGCGGACATGATCGAGACCCCTCTCGGATCAATAATCAGAAGCGGGATCTGGAGACCCATACTGACTCCCACACATTCAACGATGACTTTCTTGTGATCGTCAGAACCTTTTACGCTAGTATCTTAATCCCTTTGTTTCGCGATATATTACATGTCCGAGATTCGATCATCGGTATCTCCATACCTAGTTTGATCTCGTTACTGACATGCACTCTTTTCTCGTTCCCGTGATATAACATTCTAGTGATCAAATCACTTGCTTGCAAGCTAATCAATGTGATATCACCGAGAGGGCCCAGAGTATATCTATCCGTCATCGGGATGAACAAATTCCACTCTCGATCCATGAGCCTCAACATAACACTTTATTAGTTCTGAATCCATCTTTATAATCACCCTGTTACGGTGTGACGTTTGATGTTATCAAGAAACTCTTCCGGTGTTAGTGATTGACATGATCTCATGGTCTAAGGATTAGGATCACTTCATAAGTTGTTATAGCAATACAAACTCAATGACTTTGATCGTAATGCTATACTTCCGATGAATGTTCATCACACCATTACACTAATGTTGTGATCCCGTTATTAACAACATCCAATGTCCATGATCAGGAAACCTTGATCATCTTGTTAATCAACGAGCTAGTTTATAAGAGAGGCATAACTAGCAACTTTCTGTTTGTTTATTAAACACACATGTATTAACGTTTCCGTATTAATACAATTATAGCATGCAAAATAAACATTTATCATAAACAAGGAATACGATAATAACCACTTTATTATTGCCTCTCGGGCATATTCCCTTCAGTGTCCCCGGTTATGGACAACTCTGAGCAACTAAGGCCTGAAGCATGGAAGATCTCGACATTCCAATTTCTCAAAGTAAAACTTGATGGTGTCAACAAGGGATTAGAAGCACTTGTATTTTTTCCAAGGAGTTCAGAAAGATTTGTCAAAAGATCAAAACTATTTTGAAAAGATAGGATAAAAATATATTGCTTTCTGCAAATGAGCCTAAACCCTACTTAGACAAATATGCATATATTGATAGGTTCCACTTATTTCTACATAGTAGTGAAACTTGCCAATACAATTCAAATGTATTGACCCTTGTGGCTGTAACTTATAATGTTGCAGGTTTGTTTGATGTTAGTGAAGTATGTTGAATAGGATTACAAGTCTACAACCAACATGATTGCTTGTGGCACTTTGAAGATGAAGGACTCCATGCTAAATAGTTATTTCTGCTGCATTGTAATGAGATAGCCAAATGAGCTATGTAAGATGTAATGAATTATTTTATTCTTGGTTATAAAGTTGTACTATGACCTTTGTTTCTTGATATTACATCTTAAACTGTGGATGCTAGCTATTGATCCAGGGACTAGCATTGTAAACACAGGGATCTCTACCTTATCAGTTTGGGACCTCTATAGATGGTATCAGAGCATTGTGTTGCCTGTAGGATTGTAACCCTAGGATTGGAAAAAACCCCTTAGAAAAATAGGAGTTGTTTTTGTTCCAAAACTTATTTACAAACAATCTTGTAAACTCTTTCCTGAACCTTTTGGTTTTGACTCTACATCTCTTCCTTTGTCAACTTGATGGACAAAGCCTTCACCATGAGCAAAGAATTCACCAACACCAATGACTTCAACTTTAGTTTCACCAAGGACTTCACCTTGGACATCACTAAGAACTACAAGTGAGAACCAAGAGACATTAGATTGCCTACCAACTACCTAAGATATTGATATCATGTTAGTGTATGGATCATACTGACCTACGAGGTATGACTATACTAGGTTGATTATTTCAAGAAAACTAGTTGTTTCCTTCGACTCGTGAGTTAAACTCATAAGTTTTTAAGTGATTAGTTGTTTGTTGATTGTTTGATTGAACTTGATTGTTTGGTGTTGTGTGTTAGAACTTCTCTTGATCTATCTATCTATCTATCATTACTTATCCCTATAAAACCAACAGATGCCTCCGAGACACACCACTAACAACAACAACAATGTCAATGAGATGCAACAACTGATGGATACACAAGCACAAAGAGACCCTACAAAATTTCCTTTTAAGGGTGGTAGCCCCAAGTTATTCTAAAACATAACCCGTTCTTTCTAGCCTTCCCAAATATCGAGACGAGAATTCTTTTAAGGGTGGTAGCCTGTCACATCCCAAAATTTTCCAAATTTTGAAATGTGAGAAAGAAATAAACAAAATAAATAATGGTTGAAATTTAGGGGAAAAGGAAATCTTTTTTGCTTCTAATTGGAAACATTAAAATCTTTTGAACTATTACAAAAGTTTTCCGCCAAATAAAGGTACTCCTTAAAATAAAAATAGCATTTAACAAAAACCCTAAGATCAATGCATCAAGATTATCCATATATCTCCTCTACTTCAAAATTCAAGGTTCCCCTTAAAAATCTTTTTTACAAACTTCCTGTATTTGAAAACCTATTTTTAATCTTGAGGAATGTTCTCAACCAAAAACCATCTATACATCTCAACTACTTCATTTACATTTTTCAAACAACCGTTGTTTTGTTTTGAACCAAAAATAAAAGCAAAGAGTCTCGTTTTAAAATAAGCACCATAGCTTATGTGAGCTATTTTAAGATTTAAAAAATTATCCTCTCATATTTTCAAATGTTAATTCATGGTTATCCATGTAAAGTGGAACTTAATCGAATCAAGTTCAAATAAGGAAATAATCCAAGTCATGCCAAATATATTGCCCTACAACTAGGCCAATATCGCACACATGCAATCGTACAATAATTAACTAATTAATAATTGAGAAAATTAAATATTTCAAAATACATCAAATTTATGTTCTAAATGTTTCCCATGAATTTACGAACCCGCAGAAATTTGAATCAACAAATTCAGAGCTCTAAATCAAAAGTTATGAAAGAATTAAGAAATAGGAAAAAATATAAAATGAAAAAAAAAGTGGCCGGCCAGGACAGCCAAAATGGGCCGGCCCAACCAGGACGATCGGCCAGGAGGGCACCACGACCATGTACATACACATGAACGAGGAGGAGGTTGCTCTTCATTTCATTTGTATCTAAATGACTCTCAATTGCACTCCTAAATTACAATAAATGCCCCCTAATTTCTCTCCCTCTTTAATCTCCTTTAATCCAGCCCCCACCCCCCTCCTATATAAACCCCACTCCATGAAAGTTCACAAGTTTTTAACTCATCTTAGCCCCATTTTCGTCCAAAATTCTCCCCAATCTTCTCCACCCAAATAGACCTTCAAGACGACCTCGGATCGCGGTGGTTTGAAGATGGAAGTTGTTCCCCTCGTCAAGACGGTTCCATTCCCGCTGGTTTCACCTCGTTTTGTTCATCGAGCAAAGAGAAAAACACAGTCAAAGATTCAGGTCTTAGAAGGTATAATCTATTTTACGCCCACCTCGTTGCTCCAAACACAATTTCCTTTGAACAATAGATAGATCTAGTTGTTATCTACAGCTTTCATGTAGAAAGTTTTTCCATCCGAGCAACTTTTCCTGTAGTCAAATCTGACATCATCATGACATCAGCGTAGTCAACAGTCAACTTAGTCAGATTAGTCAAAGTCAATTTCAGTCAATTCCCGAGTTTGACTTCTCCAGATTTTAGTACGAACTCGTATAATTCATAGAAAAAGATTTAGAAGTCCAAAAATTATAAATTTGGTATCCCTGAAAAGCTGAGATTCTGTAGAATCCATTTATGCAATAATATTACTTATTCTCTGTACAAAAATTTGATTTATAAATTAAATGGTTTAATTGGTCATTTTCACCATAAAAATTATATCTTTAGTTCTTTATATCCAAATTTAGCAAATAATATGTCTATGGATTCACAAAAACGAGTAGAACAAAGTGGAACCATAATTCGGTATTTTTGAGTCTGTGAAAATCACGTTTTATACAGAACAATTTGTGGAGTATTTTGAGTATAAAAATTGTTGTGTAAACTATTTTTAAGTGAATCCTTTTGCAAATGGTAGTAAATTGAACCCTATGTACAGTAAAACCGAAATATAATTTTATTCTAGTATAAATAAGACCGTGGCAATTATTTAGTGAGAATGGCCTTTCCAACTGTTAGAAAATGTTGCTAATTGCTACAATTGCACAAATGGTTGCATTTGTAATCTTGAAAATATAAAATGTCAATGAATCACTTAGTAATGTTCAGAACCTTGTTATAAAAATTTATACAATAAAAATTGTCATCTTGCATGTTTGCATACTTTGCATGATTTTTGTGTTGCCATAAGTGTTGATCTTGTGTATGTTTTGTCTTGGTTGTTTTGCTTGATAGATTGTGTTGATTGTCAAGTGTGTTATTGTGAAGAGTGTACCAACACCACCAACTACTAAGGCAAGTGACACTATCATCCAAGTCCTACTATTTCCATTACACTTAGTGGATTTTTGTAACATGCATGATAAGGACTACTATATTTTATGCTATGCTAAATCCTAATAGGATACCCTTATATCTTCCTTGGTGAAAACATTGTAATTGTAGTAAGCTTAGCCCTGCTATATATTTGGGTTGGGATACATGATATGATTATATGAAGTGTTGGAAAGATATATGTTTTCTATAATAAAACAAGTACTCAATGAACCACCTGGGTGGAAAAGGATACTCAAGATTTGGACAAGGTGGCAACAAAGGGAACCATGTTTATATGGCTATCTTTTTGTGTGTGCACTAGAAGAAAACCACCCAGGGACTTAGAGATTGAACATGTTTCTCGTACAGTGGCTTCCGTGTACAGCCACATGCTAAATGGGCTCTGGCTTAGTCAACTACATAGTGGAAGAGCCATGCATTGGCATCTTCAGGTTAACTAGAATTGTGTAAGGTAAATATATCCCTACATTGGTGCCTGGTTGACAAGCTAGCATTGTGTATTGGGAGGACTCCTATGGAAAGACTTCGTCACATTCTCGATCTGTCGGTACTCCATTTTGGTGAGTACTTATCCAGCGGCCACTGGTGGCATCAAGACGAAATTGTGTCATGTGGGTAAAGTGTACAACTTCTGCAGAAGATAAAATTCTAAGTACTTAGTCGTGTCCCCGGTTATGGGCAACTCTGAGCAACTAAGGCCTGAAGCATGGAAGATCTCGACATTCCAATTTCTCAAAGTAAAACTTGATGGTGTCAATAAGGGATTAGAAGCACTTGTATTTTTTCCAAGGAGTTCAGAAAGATTTGTCAAAAGATCAAAACTATTTTGAAAAGATAGGATAAAAATATATTGCTTTCTGCAAATGAGCCTAAACCCTACTTAGACAAATATTCATATATTGATATGTTCCACTTATTTCTACATAGTAGTGAAACTTGCCAATACAATTCACATGTATTGACCCTTGTGGCTGTAACTTATAATGTTGCAGGTTTGTTTGATGTTAGTGAAGTATGTTGAATAGGATTACAAGTCTACAACCAACATGATTGCTTGTGGCACTTTGAAGATGAAGGACTCCATGCTATATAGTTATTTCTGCTGCATTGTAATGAGATAGCCAAATGAGTTATGTAAGATGTAATGAATTATTTTATTCTTGGTTATAAAGTTGTACTATGACTTTTGTTTCTTGATATTACATCTTAAACTGATGCTAGCTATTGATCCAGGGACTAGCATTGTAAACACAGGGATCTCTACCTTATCAGTTTGGGACCTCTATAGATGGTAACAGAGCACTGTGTTGCCTGTAGGATTGTAACCCTAGGATTGGAAAAAAAACCTTAGAAAAATAGGAGTTGTTTTTGTTCCAAAACTTATTTACAAACAATCTTGTAAAATCTTTCCTGAACCTTTTGGTTTTGACTCTACATCTCTTCCTTTTTCAACTTGATGGACAAAGCCTTCACCATGAGCAAAGAATTCACCAACACCAATGACTTCAACTTTAGTTTCACCAAGGACTTCACCTTGGACATCACTAAGAACTACAAGTGAGAACCAAGAGACATTAGATTGCCTACCAACTACCTAAGACATTGATATCATGTTAGTGTATGGATCATACTGACCTATGAGGTATGACTATACTATGTTGATTATTTCAAGAAAACTAGTTGTTTCCTTCGACTCGTGAGTTAAACTCATAAGTTTTTAAGTGATTAGTTGTTTGTTGATTGTTTGATTGAACTTGATTGTTTGGTGTTGTGTGTTAGAACTTCTCTTGATCTATCTATCTATCTATCATTACTTATCCCTATAAAACCAATAGATGCCTCCGAGACACACCACTAACAACAACAACAATGTCAATGAGATGCAACAACTGATGGCTGCACAAGCACAAATGAGACCCTACAAAATTTCCTTTTAAGGGTGGTAGCCCCAAGTTATTCTAAAACTTAACCCGTTCTTTCTAGCCTTTCCAAATCTCGAGACGAGAATTCTTTTAAGGGTGGTAGCCTATCACATCCCAAAATTTTCCAAATTTTGAAATGTGAAAAAGAAATAAACAAAATAAATAATGGTTGAAATTTAGGGGAAAAAGAAATCTTTTTTGCTTCTAATTGGAAACATTAAAATCTTTTGAACTATTACAAAAGTTTTCCGCCAAATAAAGGTACTCCTTAAAATAAAAATAGCATTTAACAAAAACCCTAAGATCAATGCATCACGATTATCCATATATATCCTCTACTTCAAAATTCAAGGTTCCCCTTCAAAATCTTTTTCACAAACTTCCTGTATTTGAAAACCTATTTTTAATCTTGAGGAATGTTCTCAACCAAAAACCATCTATACATCTCAACTACTTCATTTACGTTTTTCAAACAACCGTTGTTTTGTTTTGAACCAAAAATAAAATCAAAGAGTCTCGTTTTAAAATAAGCACCATAGCTTATGTGAGCTATTTTAAGATTTTAAAAAATTATCCTCTCATATTTTCAAACGTTAATTCATGGTTATCCATGTAAAGTGGAACTAAATCGAATCAAGTTCAAATAAGGAAAGAATCCAAGTCATTCCATATATATTGCCCTGCAACTAGGCCAATATCGCACACATGCAATCGTACAATAATTAACTAATTAATAATTGAGAAAATTAATTATTTCCAAATATATCAAATTTATGTCCTAAATGTTTCCCATGAATTTACGAACCCGCAGAAATTTGAATCAACAAATTCAGAGCTCTAAATCAAAAGTTATGAAAGAATTAAGAAATAGGAAAAAATATAAAACGAAAAAAAAAGTGGCCGGCCAGGCCAGCCAAAATGGGCCGGCCCAACCAGGCCGATCGGCCAGGAGGGCACCACGACCATGTACATACACATGAACGAGGAGGAGGTTGCTCTTCATTTCATTTGTATCTAAATGACTCTCAATTGCACTCCTAAATTACAATAAATGCCCCCTAATTTCTCTCCCTCTTTAATCTCCTTTAATCCAGCCCCCACCCCCCTCCTATATAAACCCCACTCCATGAAAGATCACAAGTTTTTAACTCATCTTAGCCCCATTTTCGTCCAAAATTCTCCCCAATCTTCTCCACCCAAATAGACCTTCAAGACGACCTCGGATCGCGGTGGCTTGAAGACGGAAGTTGTTCCCCTCGTCAAGACTGTTCCATTCCCGCTGGTTTCACCTCGTTTCGTTCATCGAGCAAAGAGAAAAATGCAGTCAAAGATTCAGATCTTAGAAGGTATAATCTATTTTACGCCCACCTCGTTGCTCCAAATACAATTTCCTTTGAACAGTAGAGAGATCTAGTTGTTATCTACAGCTTTCATGTAATAAGTTTTTCCATCCGAGCAACTTTTCCTGTAGTCAAATCTGACATCATCATGACATCAGCGTAGTCAACAGTCAACTCAGTCAGATTAGTCAAAGTCAATTTCAGTCAATTCCCGAATTTGACTTTTCCAGATTTTAGTACGAACTCGTATAATTCATAGAAAAAGATTTAAAAGTCCAAAAATTATAAATTTGGTATCCCTGAAAAGATGAGATTCTGTAGAATCCATTTATGCAATAATATTACTTATTCTCTGTACAAAAATTTGATTTATAAATTAAATGGTTTAATTGGTCATTTTTACCATAAAAATTATATCTTTAGTTCTTTATATCCAAATTTAGCAAATAATATGTCTATGGATTCACAAAAACGAGTAGAACACAGTGGAACCATAATTAGGTATTTTTGAGTCTGTGAAAATCATGTTTTATACAGAACCATTTGTCGATTATTTTGAGTATAAAAATTGTTGTGTAAATTATTTTTAAGTGAATCCTTTTGCAAATGGTAGTAAATTGAACCCTATGTACAGTAAAACCGAAATATAATTTTATTCTAGTATAAATAAGACCGTGGCAATTATTTAGTGAGAATGTCCTTTCCAACTGTTAGAAAATGTTGCTAATTGCTACAATTGCACAAATGGTTGCATTTGTAATCTTGAAAATATAAAATGTCAATAAATCACTTAGTAATGTTCAGAACCTTGTTATAAAAATTTGTACAATAACAATTGTCATCTTGCATGTTTGCATACTTTGCATGATTTTTGTGTTGCCATAAGTGTTGATCTTGTGTATGTTTTGTCTTGGTTGTTTTGCTTGATAGATTGTGTTGATTGTCAAGTGTGTTATTGTGAAGAGTGTACCAACACCACCAACTACTAAGGCAAGTGACACTATCATCCAAGTCCTACTATTTTCATTACACTTAGTGGATTTTTGTAACATGCATGATAAGGACTACTATATTTTATGCTATGATAAATCCTAATAGGATACCCTTATATCTTCCTTGGTGAAAACATTGTAATTGTAGTAAGCTTAGCCCTGCTATATATTTGGGTTGGGATACATGATATGATTATATGAAGTGTTGGAAAGATATATGTTTTCTATAATAAAACAAGTACTCAATGAACCACCTGGGTGGAAAAGGATACTCAAGATTTGGACAAGGTGGCAACAAAGGGAACCATGTTTATATGGCTATCTTTTTATGTGTGCACTAGAAGAAAACCACCCAGGGACTTAGAGATTGAACATGTTTCTCGTACAGTGGCTTCCGTGTACAGCCACATGCTAAATGGGCTCTGGCTTAGTCAACTACATAGTGGAAGAGCCATGCATTGGCATCTTCAGGTTAACTAGAATTGTGTAAGGGAAATATATCCCTACATTGGTGCCTAGTTGACAAGCTAGCATTATGTATTGGGAGGACTCCTATGCAAAGAATTTGTCACATTCTCGATCTGCCGGTACTCCATTTTGGTGAGTACTTATCCAGCGGCCACCGGTGGCATCAAGACGAGATTGTGTCATGTGGGTAACGTGTACAACTTCTGCAGAAGATCAAATTCTAAGTACTTAGCCGTGTCCCCGGTTATGGACAACTCTGAGCAACTAAGGCCTGAAGCATGGAAGATCTCAACATTCCAATTTCTCAAAGTAAAACTTGATGGTGTCAACAAGGGATTAGAAGCACTTGGATTTTTTCCAAGGAGTTCAGAAAGATTTGTCAAAAGATCAAAACTATTTTGAAAAGATAGGATAAAAATATATTGCTTTCTGCAAATGAGCCTAAACCCTACTTAGACAAATATGCATATATTGATAGGTTCCACTTATTTCTACATAGTAGTGAAACTTGCCAATACAATTCAAATGTATTGACCCTTGTGGCTGTAACTTATAATGTTGCAGGTTTGTTTGATGTTAGTGAAGTATGTTGAATAGGATTACAAGTCTACAACCAACATGATTGCTTGTGGCACTTTGAAGATGAAGGACTCCATGCTATATAGTTATTTCTGCTGCATTGTAATGAGATAGCCAAATGAGCTATGTAAGATGTAATGAATTATTTTATTCCTAGTTATAAAGTTGTACTATGACCTTTGTTTCTTGATATTACATCTTAAACTGTGGATGCTAGCTATTGATCCAGGGACTAGCATTGTAAACACAGGGATCTCTACCTTATCAGTTTGGGACCTCTATAGTTTACTTATCCGAGGTTTTGATCGTCGGTATCTCTACATACCTAGTTCAACCTCGTTACTGATAAGTACTCTTTTCCCGTTCCCGTGATATGTGATCCCTTGTGAGCCAGTCACATGCTTGCAAGCTAATTGGATGACATTCCACCGAGAGGGCCCAGAGTATATCTATCCGTCATATGGATGGACAAATCCCACTCTTGATCCATGTGTCTCAACCCATACATTTCGAATACTCAATGCCACCTTTATAGCCACCCAGTTACGGTGTGGTGTTTGATGTCATCAAAGCATCCTTCCGGTGATGGTGATAAGCATGATCCCATGGTCGAAGGAATTAGGTTACTATGTATCAGAAAGCATATAGCAATTGAACTATTAAAATGACTTGATCTTTATGCTACGCTTATCTATAGGAGTATGTCCATCATATCATTCTCCTAATGATATGAGCTTGTTATTAACAACATCTCAAATGTTCATGATCAATAAACCATGATCATCTATTAATCAACAAGCTAGTATTATAAAGATGCTTTACTAGGGACTCCTATTTAGTTTACAAATCACACAAGTATTAATGTTTCTGGTTAATACTGTTATAGCATGAATGTAAACATTTATCATAAACACAAAGATATAATAATAACTACATTTATTATTGCCTCTAGGGCATATCTCCAACAGTCTCCCACTTGCACTAGAGTCAACTAATCTAGATTACATGGTAATATACCGAACACCCATGGCAGTTTGGTGTTGATCATGTTTTGCCCTCGGGAGAGGTTTAGTCAACGGATCCGCCAGATTCAGATCTGTGTGTACTTTGCAAATCTTTATATCACCATCTTGGACATGTTCTCGAATAGCGTGAAAACGTAGCTTGATGTGCTTCAGCTTCTTGTGTGACCTTGGTTCTTGCGCATTGGCTATTGCGCCCATGTTATCACAGTAGATTGACATTGGGTCCAGCGCACTTGGAACCACACCGAGCTCTGTAATGAACTCCTTCATCCATATCGCTTCTTGGCAAGCCTCCGAAGCAGCTATGTATTCCGATTCAGTTGAAGATGTCGCCACAACGCTTTGCTTTGCACTCCTCCAACTAACTGCTGCACCATTCAAAGTAAATACGTATCCAGATTGAGATTTAGAATCATCCGGATCGGTGTTCCAACTAGCATCGGTGTAACCATTAACAACGAGTTGTTCATCACCTCCATAAGAAAGAACCATATCCTTAGTTCTTCTCAAGTACTTAAGGATGTTTTTGACCGCTGTCCAATAATCCACTCCTGGATCACTTTGATATCTGCTAGTCAAACTAACAGCATATGCAATGTCGGGTCTAGTACATAGCATGGCATACATTAGAGATCCTATGGCTGAGGCATAGGGAGTCTTACTCATCCTTTCTCTATCTTCTGCCGTTGCAGGACTTTGAGTTTTACTCAAGGTCATATTGGGAAACATGGGCAAGAACCCTTTCTTGCTATCTTCCATTACAAACCTCTTTAGAACTTTGTCCAAATATGTACTTTGTGACAATGATATTAGGCGTCTCGATCTATCTCTATAAATCTTTATGCCTAATATGTAAGATGCTTCGCCAAGATCTTTCATTGAAAAACTATTATTCAAATATTCCTTGACACTATTAAGAAGGTCTACATCATTCCCAACCAACAATATGTCATCTACATATAGTATTAAGAATGCTACAGAGCTCCCACTCACTTTCTTGTGAATACAAGGTTCTCCATAATTTTGTATAAAACCAAAGCTTTTGATTACCTTATCACAACGTTGATTGCAACTTCGGGATGCTTGCTTCAATCCATATATGGACCGTTGAAGTTTGCATACCTTGTTAGCTTCTTTAGGATCGACAAAACCTTTGGGTTGCATCATATACAACTCTTCATCAATGTCTCCATTGAGGAACGTTGTTTTGACATCCATCTGCCATATCTCATAATCATAATATGCAGCGATTGCTAACATAATCCTCACAGACTTTAGCTTCGCTACTGGTGAGAAAGTCTCATCGTAGTCAACTCCTTGAATTTGTCGAAACCCTTTTGCGACAAGTCGAGCTTTATAGACAGTAACATTACCATCAGCATCTATTTTCTTCTTAAAAATCCATTTGTTCTCGACAGCCTTCCGGCCATCCGGTAAGTCCACCAAAGTCCATACTTGGTTTTCGTACATCGATCCAATCTCGGATTTCATGGCTTCTTGCCATTTATTGGAATCTGGGCTCATCATCGCTTCCTCATATGTCGCAGGGTCATCGGTGTTGTCCACCAACATGACACTCATAACGGAATCATACCAATTAGGAGTGGTACGAGTTCTCGTTGACCTGCGAGGCTCTGTAGCAACTTCGACCGAAGTTTCATGATCATCATCATTAGCTTCCTCTCTTATTGGTGTAGCCGCCACAGGAACTACTTCCGGTGCTGTGCTACTCGCAAGTTCGAGAGAAGGTTCGACAAACTCGTTGAGTTCTACTTTCCTTCCAGTCACTTCTTTCGAGAGAAATTCTTTCTCTAGAAAGGATCCATTCTTAGCAACGAAGATTTTGCCCTGGAATCTATGATAGAAGGTATACCCAATAGTTTCCTTCGGGTATCCTATGAAGACGCATTTTTCCGCTTTGGGTTCAAGCTTGTCTGGTTGTAACTTCTTTACATAGGCTTCGCAACCCCAAACTTTAAGGAACGACAATCTAGGTTTCTTCCCAAACCATAATTCATATGGTGTCATTTCAGCGGATTTAGATGGTGCCCTATTTAAAGTGAATGTGGCTGTTTCTAATGCATAACCCCAAAACGATAGCGGTAAATCTGTAAGTGACATCATAGAACGAACCATATCTAAGAGAGTACAATTACGACGTTCGGACACACCATTATGCTGTAGTGTTCCCGGCGGTGTCAATTGTGAAAGTATTCCTCATTTCTTTAAATGCTCGCCAAACTCGTAACTTAGATATTCACCTCCACGATCAGAACATAGAAAATTAATCTTCTTGTTACGTTGATTCTCTACCTCACATTGAAATTCCTTAAACTTCTCGAAAGTTTCGGACTTATGTTTCATGAAATAGATATACCCATATCTACTCAAGTCATCCGTGAAGGTAAGAACATAACGATAACCACCGCGCGATGCTACACTCATTGGACCACACACATCGGTATGTATGATTTCCAACAAGTCCGTAGCTCTCTCCATCATACCAGAAAATGGAGTCTTAGTCATTTTACCCATCAGACATGATTCGCATCTTTCAACTGATTCGAAATCAAGTGATTCAAGAAGTCCATCGGAATGGAGTTTCTTCATACGCTTCACTCCAATGTGACCAAGACGACAGTGCCACATATAGGTCGAGTTATCGCTCAATTTCAAACGTTTAGCTTCAATGTTATTAATATGTGTATTTCCACTATCGAGATTCAATAAGAATAGACCATCTATCAAAGGTGCATCTGCATAAAACATATTACTCATATAAATCAAACAACCATTATTCTCGGACTTAAACAAGTAACCGTCTCGCAATAAACATGATCCCGATATAATGTTCATGCTCAACGCAGGCACCAAATAACAATTATTTAAGTATAAAACCAATCCTGATGGTAGATGAAGAGGTAGCGTGCCGACCGCAATCACATCAACCTTTGATCCATTTCCAACGCGCATCGTCACCTTGTTCTTCGCTAGCTTCCGTTTATTCTGCAGCACCTATTTCGAGTTACAAATATGAGCAACCGAACCAGTATCAAATACCCAGGCACTACTACGAGTACTAGTGAGATACACATCAATAACATGTATATCGGATATACCTTTCTTCTTGATGTTGCCGTTCTTCAAATCCGCCAAGTACTTTGGGCAATTCTGCTTCCAGTGACCTTCTCCCTTGCAGTAAAAGCACTCAGTATCAGGCTTAGGTCCAGCCTTGGTCTTCTTCGCCGGTGCGGCAACTTTCTTACCGCCCTTCTTGAAGTTTCCCTTTTGCTTATACTTGCCTTTCTTGAATTTGGGGATCTTATTAACCAACAACACGTGATGCTCTTTCTTTATCTCCACTTCTGCAGATTTTAACATGGAGAAGAGTTCTAGCAACGTCTTGTTCATGTTTTGCGTGTTGTAGTTCATCACAAAGTTCTTGTAACTTGGTGGTAGTGATTGGAGGACACGGTAAATCCCCAAAGCATTAGGAATCACTATACCCAAGCTTTGGAGTTTGTTTGCGTGCCCAGACATCTTAAGCACGTGCTCACTGACGGAGCTGCCCTCTTCCATCTTGCAGTTAAAGAACTTTTCAGAAGCCTCATAACTCTCAACTGCCGCGTGAGCCTCAAATATCATTTTGAGTTCACGGACAATATCATGTGGGTCATGGTTCTCAAACCTTTTCTGAAGCTCCGATTCCAAACCAGACAAGATAGCACACTAAACTGTGGAGTACTGATTCTTCCGAGTGAGGTAAACATTCTTTACTTCATCGGTATTATCAGCTGCAGGCAGGTCACCCAGCGTTGCATCCAGCACATAGGTCAAATTAGCAGCACTGAGGACAATCCTCAAATTGCGGAACCAATCCGCGAAGTTGCTTCCATTGTTTTTCAACTTTTCTTTTCTAGGAATGCATTAAAATTGATGGTAGGGGCCGCCATTGATCTACAACATATTTGCAATAGTTTAGACTAAGTTTATGACAAATTGAGTTCTAATTAATAGTTAAATTAATATAGGTGAACTCCCACTCAAAACAATATCCCTCACATTGTTATAGTGATAACACGAACCAAATCCACCACATCAAAACCGATCATCACGAGAGTTGATGTAGCTTCAATGGCGAACAATGAACATGTTCGTCATATCTACTATATGACTCATGCTTTCCCTTTCGGTGATCCGTGTTCCGAGACCATGTCTGTACATGCTAGGCTCGTTAAGATCAAACCTTAGCTTCCGCATGAGCAAATCTGGCTTGCTCACGTTGTATACACTCGCAGAATCTAACACACCCGATCATCACGTGGTGCTTTGAAACAACGAGCTTTGGCAATGGTGCTTACTAAGGATGAACACTTAAAAACTTGAAATTTATGTGCTTGAGGGATCATCTTATAAATCTACCGTCGTTAACTAAGAAATACAAGATGCATAAAGGATTAACATCACATGAAATTCATAATATGTGATATGATATGGCCTTTGTTCTTGTGCTTCCGATCTCCATCTTCAAGCACGAACATGATCTCCATCATCACCGGTATAGCGTCAAGGTCAATGGCACCGTTTCATGGTTGTCGTCCACCAGCTCCAACTATTACAACTACTTTGAATAGACACGCGGGTCTTAACAGAATTTAAAGAAAACCATATGGCTCCTGCCGGTTGCCAACTTACAATAAGGAACATTGCATACATCAAATATAATCACAATCATGGCCATATCACATCACAGCACACCCCTGCAAAACAAAGTTAGACGCCTCTAATTTTCTTTGCATATTTTACGTGGTTTGGGGATTTCAATAAGTGTCGATCTAACTTATGAACAAGAACCACAACGTTGATGTTTGAACTATCAAGTGCCCGTTCTAAATTGGATCTATACTATGATGGGAGAGACAGGCACCCGCAAAGCAACTTATGCAATACAAGTTGCATGTTGAGCGTGGAGCAAGTCTCATGAATGATGTCATGTAAGGTTAGCCCGGGCCGCTTGATCCCATCATACCGCAAGATGCAAAGTACACAAGAAGAAATTGATAATAAAAGCACCACCGCCCACAATGACCATTGTGTTCTACTCGAGCAACAGATCTACATATAGACACGGCTCTGATACCACTGTAGGGGTTCGTAGCATGGAAAACAAAAAAAATCTACCGCATGCAAACAAACAAGCCAAGATCTATCTACTAGATTGTAGCAACGAGTCGATAGAGGAACTCACCCTCGAAGATTCCAAAGCGGTTAACGAGAGCAGATTCTCGTGGGTGATGTAGTCGTACTCTTGCCGATCTCAAGATCGCGTAGACGATCCTTCCAGCGCTGCATTCCGGCAGCGCTTCCGCAGTCGGTCACACGTTCGGTACTTGATGAAGACCTTCCTCTCCCTTGTTCCAGCGGGAAGCGGAGGTTGTAGCACTCTCCTCGCGATTCCGGCAGCACGACGGCGTGGTACCGAAAGTAGAGGGGAGATCTCGCACGGCTTCGCCTTAAGCCGGAGCGAGTATGGTGGACTATGAGAGAGGACTTGGTGATCTAGGGTTTAGAGGGAACCAAGGGGAGAGTGTAGCCAGCGGCTAGGATTTGGGGATCACCCCAACTCGCCGAGTTGGTGGTGCCCTAGGCGACGGCACAAGGAGGTGGTGGCGTCGGTGACTTGGAGGAGAGGGCTAGGGTTTTAAGTGTAGGGAAGAGGGGCAGCCCTGCCCCTCCTTATATAGGTGGGAGGGAGCTGGTTGGGAGGAAGGAGTCCTCCCCCAACTCAGCCTCCTTGGCCGGCGGGTGGAGGGAGGAGGACTTCCTCCCCAAGTAGGTTTCCTACTCTCCCTCCACCAAGAAAACTTGCTGTTTGACTTTTTCAAATTGGCGTTTGACTTTCAAAATAGGATTTGATTTCTCCATTTATTTTTCCCAGCCATGTGACCTAGTACATGATGCAACCATTCCACATTGTCATGACACATTCATGTACCCTTCCCCTCCGCAGTGCCGGACCTTCCGGACCCTTCTAGAATATTCCCGGTGAAAACACCAGAATCATTCCCCAACTCTGAAACAGGACTTTCCTTATATGAATCTTATTCTCCGGACCATTCTGGATCTCCTTGTGATATCCCGGATCCCATCCGAGACTCCGAACAACATTCGGTCTCTTACTCAGCATTCCATAACTACTCAAGAACATCGAATCCTTAAGTGTGTCTCCCTACGGTTCATGAATTACGCGGACATGACCGAGAAACTTCTCCGATCAATAACCAATAGAGGAATCTGGAAATTCATATGGCTCCCACATATTTCTACGATTACTTTGTGATCGAATGAACCACTTACATACGATACCAATTTCCCTTTGTCACACGATAGTTTACTTATCCGAGGTTTTGATCGTCGGTATCTCTGCATACCTAGTTCAACCTCGTTACTGATAAGTACTCTTTTCTCGTTCCCGTGATATGTGATCCCTTGTGAGCCAGTCACATGCTTGCAAGCTAATTGGATGACATTCCACCGAGAGGGCCTAGAGTATATCTATCCGTCATATGGATGGACAAATCCCACTCTTGATCCATGTGTCTCAACCCATACTTTCCGAACACTCAATGCCACCTTTATAGCCACCCAGTTACGGTGTGGTGTTTGATGTCATCAAAGCATCCTTCCGGTGATGGTGATAAGCATGATCTCATGGTCGAAGGAATTAGGTTACTATGTATCAAAAAGCTTATAGCAATTGAACTATTAAAATGACTTGATCTTTATGCTACGCTTATCTATAGGAGTATTCCATCATATCATTCTCCTAATGATATGACCTTGTTATTAACAACATCTCAAATGTTCATGATCAAGAAACCATGATCATCTATTAATCAACAACCTAGTATTATAAAGAGGCTTTACTAGGGACTCTAATTTAGTTTAGAAATCACACAAGTATTAATGTTTCTGGTTACTACTGTTATAGCATGAATGTAAACATTTATCATAAACACAAATATATAATAATAACTACATTTATTATTGCCTCGAGGGCATATATCCAACAATTTATTCGGATCACAAGAGCCTGAAGTATATATTCACTCAGAAGGAGCTGAATATGAGACAGAGAAGATGGATTGAGCTAATGAAGGATTATGACCTGGACATTCACTATTACCCCGGTAAAGCCAACGTGGTAGCATATGCCCTTACCAGATTGCCGTGCCGCTTGAACTCCATAATTTTGAAGGAGCAACCAAGTTTGCACAAAGAGATGGAAGATTTTCGAATGGAATTAGTGATTGAAGGATTTTTGCTAGCATAGAACTTCAACCCACTTTGATCAGCCAGATCAAAGAGGCGCAGAAAGGAAATGCTAGTATCGATGGAATCAAGCATCGTATCGGTACAGGCAAAGTACCTGGATTCACCGAAGATGAAGAAGGAGTTCTATGGTACAAAGGACGCCTTTGTGTACCAACAGATTCTGAGTTGAAAGAAGTGATTCTGAAGGAAGCTCATGATACTCCTTATTCTATCCACCCCGGAGGAACTAAGATGTATCAAGATTTGAAAGAACAATTTTGGTGGCATAAGATGAAGAGAGAAATCGGAAGCTATATCGCCAAGTGTGATATATGTCAACGAGTCAAGGCCGGACATCAAAGACCCGCTGGATTGTTGCAACCATTGCAGATTCCGGAATGGAAGTGGGATTCCGTTGGAATGGACTTTATCACCGGATTGGCTACTTCTAGTAGGGGAAATGACTCTATTTGTGTCATAGTGGACAGATTGTCCAAAGTCGCCCATTTCTTACCCGTGAAGACCACATATCAGAGTTCGAAGCTAGCGGAGTTATACATCGCTAGAATCGTTAGTTTGCATGGAGTCCCCAAGAACATCGTATCTGATCGAGGAACTCAATTTACCTCGAGATTCTGGAAGAAGGTCCAAGAAGGTTTAGGAACCCGACTAGATTTCAGTACCGCTTATCACCCTCAGACCGACGGACAAATGGAGCGAGTAAATCAAATAATCGAAAATATGCTGAGAGCATGTGTGTTAGAATATGGGTCTAAGTGGGAAGACTGTCTGCCATTCGAAGAATTTTCATACAACAACATTTATCAAGCTAGTTTGCAAATGGCCCCATTTGAATTCATGTATGGAAGGAAGTGCCGCACCCCTTTGAACTGGTCGGAAGTAGGAGAGAGTCAGATTTTCGGACCAGATATCCTACGAGAAGCAGAAGAGAAGGTTCACAAGATTCCTGAGCACCTCAAGACAACCCAGTCAAGACAGAAGAGTTACGCCGACAAGAGACGTCGAGACCCCGCCTTCAACATAGGAGATTTTGTATATCTGAAAGTGTCGCCATTGAAGGGAATGCAACGTTTCCAACTCAAAGGAAACTTAGCCCCCAGATATATCGGCCCCTTCAAGATTATGAACCATCAAGGAGAAGTGTCGTATCAATTTGAACTACCCGAAGAGATGCTAGCCGTGCACAATGTGTTCCATATCTCATTACTTTGCAAGTGTCTCGAAGTCCCGGAGAAGACTGAAGTATTCAAGAATATTGATCACCGGACTTAAGAGATCAATGATGACCTGACCTATCCTGAAGTACCCATCCATATTTTGGAAGAAGCTTTCTGAACTACCAGAACCCGAAGCATCAAGTTTCTCAAAATTCAGTGGAGCAACCACACGGAAGAGGAAGCTACCTGGGAGCGCGAAGATCACATCAGGACAGACTTTCCCGATCTCTTCAAATCCTAGGTAATCTTTTTCGTCCTTTTTCAAATCTCGGGATGAGATTTTATTTAAGGGAGGAAGGTTTGTAACATCCCAAAAATATTAAACTTGGATCATCAAACTCTAATCATCAAAATTTAGGGTTAACAAAAACTTTTCTAATTAAAAATATGAAAGCATTCATATGTGTGTGTATTGAAATTTGGATTCTTTTGAATTGCCATGATTATGTGTTTCATTGCTTGTAAAATGATTCTTAGATGAAATAAACATCATCTAAACATTTCCCAAACTTTTCCCAAGGACAAATAATTCAAAACAAACAAATTAAGTGAATGGTCACTTTTGCCAAATTAAATCCCATGCCTACTTTAGCTATCTCTAACTTTCAGAACTTAACAGAAACTTGTTTGGATCTTTTCACCCCTTGATAGTACTCATAACAAAGTATCAAGGCCCACCTTGTGATCATCCAGAAACATTCAAATGCATAGTTTAAATGACAGTTTAAAATTGAATCTATATCATATGGGAAGATCCCACTTTTTCAAAAACCACTAAAACAAGCTCAACTTTCAAAACCCAAGCATCTACAGACTCACCAGCACATGCCTAGCACACCCACCAAAAATCTCGACCAGCCTCACCGCCCCCTCTTGACCAGCCCTGCCTCGCAGACAACAGCCAAAACCGCCAGGAACGCCGCGCATGTGCCACTGTCGACCATGCCGACGTGCACCGCAGAGCACGCGCCGTTCCCATTCAACCAGACCACCTCGAGCCCTCGCCGCCCACCAGCATGCTCCCCACCGTCCCAGGAACACGCCAGACATGCTCGTTTCACCGCCCGTACCCCGTAGCCACCGCTCGTCGTCGAAGACGCCGCCTCTGTCGTGCAGAACGTCGAGCGTTCCAGACCATTTGCCACCACGCCTACACACGTATTAAAGCAATAGAGCATCGCCAGGAGACCACCGATCGATCGCCACCCTCGGCCATGCCTCTAGCAGCCCGTAGCCTTGTCGCCACCGTCGCTTGCCCATCCCGTTCGGTCTCACGGTCGAGACTATAAATAGAGGCCTCCCCCGCTCAAACCCTTCACACCATCTCACTCCCCTCACTTCACTGATCGTTCTACCCCGTTCCCGGAGCAAGGCGAGCAGCGCATCGCCGGAATTTCGCCGGAGCATGCCGCCTCTGGAGAAGAAGGGTGCCGTCGATTTCGTCCACCCTAGGAGGAGCTGCCGGTACCAGGAGGTTCGCCGTCGTCGACTTCATCGTTCACCCGCCTCTCCGACCCTCGCCTGAGCCCCGGTGAGCCTCCCACGACCCCCACCTGCCGCGTTAGGTTTCTGTCTCGCCGGCGCCGCCCGACGTGGACGATGAGTAGCAGTCGTTCGATTAGACTTAGATCGTGCGGATGAGATTTCCCCGTACCGCTTCACGTTTAAAGAGCCACTGACTGGTGGAACCCCCAGTCAGTTGCGCCCCGCGCCGCAGAGTGACACTGGGCCGGCCCATTAGCAGTTCCCGCGCAGCCCAGTCATTTGATTTTATCTTTTTCCATTTTCATTCAAACACAGTTCTGTACCTAGTTTCAAAAATCAACCCAGCTCGATTCAGTGAACCAAATTGAATGGAACCAATTTTGTTAGAAAGTTCTGGAAATGCTAAATCCAAGACCGTTGGATTCAAATTATTTGAATCTATAGATCAACCTTAGTAAAAATAACAAGGCAGAAGCTTTTCTGCATTCAAACATTTTTTAAATTTAAACCATAATAGCTTTTGAGTTGATTCCAACTCTCAAAAATCACATTTGATCATACCTTTCAGAATATATAAAAACATATGGGTTTACTTATAGAAATAATGTCCAAGTAATAAAAGGATGCCACTTAGGCATTTCTAGTCACTTTATTTTAATTAAAATAAAAGGTTAAACCTTATTAAATTGTGGCACCACTTTAAATCACATTCTCATGTACTGAAATGTGTGGTGATGACATGTGTCAACATGAACCCATGTTTGGTTTGGAGAATATTAAATCTTAAGTAGTTTTTCAATGAGTAAAAATTACTTTTCTAAAAATAAAAGAAATTAAACCAAGCTTTAATCTTGTAATGTTAGTGATGATGCTAGATCATCTATAGGACCATTTTGTGTGATGATTGAAAATAGTTAAGTATTGTTTGGTGATTGTGTACCTCGTATTTATTTATAGACGCTAGTAACGACCAAGGATACGAGGAAGAAGGAGGATACTACGAAGAAGAAGCCGAGGAGAAATTCAACCACTGCTCTGCACAAGGCAAGCTAACACTTGCAATTATGAGAGTTAAATAACCTATGCAATGCACTAAGCATGCTTGGTTAGATACATTGGATGATACCCAATCCTATTTTTACTTGCAAGCTTTATACTTTATTTCTTTATCAAAGCTCTTACTTAAAGTTTACTGGAATAAATTGTAGATATTAGAAAGATAATTGAAGGTTGCATAAGGAGCATAGAACTTGGCCTAAGCTAGATAATCTTTATGTCATCCTAAGGCATGAGATTGAACTTAGTAAAACTCCACTAGTTTACCACCCCTCTTTAGTACTTACCCCCACTTGTAGATGCTAGTGCTAAGCATAAAACTTGATCAACTTTAGATGGGAATACTTGGTGAAAATGGTTACGAAAACCTTGGAATGATGGATCATTCTATTGAAATGTTTTGGACATGTGTTTCTGAACACCAGATGATTTTGGTGATGAAAATGTTGAGGCATGAGCCTTAGCCCTTTATAAAACTGATGGTTGTCTGGATGCGATACCATTCCAATTTTACCATACAACCACAATACCCGAAAATTGGGTAGGGCTTGACTGGAAACTTATATACCTTAGTATTGGTTCCCTCACGGCCAAGGTCTGAGTTGATGCTGCCTTGTCAAGATTGTCCACCTGTGCAGTACCCAGGATGATAGTTGGTCATGGTTGGGAGGCCAAACTCACAGGAGAGGTGCTTATACTAGGGCATGTAATTGAAAGGTTAGGATTGATTATCCGCATACTGAGTATGGTGAATTCAGGATTTGTTCCTGACGGATGTATCAAATGTTGTGGTGAAAGTGTACAATCTCTGCAGAGTGTCAAACTATTTGAATAGCCGCGTCCGCTGTTATGGATAGTTGGAGTGGCCATACTGTTCCCCCGTCAGATGTTTTCAAAATGACTTGTGAAATGGATAGAGATTTTGACTTGACCACAACAGAGTTGTGATATGAAATACAAGTTCCCACTTAGGTGTTATAAAACTTCAACTTGATTTCTTCATTTCTAAACTTAGTAGATGTAAATCTAGATTTTTGCAAAACAACCCTAGAGCTTAGTGTCCTACTACAAAAAAAACCCCTTCACTTGTTGGTGTTAGTTTGCGAGTACTTAAAGAGTACTCATGGCTTTGTCCCTGGCTATTCTCGTGGCCAGACTATGAAGAGGAGTACCAGGTGGATGGAACCCAGGAAGGTTACGACAACTAGGATCATCTCCCATCGTCAGCATTGCATGTGACCCGAAGATGGAGATTCGCCTACGCTACCGTTATTATTACGTATTTCCGCTGCTTGAGTTGTATTAAGAACTGGATCATGAGATCCTTATTTGTGTAAGACCTTATGTATGGTTTGTAATGGATGATGTATTGTGGTATCCAATTCTGTTATGTCTCGCAAAAATGGTAATCATGGGATTGCGATGTATGGCATAATAGGCATCTGGGATTAAAAATCCTGGTGTTGACAACATGTGATGTCGGGAGATTGACTCTAGTGCAAGTGGGAGACTGTTGGGAATATTCCCTAGAGGCAATCATGTATGATGCAATTCCCACTGCATTCATAAAGATATTAAGTTGTCCTTGTATGAACATCTAATGTGTATCATTGAATATGTTATTCGGTTGTGAAACTATATATTCATGTTATTCATACTAAATACCCTTAGTCGGCAAGGTCATGCTGTACACACAACTTATACTAATGTGAAAGTCGACTCATGACTCGGTTCCACTTGACATGGGCATGGAGATGCCATTCTGACTTACACGGATTCAGCTAAAGAGTTTAGCGAGTCGGATTGACCCATATCGAGATACAACGAACAAGTCGTCATTTGTATGTATCAATCAATGTAATCCTTAGACCTGAGGTTGTTGCACATTCCGAGTTAAAGATCACCAACTTAGGTTCTATCAAACGTTGATCCATAATAGGGCATTTATAAAGGCAGAGTTCGGGTCGACTAAGAATCAAGCTGCGTGATGTGAATAACCAGGATGGGATTTTTCCCCTCCACTTAGACAGATATTCTCTGGGCCCTCTCGGATGATATGATTTGGAAAGCATGGCCATGCGCGACTCGTTAAGTGTTAACCGAGGAGATCGACTAAGAGTTAGTTGGATGAATCAGTTATCTCAGATCTAGAAGAGAGTCAGACTATTTAAGGGATGACGATTATGTAAGGTTCCCAACCTTTAATAAGATAGAGATCCCTGTGTTTACAATGCTAGTCCCTGGATCAATAGCTAGCATCCATAGTTAAGATGTAATATCAATAAACAAAGGACATAATACAACTTTATAACCAGGAATAAAATAATTTATTACATCTTACATAGCTCATTTGGCTATCTCATTACAATGCAGCAGAATATAACAATAGCATGGGGTCCTTCATCTTCAAAGTGCCACAGGCAAACATGTTGGTTGTAGACTTGTAATCCTAATCATTAAACTTCACTAATATCAAAAAAACCTGCAACATGACAAGTTACAGCCACAAGGGTCAATACATTTGAATTGTATTGGCAAGTGATACTATGGTAGTATAGTGGAGTCTATCATCTATATGCATTTGGCTAAGTGGAGCTTAGGCTTGCTTTGCTCAAAATAGATTTTCCTTATCATTTGAAAACACTAAGTTCTTGCTTGACAAAATCTTTTCCCAAGGCATCTCCCAATAGAAATTGGTGATCCTTCAATTCCTTGTTCACCCACAAGATTTTAACTTAGAAATTGGGATGAGGAGATTCTTGATAGATTCCATGTCTTGATGCTCAAATTGTCCTTTACCAGGGACATGGCTAAGTACTTAGATTTTACACTCTGCAGAGGTGGTGCACTTTCCCCACAAGACTTGGTTTCACCAAGACAAGATCTTTCAGAAGCCTTCCCTTAGACCAGAATAGACGCGTTCCAACCTATCATCCCCTACCACCAACTGTCCATTTGGCTAAGTTATTGCAACCTATATGATCCTGGCAGAGCCCATAATGCCGAGTGGCTGCACTTGAAGCTTCTCAACATTTGACATCTCAAATCTCTTTGTTCCTGGGTGGCCATCCACAAGTGATATACACAAGGTAAACCATAGAAATGGGCCTTGTGAACCACTCAACACAAACCATTCCTTCCATTCCACCCAGGTGATTCATTCACTTAGTTGTTTTATTAAACAAAAACACAAGTCCTCAGACTTAGAAATTTTCCATAGCATGAATATATATTCCACCCTTGTTTTTGTAGGAGTTCGTAGCATGGAAAACAAAAAAATTCTACCGCATACAAACAAACAAGCCAAGATCTATCTACTAGATTGTAGCAACGAGTCGATGGAATAACTCACCCTCGAAGATTCCAAAGTGTTTAACGAGAGCGGATTCTCGTGGGTGATGTAGTCGTACTCTTGCCGATCTCAATATCGCGTAGACGATCCTTCTGGCACTGTGTTCCGGCAGCGCTTCCGCAGTTGGTCACACGTTCGGTACTCGACGAAGACCTTCCTCTCCCTTGTTCCAGCAGGCAGCGGAGGTTGTAGCACTCTCCTCGCGATTCTGGCAGCACAACGGCGTGGTACCGGAAGTAGAGGGGAGATCTCGCAGGGCTTCGCCTTAAGCCGGAGCGAGTATGGTGGTTTATGAGAGAGAGCCTCGGTGATCTAGGGTTTAGACGCACCAAGGAGGAGCAAGGCCGACGGCTAGGGTTTGCCTAGGCGGCGGCAGCAGGAGGTGGCGGCGCCGACGGCTAGGATTAGGGTTTGCGGGGCGTGGTGTTGTGTCCTTGGAGGGGCAGCCCTGCCCCTCCTTATATAGGTGGAGGGGGCGCGCCAAGGGGGGGGAGTCCCTCCCCAACTCGGTCTCCAAGTGGGCCGGCGGTGGAGGGAGGGAACTCCTCCCCAAGTAGATTTCCTACTCTCCCTCCACCTCACAAAATAGCCGTTTGACTTTTCAAATTGGCGTTTGACTTTTCAAACTAGGATTTGATTAAACCCTTTATTTTGTTCAGTGATGACACCTAGTACATGATGCAATCATACCAACTTGTTATGACACATTCATGTACCCTTCCCCTCCGGAGTGTCGGACATTCCGGAACCTTCTAGAACATTCCCGATGAAAACACCGGAACCATTCTCCAACCCCGAAACAGGACTTTCCTTATATGAATATTATTCTCCGGACCATTTCGGATCTCCTCGTAATATCCCGGATCCCATCCGAGACTCCGAACAACATTCAGTCTCTTACTCATCATTCCATAACTACTCAAACAACGTCAAATCCTTAAGTGTGTCTCCCTACGGTTCATGAATTATGCGGACATGATCGAGACACTTCTCCGAACAATAACCAATAGAGGAATCTGAAAATTCATATGGCTCCCACATATTTCTACGATTACTTTGCGATCGAATGAACCACTTACATACGATACCAATTTCCCTTTGTCTCACGATAGTTTACTTATCCGAGGTTATGATCATCGGTATCTCTACATACCTAGTTCAACCTCGTTACTGATAAGTACCCTTTTCTCGTTCCCGTGATATGTGATCCCTTGTGAGCCAGTCACATGCTTGCAAGCTAATTGGATGACATTCCACCGAGAGGGCCCAGAGTATATCTATTCGTCATATGGATGGACAAATCCCACTCTTGATCCATGTGTCTCAACCAATACTTTCTGAACACTCAATGCCACCTTTATAGCCACCCAGTTACGGTGTGGTGTTTGATGTCATCAAAGCATCCTTCCGGTGAAGGTGATATGCATTATCTCATGGTCGAAGGAATTAGGTTACTATGTATCAGAAAGCATATAGCAATTGAACTATTAAAATGACTTGATCTTTATGCTACGCTTATCTATAGGAGTATGTCCACCATATCATTCTCCTAACGATATGATCTTGTTGTTAATAACATCTCAATGTTCATGATAGGGAAACCAAAATCATTTATTAACCAACAAGCTAGTATTTATAAAGAGGCTTTACTAGGGACTCTATTTTAGTTTACAAATCACACAAGTATTAACGTTTCCTTGTTAATACTATTGTAGCATGAATGTAAACATTTATCATAAACACAAAGATATAATAATAACTACATTTATTATTGCCTCTAGGGCATATCTCCAACAGTCTCCCACTTGCACTAGAGTCATCTAATCCAGATTACATGGTAATATACCGAACACCCATGGCAGTTTGGTGTTGGTCATGTTTTGCCCTCGGGAGAGGTTTAGTCAACGGATACGCCACATTCAGATCTGTGTGTACTTTGCAAATATTTATGTCCCCATCTTGGACATGTTCTCAAATAGCGTGAAAACGTAGCTTGATGTGCTTCAGCTTCTTGTGTGACCTTGGTTCTTGCGCATTGGCTATGGCGCCCATGTTATCACAGTAGATTGACATTGGGTACAGCGCACTAGGAACCACACCGAGCTCTGTAATGAACTCTTTCATCCATATTGCTTCTTGTGAAGCCTCCGAAGCAGCCATGTATTCCGATTCAGTTGAAGATCTCGCCACAACGCTTTGCTTTGCACTCCTCCAGCTAACTGCTGCACCATTCAAAGTAAATACGTATCCAGATTGTGATTTAGAATCATCCGGATCGGTGTTCCAACTAGCATCGGTGTAACCATTAACAACGAGCTGTTCATCACCTCCATAAGAAAGAACCATACCCTTAGTTCTTTTCAAGTACTTAAGGATGTTTTTGACTGCTGTCCAATGATCCACTCCTGGATCACTTTGATATCTGCTAGTTAAACTAACAGCATATGCAATGTCGGGTCTAGTACATAGCATGGCATACATCAGAGATCCTATGGCTGAGGCATAGGGAGTTTTACTCATCCTTTCTCTATCTTCTGCAGTTGTCGGACTTTGAGTTTTACTCAAGGTCGTATTGGGCAACATGGGCAAGAACCCTTTCTTGCTATCTTCCATTCCAAACCTCTTTAGAACTTTGTCCAAATATGTACTTTGTGACAATGATATTAGGCGTCTCGATCTATCTCTATAAATCTTTATGCCTAATATATAAGCTGCTTTGCCAAGATCCTTCATTGCAAAACTATTATTCAAATATTCCTTGACACTATTAAGAAGGTCTACATCATTCCCAATCAACAATATGTCATCTACATATAGTATTAAGAATGCTACAGAGCTCCCACTCACTTTCTTGTAAATACAAGCTTCTCCATAAGTTTGTATAAAACCAAAACTTTTGATTACCTTATCAAAACGTTGATTCCAACTTCGGGATGCTTGCTTCAATCCATAGATGGATCGTTGAAGTTTGCATACCTTGTTAGCATCTTTAGGATCGACAAAACCTTTGGGTTGCATCATATACAACTCTTCATCAATGTCTCCATTGAGGAATGTTGTTTTGACATCCATCTGCCATATCTCATAATCTTAATATGCAGCGATTGCTAACATAATCCTCACAGACTTTAGCTTCGCTACAGGTGAGAAAGTCTCATTGTACTCAACTCCTTGAATTTATCGAAACCCTTTTGTGACAAGTCGAGCTTTATAGACAGTAACATTACCATCAGCATCTATTTTCTTCTTGAAAATCCATTTGTTCTCGACAGCCTTCCGGCCATCTGGTAAGTCCACCAAAGTCCATACTTGGTTTTCGTACATGGATCCAATCTCGGATTTCATGGATTCTTGCCATTTATTGGAATCTGGGCTCATCATTGCTTCCTCATATGTCGTAGGGTCATCGGTGTTGTCCACCAACATGACATTCATAACAGGATCATACCAATCAGGAGTGGTACGAGTTCTCGTTGACCTGCGAGGCTCTGTAGCAACTACAACCGAAGTTTCATGATCATCATCATTAGCTTCCTCTCTTATTGGTATAGGCGCCACAGGAACTACTTCCGGTGATGCGCTACTCGCAAGTTCAAGAGAAGGTTCAACAACCTCGTCGAGTTCTACTTTCCTTCCAGTCACTTCTTTTGAGAGAAATTCCTTCTCTAGAAAGGATCCATTCTTGGCAACGAAGATTTTGCCTTCGGATCTATGATAGAAGGTATACCCAATAGTTTCCTTCGGTTATCCTATGAAGACGCATTTTTCCGCTTTGGGTTCAAGCTTGTCCGGTTGTAACTTCTTTACATTGGCTTCGCAACCCCAAACTTTAAGGAACGACAATTTAGGTTTCTTCCCAAACCATAATTCATACGGTGTCGTTTCAATGGATTTAGATGGTGCCCTATTTAAAGTGAATGCGGTTGTTTCTAATGCATATTCCCAAAATGATAGCGGTAAATCTGTAAGTGACATCATAGAACGAACCATATCCAAGAGAGTTCGATTACGACATTCGGACACACCATTACGCTGTGGTGTTCCCGGCAGTGTCAATTGTGAAAGTATTCCACATTTCTTCAAATGCTTGCCAAACTCATAACTTAGATATTCACCTCCACGATCAGAACGTAGAAATTTAATCTTCTTGTACCGTTGATTCTCCACCTCACTTTGAAATTCCTTAAACTTCTCGAAAGTTTCGGACTTATGTTTCATGAAATAGATATACCCATATCTACTCAAGTCATCCGTGAAGGTAAGATGTCACATCCCAAATTTTAGATTTGGTTCTGCATGTCATTCATATCATTGCATCATACTTTTCCATGCAAAACCGTCGATTGAAAAGAATCGGCGAAACGATATTTTCAAAACCCTACTCTGTTTTTCTACGAGGCTCCTACGGGAGGCTTTAGTAGGACTTGTGTTGTCAACCCTTATAGCCTAGTGGTTTTGCTCAACCATTGACCCTTGATTGTTCCCCTCGATTTTACAAAACCGTAGGAGCAAGAATCGCTCGATTCGGAGCTCGTACGGAAAAGTTGCGACCGTTTTATTAGAAAAACGGGCCGTTTTCCGAGTCTTTTTCCAACCGCGCGCCGTATCGGCGTAGGACCCCGCGAGGGGGCCCCACTTAAAAGCCCCGGGCCCCGCCTCCCTGCCCGCCTTGATCGCCCCGCCCCGCCTCAAACCCCGCACCCAGCCGCCGCCTCCTCCCCGTGATCGCCGCCTTCCCCTCGGCCTCCGCGCCGCCGCCGCTAGGTACCCCGCCGCCGCCGCGCCTCTCTCTCTCCCTCTCCTTTCCTCCCCGCGCCGCCCGCCTCCCGCCGCTCGCCGCCCTGCGCCTCCACCCGCGCGCCGCGCTGCCTGCACGCCACCGCCGCCTTCCGCGTGCGCGCCTGCCCCGCGCGCGCCGCTTGCAGCCGCCGCCTGCCGCTGCTGCTGCTCGCCGCTGCCGCGCCACCCGCCTGCAGCCGCGCCGCGCCGCCGCTGCTTCGCGCGCGCACGCACGCGCCAGCGCTGCTGCACGCTCGCACGCGCGCCGCTCGCCGTCCGCACTGTCGCGCCACCATTGTGTGACCGCCTTGATTGATCCGCGCGCTGACCAACCTTCCCCTTCCACGCAGGAAAAACGTCGTCGCCGGAACCGATCGCCGCCGCCGTTCCGAGTTCGTCGCCGTTTGTCTCCGGTGAGTCCGCAGCCGCCATTAGATCTCAGATCAACGGTCCAGATCAGCCGTTGACCGATCAGTACCCAGGCGTTGACTAGTCAGACGCCCAGTCAGCGCCCAGTCAGCAGCCGCGTTGACCAGTCAACAGACACAGTTGACTGGGTAATTATTTTAATCAATTTAGTTGATAGATTTCGGTATAAACTTGTAAATTGCGTAGAAATTAAACCGCTGGGCCAAAAATTGCAAATAAAATATGCGTAGGTTCAGTAAGTCGTGTAGAATCTTGCTGTACCTTTGGTTCAGACTTTTGCAGCAAGATTTAGTACAGTTTAATCAAATGAGTTAATGGCCTTTTGGGGTAATTAATTCGTAGAGAAAGATCTGTAGCTCCAAAAATTGCTTATGATATGTCCCTGGATTCAGTGGAACGAGGGAATCTCATCGTGAATTAAAAAGATAGGCTTACAGTAAAAACTTTTGCAGAAAATGTCTAGTGTCTTTCTGCAGTGTTTTAATTACTCGGGGAGTTCTATAATTCTTTTTTGAGTAATTCCAGTTGGTACTGTTTCTAATTAGCTATGCTTATGCGGTAGAATTTTCCCAAGATTTTGCAAACAGTATACTACCGGTAGTGAATTATTTGAGTTCTAGCTCTAGTTTTGAGCATTACTTTTCGCGTGATAGTTTTCCTTGCGCTAAAACTATTTTCCATGCATGCAATCAGTAGTATTATTGAATAGGATTATGTGGTGCAGCTGTAGCACCAATTCACTTGTCTTGCATGCATTCATGCATCATCTTTGTTGCATATGCTTGTGGATTGTTTGTTTATGATTGCAATTGTATCGTGTAGATTGTGACGAGTGCAACGCTTGCTCGTGTGTGGATTGTTCTTCCGACCGCTACAACCAAGGCAAGTAGATGCTACTTTGTTCATGATATCGTCCTACTATTTTCAATGCATTGTCGTGTATTTTGTAGATGCATGTGTAGGATGATACTATCGCTATGCTATGTCCTATTATGTGGTAGGATCTTCCTTGTAGTTGAACCACCGTTGGTAGATGTTCTTAGCCATGCTATGTTGAACGAGGGCTGGGTTACATCATTGAGACTTGTTTCTAAAAGTATTGGTTTTTGAAAAACTAAAACAACTTAATCAATGAATCCCCTGGGTGTGATGGTATTGATAATTTTTGGTGGTTTCATTGCGGAAAGGCACCCAGGTATCTAGAGAAATTGATTGACTTCTTTATTTGGTAGCTTACGTGTACAACCATGTGCCAATAATGAAATGGGCGGTTGGTTGGACTTAGTAGGTTGTGGTGACCCGAACCCGCGTATCCAGAGATGTAGAATTTTGGTAGGTTGGACCGGTGCGCGTCGGGATTGGGGAGCTACTTCCCGAACGGTCTCTTCTTGGTCTTCTCCCTATCATCACCCAAAATGAGAATGATGGTACGAGCTGGGCTGGCCAAGTCACATGGGTAAAGTGTACTAACCCCTGCAGGGTGTATAATCTAATCGATTAGCCGTGTCCCCGGTTATGGACAACTGAGTTGCTTGATATTGATTCCATGACATGTTTCTCGCTCATTCCAATTTCATAATTGTTTTAATATTTTTGGGATAACTTAATTGGGATCTTTTCAAAGAAAATCAAAAACTGTTTATGAAAGTAGGACAAACGTATTTGCAAATGCAAGCCAGACACAGCTCCAATTGCCAAATATGCATGTAGATGTTAGTACTATTGTCTCCATTACTAGCTCTACTTGCCATACATTCCATGTATTGACCCTTCGGGACTGCTACGTTTCATGTTGCAGGTTATTCCGATTCTGAGTAATCGATATAGGCCACGGTACTCCACTCGGCACTTGTTCACTTGTGGGCAATTTGAAGAATGGAGTATTTACTTTATTTATGTTGCTACCTGAATAATTTGAGCTAGCTTTGGGCTAAGCTTTTATTGTAATAATGGTACTCTGGATCCTTGTTATTCATGATACACGGATATTTTTCTATGTTATTCATCTTATTCAATTGTGGGCCAATGAACCGATCCAGGGATTGGCATGTCACATACAAGCCTCGGTCTGTTCAGAACCGCGGTGTTACAAGATGGTATCAGAGCCCGTGTGTCGACTGTAGGATCGTGACCTAGGATTGGATTAGGAAGCCATATATTTATTAAAGCCTATAATAACTCTGTCTTTCATCTTATGCCTTTCACCCTCGTAAATTCTTACCATATGCTATTCTCACACTTTCCTCTTTTACTTGATAGATGGGAGAAGTCAGGACTGAGTATGCAACCATGGAGTCACCAAGGCCCTTTGCAAGGCAGTTAGCACAGCTCTCGCAGTCATTGGGATTGCCACTGCCCATGTTCAAGGGAAGAAGGCTGTACACCTATGGATATGGTGAGGATGCATGGGAGATCACCACCTTCATCTTCAGGGATGCCGCCTTGACAAACCCTGTGCACTTGATCTACACCAAGACATACTGCAACTGGGGACTTGGAATCAACTTGGCCATACATGAAGCCCTGTCTCGCCAGTGCCATAATGTCCGACACCTACTGCCAGCAGATTCACCCTACCGTGACTATGGGAGGCGTGATGAAGATGGGCACATTGTGGTTACCCCGGGCGACAGGAACAACATGCCGCCCCGTCGGAGGCACATAGAGGACATGGAAAGGGAGAATGGAGCTCTAGCTGAGAAGGTGATGATGATAAAGGAGATTGCAGATTTTGCTAGCAATGGTATGGTGGTCCAAGGACAGGAGATTGACACCCTGCATGAAGCTGTGGGAGTTCTGGAGAATGCCCTGATAGCCAGAGATGCAACCATAGCTCATCTTCATGGTACTGTGCAGGAGAACGCCCAGAACATACAACAGTTGCAAGGGACCGTCCAGGAAAGGGATCAAACTATTGAAGCTATGACAGCCCAGATTGCCGCTCTCCAGGCACAGCTAAATCCACCCTCTGATGATGACAATGGAGATGATGGCAACAATGGGGATGATGATGACAGTGGGAACGATGATGATGAGGACGAGGATGATGATGATGGAGACGATGATGGTGGAGGAGATGAACCTGTTGCAGTTGCAGCTGAAAGTGAAGAAGAAGAGGAGGATCCAGAAGAGGTGGAGTTTGAAATCTCAAGTGATGATTCAGGGGAGGTGTACACTCCGCCGCCATGGTTGTACCGCGAACAGAAGCGCCAACGCATGACAGCAAGGACCTACCGCAACCTCTTCAAGGAGTAGATAGAAGTCCACCAATTAGTCCACGTTAGGCAAATTCGTTAGGATTAGTCTCGATCGTTGTGAAGCTTAGTTCGTGTTAGTTTAAGAGTGATTAGTTGCTTATTTCTGTACTCCAATATCCCAGGAATTATTTGTGCGAATTTTATGAAAGAGTTATGGCAAGTTTGGTTACTATCTGTGTTATTTTCGCTGCAGTTTTCTGCTGATACAGCAGTACTGTATGATTTTTCATATTTTTCTGGTAACTGGGAAAAATCTGAAACAAATTGGGCTGATGCGAAACTCTCTGTACTATATGTGCAAAAATCAACTAAATTTTCTGACAAGTTTAAGTCAGGCGGAAAAATTTGTGAACGCTGCTGGACTGTTCTGGCAGATTGCTGTTTTGTTTTAGTTGATCGACTGATTAGTTAACCATTGCCAACTCTTGTAAAACTATTTCAGTAGGTATATACTGCTAGGATAACCCCTGGGATGTTGCTGGATCACTTGTTTGTTGATGTGTTGCTTGCTTGTGATTGTCTGCTATTGTTTATTGTTGTTTGATCATATGCATGGGTAGAATCCTACTACCGTAGTTGATCCTTTCTAAACTTACCTGTGCTGAACCGCAGATGCCTCCCCACCGTCAACCCACTGAGTTGGAGCAGCTCATGGCAGCCCAGGCACAGCTGACCCAAGTGATGACTCAGTTCATGGCAGCCCAGAACAACAACAATGGAAACAATCAGCCTCAGGGAGATGCTCTCACCAGATTTCTGAGGCTAAGGCCAGCTAAGTTCTCTACTGCAACGGAACCAATGGTTGCTCTCGACTGGTTGCGTTCAGTCAACAAGGATCTGGTAACCGTTGGATGCACTGATGCTGAGAAGGTGAGGTTTGCCGCTCACCTACTGGAGGGACCAGCCGCTTCTTGGTGGGACACTTTTCAGATCACCCACCCGCTGGGTACTGTGACTTGGGCTATGTTTGAGGAAGGTTTCAGGACCAACCACGTGTCCTCAGGAGTTCTGAGCCTGAAGAGGAAGGAGTTCTGCAACTTGCGCCAAACCAATCGCACCGTGGCTGAGTACATTGAGGAGTGGATAGCCTCAGTGATGAGCTTTCAGTACAGCTACTGGTGGTTTATTGCCCCACTTTCCAGGAGCTTATGGACAAGGCCAGGATCTTGGAAGGGAAGCACAAGAAAGTGGAGAACCGCAAGAGAAAGAGTAATAATCACCACTCTGGTTCACATCACAAGTCTCGCACTTCATATGATGGATACTCCAAGCATGGAGGAAGTGGCCATGGGAGCCATGACCGCCACCACCATGGAGGCGATGGGCATCGTCATGACAACCATAGGAGCACCCACCACAGCCACAAGGGAGGACACTCTCACCACTCTGGAGGACACGGTAGACATGACCGCAACCGTGATCGCAGCTTTGTGAAGAAGGATCTGAGTGAGGCGACGTGCTTCAAGTGTAAACAAAAGGGGCACTATGCTGACAACTGTCCGGAGAGGAAAGGACTGAAGCCAACCAACAATGAGAAGGCCACAGTGAACCACATGAATGTGGAGGAGATTCCAGATGAGCCTGACCTTGTGATTGGTAAGTTTCCAATCAACACTTACCCTACACTTATACTTTTCGATACTGGTGCATCGCATTCATTCATATCAAGGGCTTTTGTGGATAAGTATAAGTTACCTACGGAGTCTATGAAAGGGTCTATTAGAGTGAGTTCACCTGGAGGAGATATGATAGCTAGCGCGGGATGCCGCATTAGAACACACAACTTCAGTGCACATTTGGTAGTGTTGGAATCACAGGGGTTAGACGTCATTATGGGTATGGATTGGATGTCTATGCATGGGGGACACATAGATTGTGCACAGCGAGCTGTTTCACTCAAAACCCCGGATGGTAAGAGGATTAGATTCAAGTCGGCTGTGCGACCGCGAAGTTGTAAGTTGAATTCTCTTAAGGGGGTTAGCATGGATACTGTGCCAGTGATTAAGGATTATCCTGACGTGTTTCCGGAAGAACTTCCAGGGATGCCGCCTGACAGGGAAGTAGAGTTTCTTATCGACCTGATGCCGGGAACAGGATCAATAGCAAAGAAACCATATAAGATGGATGTGGATGAGCTGAAGGAATTGAAGAAGCAGTTGAAAGAGCAGCTGGAAAAGGGATTCATTCAGCCTAGTTCGTCGTCATGGGGAGCACCTGTTCTGTTTGTGGAGAAGAAAGACAGCAGCAAGAGATTAGTGGTGGACTATCGCTCGCTGAATGAAGTGACTATCAAGAACAAATACCCCCTGTCGAACATAAATGATTTGTTTGATCAACTGGAAGGAGCAAAGGTGTTCAGCAAGATTGACCTGCGATCAGGCTACTTTCAATTGAAGATCCGGGAGGAGGACGTACCAAAAACCGCCTTCACCACTAGGTATGGTTTATATGAGTATACAGTTATGTCTTTTGGACTAACGAATGCCCCGGCATACTTCATGACCATGATGAACAAGGTGTTTATGGAGTACTTGGACAAGTTCGTTGTGGTGTTTATTGATGACATACTGATATATTCCAAGGATGATGCTGAGCATGAGAAACATCTGCGACTGATTATGGAGAAGTTGAGGGAACACAAGCTGTATGCCAAATTCAGCAAGTGTGAATTCTTAACACTGTTGGATTTCTTGGACACGTAGTGTCAGGAGAAGGAGTCATTGTGATCCAAGCAAAGTGACTGCAGTAACTGAGTGGGAAGCACCCAAGAATGCGGGAGAGATTCGAAGCTTTTTGGGACTTGCTGGATACTACAGGAGGTTCACTGAAAACTTCTCCAAGATTGCTAAGCCGATGAATGAACTTCTGAAGAAGGAAAGGAAGTTTGAATGGTCAGACGTATGTGAAGCCAGCTTTCAGGAACTGAAGCGTCGACTAGTAACCGCACCTGTTATGTGTCTACCAGACCTTCAGAAGGATTTCCAAGTGTACTGTGATGCTTCTCGACAGGGACTTGGTAGTGTGCTGATGCAAGATGGGAGAGTGGTATCGTATGCCTCGCGAAAACTCAAGCACCATGAGCGGAATTACCCCACACACGACTTGGAGTTAGCGTCAGTGGTTCATGCGCTCAAGGTGTGGAGGCATTACTTAATGGGAAAACACTGTGATGTGTACACCGACCACAAGAGCCTAAATTACATATTTACACAGAAGGAACTAAACATGAGGCAAAGGAGATGGTTGGAACTTATCAAGGACTATGATATGAATCTGCAATACCACCTAGGAAAGGCCAATGTAGTAGCAGATGCTCTGAGCCGGAAGGTCTATGCCAACGGATTGACAATTGGGGAATTGCCCGAGGATTTGTGCGAGCAATTCAAGGACCTTAGACTGGAGGTAGTATCTGAAGGATACTTGGCAACAATGGAAGTCCAACCAATGCTACAGGACAGAATCAGGAAGGCTCAAGTGAGAGACAAAGAGATAGATGAAATAAGGGAAAAGATGAAGGAGGATCGAGCAAAGGAATTCCGCGAGGATGAGCAAGGAACCTTGTGGTATGGAGATCGTTTGTGCGTTCCCAACGATCCGGAGTTGAGGAAGTTGATTCTGCAGGAAGCTCATGACTCGCCATATTCCATACATCCGGGCAATACGAAGATGTATATGGACCTAAAGGACAGATTCTGGTAGAACAACATGAAGGGAGACATCGCAGAGCATATTGCCCTATGTGATGTATGTAGCCGAGTAAAGGCGGAACACCAGAAGCCAGCAGGATTGCTATAGCCATTGCCCGTGCTGGATTGGAAGTGGGATAGAGTGGGAATGGATTTTATCACAGGATTGCCCAGGACCAGGTCAAGATATGACTCTATTTGGGTAGTGGTCGACCATTTGACCAAGGTAGCCCACTTTATACCGTTAAAGACGACCTATACGAGTGCAAAGTTGGCCAAGATTTACATGGACAGGATTGTGTGCCTACACGGAGTTCCCAAGAGTATTGTATCTGATAGAGGCACCCAATTTACCTCACACTTCTGGCGCCAGCTGCACGAGTCGCTTGGCACTAGATTGGAGTTTAGCACAGCGTTTCACCCGCAGACTTATGGACAGACCGAGAGGGTGAATCAGATTTTGGAAGACATGCTGAGAGCTTGCGCCTTGGCTCATGGTTCTAGTTGGGATGAGAATTTTCCATATGCTGAGTTTTCCTACAACAACAGCTATCAAACCAGCATCAAGACGTCACCGTTCGATGTGCTATATGGGAAACGGTGCCGGACACCATTGCTATGGGATGGAGTAGGAGAACGTCAGTTGTTTGGGCCTGATTTGATCAAGGATGCTGAAGAGAAGGTCGCCTTGATTAGGGACAGACTGAAGGTAGCACAATCAAGGCAGAAGAGCTACGCTGACGCCAACCGCAAGGAAGTGGTGTATGAGATAGGTGATAGAGCATACCTCAGAGTGTCGCCACTTCGTGGAATCAAAAGGTTTGGAATTAAGGGTAAGCTGGCACCTCGATTTATTGGACCGTACAGGGTCTTAGCACGCAAAGGAGAAGTTGCTTATCAGTTGGAGTTGCCAGAGGCCCTGTCCGCTGTTCACAATGTGTTCCACGTATCCCAGCTGAAGAAGTGCCATCCGGAGATGGCGGATACACCATTGAGAGACACTGTACCGCTAGAGGAGGTTCAGCTTGAGAACGACTTGACCTATGAGGAGAAACCGGTCAAGATTCTGGAAACAGCGAAGAGGACTACCCGTACCAAGACGATCAGGTTTTGCAAGGTACAGTGGAGCCACCACACCGAAGAGGAAGCCACTTGGGAGTGTGAGGATGACATCCGAGACGACTACCCACACCTATTTGCTAGTCGCGCCGAATCTCGAGGACGAGATTCATCTTAAGGGGGTTAGTCTTGTCACATCCCAAATTTTAGATTTGGTTCTGCATGTCATTCATATCATTGCATCATAATTTTCCATGCAAAACCGTCGATTGAAAAGAATCGGCGAAACGCTATTTTCAAAACCCTACTCTGTTTTTCTACGAGGCTCCTGCGGGAGGCTTTAGTAGGACTTGTGTTGTCCACCCTTGTAGCCTAGTGGTTTCTCTCAACCATTGACCCTAGATTGTTCCCCTCGATTTTACAAAACCGTAGGAGCAAGAATCGCTCGATTCGGAGCTCGTACGGAAAAGTTGCGACCGTTTTATTAGAAAAACGGGCCGTTTTCCGAGTCTTTTTCCAACCGCGCGCCGTATCGGCGTAGGACCCCGCGAGGGGGCCCCACTTAAAAGCCCCGGGCCCCGCCTCCCTGCCCGCCTCGATCGCCCCGCCCCGCCTCGAACCCCGCACCCAGTCGCCGCCTCCTCCCCGCGATCGCCGCCTTTCCCTTGGCCTTCGCGCCGCCGCCGCCCAGGTACCCCGCCGCCGCCGCGCCTCTCTCTCTCCCTCTCCTTTCCTCCCCGCGCCGCCCGCCTCCCACCGCTCGCCGCCCTGCGGCTCCACCCGCGCGCCGTGCTGCCTGCACGCCACCGCCACCTTCCGCGCGCGCGCGCCCCGAGCCGCCCGCTGCCCCGCGCCTCGCCGCCAGCTGCGTCGCCTGCCCCGCGCGCGCCGCTTGCAGCCGCCGCCTGCCGCTGCTGCTGCTCGCCTCTGCCGCGCCACCCGCCTGCAACCGCGCCGCCGCTGCTTCGCGCGCGCACGCACGCGCCAGCGCTGCAGCCGCCTCGCGCCGCGCTGCCGCTGCTGCACGCTCGCACGCGCGTCGCCCCGCGCGCCTTACGCCGCCGCTCGCCGTCCGCGCTGTCGCGCCGTCGTTGCGTGACCGCCTTGATTGATCCGCGTGCTGACCAACCTTCCCCTTCTGCGCAGGAAAAACGTCGTCGCCGGAACCGATCGCCGCCGCCGTTCCGAGTTCGTCGACGTTTGTATCGGGTGAGTCCGCAGCCGCCATTAGATCTCAGATCAACGGTCTAGATCAGCCGTTGACCGGTCAGTACCCAGGCGTTGACTAGTCAGACGCCCAGTCAGCGCCCAGTCAGCAGCCGCGTTGACCAGTCAACAGACACAGTTGACTGGGTAATTACTTTAATCAATTTAGTTGACAGATTTCGGTAGAAACTAGTAAATTGCATAGAAATTAAACCACTGTGACAAAAATTGCAAATAAAATATGCGTAGGTTCAGTAAGTCGTGTAGAATATTGCTGTACCTTTGGTTCAGACTTTTGCAGCAAAATTTAGTACAGTTTAATCAAATGAGTTAATGGCCTTTTTGGGGTAATTAATTCGTAGAAAAAGATCTGTAGCTCCAAAAATTGTGTATGATATGTCCCTGGATTCAGTGGAACGAGGGGAATCTCATCGTGAATTAAAAAGATAGGCTTACAGTAAAAACTTCTGCAGAAAATGTCTAGTGGCTTTCTGCAGTGTTTTAATTACTCGGGGAGTTCTATAATTCCTTTTTGAGTAATTCCAGTTGGTACTGTTTCTAATTAGCTATGCCTATGCGGTAGAATTTTCCCAAGATTTTGCAAACAGTATACTACCGGTAGTGAATTATTTGAGTTCTAGCTCTAGTTTTGAGCATTACTTTTCGCGTGATAGTTTTCCTTGCGCTAAAACTATTTTCCATGCATGCAATCAGTAGTATTATTGAATAGGATTATGTGGTGCAGCTGTAGCACCAATTCACTTGTCTTGCATGCATTCATGCATCATCTTTGTTGCATATGCTTGTGGATTGTTTGTTTATGATTGTAATTGTATCGTGTAGATTGTGACGAGTGCAACGCTTGCTCGTGTGTGGATTGTTCTTCCGACCGCTACAACCAAGGCAAGTAGATGCTACTTTGTTTATGATATCGTCCTACTATTTTCAATGCATTGTCGTGTATTTTGTAGATGCATGTGTAGGATGATACTATCGCTATGCTATGTCCTATTATGTGGTAGGATCTTCCTTGTAGTTGAACCACCGTTGGTAGATGTGCTTAGCCATGCTATGTTGAACGAGGGCTGGGTTACATCATTGAGACTTGTTTCTAAAAGTATTGGTTTGTGAAAAACTAAAACAACTTAATCAATGAATCCCCTGGGTGTGATGGTATTGATAATTTTTGGTGGTTTCATTGCGGAAAGGCACCCAGGTATCTAGAGAAATTGATTGGCTTCTTTATTTGGTAGCTTACGTGTACAACCATGTGCCAATAATGAAATGGCGGTTGGTTGGACTTAGTAGGTTGTGGTGACCCGAACCCGCGTATCCAGAGATGTAGAATTTTGGTAGGTTGGACCGGTGCGCGTCGGGATTGGGGAGCTACTTCCCGAACGGTCTCTTCTTGGTATTCTCCCTATCATCACCCAAAATGAGAGTGATGGTACGAGCTGGGCTGGCCAAGTCACATGGGTAAAGTGTACTAACCCCTGCAGGGTGTATAATCTAAACGATTAGCCGTGTCCCGGTTATGGACAACTGAGTTGCTTGATATTGATTCCATGACATGTTTCTCGCTCATTCCAATTTCATAATTGTTTTAATATTGTTGGGATAACTTAATTGGGATCTTTTCAAAGAAAATCAAAAACTATTTATGAAAGTAGGACAAACGCATTTGCAAGTGCAAGCCAGACACAGCTCCAATTGCCAAATATGCATGTAGATGTTAGTACTATTGTCTCCATTACTAGCTCTACTTGCCATACATTCCATGTATTGACCCTTCGGGGCTGCTACGTTTCATGTTGCGGGTTATTCCGATTCTGAGTAATCGATATAGGCCACGGTACTCCACTCGGCACTTGTTCACTTGTGGGCAATTTGAAGAATGGAGGATTTACTTTATTTATGTTGCTACCTGAATAATTTGAGCTAGCTTTGGGCTAAGCTTTTATTGTAACAATGGTACTCTGGATCCTTGTTATTCATGATACACGGATATTTTGCTATGTTATTCATCTTATTCTATTGTGGGCCAATGAACCGATCCAGGGATTGGCATGTCACATAGAAGCATCGGTCTTTTCAGAATTGCGGTGTTACATAAGAACATAACGATAACCACCGCGCGATGCTACACTCATTGGACCACACACATCGGTATGTATGATTTCCAATAAGTCCGCAGCTCGCTCCATTATACCAGAAAATGGAGTCTTAGTCATTTTACCCATCAGACATGCTTCGCATCTTTCAAGTGATTCGAAATCAAGTGATTCAAGAAGTCCATCGGAATGGAGTTTCTTCATACGCTTCACTCCAATGTGACCAAGACGATAGTGCCACATATAGGTCGAGTTATCGCTTGATTTCAAACGTTTAGCTTCAATGTTATTAATATGTGTATTTCCACTATCGAGATTCAATAAGAATAGACCATCTATCAAAGGTGCATGTGCATAAAACATATTACTCATATAAATCAAACAACCATTATTCGGACTTAAACAAGTAACCGTCTCGCAATAAACAAGATCCCGATATAATGGTCATGCATAACGCAGGCACCAAATAACAATTATTTAAGTATAAAACTAATCCCGATGGTAGATGAAGAGGTAGTGTGCCGACCGCGATCAAATCAACCTTTGATCCGTTTCCCACGCGCATCGTCACCTTCGTTCTTCGCTAGCTTCCGTTCAGGCTTAGGTCCAGCCTTGGTCTTCTTCGTCGGCGCGGTAACTTTCTTACCACCCTTCTTGAAGTGTCCCTTTTGCTTAGACTTGCCTTTCTTGAATTTGGTGGTCTTATTGACCATCAACACTTGGTGCTCTTTCTTGATCTCCACTTCTGCAGATTTTAACATGGCGAAGAGTTCTGGCAACTGCTTGTTCATGTTTTGCATATTGTAGTTCATCACAAAGTTCTTGTAACTTGGTGGTAGTGATTGGAGGACACGATAAATCCCCAAAGCATTAGGAATCACTATACCCACGCTTTGAAGTTTGTTTGCGTGCCCAGACATCTTAAGCACATGCTCACTGACGGAGCTGCCCTCTTCCATCTTGCAGTTAAAGAACTTTTCAGAAGCCTCATAGCTCTCAATTGCCGCGTGAGTCTCAAAGATCAATTTGAGATCACGGACAATATCATGTGGGTCTGAATTCTCAAACCTTTTCTGAAGCTCCGATTCTAAACCATACAAGATAGCACACTGAACTGTGGAGTACTGAGTCTTCCGAGCGAGGTAAACATTCTTTACTTCATCGGTAGCAGTAGCTGCAGGTGGGTCACCCAGCGGTGCATCCAGCACATAGGTCAAATTACCAGCAGTGAGGACAATCCTCAAATTGCGGAACCAATCCGCGAAGTTGCTTCCATTGTTTTTCAACTTTTCTTTCTCTAGGAACGCATTAAAATTGATGGTAGGGGCCGCCATTGATCTACAACATATTTGCAATAGTTTAGACTAAGTTTATGACAAATTGAGTTCTAATTAATAGTTAAATTAATCTAGGTGAACTCCCACTCAGAACAATATCCCTCACATTGTTTTAGTGATCACACGAACCAAATCCACCACATCAACACAGATCATCACGAGAGTCGATGTAGCTTCAATGGCGAACAATCGACATGTTCATCATATCTTACTATATGATTCATGCTTTACCTTTGGTGATCCGTGTTCCGAGACCATGTATGTACATGCTAGGCTCGTTAAGATCAAACCTTAGCTTCCGCATGAGCAAATCTGGCTTGCTCACGTTGTATACACTCGCAGAATCTAACACACCCGATCATCACGTGGTGCTTCAAAACAACGAGCTTTGGCAATGGTGCTTACTAAGGATGAACACTTAAAAACTTGAAATTTATGTGCTTGAGGGATCATCTTATAAAGCTACCGTCGTTAACTAAGCAATACAAGATGCATAAAGGATTAACATCACATGCAATTCATAATATGTGATATGATATGGCCTTTGTTCTTTGTGCTTCCGATCTCCATCTTCAAGCACGAACATGATCTCCATCATCACCGGCATTGCATCAAGGTCAATGATGCCGCTCCATGGTTGTCGTCCACCAGCTTCAACTATTACAACTACTTTGAATAGACACGCGGGTCTTAACAGAAATTAAAGACAACCATATGGCTCCTGCCGGTTGCCAACTTACAATAAGGAACATTGCATACATCAAATATAATCACAATCATGGCCATATCACATCACAGCACACCCCTGCAAAACAAAGTTAGACGCCTCTACTTTCTTTGCATGTTTCACGTGGTTTGGGGCTTTCAATAAGTGTCGTTCTAACTTACGAACAGGAACCACAACATTGATACTAGTATTGTCAATCACCCGTTGTAAATTGAATCTTAACTATGTTGGGAGAAACAGGCACCCGCAAAGCCACTTATGCAATACAAGTTGCATGTCAAGCGTGGAGCAAGTCTCATGAACGATGTCATGTAAGGTTAGCCCGGGCCGCTTCATCCCACCATCCCGCAAGACGCAAAGTACACAAGAAGCAATCGACAACAAAAGCATCAACGCCCACAATGACCATTGTGTTCTACTCGTGCAACAGATCTACATATAGACTCGGCTCTGATACCACTGTAGGGGTTCGTAGCATGGAAAACAAAAAAATTCTACCGCATACAAACAAACAAGCCAAGATCTATCTACTAGATTGTAGCAATGAGTCGATGGAATAACTCACCCTCAAAGATTCCAAAGTGTTTAACGAGAGCGGATTCTCGTGGGTTATGTAGTCGTACTCTTGCCGATCTCAAGATCGCGTAGACGATCCTTCCGGCGCTGCGTTCCGGCAGCGCTTCCGCAGTCGGTCACACGTTCGGTACTCGACGAAGACCTTCCTCTCCCTTGTTCCAGCAGGCAGCGGAGGTTGTAGCACTCTCCTCGCGATTCCGGCAGCACAACGGCGTGGTACCGGAAGTAGAGGGGAGATCTCGCAGGGCTTCGCCTTAAGCCGGAGCGAGTATGGTGGACTATGAGAGAGCCTCGGCGATCTAGGGTTTAGACGCACCAAGGAGGAGCAAGGCCGGCGGCTAGGGTTTGCCTAGGCGGCAGCGGTGGCTTGCCCTAGGCGGTGGCGGCAGCAGGAGGTGGCAGCGCCGGCGGCTAGGATTAGGGTTTGCGGGGCGTGGTGTTGTGTCCTTGGAGGGGCAGCCCTGCCCCTCCTTATATAGGTGGAGGGGGCGCGCCAAGGGAAGGGGAGTCCCTCCCCAACTCGGTCTCCAAGTGGGCCGGCGGTGGAGGGAGGGAACTCCTTCCCAAGTAGGTTTCCTACTCTCCCTCCACCTCACAAAATAGCCGTTTGACTTTTCAAATTGGCGTTTGACTTTTCAAACTAGGATTTGATTAAACCATTTATTTTGTTCAGCGATGACACCTAGTACATGATGCAACCATACCAACTTGTTATGACACATTCATGTACCCTTCCCCTCCGGAGTGTCGGACATTCCGGAACCTTCTAGAACATTCCCGATGAAAACACCGGAACCATTCTCCAACCCCGAAACAGGACTTTCCTTATATGAATCTTATTCTCCGGACCATTCCGGATCTCCTCATGATATCCCGGATCCCATCCGAGACTCCGAACAACATTCGGTCTCTTACTCATCATTCCATAACTACTCAAACAACGTCGAATCCTTAAGTGTGTCTCCCTACGGTTCGTGAATTATGCGGACATGATCGAGACACTTCTCCGAACAATAACCAATAGAGGAATCTAGAAATTCATATGGCTCCCACATATTTCTACGATTACTTTGCTATCGAATGAACCACTTACATACGATACCAATTTCCCTCTGTCTCACGATAGTTTACTTATCCGAGGTTATGATCGTCGGTATCTCTACATACCTAGTTCAACCTCGTTACTGATAAGTACTCTTTTCTCATTCCCGTGATATGTGATCCCTTGTGAGCCAGTCACATGCTTGCAAGCTGATTGGATGACATTCCACCGAGAGGGCCCAGAGTATATCTATCCGTCATATGGATGGACAAATCCCACACTTGTTCCATGTGTCTCAACCAATACTTTCCAAACACTCAATGCCACCTTTATAGCCACCCAGTTATGGTGTGGTGTTTGATGTCATCAAAGCATCCTTCCGGTGAAGGTGATATGCATGATCTCATGGTCGAAGGAATTAGGTTACTATGTATCAGAAAGCATATAGCAATTGAACTATTAAAATGACATGATCTTTATGCTACGCTTATCTATAGGAGTATGTCCACCATATCATTCTCCTAACGATATGATCTTGTTGTTAATAACATCTCAATGTTCATGATAGGGAAACCAAAATTAGTTATTAACCAACAAGCTAGTATTTATAAAGAGGCTTTACTAGGGACTCTATTTTAGTTTACAAATCACACAAGTATTAATGTTTCCTTGTTAATACTATTATAGCATGAATGTAAACATTTATCATAAACACAAAGATATAATAATAACTACATTTATTATTGCCTCTAGGGCATATCTCCAACAGTTTTCTACCAGCTAAGCTAAGCATGATAGTAGTAGGAATCTTAACTTAGGAAATTCTACTAAGGTTTCATCTACTAGGATTTCCCATGGCATAGTTTATACTTAGCAAAATTCCATGCAAGTCCTACTTAGAAATATCACTAATGCATAGTGAAAATAATGGGACAAAAGTATGAAGCATTACTTGACTTTTTGGTAGAGAGTATAAGTTCACTCCTTGATCTTTGCAATGTTCACACACTGCAAATCACTACAATTCAATCAAGCAAACAATATTTCAATCTACCATTCAAGCAATTCATCACATAAAATGATAGAAACAAACAATGCATGCAAACATGCAAAAGATTGTTTTATTTGTAAAAGTGATTTCTAATGGGTCATAAACATTTGAAAACACCTAATGGTCATTTTATAAAGTGGCAAAATCATTTGCAAAAGATTTCACTTCATAAACCATTTTTAAACCAAGTCATTATTTTATATGGTGAAGAAATGCTTCTAATAAGGCAAAATTCTATAGGTTTCACAAAATATGGTTTCAAACCATAAAACCATGTGTTTAGGGTCAGAGAGTTTATTTCCAAAACATTTCTCAAAGGTTTTCTTCCAAAACCATTTTTAATAATTAAACCATATTTTTATTTGACTAGAAATGTTTTAAATCAAAGATTCATTATTTTGTTTCACCAAATACATTTTTGAAACCACCAATTTATTCCTAGGGTTAGTAGGTTCAAAACAAACCATTTGCCAAAGATTTTATCCTCAAAATCATTTTAGAACAAATTTTATATTCTAAACATGCATACACAAGTTTCTGCAAAAACAATCAATTTAACAGAAGCTTTTTACTAAACAAAGTGCATGGTTGGCTAGGGCTTGTCTTTCTGAATCCATTGATATAAAATTTGCAAAATTTGGGCATGTATAATAAAAGTTATAGATTTTAGAAAATCTAGCATCTAATAGATCAAATCTGTATTTAAAATATCATGCAGGGCCACGTGGCGTGTTCTTATTCGCCAATACCGGTTCGCACGGATCGCGCAACGAGAGGCGTTGGATCTAAGTTAGATCGAGCGGCACAGATCTATCAATACCCTTTCGAGTGAGCTTCTATCGTGGCCACTGGATCGCACTGCGCACAGCGTGCTTGCCAGAGATGGGCGGCGCTGGCGGCGGCATGTGGCGGCAGCGTGTCTGGTGGCGGTGGTTCAGTGAGTCTAGGAAGCGAGGGAGTGAAAGGAAGTGCTCACCGAGTTCGCCGGCACGTGATGGAGCTCAACGTGCTCGTGGTTGGCGAAGGGGCGCACACAGGTGATGGCGATTCCTCGCCGGAGTTGTTGTCTGCGTCTGGCACTTGCTCTCGACGTCAAAGTCGAGCCTACGGGTCCTGCGCGAGTGAATGGCGAGCACCTGGATGTTCACAAGGCACAGGCGAACAAGTTGGCATGAAACTCTGGTCGAGGCGCGCACGGGTTCAAGCGATGAGGCTCACCGGAGTTGTTTGCAGACGGCGGCGCTGTTGGTTGACGTCGTTGCCGAGGTTCTGCGGCGCGCGGGGCCAGGCGAGCGATACTGGGAGATGCAGTGAACGATGGGGAGCGAGCTAGTGTGGTTGAGGAGGCGAGGGGCGACGCAGTGCTGCCGGAATTTCTCGCAGAGCTCGCCGGAGACAGAGGCAGTGTGGCTCCGAATTGAAACAGCCCTGGGGCAGAGAGGGCCGGGCGAGAGAGGGGAAATGGGGAGGGAACGCAGGCGCTTAAGATAGCTTGGTCGCGGGGCTGTTAAATGGCGTAGTTACTGTGTATTAACGCGAGGAAACGGCGACAGAACGGCCGGGGAGGAAAGAGGGGGCGCGGTCAGCGGCGGGTGAAGACGATGCTGACGGGGCTGTGGGGTCGCATGGCAGCGTGAGAGAGAGGGAGGAGGTGGGGTCTGGTCGTCAGCGGCGCTGGGGTAAATTTGCGAGTGGAAAACGTTTCACTGCGGAAGGGGTGGAGATGGGCTACTGATGGGCCAGGTGTGCTAGCTGGGCTGGGCTGCACCTTTTCATTTTTTTTTGATCTGGTTGTTTTTCCTTTTTCCATTTCTTTAATTCTGTTTTGATTTTGAATAAACAATTCAAACACTCATTTGAATTCAAACCTCAACCAAAATTTGTGTGGGTTTAAATACTGATTAGTAATATATTCTGAAGTCAATTTTTTGGAATAAAACTTTATTCTTTTTGGGGTCTTTTAATTATTCAAATAAGCCCTTGTTTTAAATCAAATAAGATTTAATAATATTTTCAAACACCATTTAAATTTCCAAAATCTTCCAATTCTTTTCAGTAGGTTTTTATTTGATTATTAGGGTGTCAAAATAATTCACTTTGAATTATTTGGAATAATTTTAATATGATTTATTAATCATTTTAAATTGGGTACCTGTCTTTATTCCAATGAAATTAAATATAGTTTTAAATCCATAAATTTTACTTGGAAGATTTATTTTATTTAAATTAATTAAACAACTTTTATTCCACTTGGGTAATTCCAAAATACTATTTTCTCATGCATTATATAATTATTCTTATTAGAGATTTGTCTTTATTAAAATAGGGATAGAATGGTTAATGCCATTTTATTTTACTTTGGAAATTCTTTACCCTTTTATTTTATTTGGATTTGGATTATATATTATTCCATTTGCTTATGGTCTTTACCAAGATTCAATTTGGTCTTTAAATATTCTTTATTTAATAATTCTTTTCTCATCTTATAAAATCCATATCTTTTTATTTATAGATCCAAACTTGGTGATTTCAATTTGTGAAATCTTATTTAATATTTATTTATCCTTTTATATATATTTAGGATTATTTTCTCACCATTTGGTATGGATTTTTGATAAGGGCTTTATTAACTTTGGAAATTTAATTTCTTATTAAATTTATAAGATTTTATCCATGATTCCAAATTAAATGAAATCAATTTATATGGTTTTATAATATTTCTATTTGTCTTTCTTGATCTTTTGTAAATCTTTGTTGACAAATTTTTATATGGATCAAATCCATAGGCTTGGAGATAACTTGGGAATGATTTTTATTCCATTAGGGTTTTGGGTTTGGATTTATTTTCCAAGTGTTTAAATTTCTAGATGCATTTTATGAGGAATGCATTTCTTTTGATTTGGATTTTGTTGGATTCAAATATTAACCAAAGTTTGTTCCATATGGGATTTTAAGTTTCCATTTAGAAACAGAAGTTTTCTTTTCACCCTGATTTTCAACAATAATTTATTTTGTTTATTTTATTTTTCACATTACAAGATTTGGAAAATCTTGGGATGTGACAGGCTACCACCCTTAAAATAAATCTCGTCCCGAGATTTGGGGAGGCTAGGGGTTACAAGTTGGCTCAAAGCATCTAGGGTACTACCACCCTTAAAAAATTTCCAACTAGATTACATCTTGGCTTGCTTGGGGTCTTGTTGAATTTTCTCTGGGCAAACATCTGCATAGTGTCCTTTGTTTCTACACTTGAAACATGTGACAAGGCTGAGATCCTTCATAGGCTTTATCTTGTGCTTCATCTTTTCTGGACAATTTCTTGCATAATGTCCTTGGTTTCCACAATTGTAACATGTGATAAGGTTGAGTTCTTCACGTATCTTCTGTGGACAAGTTGACACATAATGGCCTAGCTCTTTGCAGTTGTTGCACCACACTTGGCTAATCTCCTTATACTTTTTCTTCTCTGGACATTCATTGGCATAGTGTCCCATTTCTTTGCAATGAAAATATTGCACATGGCTTTTGTCCTTCTTTTTCTTGGGTTTCTCCAAAGCTAGGAGTGCTTCTAGTTCATGTTCTTCATATGTTATCTCAAAGTTAGGAATGTTTCCTGGTCTCCTTGACCTTTTCTTATTCCTTGGATAATACATATGTCTCCTCTTTGGTCTTTTAAATTGAGTCATATTGCATGGAGGTGCAAGCTGAGATTTTCCTTTGTCTTCACCCTTCTTGGTAGACTTGGATCTCTCATGGTAGTCTGCAATCAGTTGTTGCACTCCACCTTGTTTCCTTTGTTGAACTATGGAATAGATGGGGCATTGGATAGGGACATGATTATTTCCTTCACATAAGTAACAAGTAGCTTGGGTTGTGGGGCATTGATTAGCTGGATGTTTCTCTTCACAATTGGGGCCTTGATCTTCATGTTCCTTGGAAGTGTGATCCTTGTCTCCACAAATACTGCAAGCTTGGGTTCCTTCTAGAATATCATCATTGTCATCCTTGTTGTCATAGGCTCCTTGGGAAGAGTTGCCTCCCATGTTGATCATTTGATCTATCACCTTATGCAACAATTGGGTTTGGGTTTCCAAAAACCTTTGCATGGTTGGATCTACCTCACTGGTGTTGGCTATAAATTGAGCTATCACTTAGTTCAACTGGGTTTGGGTTACTATGAGTTCTCTCATGTTGTCCTCTTGGTTGTTTTTGTCACCATCCTTGATGTTGGAGTTTCTTGGAGAAGTCATCTGTTTGGGTTGGATTGGGATTAGAATAGGCAAAATATTTCTAAGGGAATAATTCTAATCACACACATCACAATTCACTCAAGCAATGTGCAAGCAATCACAAACAAGCACTCCACTCAAACAACAAGTTTCAAACACATTTTTAGGCAAAAAAATATATTTTTTGCTACACCACATAAGTTGGTGTGTTTAATTTTAAACCAAACATGGTGGTCCAACTATTTGGTTCACTAGAGATCTTTCCATCCTCCTTGGTTGATTATTTTTGAATGAGATCATGGTTTTCTTGGGAAAATTCTTGTGTCTTGGTCACAAAACTCCAAAGGTGATGATGATTCCCAAGTTGTGTTTTCTTAGTCTTCAAGCCTTGAACAACATTTCCTTGTCTCACTTGTAGTCCTTAGTGATATCCAAGGTTGAAGTCCTTGTTGAGAATAAGGTTGAAATCACTTGAAGATGTTGAGGTCATTAGAGTTGATGAAGTCCTTTGCTCATGGTGAAGTCTTTGGCCATGGGGTAGGCTTTGTCCATCAAGTTTGAAATAGAAGAGATGTAGAATCAAAACCAAAATGGTTGAGTAAAGAGTTTACAAGATTGTTTGTAAATAAGTTTTGGAACAAATTCAACTCCTATTTTTCTAAGGGTTTTTTGTCCAATCCTAGGTTTACAATCCTACAGGCAACACAATGCTCTGATACCATCTGTAAGGTTCCCAACCTTTAATAAGGTAGAGATCCCTGTGTTTACAATGCTAGTCCCGGGATCAATAGCTAGCATCCACAGTTAAGATGTAATATCAAGAAACAAAGGTCATAATACAACTTTATAACCAGGAATAAAATAATTTATTACATCTTACATAGCTCATTTGGCTATCTCATTACAATGCAGCAGAATATAACAATAGCATGGGGTCCTTCATCTTCAAAGTGCCACAGGCAGACATGTTGGTTGTAGACTTGTAATCCTAATCATTAAACTTCACTAATATCAAACAAACCTGCAACATAACAAGTTACAGCCACAAGGATCAATACATTTGAATTGTATTGGCAAGTGATACTATGGTAGTATAGTGGAGTCTATCATCTATATGCATTTGGCTAAGTGGAGCTTAGGCTTGCTTTGCTCAAAATAGATTTTCCTTATCATTTGAAAACACTAAGTTCTTGCTTGACAAAATCTTTTCCCAAGGCATCTCCCAATAGAAATTGGTGATCCTTCAATCCCTTGTTCACCCACAAGATTTTAACTTAGAAATTGGGATGAGGAGATTCTTGATAGCTTCCATGTCTTGATGCTCAAATTGTCCTTTACCAGGGACATGGCTAAGTACTTAGATTTTACACTCTGCAGAGGTGGTGCACTTTCCCCACAAGACTTGGTTTCACCAAGACAAGATCTTTCAGAAGCCTTCCCTTAGACCAGAATGGACGCGTTCCAACCTATCATCCCCTACCACCAACTGTCCATTTGGCTAAGTTATTGCAACCTATATGATCCAGGCAGAGCCCATAATGCCGAGTGGCTGCACTTGAAGCTTCTCAACATTTGACATCTCAAATCTCTTTGTTCCTGGGTGGCCATCCACAAGTGAGATATACAAGGTAAACCATAGAAATGGGCCTTGTGAACCACTCAACACAAACCATTCCTTCCATTCCACCCAGGTGATTCATTCACTTAGTTGTCTTATTAAACAAAAACACAAGTCCTCAGACTTAGAAATTTTCCATAGCATGAATATATATTCCACCCTTGTTTTCTACCAGCTAAGCATGATAGTAGTAGGAATCTTAACTTAGGAAATTCTACTAAGGTTTCATATACTAGGATTTCCCATGGCATAGTTTATACTTAGCAAAATTCCATGCAAGTCCTACTTAGAAATATCACTAATGCATAGTGAAAATAATGGGACAACAGTATGATGCATCACTTGCCTTTTTGGTAGAGAGTATAAGTTCACTCCTTGATCTTTGCAATGTTCACACACTTCAAATCACTACAATTCAATCAAGCAAACAATATTTCAATCTACCATTCAAGCAATTCATCACATAAAATGATAGAAACAAACAATGCATGCAAACATGCAGAAGATTGTTTTATTTGTAAAAGTGATTTATAATGGGTCATAAACATTTGAAAACACCTAATGGTCATTTTATAAAGTGGCAAAATCATTTGCAAAAGATTTCACTTCATAAACCATTTTTAAACCAAGCCATTATTTTATGTGGTGAAGAAATACTTTTAATAAGGCAACATTCTATAGGTTTCACAAAATATGTTTTCAAACCATAAAACCTTGTGTTTAGGGTCAGAGAGTTTATTTCCAAAACATTTCTCAAAGGTTTTCTTCGAAACCATTTTTAATAATTAAACCATATTTTTATTTGACTAGAAATGTTTTAAATCAAAGATTCATTCTTTTGTTTCACCAAATACATTTTTGAAACCACCAATTGATTCCTAGGGTCAGTAGGTTCTAACCAAACCATTTGCCAAAGATTTTATCCTCAACTTCATTTTAGAACAAATTTTATATTCTAAACATGCATACACAAGTTTCTGCAAAAACAATCAATTTAACGGAAGCTTTTTACTAAACAAAGTGCATGGTTGGCTAGGGCTTGTCTTGCTGAATCCATTGGTATAAAATTTGCAAAATTTGGACGTGTAGAATAAAAGTTATAGATTTTACAAAATCTAGCATCTAATAGATCAAATCTGTATTTAAAATATCAGGCAGGGCCACGTGGCGTGTTCTTATTCGCCGATACCGGTTCGCACGGATCGCGCAACGAGAGGCGTTAGATCTAAGTTAGATCGAGCGGCACAGATCTATCCATACCCTTTCGAGTTAGCTTCTATCGTGGCCACTGGATCGTAATCGCACGGCGCACAGCGTGCCTGCCAGAGATGGGCGGCGCTGGCGGCGGTAGGTGGCGGCGGCGTGTCTGGTGGCGGTGGTTCGGTGAGTCTAGGAAGCGAGGGAGTGAAAGGAAGTGCTCACCGAGTTCGCCGGGACGTGCTGGAGCTCAACGTGCTCGTGGTTGGCGAAGGGGCGCACACAGGTGATGGCGATTCCTCGCCGGAGTTGTTGTCTGCGTCTGGCACTTGCTATCGACGTCAAAGTCGAGCCTACGGGTCCTGCGCGAGTGAATGGCGAGCACCTGGATGTTCACAAGGCACAGGCGAACAAGTTGGCATGAAACTCTGGTCGAGGCGCGCACGGGTTCAAGCGATGAGGCTCACCGGAGTTGTTTGCAGACGGCGGCGCTGTTGGTTGACGTCGTTGCCGAGGTTCTGCGGCGCGCGGGGCCAGGCGAGCGATACTGGGAGATGCAGTGAACGATGGGGAGCGAGCTAGTGTGGTTGAGGAGGCGAGGGGCGACGCAGTGCTGCCGGAATTTCTCGCGGAGCTCGCCGGAGATAGAGGCGGTGTGGCTCCGAATTGAAACAGCCCTGGGGCAGAGAGGGCCGGGCGAGAGAGGGGAAATGGGGAGGGAACGCAGGCGCTTAAGATAGCTTGGTCGTGGGGCTGTTAAATGGCGTAGTTACTGTGTATTAACGCGAGGAAACGGCGACAGAACGGCCGGGGAGGAAAGTGAAGGGAATATGCCTGAGAGGCAATAATAAAGTGGTTATTATCGTATTCCTTATTTATGATAAATGTTTATTTTGCATGCTATAATTGTATTAATACGGAAACGTTAATACATGTGTGTTTAATAAACAAACAGAAAGTTCCTAGTTATGCCTCTCTTATAAACTAGCTCGTTGATTAACAAGATGATCAAGGTTTCCTGATCATGGACATTGGATGTTGTTAATAACGGGATCACAACATTAGTGTAATGGTGTGATGAACATTCATCCGAGGTATAGCATTACGATCAAAGTCATTGAGTTTATATTGCTATAACAACTTACAAAGTGATCCTAATCCTTAGACCATGAGATCATGTCAATCACTAACACCTTAAGAGTTTCTTGATAACATCAAACGTCACACCGTAACAGGGTGATTATAAAGATGGATTCAGAACTAATAAAGTGTTATGTTGAGGCCCATGGATCGAGAGTGGAATTTGTTCATCCCGATGACGGATAGATATGCTCTGGGCCCTCTCGGTGATATCACATTGATTAGCTTGCAAGCAAGTGATTTGATCACTAGAATGTTATATCACGGGAACAAGAAAAGAGTGCATGTCGGTAACGAGATCAAACTAGGTATGGAGATACCGATGATCGAATCTCGGACATGTAATATATCGCGAAACAAAAGGATTAAGATACTAGCGTAAAAAGGTTCCGACGATCACAAGAAAGTCATCGTTGAATGTGTGGGAGTCAGTATGGGTCTCCAGATCCCGCTTCTGATTATTGATCTGAGAGGGGTCTCGATCATGTCCGCATTATTCACGAACCGTATGGTGACACACTTAAGAGACACCGACATCCAATTGGAGCAAAAGTTTCATGCCGAAAGAATGAACAAGCGCAGGAATTTATTTCACTAGATACCGAAACAGGTTTTCGGGTGAAATTGCATAAAGTGGTTATGCATGTGAAATAGAATTCTAGCAAGGGGTTATTTGTGAATGTTTGTCATTAAAGTAATTGACAAAATTCTGAATAAAATAAAAGAGTTTTATTTAATGAGAGTTTGCATTAAATTTGGTGGAAATTTAATGGGAATTTGAGTGGGTTTTTGAGTGGAGAAAATTGAAGGGCCATTTTGTGAGTGGAGTGTCCTCCCACATGAATGAGGGAGAGGTGGGGGCACCCTCCATGGCCGGCGGCCATGCCCCCTTGGGCTGCCCCCCCTCCCCTATATAAGGAGCCCCTCCTCTCACTTCTCACTTACACCTCCTCGTGAAGGATCTCTCTCCCCCTCTAGAATTTATCCCCCATGGTCTCGGACTAGCGAGATACATGTTCCCGGTGGCTATTCGGCAAGAAAGAGTTGTGCTTCCGCTGCATCGCTGGAGCGAGGAGGCGGAGGTTGCTCGGTGCCTCGAACGTGTGTGCGAGCACGGATGCGCTGCTGTTTTGCGGCGCTAGGACTTCCTCTCGATCTTGAGATCGGCAAGAGATCGTCTACATCAACCATGAGTTTGGACTCGTTAAGCTTTGTCGGTCTTCAAGGGTATGTTCTCTACGGATATACATCCGCCCGTTGTTTGTATCTAGTAGATAGATCTTGGTACATAGTTGTTCCCATCGTAGGAAATTTTTTGTTTTCTATGCTGCGAACCCTACAGTGGTATCAGAGCCGGATCTATGCGTAGATGCTTTGCACGGGTAGTACACATATGATTATGTGGGCGATGATGATCATTTTATTGCTTCTTAATTGTACTTTGGATATTGGTGGCATAGTGGGATGAAGTGTCCCGGACAAACTTTACATGTCCTCACACATGAGACCTGTTCCACGCTTGACATGCAACTAGTTTTGCATAAGTGGCTAGCGGGTGTCTGTCTCTCCTACTATAGTCAATATCTAATTTGCAACGAGTTGTCAACAATTTGGTTATCCTCGTTGTGGTTCATGTTCGTAGGTAAGAACGGTTCTATCTTCGAAAGCCCTAAGCCACGTAAAATTTGCAATGGATAAATTAGAGGCGTCTAGTTTAGATTGTTGCTGGGCTAGTGTTATGATATGGTGATGTTGTAAGTAGAAGTATGAGATGATACTATTACAACATACATAACGTGTAAACTCCATAGACCTTGGATTTACACATAAAGGTATGATAGTGATCATACCACGATGCACATGATAGAGATCATATGCGAGAACCATATCATTCCACTAATAAACATGTGATGTTTGATAGCATCTTATATTGCTTATTTGGCGTTTTATTAGCATAATAAGATGATCCCTCATTTAGATATCAAGATAAAAATGTGTTCTTCCTTAAGTATGCACCGACAATGTTTCGTCGCTTCAAGACATCACGTGATGATCGGGTGTACTTGAATCCACGAGCATATCTCGGGTGTAAGACAGTTACACACGCGAATACTAAGGTTCTTACTTGGCGAGCCTAGCATGTACAGACATGGCCTTGGAACACGGACCGAAAGGTTAAGCATGAGTCATATGTTTTGATATGATGACCATATGGATGCTCGCCTTTGAAGCTACGCCGACTCACGTGATGATCGGACTTGGTGTAGTGGATTTGGTTCATGTAATCACCAAAAGGACACGAGGGATGTCGTTTTTGAGTGGGAGTTCATTTCTAATTTGGATTAGTAGAACTCAATTTATCATAAATTAAATCAAAGTGAATTTGCATAATTTGTTGTAGTCATTGGCATTCGTTCACCGCCTTATGCTTAGTTATAATTGAGATAATAGAACTATAGAATTCTGGATATATACTTTACGAACTGGTATCATATTGTGTTGAGTGTCAATCTAAAGTTTAAAGTCCTATTGCAAACTTTCAGCAAACTCTATTTACTCCGGGAAATTTAATAGTTGGTATTAAATCGAGAGTAACAATTCCAGTGTTAGTATCTTAAGTATCATGTTTGCCTCCACGATTCTTGATTGTTTTAATATCAAGTTTATCTAGGAGCTGAAAGAATTGTTTCAGAAACCATCATGTGTGGCAGATATAACGATATCTGAAACAATGTTTTGGTTGCAAAATGATAGAGTATAATATATGTTCTCATATTGGATGAGAATTTACGAAGGTTGGAGATGCTAGACATCCTAATCATCCAAAAGGGTTTTGGAAAGTAATGTTATACTCATGATTCGCCTTTATAAGCTACAATGGCTTGATCATGAAAGTCGTCATGATAAGGATGAATAGAATATGTATGCAAAGTGTTTACTACACTAAAAGATTACTAAAGAATGGATTTCGAAAGAATACCGATCATTTTGATGATGGTGATCTACTTCAAAGTGCAAGTCCAAAGGTATTATTATTTGAATATACACGCTTTGGACTATGTGTCATGTATATGGCGCCACTTTTGATGTTGATAGATTCTTTTAAAAGGAAAAGGAAATGCTGAAAGAGAATCTATAAAATATATTTGGCAGAAAAGAAAAGATTGGAAATATCCAATTTAGGTATATGGATGATATACATGTTATGGTTGTATTCTTTGCTTGTTAAACAATGTGGTTCTTGGGTATTGGATACCGAATTGGTTGGTATGAAATTTCATACGGAATGACGCAATTCATGAACCACAATGGCCTAAGTAACTAGCAAGAGAATATGTGATGATGTTCATCGAAAACAAACAAACCGTTGTTTGTATTTCTCGTTGACATCAAAGCTTGACTTCAAGATTTGTTTTAATAATTGTTATTTGAATCAGGTATTATAAGAACAAAGGTTGTTCAAATAATTACCGTATTCCATATAAGATGGATGATTTACAAATCTAGTTGAAGAAATCACATCCATAAAACCTAATGCTAAAATGTCGCAAGACAAATGATTGAAAGATCACTTATGAAGTGACATCGCTGTTTAAATTATATTGGAAAGAAAACATGAAGAATCTCCATATTCATGGATTTTTGGAGTCTTTGATTTGATCAAGTGACGCTTGTGAGACTTTCCACGTGATAATTAAAACTTCGTTCAAAGGCCAAAGAAGAACGAACGACTAAATTATTGGAATTTATACATATCGATGTATGTAGTCCATTATGTGTAGTTGTAAGCGATGGGTTTCAACTTCATATGCTTTCTCCGGAATTTTGAGTGAATGTTCACTTAATGAGAAAGAAGTATGAAATATTTGAAAATGTTTCAAAGACTTTCAAGATGAAGTGGAAAATCATTGTAACAAGAAAAATAAATGAATTATGATTTGATCATAAAGGGATTTATTTGAGTTACAAGTGTAACAAGAAAATAAATGAATTATGATTTTATCATAAAGGGATTTATTTGAGTTGCAAGTTTAGCAAAACACCTAGATTTACATCTCCCGAAACACCATAGGAGTATGGGGTGTTTGAGATTTGTAATGAAACCTTGTAAGACATGGTTGGATCAAAGGTGTTATTTATAAAACTGCCATTATGTTTTAAAAAGATTAAACCTTTAGAGACTACCGCTTTTACACTGAAAAGAGCTCCATCTAGATCCGTTGAAATGACACCATGGAAGTTATGGTTTGGGGTAAAACCCAAGTTGTCATTTCTTAAATTTTGGTATGCTAAACATAAGTAAGATGTTTACAACCGAATTCGGATGAGCATGTCTTTGTAGGTTATTCCGAATAACAATTGGTTATTCCTCCATAACACCGAGGACAAAAGGGTTTGTCGCTTGAAATGTGAAGTTTCTTGAAAAAGGAATTTTTCGCAAAAGTTAAGTGGGAGGACAATAGAACTTTGATAAGGTTAACGAACCTTAGCTAAATGTGCTGAGTTGCGCAGCGCCGGAAATCGTTCTGGAGGCTGCCATAATGCTCATAGCTTATGTGCCTCAAAGGTTGTGGTCACGGAGGTCTAAAGTTCCTATTGAACCAAGAAGGTCGGTTAAACAATCAAATGCTAAGATTTGAGAGTAAATCATTATTGTTTGACAATGATGAACCGAATACATACAAAGAAGCGATGATGGGCCCTGACTCCGTCAAATGGCTTGAAGCCATAAAATCCGTGATAGTTCCATATACGAGAAATCAAGTTTTGAACTTGGAAGACCCTCCGGAAAGGTGTAAAAACCTATCGGTCGTATTTGGATCTATAAAGAAACAGACATGGATGTCTCACATCTATGAAATATTCGACATGTCGTAAAGTATTTTATGACAATGTTCAAAGAGTTGACTATGAAAAGATTTGATCTTTCATAGCGATATTTAGTCTGAACGGATTAAAGTAGCAACCACTACATATAATTTGGTATATGGTAGATGAATAAACAAAACAAAGTTCTTCTAATAGAATGGTTACCTAGGACGTGTACATGACCTTGTCCAAAGGGTTTTGTTAAATTCAAAGGATGCTAAAAGGGCATGCAAACTTCAATGGTTGAAGTAAGCATCGCGGAGTTGGAATCTTCACCATGATGAAAAATGAGTTTTTCATCTGGAGACGATGAAGATGCTTGCATTTGCAAGAAATTAAGTGGGAGCGCTGAGACATATTTCTAATACATTATGTGAAGGACATCTTGTTGATTAGAAATGATGTATCTTTTATTGACAAAGGTTAAGAATTTCATTTCGATGAAATACTTAGGCAAAACCCGAATATTTAGCGTGAATGTCTATAGTGGATAGACTGTGACGCCAATATGGTTGTGCCAAATATACATATATGAGATATTGAAGGAGTTCAATATAGAAACGATAAGAAACAGTTCTTGTTGCATGGAAAGTAATTGAATCAAGATTCAAGTGTATTGACACTTGATAAGTGAAACAAGATTCAAGTTCTTTGACACTTGATGAGTGAAATCACAAGGATGCTTTGATCAATCATACCATGATATGTACACATCCAGATATGTCCTATGATCTAAGTGTTATGAGCATATACCAGAATGAATCATAAAATGATCATTGGACGATAGTGAGGATATTCTTATGATCTTTTGGAAGAACTAAGAATATATTTGTGTAGAGGTGACAAACAATTACAAATAGTTCATTGTAAAGCGTTACATTGATACTAGTTTTGTCACAAGATACAAATTAAGTTTATCTCAATTTAAACTATGGGTGGCACAATGTAATGGAAAGGAGATTCCATGATGGATTTGGAAGAGTTCCAAAGTTAAGACATTGTGACGAATACTACAACAAAAGGCTAAGTATATGACTGCTATAGTAGCAGCAAAGGAGGGAATTTGTGTCAAGTAGTTTGTTATCAAACTAAGGTGTGGTTCGCAACGGGCTAACACTAAAGATATATTGTACGACAATAGTATCGACATGTTTTAACCCCAAGGAACTAAAGGTCTCACCAAAAGACCAAATTTATACAACGCCATCTCATTAGAGAATGAGTGATGCGTGGAGACGCAAAGACATGCAAATACACACGGACCTGAAAGCATCAGATCCGTAGATTATGTTAACCACTTGCAATTGCGTATTTGGAACACCAAAAAGCCATAGGTGTTCAATACACAAAGTTTTCAAACTAGATTATTGTCTCTAGTGCAAGTGGGAGACTGAAGGGAATATGCCCGAGAGGCAATAATAAAGTGGTTATTATCGTATTCCTTATTTATGATAAATGTTTATTTTGCATGCTATAATTGTATTAATACGGAAACGTTAATACATGTGTGTTTAATAAACAAACAGAAAGTTCCTAGTTATGCCTCTCTTATAAACTAGCTCGTTGATTAACAAGATGATCAAGGTTTCCTGATCATGGACATTGGATGTTGTTAATAACGGGATCACAACATTAGTGTAATGGTGTGATGAACATTCATCCGAGGTATAGCATTACGATCAAAGTCATTGAGTTTATATTGCTATAACAACTTACAAAGTGATCCTAATCCTTAGACCATGAGATCATGTCAATCACTAACACCTTAAGAGTTTCTTGATAACATCAAACGTCACACCGTAACAGGGTGATTATAAAGATGGATTCAGAACTAATAAAGTGTTATGTTGAGGCCCATGGATCGAGAGTGGAATTTGTTCATCCCGATGACGGATAGATATGCTCTGGGCCCTCTCGGTGATATCACATTGATTAGCTTGCAAGCAAGTGATTTGATCACTAGAATGTTATATCACGGGAACAAGAAAAGAGTGCATGTCGGTAACGAGATCAAACTAGGTATGGAGATACCGATGATCGAATCTCGGACATGTAATATATCGCGAAACAAAAGGATTAAGATACTAGCGTAAAAAGGTTCCGACGATCACAAGAAAGTCATCGTTGAATGTGTGGGAGTCAGTATGGGTCTCCAGATCCCGCTTCTGATTATTGATCTGAGAGGGGTCTCGATCATGTCCGCATTATTCACGAACCGTATGGTGACACACTTAAGAGACACCGACATCCAATTGGAGCAAAAGTTTCATGCCGAAAGAATGAACAAGCGCAGGAATTTATTTCACTAGATACCGAAACAGGTTTTCGGGTGAAATTGCATAAAGTGGTTATGCATGTGAAATAGAATTCTAGCAAGGGGTTATTTGTGAATGTTTGTCATTAAAGTAATTGACAAAATTCTGAATAAAATAAAAGAGTTTTATTTAATGAGAGTTTGCATTAAATTTGGTAGAAATTTAATGGGAATTTGAGTGGGTTTTTGAGTGGAGAAAATTGAAGGGCCATTTTGTGAGTGGAGTGTCCACCCACATGAATGAGGGAGAGGTGGGGGCACCCTCCATGGCCGGCGGCCATGCCCCCTTGGGCTGCCCCCCCTCCCCTATATAAGGAGCCCCTCCTCTCACTTCTCACTTACACCTCCTCGTGAAGGATCTCTCTCCCCCTCTAGAATTTATCCCCCATGGTCTCGGACTAGCGAGATACATGTTCCCGGTGGCTATTCGGCAAGAAAGAGTTGTGCTTCCGCTGCATCGCTGGAGCGAGGAGGCGGAGGTTGCTCGGTGCCTCGAACGTGTGTGCGAGCACGGATGCGCTGCTGTTTTGCGGCGCTAGGACTTCCTCTCGATCTTGAGATCGGCAAGAGATCGTCTACATCAACCACGAGTTTGGACTCGTTAAGCTTTGTCGGTCTTCAAGGGTATGCTCTCTACGGATATACATCCGCCCGTTGTTTGTATCTAGTAGATAGATCTTGGTACATAGTTGTTCCCATCGTAGGAAATTTTTTGTTTTCTATGCTGCGAACCCTACAGAAAGTGGGGGCGCGGTCAGCGGCGGGTGAAGACGATGCTGACGGGGCTGTGGGGTCGCATGGCAGCGTGAGAGAGAGGGAGGAGGTGAGGTCTGGTCGTCAGCGGCGCTGGGGTAAGTTTGCGAGTGGAAAACGTTTCACTGCGGAAGGGGTGGAGATGGGCTACTGATGGGCCAGGTGGGCTAGCTGGGCTGGGCTGCACCTTTTCATTTTTTTTTTGATCTGGTTGTTTTTCCTTTTTCCATTTCTTTAATTCTGTTTTGATTTTGAATAAAAAATTCAAACACTCATTTGAATTCAAACCTCAACCAAAATTTGTGTGGGTTTAAATGCTGATTAGTAATATATTCTGAAGTCAATTTTTTGGAATAAAACTTTATTCTTTTTGGGGTCTTTTAATTATTCAAATAAGCCCTTGTTTTAAATCAAATAAGATTTAATAATATTTTCAAACACCATTTAAATTTCCAAAATCTTCCAATTCTTTTCAGTAGGTTTTTATTTGATTATTAGGGTGTCAAAATAATTCACTTTGAATTATTTGGAATAATTTTAATATGATTTATTAATCATTTTAAATTGGGTACCTGTCTTTATTCCAATGAAATTAAATATAGTTTTAAATCCATAAATTTTACTTGGAAGATTTATTTTATTTAAATTAATTAAACAACTTTTATTCCACTTGGGTAATTCCAAAATACTATTTTCTCATGCATTATATAATTATTCTTATTAGAGATTTGTCTTTATTAAAATAGGGATAGAATGGTTAATGCCATTTTATTTTACTTTGGAAATTCTTTACCCTTTTATTTTATTTGGATTTGGATTATATCTTATTCCATTTGCTTATGGTCTTTGCCAAGATTCAATTTGGTCTTTAAATATTCTTTATTTATAATTCTTTTCTCATCTTATAAAATCCATATCTTTTTATTTATAGATCCAAACTTGGTGATTTCAATTTGTGAAATCTTATTTAATATTTATTTATCCTTTTATATATATTTAGGATTATTTGCTCACCATTTGGTATGTATTTTTGATAAGGGCTTTATTAACTTTGGAAATTTAATTTCTTATTAAATTTATAATATTTTATCCATGATTCCAAATTAAATGAAATCAATTTATATGGTTTTATAATATTTCTATTTGTCTTTCTTGATCTTTTGTAAATGTTTGTTGACAAATTTTTATATGGATCAAATCCATAGGCTTGGAGATAACTTGGAAATGATTTTTATTCCATTAGGGTTTTGGGTTTGGATTTATTTTCTAAGTGTTTAAATTTCTAGATGCATTTTATGAGGAACACATTTCTTTTGATTTGGATTTTGTTGGATTCAAATATTAACCAAAGTTTGTTCCAGATGGGATTTTAAGTTTCCATTTAGAAACAAAAGTTTTATTTTCACCCTAATTTTCAACAATAATTTATTTTGTTTATTTTATTTTTCACATTACAAGATTTGGAAAATCTTGGGATGTGACCGATTATTCGCCTATAGTCTGACAAGGTATATCGTGAGGCAAAAGGGACTCAGACATAAGTCGCATTGGAAAGGCATGTCGTCATGACTCTTTGGTACTTGGGAGTTGGCACGTTCTACTAGGAGCCGCTACCGACTGATTGATTGAGAGTCGGATTCCAATCGTGTCCAAGTTGCCATGAGCCTACGGGGTCACATAGTTAAGAGCGGGAACAAGTTCAGATTAGATCTAAACCGGAAATCTGTTTGTGTTGGACCTGAACCGTATTTGGACTGAGTCAGTGAGTCAGACTCACAGTGAGTAATATGGGCTTTAGTGAATGGGCCACAAGTGAGTGGATCCCACTTTCACTCTCTATATATAGCGGGGCGCAGATACCCAGGAGGGTTGATGGTTAGGTTATTCCATGCGTTGGAAACCCTAGCTCCAAGCAGTCCTGCCTCCATACCGAACCTAGCAGTTCACTGTCGGTGCTCCTCCTCGCACGTGTGGATACCAGCAGCGGTGCTGTACGATCAGCACCATGATGATCGGATTGGATCGTGAGGACTGCACTGCGTTCAACAAACGTGCTTCATCAATTTCGCAACTGCGCGTCTAGTAGTAATCCCTGTAGTCTTCTACCTTAGCTAGCTCTTCGTATCACCATGTTAGAGGGAAAAAGTTTTGTTTATATCTACGTGGTCCAACACTTAATTGGTCACTGCTCTTCAAAAAGTTAGCCAACTTTGACACAACACTGGTTGAGTTTCAAGCGTTTCAAGCAAACAGCAAGACCTACATTTGTGAAACCGATTGTCAAAACAGAAGTTAAGAAAACAAGTTGACTTCCATAATGCACAAGCGAAAACTAGGAAAGATGTGGAGAGAGCATTTGTGATCTTGCAAGCCCAATTTTCTATTGTTAGAGAACTGACTAGGTTTTGGGATCAAGATCTCCTTTGGTACATCATAACCGCTTGTGCGATCATCCATAACATGATCACTGAGAACGAGCGTGGCCACGACTTGTACTATAGCTACTATGAGTTGATGGGAAGACCCGTACATGTCCAAATGAGTGAAGATCGAGCGGTGCAATTTTGTTGTCAACACCGGGATTTTTAATCCCAGATGCCTATTATGCCATACATCGCAATCCCAGGATTACCATTTTTGCGAGACATAACAGATTGGTACCATAGTTCATCATCCATTACAAACCATAATAAAGGTCTTACAAATAAAGGATCTCATGATCCAGTCTTAATACAATCAACGCAACGGAATATATAATAACAGTAGCGTGGTCGAAGCTCCATCTTCAGGATCACAGGTAATGCTGACGAAGGGAGATGATCCTAGTTGTCATAGACTTCCTGCTGTCCATCATCCTGGTAGTACTCTTCATAGTCTGGCCATGAAAATAGCCAGGGACAAAGCCATGAGTACTCTTTAAGTACTCACAAACTATCACTAACAAGTAAGGTAGTTCGAGTAGGATCCTAAGCTCTAGGTTTATTTGCAAAAAGCCATGTTTATCTCTAACTGAGTTTAGAAGTAAAGAAAACTAGTTTAATGTTTTACAACACCTAAGTGGGAACTTAGTTTTCATGTTCACAACCCTGTTGTGGTCAAGTCAAAGTCATAGTTCATTTCACAAGTCATTTTGAAAACATCTGACGACAGAATAGTATGGCCACTCCAACTGTCCATAACCGCGGACGCGGCTATTCGAATAGTTTGACACTCTGCAGAGGTGGTACACTTTCACCACAACATTCGATACATCCGCCAGGAACAATCCTGAATCATCATACTTAGTATGCGGATAATCAATCTTAACCTTTAAATTACACACCCTAATATAGGCACCTCCCCTATGAGTTTGGCCTCCCAACCATGACCATCTGTCATCTTGGGAACTGCATAGGTGGACATTCATCATGAGGTAGCCTCAGCTCAAACCTATTCTGTAAGGGAACCCATACTAAGATATATAAACTTTCAGTCAAGCCCTACCCAATTTCGGGTGTTGTGGTTATACGGTAAAATTGGAATGGTATCGCATCCGAACCCAACCATCAATTTTGAAAAGGGATAAGGCTCATGCCTCAACATTTTCATCATCAAATCATCTTGTGTTCACTAACACATGTCAAAACATTTCAATAGAATGAATCTTCATTCCAAGTTTTTCATAATCATTGTCACCAAATATTCCTATCTAAAGTGATCAACTTTTATGCTTAGCACTAGCCACTAAAATTGAGGGTAATCACTAATGAGGGGTGCTAATCAAGTGTAACTATCCAAATCTAGTTTCATGCCTTAGTATGACATCTAGTTCTAACTACTTAGGTCAAGTTTTATGCTCTTTATGCTACCTATAATATCTTTCCAAAAACTCACAAGTCACTAAGTAAGAGTAATAAAGAACTTTAATAAAGAAATAAAATAATAAAGCTTGCAAGTAAAACTTGGGATTGGTAATAATCAAGGTTGCATAACCAAAGTATGCCTAATGCATCTTGCATAGGTTATCTAGCTTGTCAGTGTTAGCTTTCTAGGATGGCTTGCATTAGATAGCTTGCAAAGTTACAAGTGTTAGCTTGCCTTGATTGGTGCAGTGGTTGAAGTTCTCTTCTTCTTCGTAGTACTCCTCCTCTTCGTAGCCTTGGTTGGTACTAGCGTCTATAAATACATACGAGGTATACAATTACAAAAACAATACTTAACTACCTCTATTTAGCACACAAAGGTTCACACTAGATGATCTAGCATCATCACATGAAATAAAGACCTAGTCTTATTTATTTTATTTTGGAAAAGTAATTTTAATCATTGAAAACTACTTAAGATTTAATATTCTCCAATTAAAATATGGGATCATGTTGACACATGTCATCACCATATATTCTAATACTTGGGAATGTGATTTAAAGTGGTGGTCATATTTTATAAAGTTTAAAAATCACTATTTTATATAATTAAGTGACTAGAAATGCCTATGGGGCATTCTTTTAATACTAGTCCAAGATCACTGTATGTAAACCTAAATATTTTTACATATTCAGATAGATCTTGTCAAATGTGATTTTTGAGAGTTGGAATCAACTCAAAAGAATTTATGGTTGATTTTTGAAAAATGTTTGAATGTGAAAAAGTCTATGTCTTGTTATTTTTACTATAGGTGATCTATATTTTCAAAATGTTTGAATCCAACGGTCTTGGATTCATAATTTCAGTACCTTTCTAGAAAAATTGGAATTAGGTCATTTGGTTCAGTAAATCTCTTTGAATTGAATTTAAAATTCACTAACTGAACTAGGTTTGAACTAAAATGGAAAAAGGTTATTTGAATCCCTGGGCTGAGCGCGAGAATGTTACTAGGTCGGCCCAGCTACACAGCGCGTGCACCGAGATGCTAACAGAGAGGTCCCGCGCGTCAGCTTCTCAATCTATGTGAAGCGGTAAGTTTCAATCTGGGTCGTACGATTATACTACGATCTACGGCTCACGTTCGTCGTCTCTATCGAACAGCTCCGACGAGACCGAACCCTAACGGTGGCGGTGGGGGTACGCGGCGTCTTACCAAGGCTCCAGCTAGGGTCGGATATGGGGTGAATGATGTTGTCGACGACGGCGGTTCGAACGGTGGTCGCGGCGGCTCCTGGGGTGGCTCCAATCAACGGATCCTATCCTCCTCTGCAATGGCGGACTCCGGTGAAATTTTGGCGGCTTGGTGCTCGCCTTGCTCCGGGGAAGGGTCAGGGGTGTTCTGTGAGGAGTGGGAAGTGAGATGGTGTGAAGAATTGAGGAAGAGGGGGCCTCTATTTATACACTAGCGAGAGGGGTAGTGCGGCATGGTCAGGGCTCGTCGGTGACGACGGTGCAGTGAGCTAACGGCATGGCAAGGACGTAGGACGGTGCGGTGTCTCCTGGCGATCATTGCAGGCTTAATGGCATGGCAAGGGGCGGTCGAGAATGGTCGGAACGGGTCGACGCTCTGCGCGGCACCGACGGCGTTTTAGGCGACGTACAGTGGCTTCGTGTCGCGCGGCGACGAACGGTCGTGTCTGGGAGGTTGCTAGGGTCATGACGATCATAGTTATGCACGACGAGGGCGAGGCGCGGCGTGTGCGCGTGTCGGCTGTGGCGCTCTGGCGCGCTCTCGGCATGGCAGGGAGAAAATGAGCGCATCGTTTTCTCGGTGGTCCAGGGCCTGGCTGCGCTCGAGGGTTGGACAGGGGGTGGCGATGGACAGTGGCCTGTCTCCTAGACATCGTGGACGGGCGCGGCGTGTCCTCCTGCGTGTTGTCCACGGTCGGACAGCGAGTGAGCTTCGGGTGGCGTGGCACTGGTGCAATGGGTAGAGGGCTAGCTTGTTCAATGCAGTGTTGGGTGCTGGGGGTGAAAAGGGGAGTAAACACTGCTCAAACAGTAGAAGTTAGGCAGTGTTGATCTGTGCTCACCAAGTGTAGCAACCGGGTAAAACCACTACTAGAATATCGCCTGTTGTTTGTATTGTTGCATCATCATAACATCATCATGCATGTTTGCCTAAAACTAGTTCTCAAAAGCCTATGTGGTTTTCTAATTATCCCCCGTACTTATTTCAAAACAAAACCTCGGCCTCTTCCGGATATGTTGTTTTGTCTAAAACCTACTTATAGAAGTCTTTTATAAATATATGAAACAACTAAATAAATAAAATAATACATTTTTTTGTGGGGAGGCAGTCAAACGACCAGGCCAAAAAAGTCCCAGTCGGGAGACCACCTACAACCCAAACATCCCAACCCAAATCCTAACCTACCTAACCCTAATCCCACCTCTCCCTACTTCCGCCGCCATCCCCTGGACACAACCCACCCCAGACGCACGCACTCCTCCTGGAACCAACTCACCGACCCACCCCAAATGCACCTACACACTAAGCACATAACACACGCACACGCCTCCCCGATCGAACCCAACCACCCCAAGCGCGTCGCTCCTCTCTCTGTCGCACTCTCTCACACGACCGCGTCGCCTGCACGCTACCCCGCGACGCTCCTTGGACCCACCTTCCTCATCCCCGCTCCATCCTCTCACTCTCGATCCATCGTCCTCACACCCCACCCGAAGCCGCACCGCCATCGCTCCCTCCTTCGGTCGCCGCCCGCGCGTACCTCCGCCTCCCCTCCAGGAGCTCCACCGTCCGGCCCTGTCTCATCTCCCTGTGCAATCCTCGCGCCCCACCTCGTCCGCCACCGCCCTCTACCTTCTCCGGATCCTCTGGTTCACGTGCCGCCAGGAGTCCCTCTACCCTTCCGGCCTTAGGCCCTGCCGACGCCAGCGAGCCGAGCACGGCCCCGTGCGTCGCCTGAGCCCGAGCTCCTCTGCCCCTGCCTCGCCTCTCCGCTGTTGCCCTGCATGCCGACGTTGCCCGCCTTTAGCGCCGCCATGGACGCCTTCCCCGATGGCCGCCCTCTGCCGCGACCCCGCTAGCCTCACCCCGTCGAGTAGCGCGCGAGGCCGCCCGAGCTCCTCCCGGTGCCATCGCCCTCTGCCGCCGTCGTCCTCATCTTCTGTCGCCGCGTCCGCCTGCGTGAGCCCGGTCCTGCGCCTTGTCTCCGTGTCGCTGCAGTACACCTTCTGTCAGTGTTTCTTCTGCCTCTACATGTGGGCGTAGCGACATACATGTGTTTCCGATGAGTTGGGAAATGACCTGATGTTTGTTGTGGTGATGTGAGGATGGTTGAGATGTTCTGGTGTGGTTCTTCGTCTACTCGACTTTCGGGTGACCGATTTTGGTGTGTTCGTCACTTCCTGCTGCCCTTGGAATCTCGTCAAGATCGACTCGTCTTTGATCGCTGCCCAGTCCGACTCTGATTGAAGAAACCAGATAACAAAGATCGTCGTCATGGAACGCCAAGATCTTCCCGACGTCAGGGCCTTCGATATGGTTCCAACAAGATCACCTACACGGACATCAAGTTATCCAACCCTAGATCCGATGACCGATCCCGGAGAGCCCGAACCCGAACCCTCCAACCCCCAAGATCGCCGATACCACCATGTGCGACACCTTTTGCCGAGACCCTATTTTTATAAATGATATATCTTGTGCATATTAAATTGTTCATGCTGCATACATGTTGGTTTCGGGGCCTTATGCCGAATCACCTCATAATTAAATATGGAGACCATATGCGGGCGAATCTAGTCTAATATTGGTCCCATTTAAATTTGTGCATCGAATCGGTGATATAATTTTGCCTTGTTAAGACAACATTTAAATTGCGGGGTATCTAAACAACATGAACCATAATAAATTTCCGGGACTCCGGTTTCGCTTAATATTGCCTAATTGCATCGCATCCTTGCCATGCCATACATCATACATGCATCATGCCTGATCTTTTGCCGTAGGATTAAATAGTGCATCCGGTGTTTCTTCTAGTGCATTGCTTCTTCATGGATTACGCCGATGAGTTGATGCGAGAGTTGACCCGATCTTCGGATGAATCTTCGGCAATATTTTCAGGCGAGCATTCTCCCCCTTTCTACCTATTTTACTTTATAGTCTTTATTTCCTCCTGTTGATCTATTGCTATCTGTGTTGCGATGCTCTAGTTTTCGTACCCGTGGTATCCCTTGTAGCCTTATATTGCCTTGGACACATCCTATTACCTGTTGTTTGGTAGATAGTTGGACTTGCGTGTCGTAGTCGCTTGCTCAAGTGTTGTTGCGTGTCGTCAAGTACCACAGTTGTTGGAGTAATGCCGCATGTTTAATGTTGGATATGATCATGGCTTTAAGTACCGTTTAATAACTAAAATTGAGGTAGGTAAATAATGCAGAGGCACAGGTGGGCAATAGATGTTATTTGGTTTTTAACCGTCCACTTGTGTCCCGTGGGACCCCGAGTACTTGATGCATGTTCTTTGAATATTCGCACTATCCGCATGTGGGACCATGAATCCCCCTAGCCAGAGCTTGAGTCATATATTATTTCTTGGGGCCACAAGTAGTTTGGGGCTTTATTACTATCCTATACTTATGCCATGCTTTACTGCTTTATTTATGATTGCGCGTGGAGCGCCTGTACTGTTTTGGAACCCCGTGCCACGTTTTCACGGTATCGACAAGCCCAGTCACACTTTCGGGTTTCCAATCGTTTACAGCCGTCGTCACAAACCTCTGGATCCGTCTTGGAGACGGCCAACTTCATAGCGGGTAGCTTGGTAGGGTGGCCCCCTGAAATTTATATGAATCTTGCAATTGCTCTATTGTGATGCCTCGTTGGGTTTTCATTTGGTTTTTCTCGAGGTTGATCATACATGTGTTGCTATTTGTGCCCCCTTGTAGGGTAAAACTTTCTGAAAGCCATGTCCGCGGTTATGGACGACTTGGAGCACAGTATCTCAATCATAGACAACTATAAATAAAGTACTGCTATAAATTTGACTTTATAATGACTAGTAATCAGCTTCACTATAATGGAATGGCTAAATAAAAGTGCCAACAACTTCTGGTTTGGGTTGTCACCTGTTACCATTGTATCTGACTAGTAAGTATTGCAACTACAACGGAATGGCTAAATAAAAGTACCAACAACTGCTGGGTTTTGGGATGCCTCATGCTATATGTATCTGACTAGTAAGTACTATAACTACAACGGAATGGTTAACTAAAACTGCCCACTGCTTATTATATCAGGATGACTCATGCTATCTATATCTGACTAGTAATTGCCGCAACTATAACGGAATGAATAAAACTGCCAACTATGTGAGTTCCTCGGTTGACTTCCTCGTTTGGTCTCGAGGGGGAAATACCAGGATGGGTATGCTTGGTGATAGTTTGAGGTTGGATCCGAATAGGTATTTCTTATCCCTATCTGATAGCCGCCAGCTGTATTGACTCTCTATAGGTTGTTTAGTGCATGTTGCGCTGCCGCTTCAGTCCACCATACCTATGTAGGCGAGGACCGCCGAATTCTAGTCTTGCCGTGTACTGGCCTCAGTACTGATCGCTCTCTTTTTCCTTCGCCTTTGTCGGCACCCCTTTTGTTAAGAAGGTTTTGAGATCGATATCGTTAGTAGGGTTATCCTTCCGGCTTGGCCTGGGCAGGGTTATGGACGCCATTGGTTATTCTTCAGGGCTCTTAGCCCCATTTGCATCTTGTCCGTAGTCAGACGTTTTATCGTTTTCAAGGTGATTTGGATCTTTGTATTGTATATATCTGTATTCTTGACTCATGGAGTCGTTGTTGTATATATCTGTTCTGTGGGTTCCATCGTGGACTATTGTGTAATGATATTACTTCGTTTTCCACCCGCACGCAAGTGCCTGGTGGACACCTTTGAATCGTTTCTATGCGGGTTTGGCGGGAATCGCTAAAACTTGCATAGGACCGATTCTGAGGGTGTTACACAAAGGCACTATTTTATTCATGTTGTATGTGATTGTTGTTGTTATATTTGATGAACTGTTTGTTATTTGTAATATTTGATGAGCTACTTTGAACAATGTGTAACAATTGTTAAACTATTAGTTTGTGTTGTAATAAGAATTATGAACTATTTATTTTATATTTACTTATGAACTATTTGATATTTTCTATTACATGTGTGAACAAAACATGTTTGCGGTGTCCTATTTTATGGCACCCGAAAAAGTGCTTCCGGCTGGATGCCACTTTATTGGGCATATGAAACTGCAGCGATAATTTTAACACCTACAAACTCCAAAAGTGGTGCAAAAAACTAAAAGTGGTGCAAAAAGGCACATGTTGGAGATGTTTTAAGAGCATTTTCAACAGATGCCCAATAAAGGAGTACTAGTTTTTGGTTTTCACTTTTTGCGTTTTTGAGCACCTAGCCGGCTACAACAATAGTACATCTCGTCACCGGCAGAAGTTTTCGGATGCTGTAAAGTAGGGTGCCACAACCACCTTTTCTCTATGTATGCCTAACAAAGGAGATCAAACACATCAAAATAAATGTAAAAAAAAAATTACCTAAAGAACGACGGTGGCCAACGACCGGTAGGCGGCGATTTGCTCCGTCGTGTTGTGATTTGGTGGGGGGAGGGGGTAAAACGGATCTGGCGGTAGCCATGGTGGTGGCCATCGCCGCCCTGCGCCACTGCTCTGATAAATCCGGGTAGTCGCGGATTACTACAAGGGTTTGGAATTAGGGATCGGAGGTGGGGTGGTTGAAAGAATTGAGGCTGAATTGGTGAGTATTTTTTGGGTTTTTGGTTGTTCCTGTCTAGGATTCTTGGAGCGGCTTCGCTACTGTTCCTGATCTGCATGCAAGCATTGTGTTAGTTCAGAGTTATTTTTCTCAAATCTCGAGTTATATCACATATGTGATGTTAGATGGATGCAGTTTGGAAGCGCGGGTGAATGTTCGAGGTGGAATTATGTAGCGCGCTGTAGCCCACGCCTAACATATGATGCACGATTCGAATATTTTGCATGTGTGGTAAAAAATTTATTTGGACACGTGTTAGTTTTGGCATCTGCTGGAGGATGTTATTTTTCCTACTATGTCTAAAAAAGCAGCTTTTTGCGTGTTGCGCCATTTTAGGCATAACAAATGATTATTTAGTTGCGTCTTAGGAGGCAAACAAATGAGAAGGACCAAGAATATAGAGGATGTCACCTTTCTCATGGATTGTCTTCATGCAGATCTGATCAAGCTGAGAGCATCGTCGAATGCTTCTTACCTATGCTAGTCGGCTACTTTTTTTTCTTCATGGATTGTTGTTGATAGTCCTCCTAGTTGTTTAATGGAGCTTTATTTGCTCGTGGTAATCCTAGTTGTCTTTCTGTTGAACCTGCAGTATATTAGTTCCTAAGGGCTTTATTTGTATGAAGTCGTGACAATAGCCTATGTTCTAAAAAGGTTCTTTTAAAGAAGTACATCCTAGGAGTCATATCGATTTCATAGAAGAAAATACTTTGATAATCAGTACTCCAGTAGAAACCCTAAGACATAATCTACGAGCATGCACAAGACACTTTCTCAACCCAAGAAACATAAATAAGTACACTACTCGTGGCCGACCCCCCCCCCCCTAATCTCCTTCGTTGCCCTCGTCCCAAAATGGTCACCCCTTGGGAGTCCAGTCCCGCTCCATAGTTCTCCATCCGATTGGATCTTGGAGATGATAGTGCATAGTGACGGAGTTCCCCCCTAGAACACCACATCATTTTGGTGCCCTTAAACACACCAGAAGACACTAGAACTATAGGACATACATTTCAATTTTCAAGACAAATCTATACACATGACTTAAAAGATTATACGAAATATGAAGAGTGGACTTTTTAAGCTGGTGCTCGGTGCATACCCCTATCTGGGTTTGTTAATAGGTGCATGGATATCCATGCTAGCCTACCTTTTCCCCTCTCAGTCAACTTATCTTTTTTTATCTCTCACACTATACAAGATATGGGTTTGAAACTTTGCAATTCACCGAAAAATTTGTTATAAAATGTGGGGGAAATAATTCAGGATTTTTATGACATTATATATATATATATATATATATATATATATATTTAAAGAATTTGTTTTGAAATATTAAATATTTTAAAATTTTAAATTGTACAAAAACATTCCAAACTATTTCCCCCACATTCTAGTTGTAATTCTTTGGTGACCTAAATTTTTTTAAGTCGATATGTTATGAAGTTTGAGAAATGAAAAGAATAAATACTTAAACAAGTGTGGGTGAGCACTGAGCACCTTCTCAATCACAACTTTCCCTAATCTGAATAATCAAATGAGATTCATAGTCAAAATTTGAACAACTTGACTAAAGCATGCTGAAAACTTTATATATTTGTGATGTGGAAAAAGTGCATACTATTCTACGTGAGTTGAGCAAGTACTTCGGTTATGTTGTGTAAAACTTCTAGCATAATCAAAAACTTTTTTAGTATCTCACTTGCAAAACTTAATTAGGTATTTAGATATATAGTTCTAAACAGTGGTTGGTCTCACCGACAATTATCTGCATGGTTGCTACTTTGGTATTTGGTAAAGATGGTGAAATGTACTCCATATGGTAGGAGGTTGGTGGGATTGTAGTATTTATCATATTGATTTCATAAAATAAACAAAAAGTAGAAATATGTAATTAAAGATAATGGAGTGCAGTACGTTTTATTGCCCATATGAGAACTTGAGCAAGCGAGTCAATTGAATCCTACTGTCATGTACTTCATTGCTAAATCTTGGATGTTCCTATGTTATTTTGTTTTTTTAGCAGAAAACTCTGGGAACACTTTGACAGTGTAACTTTACTGAAAGAGAGAGAATATATACAACCAAATGTATACATGAGGGGAAGGGGCAAGGAATGTACATAGGACGATAGACCAAAGCCCAAAGGAAGCTAGAGGAGCAGATTAGGCCTGTTTCTAACAACAGAAGATAGTTTCCGTGTGTTCTTGTTCCATTTTCCCCATTAATCATCATTTCCCATGTTTACTTAGACTGCAACCTGCCTAATCACTACACTAAAATATAAAGGGAAGTAGTTGTGAGATCAAATTGTCCATGGGTTCAATTGTGTAGATAACTTAGACTTCCTCTGTTTTTTTTGTGAAGAAGTCTATGATCCTTCAGAGCCCATTGGACATTTTGTGTTTTTGCGACATAGTACTTATGTTCATTCCAATACACACTTATATTTTTTGAGGTGTGCTTCGGTGCCCCGCTCCCCCCTCCCATATCCATGTTATGTATACCTCCGTATAGGGTGTACTCGGTTACACCGGTTATACTTCACGTTCTAGCCGGCTGATCCTAGCTCCCGTTATCGCGATTTACGTCTTTGCATTCCATGTTTTAAAATTTTGTTGTTGCTTCTATATACCTTCCGATTTCCTCCTCCCATAGACACGTGAGTATATATTTGTATGGTGAGTATAGTCTAAGAGGACCATACGAGTTTCGGGTGGGTTCGTACGGTCTTCGAAATGAATCGGTATCGAGTTTTTATTGTCAAGTTTGAAAAGAAGGGGGAACACCGAAGCAAAAGTGATGTTGTTTGATCATCTAGTTTTAGAACAAGTGTGCCAACACAAACATAAATGTGGATCTTGGCTCCAACATAGGATTATGGATAGTTGTGCACTCACGCAAGCAAATGATCACATATCACATAGTTGTACTGAATTACTGAATCACCTTCCAAGATCTATATTACTTGAGTACCTTGACAGTTGATACCATGAAAATAAGGGACTCTCACTCTATGCTACTCTGAAGAAATTACTTTTGCGTGACCTCTTCAACGATCTCTCCATGGTCCAACACAAACGAAAATTTAAATTTCCGAAGGTATTCTCACGAGAACATTCGCGTTCTAGCAGTGCAGTGCTACAAAGACACGAAGTTGCCAGGAAAGCTCAGTCCAGTTGTTTCCCTCAGAAAAAAATCTAACTGTACGGATGCGTTTGCTCCGAGGGACTAAAATCACCAAGTTCTCTCCCTATAATTTGGGTAAATTCAATAGAGATAAGTAATACTATAGAGAAGACCTCGCAATCTAAGTACTATATGTATAGGGAAGGCTTGCGAGGCTGTTCGGGCTATATATGTGCCATGTAGACGTGGACACCCAACACACCTAATAATGGCTATTAATCTATTTGTAAAGTCTTGCATACTGTATGATCTTACTAGAAGAAAGACTTTATACTACAGCCCCACCAACCTCCAACCACGCAGTCAATGATCTTCGTGCCTATATATCTCCTCGTCTTCACCAAAGTAGCACAAGCTTTACTATTTGATACAAAATACAGTTTGCTGCTGTCAAGCAGGTTGCAACAAGAGAAAAACAGCAAAGAGCTTGCTAGTTAATGAAAAAAATCATGAAAGGCTTCGGGAGTACTCCCTCCGTTTTAAAATATAAGATGTTTTAGGTTTGTGAAGAAAATGTACTTAGACTTGTTTTAGTGTGTAGATTCATCCCAAACTTGAGTGAACCTATATATTAAAAGTAGTCTAGATACATTTACTTTATAAAGCTAAAACATCTTATATTTTGAAACGGAGGGAGTAGGAGGCATCAGGAAATATATCAAAATTGCTCTGCGGGCCTAGATGTGTCCCATCATATGAATTATCACCGGTTGACACATGAGATCTGCCATCTTCAAGAAGGAACGAACGATGATGTCCCCAGACCCTCCTTACAAAAGATAGAACATGCTTATCAGGGTAAACCCAACGGAGTTAAGATCTAGGGTAGGTAGGAAGATCAGAGAAGCAAGCCGAAACCCCTTGTAGAAGCAGCCGAGCGCTCATTGTTAGGCCCCGCAAACTTAGGCTGCTTGTATCGCTCTAGTATACTGCAGCTGCTGCCTTTGCACTATCTCCCTTTCCCTGAGTTCAGTTTAGCATTTTAGTTTTGAGCGAAAGCTTTCAGTTTTTACAGAAACATGGAGTACTGCTGTCCATGGTACGTAGCCTACCAAGGGTATTATAGCAAACTCAATAAGAAGATAAAATCCGCCTCAATTCGCGGGTCAAACGGATAGTTTGATTCGTAGTGATTGAAGGGTATAAGTAGATATTTTACACACTTCACTAACAAGTAAGTGCTTGAGTAATTAGTTAGTTTGCGGTGCAAGTCCATTATGCTCTGTTTGGATGCATAGAATTGAATTTGGGAAATGAATTAGGTGAGAATTCCAAATCCTGCCAGGAAAGAAAATGGCTGCCAATTCGAATTCTGATGTTTGGCTGGTTTGGAATTTTCTGTTGGAATCAGAGGGTTCTATCCAATTCCATTTCCTATTTGGATGTACAAATCATGGAATTGGATTGTTTTCGCTTTTGGATACTTTATACTTGTGTAAATGTATGAATATTCGCATGTTTTCCACACATACTAACATTAAAATAATCTAAATAAGATCACAAGAAACATTCTAGGTTTCTCGGTGCTCTCAAAGTACTAACATAAGATAAAACAAGACATGACATGTCAAAATACTTCTTCTGTCACATTATCTTTTTTCTTTTTCTTTTTTTGTTCTCTTCGATATTGTAAGCAACCAACTTTTGTTGGAAACATTATGATGCTACAACGCACTCACCAATTGTACACGAATCTTTTGGAGATATGATATTGAACTTTAAACATCCATACATGATACATATATTTAACTAAAATTTCATACTCCCTCCGACCCATATTAGTTGACTTGGATTTATCTAGATTTGGATGAATTTAGACACTATTTAGTATATATGGTCATCCAAATTTTGACAAATCCAAGTCAACTAATATGGGTCGGAGGGAGTACATGAAGCATATTAATATTAAACCACATCCACAGCAAACATCAAACTATAGTCAAAATTAGAATTTTTGTATCTCAAATTGGCCTCCGCCACTACTACTTCTCAGTGGAATCTGCAATCACAAATAAACCTAATCATGGTCTATAGAGGTGAGCCGGCAAACCCGAATCTTGTTTGAAGTTTGAACTGTAAACTTGATTTAACTCTTTAATCTGACATGTTCGTGGACTGATCTCTGGTACTTAACTCCATGCTATTTTTTAAATGCTTCTCCAAGTATTCGTGGAGTGCAAACGCAAACTAGCTACCTAGGAGTACCTACGATGTCTTGCACTGTATCCACAAGGGACACCAGGATGTGATGCCAGATCAGTGTCTACCTCGCGTCAGGTAGTTCCTTTTTCCATACACACGCACCAACCTGCTACAATGGTAGCAGATGGCTAGAGTAGGGCCGTTCTGGCCTGAACGACGCCGCCCAAACATCCGCCACCGCCGTCTACCATTCGTTTGCCGCAGATGACCCTCCTGCCGCCGTTCTGGTCGTGCCTACGACTAGGGTTCAGACCGGGGCAGGGAGGGAGGCGGCCAGGGCGAGGCGAAGCATGGGGATGTTCTTGTGGGAAAGATGAAGGCCAAGGGAGAGGGAGGATAGGGAAGGGAGAGCCAGACCTGGGCCGCCGTCGCCGGGTGCTTCCTGGACCGCGAACGAGAACGCCAGGTAGAGGACGGGGCCTTCTGTTCTCAATCGTACCGCTTCGCTCTCCCGATTTATGGATGGTTTCCGAGGTGTGGAGGTCCGATTTCCAATCCAAACGCTGAAATTAGAGGCCTCAATTCCAATTCCCTGATTCCAGGTCCAATTATGTGTAATCAAACACAGTGTTAGTTTTTTTAGCAAATGATCCGACTTTGTTGATTAACTAACGTAAATGCACTAGATTGAATGACAAGAACGCACACAAACAACAAAGATTCCTGATAGATACTAAAATTAAATCGAAGACCTTCTTATCTCCAGCTTCTTTCTTCTCTTTTTTCACCTTCAAAGTTATCCAAAATTCTAGTGAAAATAAAACCCTCACAAGCTTGACCAGCCTTTTAAGAGTGAAACATATCAATACAAAAAATACCAATTACATCAGGCCTTTGCACTAAAGCAATATTATAAACTAATTAAGGCATCAAGGATGGACAGATCCAAAAAAATAACAGAAAAAAAACATTGACAACACACAGACTGCGAAGAGGTTTTGCAACAACAACGTTTTTAGATCAGAAAGAGACAACGCACGGGAAATCATCGTTGCCCGAAAAGTTGGATCATGTGTTTTCACTTTGGAAATCATAGGAATCTCCACACAATACCTTTAGCATGGAAGCCACAAGAAATTTGCCATTGCCTGGTATGACCAATAAATACTAGACCTAGGGTTTTCACCACGGAGAATAAAACCAGATCTCGGAAAGCACAGCAAAAATAAATCTCCCCATGTTGCCTCCTCAGGGTAGTCTTAATGACAATAATTGTTGCCCTGTCTATGCTGGTACTATTAATGAAAGTAACTATTGAACTGATGCACTGACCAACTTACACTTCGCTTATGTTAGGCTATTTTAGTAGATGTATGCGCATAATCTCTTTTTTACTACATTAATAGGGTCTTAAAATTGAGACCTTTGATGCATTAGTCAACTTTATTAAAATTCCAGACCGATGAAAAAGGTCTAGACAATATATTTCAACAATGACATATAAGTCTTTTACGTGTTTTGCAAAAATTATACGTGCCCTCAAGCCAGCCGTAAACATCCAGCACTACTAATAAACAATATTTATCTGTTTTGCAGGTCTCACATACCGTATGGTTTTTATTTTAAGAAAGATCCCTCTTTAAAAGTTTGTAAAGATGTGTGTCGAAGGTCTCAGAACATCTCCTGCCGCCCCAAAAGACCCCTCATAGGCCTTATGAGGGTGCCACTAATCAGAATCCTCATAGCCAAAACACGGTTGGCACAGTCCATTTTTTTGTCCTGGTCCCAGGTCGCACCAAACACAAGGGGGAGAGCGGGGGCACCGGATGAAACTAAAATGTGGGCAGGCTAGTCCTGTTGGCAAGACAAACACAGATTTATCTTATTTTGTCCGTTCACTACAGGATTTTTGTTCTTTGCCGTGTAACAGACGATACACGGCAAAGCCAAAAAAAAACACGGCAAAGCCTTTGCCGTGCATCGTACACGGCAAAGACCGCACGGCAAAGATCAGGCCGGCAAAGGACTTTTTGCCGTGCGCCTTACATGGCAAAGGCTTTGCCGTGTGCCTGGGAGTCCAGCACAGCAGACAAAAGTAACTTAACACCGTCGCGAGTGAGACGGCGCCGTGCCAGTGAGTCCCATTAGACCTTTGCCGTGTGTCTCGTGTTTGCCGTGTCCTTTGTATGTGGGTCCCAACTCTCAAATTTGCCGTGTGTTTTGGATATGCCTTTGCCATGTGTCTTTCAAGTGAGCTTTGCCGTGTATTTTTCCGTGGCGCACGGCAAAGTCATGAATAATCGAAACAAAACCCGGTGACCACCGTTCTCACCTCTACTCCTCCACGACATGGTCGACAAGCCTTTGCGGTCGTCGGTAGTCTCGTGCAAGCATCTTCGAAGCCTGGTGGCAGCGCCATGGAGGTGAGGCGACGACGGCGCCTGAATCAGTTGTCCGGGCCGGCAGCGGGGTGGAGGTCGCCATGGTCATGCTAGCTAGAGTTTGTTGCCGCGCTCGCCGGTGGCAGCGCCCAACGCAGGGAGTCCGTATCGCAGGGATAAAGCCGATGACGGGGTGGAGGTCGCCATGGCCGCACTCACTGGAGGTCACGTCCGCGCTCGCCGACGGCGGCGGCAGCGCCCAACGCGCGGGGTGCGTGCGCATGCAGGACTCCTGGGGAGGCCGTCTCTCGGGGAAATCCAGCGGCTGCTCTGGGGATCGCGCTCGTCGCCATGGCCGTGCTAGCCGGAGGTCGCGGCCGTGCTTGCTGGCGGCAACGCCCGACGCACGCGCATGCAGGGCCACGCTCGCAGAGCTCTAGCGCTCGTCGCTCATGGGGAATATTTATTGGCGCGTGAAGATAAGGAGAGAAGGGGAATATGCCACGTCACTGATCCATGGCTCCTCTCTCTGGACCAATCAAAGCAAAGCACACGGATCGTGTGTTTCTTTACATGGCTTTGCCGTGTGCACCACTCGGTAAAGATTATTTTTCCTTTTATTTCTAATTTTTCAACGTTTGTATTACTCTCTCCTACCCATATTAAATTTGTTTAGATATAAGTGTATATAAACTAAAACTTGACTAGATATATTTGTATTTAAATGAATCTAAATATGGGTAGGAAGTGGGCCTAGAAAAGCTATTTTCTATTCTGTGAGTACTAAAAGCGGGGTTTTTGTAAAGCAATCATAAAATGGCTAATTCAAAATGCTACCATCTCATTTAAAAAAATACCAAACCACCTTACATGGATAATGTCCCAACTGGAAGATCTCAAACATTTTCGTGCACCCCTGGTAAAAAAGACAAATATCGCCGAATCGGTAGGAAGTGGGTCTGGTTTAAACTCACAATATGATGTTTCTTTCGAGATCCAATGCAAGTTTAGCGAGGCTCAGTCCCAAGCTAAGAATCTTCATACCCGTCATTCGAGAAAGTTTGGCGATAATTTGAAACGGGCATAAAAAAATTAAAAAACGATCCAAACAATGCGAAACTTTTTCGTGATGTCATATTATGTGATATAATTGGAAGAAAAAATGTCAAACTTGGTATATTGATTATGTCTTAAAAAAACCTTCACAAAATGACCTATCGCATTCGAGATTTCCTCACTTTCGGGTCAAATGACAAATGTTATGGCTAGAATCAATACATAGTTTGTGATAATGTTCCCATATAGTGTATGCATGTGCATCATGGGATGGCGAACAATGTTTCAGAAGAAAGTTTTCCTTTTTGTCGCATGAAAAATCCATTTTCCATTTTCCGAGCGCAAAAAAGGGGGGATTTTGTGAATCAACCACCTAATGGATAATTCCAAATGTTGCCACCCTATTTTTTAAAAATACTAGACCATCTTACATGAACAATGTCCCAATCGGGAGATCTCAAACCTTTCCGTCCATCCCTGGTGAAAAAGACAAATGTTCGCCGAATGGTAGGAAGTGGGTCTGGTTTGAACTACAGATACATGATCTAATGCTCATGATTTTTTTTGAAAAAATCATTTTTAGACTCACAATATGATGTTTCTTGAGAGATCCAATGCAAGTCTAGCGAGGCTCAGCTCTTAGGTAAGAAGTTCAAAGACTAGGGTTTCGCTGGGAAACGGCCTCCAAAACGCTGGAATCCCACCAAAACTTGCATGTGGACATGCCATGTGTACAAAAATGTGGTTTATGGTCCATATATGCAATGTCTAGCTCCCGGGTATCACCGTGTTCACATGCATGCGATAACACTTAGCAGATTCCTAGAACTCTAGGTGGAAATGTCCCGCTGCGGGTATACCAGGGGCTAGAATGTGCCACAAGGTCCCAAACTTGGCTTTCCTTATATCTATGGCCTAAACATACCTTAACAAACAAAAAAGTACATTGTTGGAACCTCATGCAGAGAAAACTAGGGGGTATACCTTCTCGAGGCCAGCAGACGAGTGTTTTCTGTGCTTTCAACCCCCGAAGCTCCGGGAACCCACCCAAACTTGCACATGAACCTAGGAATCTTGCATGTGTACCTAGGATACATGTAAAATTGTTGTGGAAGTCCCATAGATAGAATAAATGGCTCCCCGGTATGACCTTCTTCACATTCAGACGATAACACTTAGCAGATTCCTGAAACTCTAGGTGGAAATGTCCTGCTGCGGGTATACCGGTGGCTAGCATGTGCCACAAGGTCCCAATCTTGGTTTTCCTTATATCTATGGCCTAAACATACCATAACAAACAAAAAATTATATTGGTGGAACCTCGTGCCGAGAAATCTAGGGGTAGATCCCCAGGTGCCTCGTAGACTAGGGTTTCGATGGGAGATAGCCGCTGGAGCGCCGGAATCCCAAAAAACCTGATGCAGCCCAACACATGGCATTCACCATTGGTCCACACCATGCTACGTCAACCACACCCTCAAAGGTGAACTCATTCCATACCTCACCCTCCTTTGGTTATCATGTGAATGGAATCCTACTTGAGACAAGTGCCCATGCTATGACCAGGCCCATGACCATGACACCGAGAGGAGATGACAAGAGGACCCTAGAAACCAAGACCCCCAAGCAAGAGGCCTGGAAGAGAAGACGCAAGAAGTGGCGGACGGCAGACCGGAGTCTCCGGCCATCACACCGGAGTCTCCGGACTACACCGGAGTTTCCGGACCGTCCTCCGGTCCGGACTCAGGAACCAAGCCCGGGACAGCCAGAAGCCCCCTCGGGAGACGGGTCCGGAGATTGACCGGAGTCTCTGGTCCAGACCGGAGTCTCCGGACCCAACACCGGAGTCTCCGGCCTGCTCGACGCCAGGCATGTTAAGGCCTTTTGGGCCTGGCCCATGTAACGCCCAGAACTCCCTGTTTATGTCTATTTTACCCCTAGCTCGTGGCTGGCCTATATATAAGCCCCCACCCCCTCCTTGAAACACTAGAGTGGATGATGAATGAAGGCTTGTGCCTAACCCTAGATGGGAAGCCCTCTCTATAGTTAATCTATGAGTTGTACAAGGCCTTGGAGTTCGGTTGTTCGTCTCCAAGTCGTCAAGACCCTCCTCAAGTGTTTGGTCTCTCCTCATCAAGGATTCTAGTAGTGTTAGGTCTCTCCCCTTTGGGATTTTACTTGGTTGCTACTCTCTCCTTTGATTTGGATTCTATCATCCGCTTGCCGATCTCTCCTTTGGCGATTCTACCTAACGGTCTCTCGCCGAGGATTCTATTGGATTGGTTGTTCGAGCCAACGGGAGCAAATCGAATTGGGTCGTGTTTGCGTGTGTTTGTATCTTTACCTTGCGTTTGTGTTGTGTTCATCGTGTTCATCGGGTATCTCCTCACTCCCCACCTCAAATCCGTGAAGATCGGCCCACCCTAGGGTCAATCCCACAAGGGATCCCATATCAAAACCACATAATTAAAGTGGGTTGGCCAAACCACATAATTAAAGTTTTTATAGATGCAATATGGGTGATATTTGAGATAAAATATGTTCTAAAAGAAAATGGAGGCAAAAGGGGGAAAATAAGAAAAAACAGGGCTTTGTCGTGCACTGCGCACGGCAAAGGCTCCTTTGCCATGCACTGCGCACGGCAAAGACCGTCCTGCATTTAATAAAACAAGCGAGAATATTTCACGTGTTAAATAAAATAAATGGCGGGAATATGTCGCGCGAAAAAAACAATTTAGACTTCAAAACTTTGTCGTGCCTGACGGTGAGGCACACGGCAAAGCCCCGCCGTTACCACGACACGTCAACTGCGCGGAAACGGTGGGTCCCACGAGATGGTGTGCCGTGCGATTTCTTTGCCGTGGGTTTTTTGTCCTTTGCCGTGGACAATTTCTTTGCCGTGTCTCATTTCTAGGCTTTGCCGTGAGAGTTTTCTTTGCCGTGTATCATGTATCATGCCGCCGTGTGATGCTTCTTTGCCGTGTGTCATGCTGTTTGGATGCACGGCAAAGAGATCTTTGCCGTGCATTGGCACACGACAAAGCAACCGTGCACGGCAACGCCGAATTTCCCCGTAGTGGTTCCCATCCTTCCTCGTTCGTTTTCCCCTATCCGTCAGATCACCGTCGACACCACCCTCTCCCTCTTCGCCCCACCCACCGTTCCCAGGTCAGCCGCACGACCTCCATCCCTCCAGCGGGCTCGGTTTCGCCCGATCTTTGGCCTCACTGGCTGTTTTGAGTGCACCTCGTGGCCACCCTGCCCACTAGTTGTTCGGCGTTTTGCCTTGGCCATGGATTCAGACGATGAGTAGACGTTCGTCGCCCTGATGGAATAAGAAGTCGCTAATGTCACCACCGACGAAGAGCATCTGAATATCCTCTCTTGTCTGTCTGGCATGTATTCATGGGATGCCGAGCCATGGCATGCAGGTTCGAATCCGTGGCACCACAAGAGCAAGCCGAGGAAGCGGATGGAGGGCTACCGTATGCTGTACGCAGACTACTCGGTGATCAATTGCACGTCAATGTGGTATTTTGGCGTTGTTTTAGGATGAACTGGAAGCTCTTCCTGAGGATTGTTCCGATCATTAGGGAGTTTGATGACTACTTCATATGCAAGAAGGACTGCATCGACGTAGTAGGATTTTCCTCAATTCAAAAGTGCATTGCTGCTTTGAGGATGCTTGCACATGGAGCTCCTACTGATATGTAGGGGTTCGTAGCATGGAAAACAAAAAAATTCTACCGCATACAAACAAACAAGCCAAGATATATCTACTAGATTGTAGCAACGAGTCTATGGAATAACTCACCCTCGAAGATTCCAAAGTGTTTAACGAGAGCGTATTCTCGTGGGTGATGTAGTCGTACTCTTGCCGATCTCAAGATCGTGTAGACGATCCTTCCGGCGCTGCGTTCCGGCAGCACTTCCGCAGTCGGTCACACGTTCGGTACTCGATGAAGACCTTCCTCTCCCTTGTTCCAGCAGGCAGCGGAGGTTGTAGCACTCTCCTCGCGATTCCGGCAGCACGACGGCGTGGTACCGGAAGTAGAGGGGAGATCTCGCAGGGTTTCGCCTTAAGCCGGAGCGAGTATGGTGGACTATGAGAGAGGCCTTGGCGATCTAGGGTTTAGAGACACCAAGGAGAGAGGGCTAGGCCGGCGGCTAGGGCAAGGGGAGGGCCCCAACTCGGCGGCTAGGAGGACCCCCTAGGGCGGCGGCGACTTGGTGGCCGGCGGCTATGGTTAGGGTTTTGGTGAGAGAGGTGTAGGTCTAGAGGGGCACCCCTGCCCCTCCTTATATAGGTGGGAGGGTGTAGGGGTTCGCAGCATGGAAAACAAAAATTTTCTATCGCATACAAACAAACAAGCCAAGATCTATCTACTAGATTGTAGCAACGAGTCGATGGAATAACTCACCCTCGAAGATTCCAAAGCGTTTAACGAGAGCGGATTCTCGTGGGTGATGTAGTCGTACTCTTTCCGATCTCAAGATCGTGTAGACGATCCTTCCGGCGCCACGTTCCGGCAGCGCTCCCGCAGTCGGTCACACGTTCGGTACTCGACGAAGACCTTCCTCTCCCTTGTTCCAGCAGGCAGTGGAGGTTGTAGCACTCTCCTCGCGATTCCGGCAGCACAACGGCGTGGTACCGGAAGTAGAGGGGAAATCCCGCAGGGCTTCGCCTTAAGCCGGTGAGAGTATGGTGGAGCTTATGAGAGAGGCTATTAGTGGTCTAGTAATTAGACACACCAATTAGAAGGCTCTAAACCAATTAGAAGGCTCTAAACCGCTGGCTAAAGCAATTAGAAGCTCTAAACCAAAACGGCTCTAAACCGGAGGTAGAAGATAGGAACTTGTGTGTTCTAGGAGGGAGCCCTGCCCCTCCTTTTATAGGTGGGAAGGCGCGGCCAGGGGAGGGGAGTCCCTCCCCAAGTCGGCCTTGGGCTGGGCGCCGGCTTGGAGGAGTGGGACTCCTCCTCCAAGTTGGTTCCAACTCCTCTTGCTTGTTTCCCACAGTTTCCTGTTTCCCACAGTTTCCTGTTTTAGCCGTTTGACTTTCAAACTGGCAATTTGACTTTCATGTTTTTGGAACAGCAAGAACACTTAGTACATGATGCAATCATTCAATTACACACTCATGTACCCTCCCCCCCCCGGAGTGCCGGACAATCCGGAACCTTCTAGAACATTCCCGATGAAAACACCGGAATCATTCCCGAACTCCGAAACGGGACTTTCCTTATATGAATCTTATTCTCCGGACCATTCCGGATCACCTCGTGATATCCCGGATCCCATACGAGACTCCGAACAACATTCGGTCTCTTTCTCATAATACCATAACTACTCAAACAACGTCGAATCCTTAAGTGTGTCTCCCTACGGTTCGTGAATTATGCGGACATGATCGAGACACTTCTCCAAACAATAACCAATAGAGGAATCTGGAAATTCATATGGCTCCCATATATTTCTACGATTACTTTGCGATCGAATGAACCACTTACATACGATACCAATTTCCCTTTGTCTCACGATATGTTACTTATCCGAGGTTATGATCGTCGGTATCTCTGTATACCTAGTTCAACCTCGTTACTGATAAGTACTCTTTTCTCGTTCCCGTGATATGTGATCCCTTGTGACCAAGTCACATGCTTGCAAGCCAATTGGATGACATTCCACCGAGAGGGCCCAGAGTATATCTATCCGTCATGTGGATGGACAAATCCCACTCTTGATCCATGTGTTTCAACCAATACTTTCCGAACACTTAATGCCACCTTTATAGCCACCCAGTTACGGTGTGGTGTTTGATGTCATCAAAGCATCCATCCGGTAAAGGTGATATGCATGATCTCATGGTCGAAGGAATTAGGTTACTATGTATCAGAAAGCATATAGCAATTTGAACTATTGAAATGACTTTGATCTTTATGCTACGCTTATCAATAGGAGTATGTCCACCATATCATTCTCCTAACGATATGATCTTGTTGTTGATAACATCTCAATGTTCATGATATGGAAACCACAATCATTTAATCAACCAACAAGCTAGTGAAGTATAGAGGCTATACTAGGGACTTCAATTTAAGTTTACAATTCACACAAGTATTAATGTTTCCTTGTTAATACTATTATAGCATGAATATAAACATTTATCATAAACACAAAGATATAATAATAACTATATTTATTATTGCCTCTAGGGCATATCTCCAACAGTCTCCCACTTGCACTAGAGTCATCTAATCTAGATTACATGGTAATATACCGAACACCCATGGCAGTTTGGTGTTGGTCATGTTTTGCCCTCGGGAGAGGTTTAGTCAACGGATCCGCCACATTCAGATCTGTGTGTACTTTGCAAATCTTTATATCCCCATCCTGGATATGTTCTCGAATAGCGTGAAAACGCAGCTTGATATGCTTCAGCTTCTTGTGTGACCTTGGTTCTTGCGCATTGGCTATGGCGCCCATGTTATCACAGTAGATAGACATTGGGTCCAGCGCACTTGGAACCACACCCAGCTCTGTAATGAACTCTTTCATCCATATCGCTTCTTGTGAAGCCTCCGAAGCAGCCATGTATTCCGATTCAGTTGAAGATCTCGCCACAACGCTTTGCTTTGCACTCCTCCAGCTAACTGCTGCACCATTCAAAATAAATACGTATCCGGATTGTGATTTAGAATCATCTGGATCGATGTTCCAACTAGCATCGGTGTAACCATTAACAACGAGCTGTTCATCACCTCCATAAGAAAGAACCATATCCTTAGTTCTTCTCAAGTACTTAAGGATGTTTTTGACCGCTGTCCAATGATCCACTCCTGGATCACTTTGATATCTGCTAGTTAAACTAACAGCATATGCAATGTCGGGTCTAGTACATAGCATGGCATACATTAGAGATCCTATGGCTGAGGCATAGGGAGTCTTACTCATCCTTTCTCTATCTTCTGCCGATGTTGGACTTTGAGTTTTACTCAAGGTCGTATTGGGCAACATGGGCAAGAACCCTTTCTTGCTTTCTTCCATTCCAAACTTCTTTAGAACTTTGTCCAAATATGTACTCTGTGACAATGATATTTGGCGTTTCGATCTATCTCTATAAATCTTTATGCCTAATATGTAAGCTGCTTCGCCAAGATCCTTCATTGAAAAACTATTATTCAAATATTCCTTGACACTATTAAGAAGGTCTACATCATTCCCAATCAACAATATGTCATCCACATACAGTATTAAGAATGCTACAGAGCTGCCACTCACTTTCTTGTAAATACAAGCTTCTCCATAAGTTTGTATAAAACCAAAACTTTTGATTACCTTATCAAAACGTTGATTCCAACTTCGGGATGCTTGCTTCAATCCATAGATGGACCGTTGAAGCTTGCATACCTTGTTAGCATCTTTAGGATCGACAAAACCTTTGGGTTGCATCATATACAACTCTTCATCAATGTCTCCATTGAGGAATGCTGTTTTGACATCCATCTGCCATATCTCATAATCATAATATGCAGCGATTGCTAACATAATCCTCACAGACTTTAGCTTCGCTACCGGTGAGAAAGTCTCATCGTAGTCAACTCCTTGAATTTGTCGAAACCCTTTTGCGACAAGTCGAGCTTTATAGACAGTAACATTACCATCAGCATCTGTTTTCTTCTTGAAAATCCATTTGTTCTCGACAGCCTTCCGGCCATCCGGTAAGTCCACCAAAGTCCATACTTGGTTTTCGTACATGGATCCAATCTCGGATTTCATGGCTTCTTGCCATTTATTGGAATCTGGGCTCATCATCGCTTCCTCATATGTCTCGGGGTCATCGGTGTTGTCCACCACCATGACATTCATAACGGAATCATACCAATCTGGAGTGGTACGAGTTCTCGTTGACCTCCGAGGCTCTGTAGTAACTTCAACCGAAGTTTCATGATCACCATCATTAGCTTCTTCTCTTATTGGTGCAGGCACCACAGGAACTTCTTCCGGTGCTGCGCTACTCGCAATTTCGAGAGAAGGTTCGACAACCTCGTCGAGTTCTACTTTCCTTCCAGTCACTTCTTTCGAGAGAAATTCCTTCTCTAGAAAGGATCCATTCTTGGCAACGAAGATTTTGCCTTCGGATCTATGATAGAAGGTATACCCAATAGTTTCCTTCGGGTATCCTATGAAGACGCATTTTTCCGCTTTGGGTTCAAGCTTGTCCGGCTGTAACTTCTTTACATAGGCTTCGCATCCCCAAACTTTAAGGAACGACAATTTAGGTTTCTTCCCAAACCATAATTCATACGGTGTCGTTTCAACGGATTTAGACTGTGCCCTATTTAAAGTGAATGCGGCTGTTTCTAATGCATAACCCCAAAATGATAGCGGTAAATCTGTAAGTGACATCATAGAACGAACCATATCTAAGAGAGTTTGATTACGACGTTCGGACACACCATTACGCTGTGGTGTTCCCGGCGGTGTCAATTGTGAAAGTATTCCGCACTTCTTTAAATGCTCGCCAAACTCGTAACTTAGATATTCACCTCCACAATCAGAACGTAGAAATTTAATCTTCTTGTTACGTTGATTCTCTACCTCACTTTGAAACTCCTTAAACTTCTCGAAAGTTTCGGATTTATGTTTTATGAAATAGATATACCCATATCTACTCAAGTCATCCGTGAAGGTAAGAACATAACGATAACCACCGCGCGATGCTACACTCATTGGACCACACACATCGGTATGTATGATTTCCAATAAGTCCGTAGCTCGCTCCATCATACCAGAAAATGGAGTCTTAGTCATTTTACCCATCAGACATGCTTCGCATCTTTCAAGTGATTCAAAATCAAGTGATTCAAGAAGTCCATCGGAATGGAGTTTCTTCATACGTTTCACTCCGATGTGACCAAGACGACAGTGCCACATATAGGTCGAATTATCACTTGATTTCAAACGTTTAGCCTCAATGTTGTTGATATGTGTATTTCCACTATCGAGATTCAATAAGAATAGACCATCTATCAAAGGTGCATGTGCATAAAACATATTACTCATATAAATAGAACAACCATTATTCTCAGATTTAAACAAGTAACCGTCTCGCAATAAACAAGATCCCGATATAATGTTCATGCTCAACGCAGGCACCAAATAACAATTATTTAAGTATAAAACTAATCCCGATGGTAGATGAAGAGGTAGCGTGCCGACCGCGATCACATCAACCTTTGATCCGTTTCCCACGCGCATCGTCACCTCGTTCTTCGCTAGCTTCCATTTATTCTGCAACACCTGTTTCGAGTTACAAATATGAGCAACCGAACCAGTATCAAATACCCAGGCACTACTACGAATACTAGTGAGATACACATCAATAACATGTATATCAGATATACCTTTCTTCTTGATGTTGCCGTTCTTCAAATCCGCCAAGTACTTTGGGCAATTCCGCTTCCAGTGACCTACTCCCTTGCAGTAAAAGCACTCAGTTTCAGGCTTTGGTCCAGCCTTGGTTTTCTTCGTCGGCGTGGTAACTTTCTTACCACCCTTCTTGAAGTGTCCCTTTTGCTTAGACTTGCCCTTCTTGAATTTGGTGGTCTTATTGACCATCAACACTTGGTGCTCTTTCTTGATCTCCACTTCTGCAGATTTTAACATAGCAAATAGTTCTGGCAACTCTTTGTTCATGTTCTGCATGTTGTAGTTCATCACAAAGTTCCTGTAACTTGGTGGCAATGACTGGAGGACGCGGTAAACCCCCAAAGCATTAGGAATCACTATACCTAAGCTTTGAAGTTTGTTTGCGTGCCCAGACATCTTAAGCACATGCTCACTGACGGAGCTGCCCTCTTCCATCTTGCAGTTAAAGAACTTTTCAGAAGCTTCATAACTTTCAATTGCCGCATGAGTCTCAAAAATTAATTTGAGATCCTCGACAATATCATATGGGTCTGACTCTTCAAACCTTTTCTGAAGCTCCGATTCTAAACCATACAAGATAGCACACTGAACTATGGAGTACTGATTCTTCCGAGCGAGGTAAACATTCTTTACTTCATCGGGAGCATCAGCTGCAGGTGGGTCACCCAGCGGTGCATCCAGCACATAGGTCAAATTACCAGCTGTGAGGACAATCCTCAAATTGCGGAACCAATCCGCGAAGTTGCTTCCATTGTTTTTCAACTTTTCTTTCTCTAGGAACGCATTAAAATTGATGGTAGGGGCTGCCATTGATCTACAACATATTTGCAATAGTTTAGACTAAGTTTATGACAAATTGAGTTCAAATTAATTAATGAAATTAAACTAGGTGAACTCCCACTCAAAACAACATCCCTCACATTGTTTTAGTGATCACACGAACCAAATCCACTACATCAACACCGATCATCACGAGAGTTGATATAGTTTCAATGGCGAACAATCATCATGTTCATCATATCTACTATATGATTCATGCTTTACCTTTCGGTAATCCGTGTTCCTGAGACCATGTCTGTACATGCTAGGCTCGTCAAGATCAAACCTTAGCCACCGCATAAGCAAATCTGGCTTGCTTACGTTGTATACACTTGCGGAATCTAACACACCCGATCATCACGTGGTGCTTCGAAACAACAAGCTTTAGCAACGGTGCTAACTAAGGGCGAACACTTTATGATTTGAAATTCATGTGCATGAGGGATCATCTTATAATGCTACCGTCGTCTACTAAGCAATACAAGATGCATAAAGGATTAACATCACATGCAATTCATAATATGTGATATGATATGGCCTTTCTTCTTTGTGCTTCCGATCTCCATCTTCAAACACGAACATGATCTCCATCATCACCGGCATTGCATCAAGGTCAATGACGCTTCACCATGGTTGTCGTCCACCGGCTTCAACTATTACAACTACTTTGAATAGACACGCGGGTCTTAACATAAATTAAAGACAACCATATGGCTCCTGCCGGTTGCCAACTTACAATAAGGAACATTGCATACATCAAATATAATCACAATCATGGCCATATCACATCACTGCACACCCCTGCAAAACAAAGTTAGACGCTTCTACTTTCTTTGCATATTTTACGTGGTTTGGGGCTTTCAATAAGTGTCGTTCTAACTTACGAACAAGAACCACAACATTGATACTAGCATTGTTGATTACCCGTTGTAAATTGGATCTTAACTATGCTAGGAGAAACAGGCACCCGCAAAGCCACTTATGCAATACAAGTTGCATGTCAAGCGTGGAGCAAGTCTCATGAACGATGTCATGTAAGGTTAGCCCGGGCCGCTTCATCCCAACATACCGCAAGATGCAAAGTACACAAAAAGCAATCTACAATAAAAGCATCAACGCCCACAATGACCATTGTGTTCTACCCGTGCAACAGATCTACATATAGACACGGCTCTGATACCACTGTAGGGGTTCGTAGCATGGAAAACAAAAATTTTCTATCGCATACAAACAAACAAGCCAAGATCTATCTACTAGATTGTAGCAACGAGTCGATGGAATAACTCACCCTCGAAGATTCCAAAGCGTTTAACGAGAGCGGATTCTCGTGGGTGATGTAGTCGTACTCTTTCCGATCTCAAGATCGTGTAGACGATCCTTCCGGCGCCACGTTCCGGCAGCGCTCCCGCAGTCGGTCACACGTTCGGTACTTGACGAAGACCTTCCTCTCCCTTGTTCCAGCAGGCAGCGGAGGTTGTAGCACTCTCCTCGCGATTCCGGCAGCACAACGGCGTGGTACCGGAAGTAGAGGGGAAATCCCGCAGGGCTTCGCCTTAAGCCGGTGCGAGTATGGTGGAGCTTATGAGAGAGGCTATTAGTGGTCTAGTAATTAGACACACCAATTAGAAGGCTCTAAACCAATTAGAAGGCTCTAAACCGCTGGCTAAAGCAATTAGAAGCTCTAAACCAAAACGGCTCTAAACCGGAGGTAGAAGATAGGAACTTGTGTGTTCTAGGAGGGAGCCCTGCCCCTCCTTTTATAGGTGGGGAGGCGCGGCCAGGGAAGGGGAGTCCCTCCCCAAGTCCGCCTTGGGCTGGGCGCCGGCTTGGAGGAGTGGGACTCCTCCTCCAAGTTGGTTCCAACTCCTCTTGCTTGTTTCCCACAGTTTCCTGTTTCCCACAGTTTCCTGTTTTAGCCGTTTGACTTTCAAACTGGCAATTTGACTTTCATGTTTTTGGAACAGCAAGAACACTTAGTACATGATGCAATCATTCAATGACACACTCATGTACCCTCCCCCCCCGGAGTGCCGGACAATCCGGAACCTTCTAGAACATTCCCGATGAAAACACCGGAATCATTCCCGAACTCCGAAACGGGACTTTCCTTATATGAATCTTATTCTCCGGACCATTCCGGATCACCTCGTGATATCCCGGATCCCATCCGAGACTCCGAACAACATTCGGTCTCTTTCTCATAATACCATAACTACTCAAACAACGTCGAATCCTTAAGTGTGTCTCCCTACGGTTCGTGAATTATGCGGACATGATCGAGACACTTCTCCGAACAATAACCAATAGAGGAATCTGGAAATTCATATGGCTCCCACATATTTCTACGATTACTTTGCGATCGAATGAACCACTTACATACGATACCAATTTCCCTTTGTCTCACGATATGTTACTTATCCGAGGTTATGATCGTCGGTATCTCTGCATACCTAGTTCAACCTCGTTACTGATAAGTACTCTTTTCTCGTTCCCGTGATATGTGATCCCTTGTGACCAAGTCACATGCTTGCAAGCCAATTGGATGACATTCCACCGAGAGGGCCCAGAGTATATCTATCCGTCATGTGGATGGACAAATCCCACTCTTGATCCATGTGTTTCAACCAATACTTTCCAAACACTTAATGCCACCTTTATAGCCACCCAGTTACGGTGTGGTGTTTGATGTCATCAAAGCATCCATCCGGTAAAGGTGATATGCATGATCTCATGGTCGAAGGAATTAGGTTACTATGTATCAGAAAGCATATAGCAATTTGAACTATTGAAATGACTTTGATCTTTATGCTACGCTTATCAATAGGAGTATGTCCACCATATCATTCTCCTAACGATATGATCTTGTTGTTGATAACATCTCAATGTTCATGATATGGAAACCACAATCATTTAATCAACCAACAAGCTAGTGAAGTATAGAGGCTATACTAGGGACTTCAATTTAAGTTTACAATTCACACAAGTATTAATGTTTCCTTGTTAATACTATTATAGCATGAATATAAACATTTATCATAAACACAAAGATATAATAATAACTATATTTATTATTGCCTCTAGGGCATATCTCCAACAGAGGGCGCCGTCCAGGGGAGGAGAGTCCTCCCCCAACTCGGCCTCCTTGGCCAGCGGGTGGAGGGAGAGGAACTCCTCCCCAAGTAGGTTTCCTACTCTCCCTCCACCAAGCAAACTTGTCGTTTGACTTTTTAAATTGGCGTTTGACTTTTCAAACTAGGATTTGATTTATCCCTTTATTTTGCTCAGCGATGACACCTAGTAAATGATGCAACCATTCCAACTTGTTATGACACATTCATGTACCCTTCCCCTCCAGAGTGCCGGACCTTCCGGACCCTTCTAGAACATTCCCGATGAAAACACCGGAATCATTCTCCAACTCCGAAACAGGACTTTCCTTATATGAATCTTATTCACCGGACCATTCCGGATCTCCTCGTGATATCCCGGATCCCATCCGAGACTCCGAACAACATTCGGTCTCTTACTCATCATTCCATAACTACTCAACAACATCGAATCCTTTAGTGTGTCTCCCTACGGTTCGTGAATTATGCGGACATGATCGAGACACTTCTCCGAACAATAACCAATAGAGGAATCTGGAAATTCATATGGCTCCCACATATTTCTACGATTACTTTGCGATTGAATGAACCACTTACATACGATACCAATTTCCCTTTGTCTCACGATAGTTTACTTATCCGAGGTTTTGATCGTCGGTATCTCTGCATACCTAGTTCAACCTCGTTACCGATAAGTACTCTTTTCTCGTTCCTGTGATATGTGATCCCTTGTGAGCCATTCATATGCTTGCAAGCTACTTGGATGACATTCCACCGAGAGGGCCTAGAGTATATCTATCCGTCATATGGATGGACAAATCCCACTCTTGATCCATGTGTCTCAACCCATACTTTCCGAACACTCAATGCCACCTTTATAGCCACCCAGTTACGGTGTGGTGTTTGATGTCATCAAAGCATCCTTCCGGTGATGGTGATAAGCATGATCTCATGGTTGAAGGAATTATGTTACTATGTATTAGAAAGCATATAGCAATTGAACTATTAAAATGACTTGATCTTTATGCTACGCTTATCTATAGGAGTATGTCCATCATACCATTCTCCTAACGATATGATCTTGTTGTTAATAACATCTCAATGTTCATGATAGGGAAACCACAATCATTTATTAACCAACAAGCTAGTATTATAAAGAAGCTTTACTAGGGACTCTAATTTAGTTTACAAATCACACAAGTATTAATGTTTCCTTGTTAATACTGTTATAGCATGAATGTAAACATTTATCATAAACACAAAGATATAATAATAACTACATTTATTATTGCCTCTAGGGCATATCTCCAACATGATACACATGATGACTATCTATGCATGGCCGAGTCCATAGTCATTGAGTGTATGTACAAGTTCTAGTGGTGAAAGTTTTGGACCAACATACCTAATTACACCAAATGCAGAAGACACTGCTCGAATCCTATTATAGAGTGAGGTAAGAGGATTTCCTAGGATGCTTGAAAGTATTGACTGCATGCATTGGGCATGGAAAAGATGCTCATTTGCTTGGTAGGGAATATATAAAGGCTACAAAGGAGCTTGTAGTGTGATACTTGAAGCAGTGGCAGATCAGGATCTCTGGATTTGGCACGCTTGTTTCGACATGGCAGTATCTCACAATGATATCAACATCCTGCAATGCTCGAATGTTTTTGTCAAGCTTGTTGAAGGCCATGATCCACTGGTAAACTTTATGATCAATGGTCATGGGTACAACAAGGGATACTACCTAGCGGATGGCATCTATCCAAGATGGCAATCTCAAATCCTGTTGTGGGCAAGAGATCTCACTTTGCTAAGTGCCAGTAAGCTTGCAAAAAGTATGTCGAGCGTGCATTTGGTGTGCTCCAAACTTAATTTGCTATTGTTTGGTACCTCGCTCTTACCTGGTCGAAAGATCAGATGCGGGAGATGATGAATGCATGTATGATCATGCACAATATGATCTGAGCGAGCGGGAGAGGCCAGTGATTGACATTGAACCGTATTTCGGCAGGGTCGTCTTACAGATATTGATCACCAGGTGTCGACCGCATTTGCTGCTTTCTTCGCCATGCATCATGAAATACGAGACCCAAACACGCATCACCAACTAGGAGCACATATGGATGCTCAAAGGAAACGTCTAGTTTTATTTATGTGTTCGAAAACTTGATTAAATTTATGAGGTTGCTTTGTTGAACTTGTTAAATTTTAATTTACAACTGTATGATCAAAACTATGGTTTATTTATTTGTGTCATTTTCATTTACACAAAAAGATTCCCAGACCGCGGCTAGCCCAATCTACGGCACCCCATACTGTCTAAAAAATGCTTCCGCCGGTGCCCGTATTGGGGATGGCCGGAGATGCTCTGAAAGAAAAGCCTCATACTACAATCCTGCTAACCTCCAACCACGCATAAAATGGTCCGTGTGCATATATTTCTTCATCTTCATCCAAGTGGCAGCAAGTTTTACTATTTGACACAAACTACGGTCTGCTATTGTCAAGCATGTTGCAACTCGAGGGGGAAACCACTGAGCTAGCTACTGCCTGCCTAGAGCAATTACTCCCTCTGTTCAGGATTATAGGATCTACACGCATACCTAAGTTGTTAATTTGACCAACAAAATATATCTTATATATCATAAAATTTATATCATTAGAAAGTATAACCTCTAAAGTTTCTAATGATATAATTTTTATACTATACTAGCTGAATGCCCGTGCGTTGTTACGGTTTATTTAAGTTTTTTCCGAATATTAATACTCATTGAAATTCATGTCGAGATAGCCACATAATATTTTAAAATAAATATTGCCTCGTTGAAAAATTATCTAATCTGTTCTTTTTCCCGTGACATCCCTCACCAATTCAAATTGGTTTCCTTAATGCCAAACATCCTGCTCAGTGGCCAAGCTTTTGGTCAAATTGGTTTCCTTTTAATGCCAAACATCCTGCTCCGTGGCCAAGCTTTTGGGCTAAAACATTCAGCACAATTCAAATTTTGCTACAAAATTAATGGATACGGCCAATTTGACTCTTTATATGTCAACACATGAAGTTATTTTTATTAATTTTTCTAACTACCTAAACCATATAACATAACAGTCCGTATACACAAAATGATAATATTTCAATAACAACACAACCAGAAGTGCATAAACTAAAATCATTTATACTTTAAATTATTTAATTTAATCTACAATTAGTCTCCATATTTAATGTGCGTTAATTTTTTTCTGAGATAGTCTTTTATACTGAATTTCAATTTCTGAATGTTCAGATGATGCACTTCTAAAATTGGACAGTGAAGATACACTACATTTTTTACAACAGATGATAACTTGAAGGTGCAGTAGATTCCAGTGGTTATAGAAAAAAATAGTCTCGCATAGGTAATAATGCATGGTACATGAGAAGGAGATTCAAAAAAAAAAAAAAATAGGATCCCATACTCCGATCCTGCTAGCTCGTACCCAAACTTATCTCGAAAACTGAACCGCTTTAAGCAACTTGAAAATCTATACCAAAGATCTGAAGATCCATTTTCTCCACCAGATCATATCTCACCGACTAAAATGATTATTTAAAATATAAGAAGGAAAACATACCATCATAGAGTAACACACCAGCTAGATGAGCAATACATGAGTACCCATAGTATAGGTCAGATCTTTCGGTTGAAGTGAAACCGAGATTCCCAGAGCAGTTACGCCCCACCATGGTTTCTGGATGCAGCCGTTACGCCCCACGATGGTTTTTGGATGCAGCGTCTGGTGATGGTCGAGCAGGATATTTACTACCAGGCTATGTGGCGTCATGCTAGTAGATTGACAGATGTTTAGCCTTTGCTATGTTGTCATTTTTTTTAGCTTTCCTTGATTGTTCTGAGGGTTGGTTGTTCCAACCTTCATAATTATCCACTTGTAACTTCAGTATTTTAGACTCTAAAATAATAAAAAAGGCTGTGTGCATCCTTTGGATGCAGAGGCCAGGGCACACCCCCATTTCGAAGAAGAAAAATGAGGACGAGATTCAAGAAAAGAGGCTCTCATACTCTACTCCCATCCTGCTATCTCATAACCAAACTTATATGGAAAACTACATTTACACGTGAGATCTGAAGAACCATTTATCAAATCTCGCTGATATGTAAAATAAAAAAAAATGAGAACATACCATCGCGAAGTAACATACCAGTTATATGAGCTATATAACATGTCAGATCCATCTTTCAGTTGAAGTTGCAAAGACTAACGGAACAACTGAAAGCAGCCCAATATATTTACACAGGCAACGCATTGGTTCCTAATTTTTTTGCCAGTGTATTAGAGATAAGACTGAATTGTATAAGTACAACGGACAGTGCAAAGAGCACGAACTGTCTGGATGGGTGAACAGACTGAAGCCGTCTACTTCCTCTGTTCTATCCGGCTCTCCCTCATCCCTTGCTACTGTCTCCATCCCCTGCATCGAGGTCGTCCAAATTTCCCTTCCTACCGTCGTCCCTCGTCCTTTTGGCGCTCGGCATGGTGCGCGGCCTGGAGCTGCCATGCGTGGTGAGCGAGCTCCCCTCCCCTATTGGCCGTCCTGCCCTTCACGCAAACGAGCAAGAGCGAGGCGAGTGGGTAGTCAGCGGTGTGGGTAGGATCTGAGCGAGCTCCCTTCCCCTCCCTGCTGGCCACCCTCCCCTTCATGCGAACGAGCAGGAGCTAGACGAACAGGGCAGTCGGCGGAGCTGATTTTGGCAAAGTAGTAGGATCAGATTACCTTCGGGCAAGCAGCTAGGGGCGTGGGAGGAGCAGCTTGCTTCATCTTGCAACAGACGCTCTTTTAGGCAGGAAGTATTACAAGGAAGGAACTCACCTGACGGGACGGTAATGCGGCGGAGTGGGAATATCGGAGAAGCTCGGTCAGAGACGACGGATCTCGAGGTCCGGGACGACTGGGGTCGTGGTCGGACAGTACAGCGACGGGCGGCCCGGCATGTCGTCGTCGTGTGTGGAGTCGAGGGTGACAACCACCCCATCGCTCGCGAGCGTAGCCTCGAGGACTCGACCTCCGGAGAGACTTTGACACCCGCCGGCGACGAGACTTCCTTCAACGGCGGCACCCTCGACATCCGGGATCATCCTTCCGCTTCGATCCCCTTCTACGGGTCCGGGTTTTTTCTTTCGTTGACTTACCAGATCCACCTAGAATGGAGGGCGCCGGCGGGCTCGAGGCAGGGTACTGGAGGGCGCCGCCGGTGCGCCGGCCTGCTTCCCGTGCGAGAAGGGGATCGATGGAAGGTGGCGGTGCCTACGGATGCGGCAGGGAGGCGGAGCAGAGCGCGTGGCTGCTCGGTCGCGGGGTTGAGTTTCTTCTTTTCTTTTCAGAGTACGGGTGCTTTAACTTGTTGGTGGCATCCCGTGCAATATGATCAAACAGTTAGGGGTAAACCTGTCCAAAAAAAAGTCGGACGGAATAGGGACAGACGAACCTACCTAAATTAGATAGATATATATATAGATAGATAGATAAATAGATACTACTAGTTGAATACCTGTGTGTTGCTACGGAACAGTATAATTAATCGACAAATAACTTATATATGACACCAAGGAGCATTTCAATTGTGGCGACAATCTCTTGTGTAAAATCTTTGGCAATGGTGACCTCATGCGGTGTGTCCATGGAAGTATGTGCAATGACATCACAACCTCATGCCTAACAGTAGAACATAAAAATTTTAACCTTCTGAGATACGACAATGAAGGGGGTCAATTTGTAATCTTGCGTTGTCAAATTATAAGAAAAGTTTTCCTGCAAAAAAAAAGCAAAGTGAAGAAAATAAAATGTAATGGATCAGCATACATCCATCATTCCATAGTGAATGTAAACAATCGAATCAGGGCACTATGTGTTAATTTAATCATCAAAAATTTTAGGGAACAAAAATAGAAGGAAATAAGAAAGGGACCATATCCTAAACTCATGTTTCTGCTACGTGCAAAATGGTATCACCTTTACATTGCAATATACACAGATTTAAGTAAGTAAATAGATTTAACAATTGGAAGAAAAGGAGATAGAATGGATATTCAGATCTGCATCATGAGAAAACAATCAACCACCTTTGAAGTCCATTGCCGAAGACGGTTTATACACTTCACCATTAAACAGCCTACCGAGAAGTCATCGACGCCGACCTGCTGATGTTCGATGTTGAATGGGCTATGGTGCCGTTCAGTAGAAATTTAAGTTTGCATCACTCAAACCATGAAACAGCAGCGCGCAGAAACATCAGTAATATCTCCCCAAATGCATCCGTTGAAAGTCTAAAACCAAGCAACGAGAGCAGTACAGTACAAACACTCATCTAGAGACCGCGACGTCTCTGCCTCCTTCGCTCGCGCGCAAGCACTCGACAACCAGCCTACCGCCGCTCGCTACTCCTCTATCCTGTCCTGGCGTCCTCGCCGCTCGCGATCCTCCGCCGCCACGCTCCCCTTCCAGCGCCAACGCCGCTAGGAATCGTCGCCCTCTAAGTTTCCCGGTGCTACCCGCAAACTCCCAGCGCCTCAGTCGTCTTCCTCGTTGACGTCGAGCCCCGCATCGTCGTCGCCCGCTCGCCTCCTTCGCCAGATCCGACGGCCACTCCATCCCCGAGTGCGTCTCCACAACCTCCTAGACATGTTCCCCAACCTAGAGCTCATCCCCATCCCGTGCGCACTCGGCCTCGCCTGCCGTGCTCCTTCAAAAAATGAATTACATTCGTATAATTCATTTTGATGTGGAAGGATCCTTGTGTCCCTGTAATTCTCGTGGGTGGATGATTCAGAGGTGTGCACTGAAAAATAAAGAAATAATGCAACACATGAATTAGTCCCTTTCACCTCAACAATTCTTAGGTTGCCACCTGATCTTGCGACATCATTCCCTTCATGGACAATGTTGTGGAAACCATTTTCATCATGTAGTTCCATCGTGGAGACAGAGGTTGCCCTTTCTGCTGCTGATTTCTTTGACTTGTCATGCACAAACATTCTTACCTTGTATGTAGAGCCTGATACAGAAACTTTAGACCCAATCTCGAGAGGAATTGTCTTGTGCCGATACTCTTCCAACAACTTGTAGTCTTTCCTTTTCTCAAAATAAAAAAATTGTAGTCTTTCCCAGGAAGAAGTTTTTGGAAAGTGATTCCTTATCTGACACCCAGAAGAGTTTAAATAGTAGAAAATAGACAGGCTCGGCATTCTTTATCTTAGGGTATTCCATCTCCATAATTTGCGTCACTTTGTTTGACGGTATCACTATTTTCTCAGTATAACACTATAATATGGAGATGCACCATCAAGATCCCAGGGAACGCCTACGTCTCAGGCAACTAAAAAATAACTATTTCTCAGTCGGCTGCCGTGGCTGGCTCAATCAAATGGAAACATGCATGGTTTACAAACAAAAAACTGCAATCAGAATGCACGAATCTTAGAACCAAAATCCAACGGTGAACAAGATGACTCAGGCGCCTAAGAAATAGCAAAACCGTTTGAATTTGTACAGTTTAAGTTCATCCGACATAGTTGTTAACTACCTAATAAAAGGAACTCTTTATGTATTAATTGTAGAATATATGGTTGAGAGATAACTGTTCTAAATTGCAGAGTACCTCTATGTAGTAACTGGCCAAATTCAACTGGGCATGAATTGACTCAGTAGCACAACAACAACCATAAAACCCAACAGTTTGATCTTGGAGTTGGTCATAGAACTGTCCTCATAGTCCGGTCCACGGATTTTGCGTCTTCCAAATTAGAACACTTGTGAACTTTGTCCACATGAAAGAAGTCCATCCTTCTAGGAGTGCTCTGTACTGAATATAATTGACCAATTGTACCTGAAATTTAAGGTTGCCATTAGATACAAAACTACATTGCTTCAGTTCTGAAGCATAAAACTTCAATATCACCGATGCCTAGAATTGTTTCTTCTTGATCAACTCCAAGGCTTCAACCTTCGGAGTCACCCTGTTGCATTCAGAAAATCGATCCCATAGAGCATGTGATGCGGAATCAACTAATCCCTGTTGATTGAAATTTCCTTTGCTTCGTGCATGGTGCTTGTACTACAGCATCAGACAACCAAATCCAATTGTTCTCAAGATCTAAAGCAATCAGCGCATAAAAAGAGATGAAGAAAAATCCAAGCTTTGACAAAGCACCGCACCAGAACGCACACTCACACAGGCTAAAATTCTATACATGAGGGATGGGGCAAAATGTCGAGCGGTCACCGGCGACGACAGTACCTTTGTGAGATGAGGCGCTCGACGGCGACGTCGGCATCCATGCCCTTGAAATTCGACCGGAGAGGATCGGTGTCCATGCCCTTGAGACTCGATCGGAGAGGATCTTGGTACATCTCGGCCTTGGTGCTGTCTTCCAGGATCCCCTTGAGCTTCCTTAAGGCCAGAGGGATCACCACCCCCTCCACCGCCGCTACGCGGGGCTGTTGATGCGGCCTCCCGCCCCCCCACCCCCCCTTGTAGCGCGCCGGCCGCCGCCCCCACGCGACCTCCGCCCCATCTTGGTCGTCGACAGCCGCCGCGGGAGTGCCCTGCTATGGTTGGAGCTCGTGCCCATCCCAGCGCCTCTCTGTCATGTTCGTTGAGCCGGAATGGTGAGGTTGGAGCTCGCGGGTGCATCAGGAGGAAGGGGAGGGCGGTGACGGCGCCCGCGGTGGAGAAGGGGATTTCCCGAAGCGTGGTCTGTTCCGGCTCGTGCAGAAGGAACCGCCTATTGACTTTGCGGTGGCAAACTATGTAAATTCTCCAAACACGTAGGGGTAAAACCGTCCCAAAAAAAGCGGACGGAAATTAAGGAGAACGTACCTACCTCAACTTAAATTAGTAGATGGATTTTTTTTTAGATCGAAAGGGACCCTGTCCCCTGTTCCATTATGAATAATGAAACAAACCAGTTCCACAAGTAACAGGAAAAGAAAGCGACAGAAAGGAGCTCTTAAACGCTCAAAACCTAAACGACTGAAGAAAGTTTTTCGGCTCAGAACAAAGCCAGCTGCTCTACCAACTATCTCTAAACACGCAGCCAAAAGACTCATGGAACTAATCGAAAGATAGACTAGAACACCACATGAACATTTTCCTCCTCATCAGGATGATCTTGGAGGTGCTTCAGCGATGCTCTCCCTCCATAGCTTGATGACGCAGTAGTCTTCCAAGTGGAGATCCACTCGAAGCCGGCACAGATCATCTCGCCATGAGCGTTAGAGGGTTTCTCAGTCTATCGATCATCTTCTCCATGAAAAGGGCGATCTTCCCCCCCTCCAGGTCCTTGAATGGTTTTTGCCATGTCTTTAGGAAGGAAAGGACCAGACGCCAAACCTGTTTCATATTAATCCAAGATGTCTTGTTAAAGATAAGACTATTCCTATTGTTCCAAATACTCCAAAGAACAGCAGAAGAAACCACATTCAAATGAAGATGTTTCTTATTAGCAATCCATTTCGAAGCAAGGGACTCAAAGTCTACAATACTAACACCAAAAATATCATGCACATCCTTCCAAAGTAAGCTAGAGACCAAGCATTCAAAAAATAAATGATGCACAGATTCTATTTCTTTGCAGAGATTGCATTCTAAAGGTTTTGGAATTCCCCTGGCTCTAAGATTATCTCTAGTCAGAATCTTATTTTGAGAAAATAACCAAAGGAAAATCTGGATCCTGGGTGGAATAAGTAATTTCCAAACAGCAGGGAGATAAACCTGAGTGATACCTCTAAAATTGACCAGTGAATACATAGAACTTGAGGAATATTTACCCTTAAATTCATACTACCAAATTAGCTGATCATCTTCTTTAGAGAATCTAATTGACTGAACAATGCCCAGAAGCTCATGCCATTGCAGCATTAAATCCTCAGTAAAGGTTCTTCTAAAGTCACATCTAAGATGTGTGCCATCCCATAACTCAGCTAACGTTTTAGTTTGCTGATTAGAAATTAAATAAATTTCCCAGAATTGGGTAGCTAAGTTAGAATTTCCAAACCAGACATCCTCCCAAAATCTAATAGTTTTACCATTCCCCACATGCCATTTATATCCAATCTCAACCGCCCTAGATGCCCACATCACCCCTTTCCAGAAAGTAGATGGATGGACATCATGACAACAGAGGATATTAGGCGACTTAGTCCTATATTTAGCATCTATCACTTTTTTCCATAGAGCCCCCTCTCCCTGGATATACCTTTTAATCCAGGAGCCAAGGAGGCAAAGATTCAATTCATGCAGGTTTGGAATACCCAAACCTCCAAACTCTTTCTTCATGCATACTGATGACCAATTATCTAGATGCAACCTATGATTACCTTCTTCATCATTCCAGAAGAAGTTAGCTAAATGTGAATCTAGGAGTTTCAAAGCCCATTTGGGAAATTTAAAGAAAGAAAGCATATAGATAGGAATGCTAGAGAGACAGGCTTGAATAAGCACCTTCTTAGCAGCATAAGATAGAAGTTTGCCCCTCCAACCTGTGATTCTATTCAACAGGTTTTCTATCAGAGGCTGCAAATCTTCTCTCTTTAGCTTCTCAAAGTGAAGAGGAATCCCCAAATATTTAACAGGGAAGTTACCCCTAATACATTCAAAAATGTCTAGGAAAGGTTTAGTATCAGACTCTGACATGTTAATAGGAATGAGTTCACTTTTATGGTAATTAATACGCATCCCAGAAATCTGCTCAAAGCAGGTGAGGATCCATTTAAGATTAACAGCTATTGATTCACTAGGCTCCAAGAAGAGGAGTGTGTCATCTGCATATTGCAAACAGACAATCCCTCCTGGAAAGAAATTAGGACAAAGACCTTTAATGGCTCCACAACTAACCCCCTTAATTAACATCCTAGAAAAAACATCAATCATCAAATTAAACAACAGAGGGGCAATGGGATCACCCTGTCTAAGGCCTTTCCCAGTCAAGAAAAAATCACTCTCAAAATCATTGACTTTAACCCCCACAGACCCCCCTAAAGTAATCTTCTTAATAAATCTAATAAAGGTAGGACAAAAGCCTCTTAGCTCTAAAATCTCAAACAAAAAGTCCAAATTAACTCTATCATAGGCTTTCTCATAATCTATTTTGAGCACTAGGCCCTGCTCATTGTTCCTATGCACCTCATGTACAACCTCATAGGCAGTAACCACACTCTCCAAAATAAACCTACCCCTAATAAATGCAGACTGACTAGGAGATATTAATCTACCAATTACAGTAGCAAGTCTGTTAGTCAAAACCTTGGTAAAGATTTTGAGAGAACAGTTCAAAAGACTAATTGGCCTGAATTTTTTCATTGTCCTAGCTTCATTTTCTTTAGGAATCAAATTAATCATAGCAAAATTAAGCCTAAAGATATTAAACTGATCTTCATGCCAGGACTGAAACATAGCAATAAGATCATACTTCAAGATATCCCAAAAAGATTGATAAAACATAAAAGAAAGACCATCAGGGCCAGGGGCCCCATCAGCATAAGAAGTAAAGACAGCTACTCTAATTTCTTCCTCAGAGAAGCTTGCACCTAAGTTCAAATTTTCAGCCTCATTGACCTTCTCTTCCTCAGAGAAAAAATCCTGTTTCAGCTGAATATTGGGCCTAGGTTCCCAAGCAAACAACTCCCTATAGTAATCAGTTGCCACTTTAATCATGTCTTTAATGTCCGTAACAGGCCCATCGGGACCATTAAGAACATTAATCAACTTTTTTCTCCTACGCTGGTTGGCCACTGCATGGAAATAAGCAGTGTTTCTATCTCCCTCTAACACATTTCTATCTCTAGACCTTTGTCTAGCCTTAGTCTCCTCTAAAATCCAATATTTATGGAGTTCAGAAAAGATGAAATCTAGTCTACTTTTCTCCTCCTCAGACAGGGGTTGAGTCTCAGCCTTAATGTCTAAAGTGTCATATTCCTCCATCATTTCTCTTCTATTTTTCCTAACAACAGCCTCTATATTAATGTTCCAACCTTTGGCCAATTTCCTAAAGAATCTCACTCTTTTTTGCCAAACCTCTATTGGATCATCACTTTCTACTTTTAGAGACCAAGCTTTAATGACAATCTGTCTAAAGTCAGGCCTACTAAGCCACCATTTTTCAAACTTAAATCTATTAGGCTTCAGTAAAAATTTTCCCCTGAATCCCAAACAATAGGAGTATGGTCACTCCCAATTCTAGTCAAAGCTCTAGCACTAGCTAAAGGAAATTGATTATCAAACCCAGTAGTGCAGAAAATCCTATCTAGCTTACACATAATAGGTTCAACTTGGTTATTACCCCAAGTGTAAGCTCTACCAGCTAGACCAATCTCCATAAGGGCCCACAAGTCAACCCAAATGTTAAACTTGTCCACCCACTTATAATCTACATTCCTAGAGGATTTATCTTCAGGGGATCTAATAAGGTTGAAATCACCCCCAATCATAGCAGGGCCATCCCAACAGATAAAGATATCATGAAGTTCAGAAATGAAATCCTGTTTCTTTTCCTCATAAACAGACCCATAGACAGTAGTAATTCTACAAGTGAAAGCAGTAACTTTGTTTTTAATCACTACACTAACAGAGAAGGATCTAATATCCCAAGACACAACATCAAAAAGATCTAAATTAACCCCAACTAATATACCACCAGCAGTTCCCTGAGAAGGGAGAAAATTCCAAGCAAAATTTCTATTCCCTAACAGATTCTTCAAAAAAGAATTGCTAAAACTATCTTTCTTGGTTTCCTGAAAACCAATGTAATCTACTTTAGATGGATTTATTTATATTTTATTATTCAAATTGGCAACCTAGTTATCTGCGCGGGACTTATAATCCTAAACAGAGAGAGTACATAAGGAATCATGAAAGTCTGCCCTCAGGGAGCAGTACGAGGCATCATGAAAGAGATCAGAATTGCTCTGCTAGCGTAGAGGCGTCCCAAGGAACGAAGGCTCATGTCTCTAGCACTTGAACAACATGCTTGTGAGGGGAATACCAACGGAGCAAAGAACCGTGATTGTTTTTTTTAGGGAAAAATCGTGATTGTTAGGAGAACCAGAAAAGCGAGCCGAAACAGACCTCCTTACAGAATCAGATGACCGCGATTAATCCAATATATATATATTCAACTTGGAGAGATCAATCTCTGCACCGTTTGTATCGTCTGCACTTTACTTGTTTCTAGCGATGAAAACGAAGCGGCAACTGACTGAACTAACAGCTTGTACGGAGTACTATATTTTATTTACGAAAACGGAAACGGGGACTGAAATCACTGAAACAAATTGGTACACAGATACATGCTCCATATACACATCGGATACCCCGAATGATATGTACGTCCCTTGTAGAAATTGACTATAAACCCTGTACATAATCACCTAATCTTAATTCTGAAATCCCAAACCCAAGTTGTGTGATGAATCAACTTGGCAAAATTTATTTTCATTAATGCTTTGCATGTCTAATGTTCAGGTGATGTACTGTATCACGTTCAAGTCGATCTTTGTTTGCCCGATTTGTGGTGCCCACGGGGCTCCATTGAAACCAAAGGGTATCCATGGGGGTTTCGGCATATGGCCATCGATGATCTCGCGCGGGCACTTTTGTGTGATATTGTCTTGACCGTCAACTTGTCTTCACCTAAATACACAAACCTAACAGTCAAAAGAAATAAACCATAAGGCCTCGTTCGGTTCATTGGGTTCATTAGTTGTGGCCATTAATATGGACAGAAGGTAGTACAAACATTGTTCAAATTGTAATACTTTTTAAGTTTAAACTTTTAAAATATAAACATTTCTTCAGACCTGAACCTTTTTAAATAAGAAAACACAAAATAAATAAAAAAATAAAAAAATAATCAATTTATGTTTGTCGTCCGTTAAGGGATCGTTGCGTGCAGGAGTACTCCATCCCGAAACGACCGAATTATAGGAGCTCCGAAAAAACCTATACATCGCATAATGCAATCTCCACTGCGTGCCGCACACCCTTTTCTGGGTCGGCCTGTTAATATTTTAGGTCGATGTTTTATGTCACGCTAGTCCGAGTCGATCTGACTGGTTTTTCCTATCTATTTTTTTCAGGGATCCTGTATAGTTTTCTACTCTGATTTTTATGTGTAGTTTTCTATTTTTCAAAAAATGTCCTGATTCGAAAAACAATTTAGATATGAGAAGTGTTTGGATTTGAAACTGATATGGGTATGACTTATTGGATCCCTATAATTAGCTATCCTAGACGCATAAAGGCCTACGACCCATAAATCGCAAAGAAGTCCAAATAGCATCCGCCGAATAAAAATCTGTTTTGGTAGTCAAGGAAGAAGTGTGAATCGATATAGAGCTTGTATTGTAATTATAACTTGTAACCTCTCCGGATACGGCTTTAGGATCCAGCCTCTTATATAAAGGCTGAAAGGACCCAACGGAGAGGGTACCTGAGTTTTCCAATAATCCACGTGAGGTAGGTCGAAACTAGCGAACCGGCGACATTGTAATCGAGTTTCCACCATAATCAGACTACATCGACTTCTGTTTGTCTGATCAGTCGAAGAAAACACCAGCGCTCTCTTTTCCATAAAAACCCTAAGCCCATAACAATGGGCATTGCCGAGGTTACCCCTTGCAATTGGCACCGTCTTAGGAAAATATGAGCGTTGGAGCCATGGATTCGACGGCTTCCTCTCCACCAAGCAGCAACCCAATAATCGAGGTCAGTGAGGTCCACTACGATATCGTAGATCCACGCCTGCCCACCCCTTTATCGGCTCCCGTCAACTTTGACCAGGAGACCGTTCTCATGATCGGATTTTTCACTTTCGTGTGGGAGGATCTGAAAACCTCTGCCTTTCGGTTCCGATATATTCTGATCCATCGTCCACACCCGTACCGCTTATAGTGACACCTACATCTTCCGTCCGCTCAACTGAAAAAGCCGCGACCAACCCGACAAACGTCGATGGCAACTACGGAAAACTCACAGATCTAGGAGATTTGGCTGATCTATACGGTAGCCTCTCTTTCGGGTCAGACTCAAAGTCAACACCTCTCCGCGGCTCAAGCTCATCAAACGCCGATCCTGACGAATCTGAAGAAAGCATCGACTCCAGAATCAGGAAGGTCAAATCTTACCTGGAGCAAGAACCCTAGGACTTCACTGGATCTCAAAACAGTGTCTCCCATGGATATAACAGCACCGACAATCAATCATACCTAGCGCATCATCAAGTGTGTGTGATCATAGGAGGAGGAGAAACCTCAACACCTCTGGACTCTAGCGGTAACCCAATCTTTGATCCCAATGATATTTTGTCAAATGACAACATAGGACACCGCGATAATAGGGAGTACCCTCCATAGAGCAACCATCACGTCGTGCCAAGAGAAGGGGAACGCGATGGCGAGCCCATAACACTTCGGCTACAACCAACAACATGGCAAAAGGCTCGAGATGCTGTTTCGGGTGCAATACCAATGATAGCAGATGCTACGCGGGAAGAGCTGATGGCCTATCAGTATCTACTCCACCATAAGAGAAGGGATCTTCTTCGGTTACAAAGGTAGCTCAACGAGAGAAAGAGGTTAGCCGATGAAGCCAGCCTCCGTCGAGCACAACTCAGTTCTACCCGAGGTTCCAGCAGTGTTATCGGAGGACCACAGCCAAGGAGGGGCACTTTGCGGCTGCAGCGTATACCTAAAGCTGGAAGGCGCGAGCTGGCTAGAGATCTGGATCTATCATTCATGTTAGTGGATTCGGCTGAAAATATTAAAGCAAAAAACAGCACAAGTCACCCAGGTCGCCACCCAAACTTATCTCCTAACATCCCAACCAGCGGCTAACGATCCGCGGGCAGCTATCCACCGTTCTGCTCTGATGGGGCTTGGTATGGTAGGCGAAACTCTCGCGCAAGGAGAGCAAAAGTCATGCAGCAAACCGACAAATTACCTCGCCATCACAGCAGCCCTCGGCACACGTGGCATACCCGAAGGTCAAGATCACCACACCATGTGTGTTTCACACATTCTTCACGTGGTGACGGCGCCAGAAACGACATCACTCAGAGAAGGGTCGACTGATCTAGGAAAGAGTGTAGCAACCGAAGATATTCCGATGAAGAAAGTGAAAACGCGCACGAACCTTGTGGCGCCAGTTGCTTTGCCTGTCTGGTCCGCAAAACCCCGGTACCTAAGGACTTTAAGCTTCCTCAGGATCGACGGAAGTACGACAGACCTCCAAGAACCTGAAGCTTGGCTAGCCAATCATTTGTAAACCGTCAAACTTCAGAATGGCTCGAAAGGTACAACTATGCAGAGTCTACAGCTGCGCTGCACTTGAGTGGAACGGCGCGATCATGGCTTATACAGTTACCCAAAGATTCCATCAATAGCTGGGGTGACCTTGTACACAAATTCATCCAAAACTTTAAGTCTAGATTTAAGCGACCCACGTATATTAAAAAACTGTTCAAACTTAGAAATTTGAATTTAAAAATCGTTCAGCTTAAATAAACATTTTTCGAAAATGTTCAGAATTTGAATTTACTCATTTCTAAAGATGTTCAGATTTTCAAAAAAATTGAAAAATGTTTTAGTTTTTGGAAAAAGATTCTGAAAACAAAAAAGAAACAAATAGAAAAAATACTAGGAAAAACAGGAAAAAAAAAGCGAGTGCGGGCTGGCCCAACACACCCGGGTGGGGGCGTGCTGCGCGGTGTATACAATTCTAAAACTTAAATTTCCAAATCCCGTATGCCTAGTTGTGTACGGATGTTAATTTAAAACTTTATTTCCAACTCCGTAGTTGTGTACAATTCTATTAACTGGACTGCATGAATCACATTCGTCCGGCCCATGACGAAAACAAACGGCTCAGGGCACTTGGACAACCTGACAAAAAGCCCATCTGAACAACCAGCAACAGCAAGCTACTTACACTTCGTCAGAATAGACCACGCAATCGTCTACTAGCAAAAGGGAAATTGGGCAGATCAAGCCATGGCCACGAACCTTCAGTTGTCTTTCAGAACAGTTCGACGTAAGCCCTGGAGCTTCCGTAGCCCAAGCTGTTTGTTCCAACAGCAAATGTGAGCTTGGCTAATGCCCAGCTGCTAGGAAGCCGATGCTCCAGATACATCACCCAACTGACGCACCAACCAGCACCTTATTTTTGTGGCCTTGGATATGTAAGATCGCTGTGGACAGCCTGTGCACAATGCAGCCTGAGTTGCCCATCCATCATCATGCTCCCGACGCTTAAAAGGAACCAGGTATCCAGTGTATGGGTTGGGTCTCCCGTCTGCATCCTGACCCGCTTGTTTTATCCGGAAGTCTCCAGTTTATTTGGTGAGGTTTCAATGTTTGTTTGACGATTCTACGCGAGAATTATACTCAACTGAATCTTGAGAAGTTTCTTATCTCGGAAATTGAGATAGCTTAGGTAGATGGTAGACTGGATAGTACTGACGCGAACTGAACAAATTGGGTGAATGTAGTTGCTTATTTCAGAACATGTACGTATAAGTTTGCTCGCTTCCACATCGTTTCAGGGTCTGTGCTATGGCTAGCTGTTTCTTGCTACTTCCAACATGTTTCTTGCGATATGAGACATACTAGAAATCTTAACGTCGTAGCAGTCTTGTGGTGGATGTGGTACCCCATTTTAGTCTCCAAAATGCCTCGTCTGCAATTAGAAACATACTCTACTCCCTGAAGAGTCTACCGACTGTTCATCATTTTTACTCTACCTCATCGACTTTGCAATACTTACTTGCATTTTTCTGCCTTCCTTGAGTCATGTGGTACCATTTTAGCCCCCCAAATGCCTCGTCTCTAATTAGAAACATACTACTCTATGAAGAGGCCACCGACCGTTCCTCATTTCTACGAGATCACGGTTGGCTTGGGTATATATAGATTGAAAAGATACACATTAAGGAGATTAACCTGCTCCTTATTCTCCATCTGACATTCAGATTTACTATTTCCAACTGTGTCATGCTTTGTCTGCCTTTCCAATGAACTACTAATGCAAAGCACAAAAGCATAAAAAATGAAGTACTTATACAATTGCAGTGGCCAGGACGAATTCCGTCAAGGCCACGACGTATACACATTTGCTTTCGCCTGCTTACTGGAGCTTAAGAATAAACAATTTTGGAGTCAGCGTCACGCCGTTCTACTAGCTACTAACGATTAACAACACGGAGAAGTCAATACATCCCAATCCACCCTGGCCATACACGGCTGGCAAAGGTCGACATGCGCAGCTGGCCGGCCGGGTGTTAGCTCAGCGTGCCGGTGGTGTCGTCGTCGATGCCGTTGAAGAAAGGGTCACGCAGGAGCTCGGCCGCCGAGGGGCGGTTCCGGGGCTGGCCGATGCAGCGCTCGATGAATCCCCGCAGCTCCGGGTCCTTGAGGCGCCTGAGCGCGGCGGGCGGGGTGCCGCGGGTGACGCTGTGGTAGATCTGCACGACGCTCTCGCACTCGGAGTAGGGCATCTCCCGCGTCACCATCTCCAGCACGCACATCCCGTACGAGTAGATGTCCACCGACTCCGTGTACGCCTCCGTGTACAGCTCCGGCGCCATGAACTCCGGCGTGCCCAGGATCGTGTGCGCCATGTGGGTGTTGTCCACGATCGCCGCCAGCCCGAGGTCCCCGATCTTGACCTGCGCGTACCAGTGGATCGCCAGAGCCGTTAGCCTCACGCACAATTTGATCGAATTGCAAGCTCCATTCAAACTGGAGCACGAAAGCAACGGCCACCAACAGCTAGTAGGTGCAGCAGGCAAGCAAGCAAGCAACGCGTGCGAAGTGTCGCGAAAAAAGGCAAGCGAATTGAAGAAAAAATACTTAGCAAATTAAAGTGCGTCCCAGCGTGCATCACTTGAGTTTCTCCTTTATTCGAAAGCTAGGTGCAGCTCACACAAGCATGGGTTCCAGTTCTTGCGATTGCTTTTAGACATCTCTCTCATCCGGAGACACGGAGAGCTGGAGAGGTCTACAGCTAGGTCGTCACAGAAAAAGAAGCGGAAAAAGTGGGGAGGCGCCCGCCGCTCCGCTAATCCCCCGGCCTAATGCACGGGTCCATGTATATAAATCAACAGCCGTTGTACTGTTCTACCCACAATTTACCCTTTTCAGGCAAAATTAAAGCTTTACCAAGTTATCCTGCTGCGTATATTAACATTAAGAAAGTAAAGTCTATGACGATTACCCCCAATTCAGGCAAAATACATATGCATATGTTCTAGAAATTAAAAGGGCTAAGTTAGTACTCCTACCGGCACACGATAAAATTTAATGCTTGGGAACAGAAGAATTGTGCGCACGAGAGTACCGCAGTTCTAACCATAAATTTTGTGTATTTTTCAAAGAAAGAACTGGTGGAGCGCACATACGGTTCAATTGAAGAAACTGCTACTACTGTGCATGGAGAGGCAATTAAGCAAGATTGATGGATGGATACCTGTCCTGTGTTGCCGTTGATGAATACGTTGCTGCAGTTGAGGTCGCGGTGTATGATGCACGGGTCATGGGTGTGGAGGTGGTCGAGGCCCTCGAGGATCTGTCTTGCCCACTTCTTAAGCGCCTTGACGGAGACGTGCTTGTGCCGGTCCCTGTAGTCGCGCAGGCTCCCCGAGTTGCAGACCTCGGTGATGAAGTTGAGGACGCCGTTGTCGCGGTCGAGCCAGACCTTGTGGAAGCCGATGATGTGGTCGTGGTGGAGGGAGCGGAGGAGGCGCACTTCGGCGTGGAGGCGGTCGACCATGGCGGGGTCCCTGTCCGCCAGGGCGCGCACGCGCACCCGGTTCCACGCCACCTCGATCCCTTCCTCCTGGTCGAACCCGCGGAAGACCTTCTTGACGGAGCCGTGGCCCAGCACCGCCGCGTACCGCCCGAACCGCCCCGTCGGGTCCACCTCCTCGAACGCCTCCTCGTCGGACGCCGCCATGGCCTCCTCCTGGCTGCTGCAGCTGCTCCGGCTGCTGATGGTGGCGCGCTGGCGCTGCTGCGCAAGGCGCGGCGGCGTCGAGTTCGGTGGCATGCGCGGCGCGGCGAGGTGAGGTGAGAGGACAAGGCGGAACTGCGGCGGATCGGGGCGGCCGCTATTTATAGGGGAGTTGGTTGTGCGGTAGCGGGGTGGGTGGAGTACTGGCTGGTAGCCCTGGTACGCGCCTCCACCAGGCGAGACCGATTGCGGTACGAACTCGGTACTACTACTAGCTGTATACTGCACGTGCGTGGGTGCGTACTGCGTAGCGTATCTATGGGAGAGATTTGACCCAGAAATCTTGGGGCTGCCTGTGCCTGGCTGTGGGGTCGGGGCCACGTTCCCCGGCCGCGCACGCCGTGCCGTGTGTGTGATCGCTCGGACGGCGCCGCGTCCGTTGGCTCGGGTGGATGGGCGGTTCGTCTGGCTCACGTCGTCGCGTGGACTGTAGATTAGAACAAACTCGTTTCGTCGTTCGTGTTTATTACTCGAGGATATATTTGTTTGTTGCCTTTTTTAAGAGCTTGATTGATGCGTTGAACTTGAACTAGATGCGCTAAACGGATTGCCCACGCGCCCACGTACGTACGCCGTTCGTCGGTTTGACTTGTTTTTCTTTTTCTGACAGCCGTAGCCAGTAGGATTGGAAGGACCAAGCAAAGCAAAGGTAGTAGGCGTAACAGGGGACACGGCGTTTCAGAGACTTCCGGAGGCTACGGTTGTCGAGTTAATTAAGAATAAAATCTCCCAATCGTATTCGTGACAACCAACCTATCGTCATCCAACAGCAATATTTAGCCTTATCCAATGCCTCGACCTCCCCGTTCAAGTCCGCAACATCTTCCTTGTCTTTAGGGGAGTATCTGTACAACTTAACAATTTACATTTAAATCCCAAATCTGTTGATTAATAATCACCATGCTGAGGTAATCGGGCTGGAACCTGACGCTCATGCGCCCGTACATGCCAAGCACAACGTTGTAGGTAACCTGCTCCCCATGTCGCTCTTTGTGATCCTCTCGTGCACATCCCCCCACGGCCGGCACGACTGGCGCGGATTCAGTGGCGAATCTAGGATGAAAATATAGGATAGGCTCAATGAATTAAGAAAATAGCTCACAAGATATGTTTAGTTGGTTGTTTTGAACCCACTAAGAAACATGACCTAGTCTACAATGGAATTTCAAAACTTGTAAGCTGCATATAATTGTCTAATGCACGTAAGTCACAAGGCCTAGCTTCATTCTAACAGTCATTTGCTTCCTTTACTAACAAAACTTTGACATTTTACCATCGAACATGGTTGAGACATACAAATTTGATGGTTTCTTGCTGAAAATGGAGGGTAGGCTCGAGCCTATCAAAGCATATATGGTAAATTCGCCCATGCGCGGACTGGCACTCGTTCAAGCCACTGTTGGACGCGCGGCCGGGGACCGTCTGACAGACCTCAGCGAGGGCCGGTGGTCTTCCTTGCCGGCAGAGTTCCATGTAGTAGGGAGGATTTTCATCTAGCACGGGATGTTCGCGAACCGCTGTACTAGAGACGCACTCCATATCTGTCAAAAAAAAAGAGACGCACTCCATACAAGGAAAAATATAAAAACAAACGTTAAATTCATAGACAAAAGCTAAATAAAACTACAAACTCGTGATCCCTGGAATTGGCACTCTAAAGTTACGAATCCGGGTCTATTTTGGACCCTGGAACTGTTTGACACACTAGGAAAAAGAAGATCCCGTCCGGTAATACAAATAGTCTCACTAACTGCATGGGCCCACATGTCATATTCATCTCTATCCCCAATCCATCTGTCTCAAATCGATCCCCATCCTTTGACTTGAGCTGATCTCGTGCTTACGTGCGGTGGGAGAGGAGCACCGGAGCTGGAAGCAGGAGGGAGCGGGTGGGGCTACTAGCTCGCATGTGTCGGCAGAGGAGCACCGGAGCTGGAAGTAGGAGGGAGCGGATGGGGCTACTAGCTCGCATGTGGCACACTAGTGCAGAGCCCCCCTTTAACTCCGGTTGGGAGGGCCCTCTAACAGCGGTTCCCCAACCGCTGTTGAGGGTTCGGTGTTAGAGGGGTGCCCCCTTTAACACCGGTTCTTATACGAACCGGTGTTAAAGGGTGGCGCACGTGGGGCTGCCGCAGGCCTCAGGCCCCCCCCTTTAACACCGGTTCGTATCTGGAACCGGTGTTAAAGGTTCTTCTGCCGCGGCAGAGATTTAGGCCGTTTTCCTGCCGCGGCAGAACTCTGCCGCGGCAGGAAAACGGCCTAAATCTCTGTCGCGGCAGACTTCTGCCTCTGCCCCGTTCTGGGCGTATTTCTGCGGGAGGGGGGGGAGCGAGGGGAAATCGATCGGGAGCGGTATACTTATAAATCGTCATCGGTACATACGAGTACATGAATAATTAAGCAACTATTATTATACACAAACATCGTCATCGGCACATACATCGTCATCGGCACATACATTGTCATCGTTCATTTTGGTGGATATCTATAGAGTTCTCCGCCAGGCGTGACGACCTCATCAAGTATGAACCCCGCCAATTCCTCTTGAATGGCTCGTATGCGTTCAAATGGTAGGAGTTGGTCCCGCATCCGTTCGATCTGAATATATATGAAGAATGGGCCGTCAATATATATATAAGAATAAAACTCAACACAATTGATGATAATAAAATAATGTTGTGGACTTTGTTTACTTACTCTAAGTTGTTCTAGTGCGGCTTGGCCTGTCGCACATATCGTGTTGCGAATGAATTCGCAAACATAGTACCCACATAAGTTATTGCCGTGTCCCTGATGCGCGCACTTTACGAGAATAGAGAGTTCAATCAAAATAATAATCAATAAAGCATGATATAATGGAATTGGAAGCTAGCTAGTATTACTTACATTTTGGTCTACAAAATTTAGTTCTTCTGACCATTCACCCACGGCCCTGCCCGTGAACATTTTCCAAACCCTGTCCGACAAAGAAAATGGATAAAGGAGTAATTAATTACTTATTGTCACGAAAGTTGCCGATCTAGTGCGATAATATGATTGAAATTACCTCTGGAGCATCTCTCTAAAGTCTGCCCATAGCTCTTTTTCTTTTCGTAACGAGTCCATGACAAGGACTTTTCCTGAGTCGGGTTGAATGACTAGCAGAATAAAGTGGAACCTACGCACGCATAACTCATAATCAGTTACACTTAACATCGAGTAAGCCGAAACAGAATGTGTACAAGAGAGAGGGTAACAGTACTCACGAGAAGTTGTAAGGCAATAGTATTTCCCTTTTGGTTTGTTGTCTCAGTAAAGACTTTAGCAAGTAATCTTCTGTTTGCCCGGGTTTGTCTCTTACCACTTCTTCATGAACTCTATTTGGGTCAACGAACCCAATGTCAAAAGGGCCTCCTTTCATGCATTCCATAACCTTTTTCCTGCATAATAGTATATACATATATGGTGAGCATATATATATACATGCAATTAATGAAGTGAATGAGTTGAGATAAAAATTACAGAAATAGTACTTACACACAATAAAGGCTGATGGCAGATTTGTCGAGTTCCTTCTGATTGAATAGAAAATGCAAGTCTTGAATGTTGAAGTCGATCGCGTCGTCTCCGCACAAGAAAATCTGATCTCTTATATGCGCCGTGATCCATTCTTCTTTTCTCGTCTTGCAGAAATCAAGGTACCACTTGCGCAATTTTCGCATCTTTGTTGGTAGATTCTTGAGCTCCTCTTTCTTGACTAGATTCTTCCCATACTTCCATGGCTGTATGGGGTTGACATCGCATTTGGGCAAGTTGTCTCCCATGACGTTCAAGTATGCAATGTAAGTCATCCCCATCTCATTGGCCTTTCTTTGTAGCTCTGCCTCGTAATCATCTACGGGAGGAGCGTCCCGTTTGTCAAACATTTGGAGCGGGGCACATGATTGGTTTTCCTGCTCTCCGAGCATGGGAACTGTTTTCTGGGGTGCCTCACGACTGCTACTTTCAGTCTCCCTACGGCGCCTTGCATCCGCCTTCAAAATCTAGCGCTCGTAGTCCGGCACAAGTGGGTTTTCAGGTTTCAAAAGAAGAAAGAAGCGTTAATTAATACATGTAGAAGAAGATTGTTGGTGGAAGTCAGCTGAGGCTTAATCAATGCATATACCTCGCCGGACTTTGTAACCATTAAATTGCGTTCACCGGAGTCTTCATCTTCTCCATGACTAGTACTTGAGCTGTCGTCGTCATGTCCCTCCAAGTTCAGATATTGTGAGGTGTCCTCATCAATAATGTTCTCCATTATTTCTTCTTCTTCAAGGTTTCTACTAAGTGGATCCATAGTTTCTAAAACAATAATATTATCTAGAGTAAGAGTGTAAACATTCAAGTGGACTTGGATTCATACACAAATATACATATTATTCATACCAAAATACACAAATAAATACACAAATGAGTCAGAGGTCCAATTTGTATACAAGTTTTAATCTATGCATGTAGTACAATTTATCGAGCAAACAAGTTCTAATCAGGATGAGTCAGCAATCATACACGTGGCAGACACGTGGCGCTCACCGGTGGGGTGACGTTGGTCTCGTCGGGCGGCGGTGCTCGTTGGGCGGCGGTGATCGTTGGGCGGCGGTGCTCGTCGGACGGATGCGGCGGTGCTAGCGGCGGGCTCGTCGGGCGGCGGGCGGCGTCGGCGTTTAGGCGTGGCCTATGAGCTCCGAAGCGGCGGCGGCGAGACGCTCCTGCACGGGGAAGAGAGCGAGGTGGTCAGTTAGGGTTTAGGCGTGGCCTATTATAATATCTTTGCTATAAGCTATTTTATTTTTACTCCACATGCTTCTAATTCACATGTGCAAGGATTAAGGCCTAGATCGTCGGAGTCGATGTCACTACGTTCATCTCGCCCATCTTTGGCACCCTGGAATCGTTCCGAGGGTCAATTGGCGATTATTTATTTTCATCCCAAGACTATGTAAATGAAATGGATTGGCCAAACAAAAAAATACTATACAGAAATAGACAAATACTCCATATTTCTCGAATTTTTTGTAAAACTTTGAGTGCCCCACATGTCAGTCCACTCTCTACACTTTTCTCTCCCTGTCAACTGGACCCCACCCGTCATCCCTAACCTACGACCATCCATCTGAGCAAGCTCACACGCAGGGAGGGGAGGGGCTCGCCGCGCCCTCGCCGACAACCGAGCTCGCCGCGCCGCCACGCCGCGCCCTCGCCGGCAACCGAGCTCGCCGCTCCGCGCCCTCGCCGGCCACGCGCGCGCTGGCCACACGCCCCCACACAACACCACGCACGCACGCGACCACATCACCACCTCTCCACTCGCCCGACCCGATCCCCAGGAACCGCACCGTCCCCACCTGGACCAACCGACACCCTGTCCCCACTCCCCTCCTGTCGCTCCCAACCCCACCCTGCTCCCTTCCTCTCGTTCCCAATACCGAGCGCCGCCCCTGAACCGATCCCCACCGCTAGGACCTCCCTCGCCCTCGCGTCCCCGCTCGCCCCGCTCCTCGCCCTCGCTCACGGGATCCCCTCCTGCGGCCGCTCCCCGCCGCCAAGGCCATCCCCACCTTCCTCCTCGACCACCTCCTGGGCCGCTTCCCTGCCGGCGCCAGCTCGCCCTCCTCCGGCAGAGCTCCTCCCCGGCAAGCCGAGCCGTCTCCGCCCTGCACCCGCCCGACCGCGTCCAGGCCTCCCCGGCTTTGACCCGCCCTCGCCGTCGGATGTTGACCATCCTCCCCGCATCGGCCTGCCTAGCACCGTTGCCTCGGGCAGCGGCCGGGCCCTTCTCCGGCGCGCCCCCGCCTTCCGCAGAGCACCCCGTCGTCGTTTCCCCTGACCCTCTGCAGCCACCACCTCGCGCTCCGGCGATGCACCGCTACCACCGCCTTGGCCCTGCCTCTCTGCGCGACACCCGTCGTTCCCGCCTCTACGCCGATGGCCAGCCCGGCGAGGTGCGGGGCGGCAACCTGCTGCCTGCCGGGGGAGGGCCGGCCGGGCATGGCCGGAGCAGGCGCCGAACGAAGGAGGGGAAGGATGCGGGGAAGAGAGGGTCGGGGGCGGCGAACCTCGAGCTCCGAGCGGCGGAGGCGAGACGGTGGGTCGGGGACGGCGAGACGGCGGGTCGGGCTCTGAAGCGGCAGCGGCGAGACGGTGGGTCGGGGGCGGCGCTTCTATCGATCGATCTGGCTCAGTGGGGGAAGAAAGGAAGGGGAGGAAGGTGAAATAAATACACCCCCCCTTTAACACCGGTTCGTGGCTGGAACCGGTGTTAAAGGGGGGGGCATTTCCCGTGCGCATTTATTACCCCCCCTTTAACACCGGTTCGTGGCAGGAACCGGTGTTAAAGGGGGGGGGGGAATTTCGTTTGCGCGCGTATTTATTACACACCCCCCCTTTAACACCGGTTCCAGCCACGAACCGGTGTTAAAGGGGGGGGTGTGTGGGTGCGCGCGGGAAACGAAATAAATGCCCCCCCTTTAACACCGGTTCCTGTCTGGAACCGGTGTTAAAGGGGGGCATTTATTTCATGCATTAAAGGGGCTTTTTTAATTCAAAAAATATGATATGAATTTAGAAAATTCATATCTTTTTCATTTCAACTCAGAAAAATATGAATAATATATCATAATTTTCAGAAAAATAATATCTATCCATTCATCTAAATCATTTTATATTTACTTTACATGAATTTTTTTAAAATAATTAAAACACTTGTTTCATGCATTAAAGGGGCTTTTTTAATTCAAAAAATATGATATGAATTTAGAAAATTCATATCTTTTTCATTTCAACTCAGAAAAATATGAATAATATATCATAATTTTCAGAAAAATAATATCTATCCATTCATGTAAATGATTTTTATTAGATCAAATCATATTTTAATGCCGCATCTTTTGTATCAACATTTTTGAATTGATTGGATATTTAAATGTCGCATCTTTTGTATACACTTGAATCTCACCAAGCCTCTCTCAACTTGCATTGTTTTTTGATCAATGTGTTGGTGGTTTTTTGAATTAGCCATTTGGTGGTTGCTTCACAAAACCGTCAGTTTTTTATGCTCGAAAAATGGAAAATGCCTTTTTGGAACAATCGGCCGAACTGGAACTGAAAATTAAGATACATAAAAGAACTGAAAATTAAGGTACATGGCCAGATTAAGTAACAATCGGCCGAACTTGTTTCGGAATGTTGGAGTGATTCAGTCATGCTCCTGCCTACACCTGTAATACTCGCCACTGTAGTCGTCGTACTCGCCGCCGCCGTCATCGCTGTCGTCGTCGGGGTCGCCGTAATTGAACCTCTGGAGAGTACGCGTGGGCTGGACTTGAGGGTAGCGCGTGGGCTGGACTTGAGGGTAGCGCAGACGGGGGTTAGAGTCGGCGGCAGTGTCATAGTCCATGACGCTCTGGAGAGTCCGACCGCGCCACCATAGCCGACGGCCGGCCTCGTTGAAGTTAGGAGGAGGTGGGCCGTCCTCCTCGTGCCTGGCGAGCGCCCTCTCATGCCGATCCTCGAAGAAGGCTTCCCAAGTAGGGAAATAGTCGGGATGCCATCTGGGATTCCTCCGCTGCTCCGGCGTGAGCTCGAAGTAGTAGTGGTTCGTGATGGCCATCCGGCGCGCCACACCTAGAGGGACAGGAGGAACCGGCACGCCTCCGACGCTCAGCATCTAGCCGACGGGGACACAGTAGCCCGGCGGGCAGGGGTAGTTCGATGCGCAAAGCGCCTCCGCCTCCCTGGGGGTTAGTGCTACGGTGGAAGCCATGGGAAAGAGTGATGAGGTTGCAGATATGAGTCTAGAGATGTGCAATGACAATGGAGGCCAACCCCCTACATATATATAGTGAACTAGCGGGAAGAACTGGAGGGAAGAACTGGCGGGAAGAAAAATGGCGGGAAGAAAAATGGCGGAAAGAACTGGCGGGAAGAAAAATGGCGGGAAGAAAAATGGCGGGAAAAAATGGCGGGATGAACCTTTAGTCCCGGTTGGAGACTCCAACCGGGACTAAAGATGAACCTTGCATTGGATCTCTGAAGAAACCACATATTGCGAGTCTAAAAATGATTTTTTCAAAAAATCACGGGCGATAGATCATGTACCTGTAGTACAAACCGGACCCACTTCCTGCCGATTCGGCAGACATTTGTCCTTTTTACCCGGGATGGACGAAAAGGTTTGAGATGTACCGGTTGGGAGATAGTACATGTAAGGTGGTCTAGTATTTTAGAAAAATGGGACGGTAGCATTCTGAAACGGCATTTTGGTGGTTACTTCACAAAAAGACCCGTTTTTTGCGCTCGGAAAATGGAAAAGGTCTTTTCCGTGCGACAAAAAGGAAAACTTCCTCCTGCAACATTGTTCTCCATACCAATGTCCACACACATGCATAATATGGGCACAACATCACAAACTATGCCGTGATCCAGCACATAACATCGGTCATTTGGACCGAAAGCCATGAAACCTCGAACATATGATAGGTCATTTTGTGAAGGTTTTTTCGAAACATGATCAATATACCAAGTCTGGTATTTTTCCTTTCAACTATGTAACAAAATATGACACCACGCGAAGGATTTTCATTGTTCGGATTTTTTTTGAATTTATTATGCCCGTTTTGAATTATCTGAATTTCTAACTATGGTCGAACCGGTGTGCATGAAGATAGGGGACGAGCATCGTTAGAACTTGCATTGGATCTCTGAAGAAACCACATATTGCGAGTCTAAAAATGATTTTTTCAAAAAATCACGGGCAATAGATCATGTACCTGTAGTACAAACCGGACCCACTCCCTGCCGATTCGGCAGACATTTGTCCTTTTTACCCGGGATGGACGAAAAGGTTTGAGATGTACCGGTTGGGAGATAGTACATATAAGGTGGTCTAGTATTTTAGGAAAATGGGACGGTAGCATTCTGAAACGGCATTTTGGTGGTTACTTCACAAAAAGACCCGTTTTTTGCGCTCGGAAAATGGAAAAGGTCTTTTCCGTGCGACAAAAAGGAAAACTTCCTCCTGCAACATTGTTCTCCATACCAATGTCCACACACATGCATAATATGGGCACAACATCACAAACTATGCCGTGATCCAGCACATAACATGGGTCATTTGGACCGAAAGCCATGAAACCTCGAACATGATAGGTCATTTTGTGAAGGTTTTTTCGAAACATGATCAATATACCAAGTCTGGTATTTTTCCTTTCAACTATGTAACAAAATATGACACCACGCGAAGGATTTTCATTGTTCGGATTTTTTTTGAATTTATTATGCCCGTTTTGAATTATCTGAATTTCTAACTATGGTCGAACCGGTGTGCATGAAGATAGGGGACGAGCATCGTTAGAACTTGCATTGGACCTCTGAAGAAACCACATATTGCGAGTCTAAAAATGATTTTTTCAAAAAATCACGGGCGATAGATCATGTACCTGTAGTACAAACCGGACCCACTTCCTACCGATTCGGCAGACATTTGTCCTTTTTACCCGGGATGGATGAAAAGGTTTGAGATGTACCGGTTGGGAGATAGTACATGTAAGGTGGTCTAGTATTTTAGGAAAATGGGACTGTAGCATTCTGAAACGGCATTTTGGTGGTTACTTCACAAAAAGACCCGTTTTTTGCGCTCGGAAAATGGAAAAGGTCTTTTCCGTGCGACAAAAAGGAAAACTTCCTCCTGCAACATTGTTCTCCATACCAATGTCCACACACATGCATAATATGGGCACAACATCACAAACTATGCCGTGATCCAGCACATAACATGGGTCATTTGGACCGAAAGCCATGAAACCTCGAACATGATAGGTCATTTTGTGAAGGTTTTTTCGAAACATGATCAATATACCAAGTCTGGTATTTTTCCTTTCAACTATGTAACAAAATATGACACCACGCGAAGGATTTTCATTGTTCGGATTTTTTTTGAATTTATTATGCCCGTTTTGAATTATCTGGATTTCTAACTATGGTCGAACCGGTGTGCATGAAGATAGGGGACGAGCATCGTTAGAACTTGCATTGGACCTCTGAAGAAACCACATATTGCGAGTCTAAAAATAATTTTTTCAAAAAATCACGGGCGATAGATCATGTACCTGTAGTACAAACCGGATCCACTTCCTGCCGATTCGGCAGACATTTGTCCTTTTTACCCGGGATGGACGAAAAGGTTTGAGATATACCGGTTGGGAGATAGTACATGTAAGGTGGTCTAGTATTTTAGGAAAATGGGACTGTAGCATTCTGAAACGGCATTTTGGTGGTTACTTCACAAAAAGACCCGTTTTTTGCGCTCGGAAAATGGAAAAGGTCTTTTCCGTGCGACAAAAAGGAAAACTTCCTCCTGCAACATTGTTCTCCATACCAATGTCCACACACATGCATAATATGGGCACAACATCACAAACTATGCCGTGATCCAGCACATAACATGGGTCATTTGGACCGAAAGCCATGAAACCTCGAACATGATAGGTCATTTTGTGAAGGTTTTTTCGAAACATGATCAATATACCAAGTCTGGTATTTTTCCTTTCAACTATGTAACAAAATATGACACCACGCGAAGGATTTTCATTGTTCGGATTTTTTTTGAATTTATTATGCCCGTTTTGAATTATCTGAATTTCTAACTATGGTCGAACCGGTGTGCATGAAGATAGGGGACGAGCATCGTTAGAACTTGCATTGGATATCTGAAGAAACCACATATTGCGAGTCTAAAAATAATTTTTTCAAAAAATCACGGGCGATAGATCATGTACCTGTAGTACAAACCGGATCCACTTCCTGCCGATTCGGCAGACATTTGTCCTTTTTACCCGGGATGGACGAAAAGGTTTGAGATATACCGGTTGGGAGATAGTATATGTAAGGGTTCATCTTTAGTTCCGGTTGGAGAAACCAACCGCGACTGAAGGGATTGCGTCAGAGTGGGGTGAGTGTCGACATTATGTTGTGCGGCTTGTACCTTGTCCCGGATGGTGTCACCAACCGGGACTAAAGATGAACCTTTAGTCCCGGTTGGTGACACCAACCGGGACTAAAGATGAGTCAATACTAATAATAGGGGTGAGTGTCGACATTATGTCGTGAGTGTCGACATTATGCCGAGCTGCTTGTACTATAAATAGGCATCCTTGTGAGTCCAGTCCTCCAGCCAGTTTGAGGCATCTCCAAGATGGTTTTCGAGAGCAGGGACACCACTGCGGCCAGTTTCAGGGAGATGCTGACGGAGCCCAGTCCTCCGGCATCTCCTAGAAACTGGTCATAGAGGCACTCCCTAATATGTGAAATTAGTTAGCTCTAAGGCGTATTGATCTAGTTAGAGAAGTTACAAGCTGCAAGATGGTTTTCGAGAGCAGGGACACCACTGCGGCCAGTTTCAGGGAGATGCCGACGGAGCCCAGTCCTCCGGCATCTCCTAGAAACTGGTCATAGAGGCACTCCCTAATATGTGAAATTAGTTAGCTCTGAGGCGTATTGATCTAGTTAGAGAAGTTACAAGCTGCAAGATGGTTTTCGAGAGCAGGGACACCACTGCGGCCAGTTTCAGGGAGATGCCGACGGAGCCCAGTCCTTCGGCATCTCCTAGAAACTGGTCATAGAGGCACTCCCTAATATGTGAAATTAGTTAGCTCCGAGGTGTATTGATCTAGTTAGAGAAGTTACAAGCTGCAAGATGGTTTTCGAGAGCAGGGACACCACTGCGGCCAGTTTCAGGGAGATGCCGACGGAGCCCAGTCCTCCGGCATCTCCTAGAAACTGGTCATAGAGGCACTCCCTAATATGTGAAATTAGTTAGCTCCGAGGCGTATTGATCTAGTTAGAGAAGTTACAAGCTGCAAGATGGTTTTTGAGAGCAGGGACACCACTGCGGTCAAGCAAAAAATAATAGGGAGATGACCATTTATATATATAGTACATCAATGACACATGAAACTATAGTTGCCGACCTCGACCGAGACGGAAAGAGCAACAAGAAAGCTTATTTTGAGCTCTCGGGCATTTCACCGAACACCTCTAGTGCATATGAAAAAAACACAAACTAGCACTCTTCACACCCTCTTGCTAGGCTCCAAAATGTGAAAGAATGGAAGAGTGGGGTGTGTGTGGGCTGGGGTGGTGTCTTATATAGCCCCCCCCTTTAACACCGGTGTTAAAGGGGGGGGGGGGGCTTTCGCGGGTCAAATGACCAATGTTATGACCAATGTTAATACAAAATATGCGGCATTAAAATATGATTTGATCTAATAAAAATCATTTTTTAGATGCTTAATATTTCTTATGTTCAAAGTTTTAGGATTTAACAATTTATTTTTGTTTGAATTGAATAATCAAAATTTATATGTAAGTGCTTTAATTATTTTGAAAATTTTCATGTAAAGTAAATATAAAATGATTTACATTAATGGATAGAAATTATTTTTATGAAAATTATGATATATTATTCATATTTTTTTGAGTTGAAATGAAATAGATATGAATTTTCTAAATTCATATCATATTTTTTGAATTAAAAATGCCCCTTTAATGCATGAAATAAATGCCCGACCTTTAACACCGGTTCCAGACAGGAACCGGTGTTAAAGGGTGGGGCATTTATTTCGTTTCCCGCGCGCACCACCCAGCCCCCTTTAACACCGGTTCCAGCCACGAACCGGTGTTAAAGGGGGGGCTCCTTTAATGCCGTAGGGGCCACGCTGGTACGGCCCCCCCTTTAACACCGGTTCGTAGAAGAACCGGTGTTAAAGCCCCTTTTCGGGATCAACAAAAGACCTCGTTTCCACTAGTGGGCAGTAGAGGAGGACCGGCGTCTTGGGGCGCTGCGCTTGGCGAGGTTGCGCTGCCAACGGTATACAACGCTGAATGGAGGAGTATCTCGGGGTGGCGACGTGCAGGACGGCAGGAAGGAGTGGAGGCGGGCGCAGGCATCGTTTCTTATTTGATTTGGATACTTCTGAATGACTCCTTTCTTTCTCCGAAACCTATCTTCATTGGATGGACTTACGAAATTATTCTTTCGTACCCCATCTAGGTTAGGATCCCATGAACCAGGAGCGCGGCATGCCAGCGAGAGAGAGCTCGAGCCCAGCGCCAGGCACGAGCGGCCGTGCGCGGATGCATGCAAGTTGCTGCTGGTGATGTACTGGGCAGAGAATGTTTGGTGGTGGCGCCAGTGACGTTCGCTGGCGCAAGAAGCCGAAGGTGACGGCGCACGGGGCTCGCGGACTTGGCGACTGCCATTGCTCGAGCGGATGGAGGCAGAGGCGTCTGGCGTCAGTTGGGAGAAATCTTAGGTAGAAGATGTACATGCCATGTGGGCCTACTTAGTCAGTGAGAGCCAAAAATATATTTAATTTAAGATTTTTTATTTCTTTATGCGCAAAACTGGTCCAGCGTCTAAACTAGACCTGGATTCGTAACTTCAGAGTGCCAATTTCGGGAATTACAAGTTTGGGGTTTGATTTAGCTTTTGTCTACGAATTCAGGGTTTATTTTAGACTTTTTCCTCCATACAATGGTGATTTGGGTGGGCATCTCTACCGGCCGACTCATTAGACCACGTGCAGTCTGAATTGGTCCAACACCCAAAACCCACCCAGCGGCCTAACTTAAACTAACGCATGTTCGGGCCGATCCATTTCTCGTCTAAAAAAGTGATGTAAATGCGTCATCACGGACGCATTGCAGACGCCTCACGTGTCCTCCCTCGTCTTCGCGTGTCCTCTACGGAGCCTCCTGGCAGCGATTGAATGGTCACTGACCTCCTATCCAAATGCTATCAATGGAGTAGGCTGACTCCTAGGCTTGTCACGCCGCCTGACGCCTGCGCTACACGCGCTTCCCAACGGCTAGGCTAGCCGCTCAACATCAATGCCTGCGTATCGGCCTCCGCGTCGACATCCAATGCCCTCGCCTTTTTAAACATGTCCCACGGTCATCTCCTACACAAGGTTATCGAACCAGTAGAAGGAAGGAAACGACTCAAAGGTGTTGCTAGCAACTTGGAAACCTGCACAACACAAACTCAAGACTTTGCCCCAACGAACAATGAGGTTGTCAATCTCACCGGTTTGTTGAAAATAAAGGATTAACTGTATGGTGTGGAAGGTAATGGTGGTTTTCAGAAAGGTAAACAGTAACAGTGGAAGGTGTATCAATGGTAAATATTGGACCGGGGTCCATAGTTCACTAGAGATGTTCTCCTTAAGATAAACAAACATGGCATGCTAGGTAAACAAATTACAACAGGGCAATTCACAGGACAGAGCAATGCATAACAATGCAATACTAGACATTCATGATCCTATGAGATTTGATTGGGCAATACAACAAGATACATAGACCTCCATTCAACTATATCTATAACTAGTAATCCACCTTCAGGTTATCATCTGAACCCCCTACAGTATTAAGTTGCAAGCAATGGATAACTGCTTTAAGCAAAGTGTATAAGGTAAACAACCCACTTATTCCATGAACAAGAGACCGTTGTTTTCTCCCTAGTATCAACAACACATCTACAACCTTAGAGATTTCTGTCACTTTCCTTAGATTAAATAGAGGAATGAACCCACTATCGAGCATAAATAATCCCTCTTGGAGTCACTAGCATCTACTTGGCCAAGATAGCTACTAGAAACGGAGAGCATGCAAGATCACAAACAACATAGACATGATAGAATCAATAAGACAAAACCATTAATCAATCTGACATAGTAATCTCAATATCCATCGGATCCTCGCAAACACAACATGCATGATTACAAATAGATGATCTTGATCACGAACGGAGCTCACAAGATCTAAACATTGTGGCACAAAGGAGGAGATACAACCATCTAGATACTACATGGACCCGTAGTCCAAGTTGGAACTACTCACGCTTCATACCGGAGGCAGGCATGATGAAGAAGAAGGCCTCCGGGATGATCTCCTCCGGCAGGGTGCCGGGAAGAACTTTAGATCCCCCGATCTAGGGACGATGGTGGCGGCGGCTATGGACTGTTTTGTGGAAGATTGATTGGGTACTTAGGGTTTCGGTATTGGAGATCTTTATAGGTGAAGAGGCGAGGCAGGGGGCACCCAGGGTGGCCGTACCCCCGAGGCGCAGGCCCACCTAGGCCGCGCAGCCAGGGGGTGTGCCCCCCTGGTGGCTCTTCTCCGTCTTGTACTCTGGCTTTGTGTTCCCCACGGTAAAATATTGGCTTTGGCTTTTGTCCCATCCAATTCCGAGAATACTGATTTTCTGCCTTTTTTGGAACCAAAAACAGAAGAAAACAGGCAACTGGCACTGTGGCATCTTGTTAATAAGTTAGTACTAGAAAATATATAAAAACACCTCAAAGTGTAGACAAAGCAAAGCAAAGTAGATACTAAACAAGCATGGAATATACAAAATTATAGATACGTTTCCGACGTATCAAGCATCCACAAGCTTAACTCCTGCTCATCCTCGAGTAGGTAAGTGATAAAAATAATAACTTTTGAGGTGACAAGCACCATCAAAATCAAGATCAAACCATTTGCAAGCATTGAAATCTAGGATCAAAGAACTCTAAACATGAGCATGAAAGATGGAGTTCTAATAGTAAGACAAAGTAACTATGCATGCAACATGAAAGGTTACAAACAAATATAATGAATAACAATGCATTGAAAGACGTTTGTTTGTTTCACATATAGAAAACATAGCATAGTGGCATTTAGATTGTCCCTCATGGAGTAGCAAATAGATGCATAGTACACCTTCAAAGTTCGTAAGAGTGACTAGATACAAATAGTTCATGAGCAAGCAATATCAACAATAGGAATCAATTAATAAGTTTTGGGACAATGCACATAGAACTAAGAATGGCAACTATGATGTCTTAACTGGTGGCTAAGGATAGAAGGTGGAGACTCAATATAATGGTGGAATAAAGGCCCTTCACAAAAGGGGAAGTAGGGATTTCAAGTATCAAAAAGAGATTCCAAAAATTATGGTACTTGTTAGCTTGCAGCCCTCATTGCCCTTATCATAAGCATCTTGAAGTAATTAAGGTGAAAGTGAACAAACCATGGAGTAAATGCTTGACAAAGTATAAGTTGGCAATCTCATGTCCCTTGAATACGAGGGACGCTCCTCATGCTACTCAACTTTAGTCACATGTAAGTTCTTGTCATAGTAAGTACATGTGTATCATAAAGAACCGCCAACGGGGTACCCCTTGCACATGATACAGGAGCTATCCCATAATCAAAATAACAAGGCAAGGAGACAATGAGCATCTCAGCAATCTTCTTATTTACCATGGGAAAATGGTGCTTTTTTGTCTTTTTCCTCTTTTCAATGTGTCTCTTTTTTTATAAGAAGAAAGCTTCATAGATTGCTCACTATGGTGATGCTGGAAGTTTCCACCATGATTAGGCATGGCTTAGGCTAGCGGCCTAGGCATTTCTCTAACACACATACATAACTCCATGGACTTACAAGCTCCCATTTTATTTCACACCGACGACATCCATAGACAAAAGAGCATGATATCAACTATGTACAATGTACAAGTGCAATGTTGAAAGCATTCCCCATGACAACACGGTTCTGCTAATTCCAACGTATAAGTGCAAGCATATACAACATATATGACACAATGGTTCAATTTTATTAGGGGCAAGAAAAATAAAGTGTGCCATCAAGTTCGCGAGAGATTTAATCACTAAGTTTTCACATAACAAAAAGACTTTTTAATTGGACGGTAGATGAAAACAAGAATATACTTGGAATGGTGTAACACACCATGCATAGGAATTTATAGTGGACACTTTGGAATAACTTGGTTTCTTGGAAGTTGGATGCATGAGTAGAGCTTACTCATACAAGTGGAGGCTAACAAAAGACCGGGAGCGACCAACTAAGAGAGCAATAATGGCCATAATCATGCAGAGCGACAAAACATTACTAATCAAAGCATAAATGGTACTACAAGTCAAGGACTAAATGATCATAGAAGCTATGGTGACTTGTTCATAGTCATAACATGGTGTGATCATGTGCCAAGTTAACCCAAACAAAGCATCAAAGGAGAATACCACAATACTATGCTTTTGTATGCTAAAACAACGCATGATTCTTTCAAGGCACATTAAGCAATCCCAATTGTTTGGAACAAGTCATGCTACAGCAATAATCACTAAGCATAAAGTCAAAACAACATCTAGCATGACATGCTAAAGTCTAAGTCATAGTCAAAGCAAGCTCCTCTTGTACTATTCAAACAAGGACTTTCTACTCCTCTCCAACAACAATCAACTTATTTGCAACAACACAGCTAGAAAGGGGGTCCAAACTAATTTATTCAAGCAAAATAAAATGACACTAAGATGCTCCAAGAACAACACAACAGTGCATGAAACAATAAAAATGAAGTGTCTAAAAATACCTGAGCTTTTTATTGATGAAGAAGGGGATGCCTTGGGAATCCCCAAGCTTTGACGCTTGTACCTCTTGAATATTTCTTGGGGTGATACATGTTGGCATCCCTAAGCTTGAGCTTTTAACCATTATTCATCTCACTACATCATTCTTTCTCTACACCTGAAAATTTTCCTTCATAGAAAACTTCACACAATCTTCATTAACAACATTAGTGTATTTAAAAGATAATAGACCCTTGGGTTTTAGTTTTATAACAACAAAACTTTCACTAAAACACAAGTTACTGTAGAAATTCCCTCAAAAAGCTCAATTTTCCAAAAAGAACCCCAAAAGGAATCAATAAGAAGCAAATGGAAATAATGGCAGAAATTTGTCAAAACAGACAAGCAGGTAGAAACAGATTTTTTCAAAGACCTTCCGTTGCTCAAATAAAAAAGTGTTAAACTAATAAAACTTAGCTAACATACTGGGGGATTTATTCAGAAAATATCAGCTCAATACGACTTATAGAGAGTTTACATGAATTTTTATGGCGGAGCATAAAAATCTGTTTCGGGACAACAACTCCCCAAATATTACTTCCCTCTCATTAGAGGTTATTCTTGGCAGAAAAATCAAATAAAAAGGATAAGGAGAGGTCAGTACTGAAGTAATAACTTCCAAGACTCAAAAAAACTTTTGGGTTATCTCCCAATAAGTATTTTTCTTTAACGCCTTTTAGTTAGGCACAAGAAGCAAGAATCAAGTATTTTCAAATGAAGAAGCATTAAGATCAATACTCGAAATCTCTTCAACTAGGAAAGGTATCTCATCCAAATGAGTTTTATAGGATCCTTTATCATCTCTCATAGGTTCACTACTTTTATCAAGTGGGTTTTCAGGAACAATCCAATCAAAATTCTTTTCTAAGGCTTCATGCATTCCTACAAGTTTAAAAGGTATGGGTATCTTAATTTCCTCCCTGGGTTTGGTTTTATCTAAAGTACCCATAACATCTACACATGAGGCTAGCATATTAAAACGTTCAAAAACTTTGTTGGCTTCCTTAGCAACATCATTGAACTATTTTAGTAAAGTTTTTAGGATAAAATCTCTCTTTTCAGCAACCTCTTCTTCTTTTAGTTTAAGAAACAAAATTTGCATCATGGGGTTAAGGTTAACAAACCTAGCCTCCAACATGTGAACTAAAGAAGCTACATCAATTTCATAATTAGGAGCAAGTTCTGCTAAGTATCTATCCTCAACATCCTCATGTTTTCTAACATGATTACAAAATTCTTTAATATTTTCTTTCCCAATTATAGAGCCACTACCTGACATGGTTATACCCTATGGGTACACGACCTTAGCATACCTGGTCTAGCCCAAGGAAGGCCCACAACAAATATTCTCTAGCCCATGAAGATTTTCTGGTGGCCAAGGCCCATGATGCCTTTGGATCCTTGGAGAGCAAGACTAGAGTAGATAGAAAATTCAAAGGGGTAAACCCTAAAGCCTGTAACCAACTCAATCTGTGCCTGGGACCTGCCTGCCTCTATATAAAGGCCAGGAGGGCACGACGAGGAGGATCTCTTACAATCTCCCGCACACCACCGCATACACACCTCTATGCTAGATTGCATCTGCGTACCCTTGTAACCTTCGGTTCCGCCGTAATCAAGAGCAGACAAGCAGGAGTAGGGTTTTCCCTCCGGGGGCCTAAACCTGGGTAACCTCGTGTCCCTGTGTTGCTTGTTTGCTAACCGTTCCGCGATCTCCAGCATCCCCATCTTCTCCAAAACCCAAGTCCATAACAATGGGCATTGACGAGATCAAACCTCGTCAATTGGCGCCGTCTGTGGGAACTGGGGCCGCTGATTGTGCGATCGTGATGGTCCCAACCATAGCGATCTACAACTCCGCGGCGATGGAGAGTCATCTCCTCTTCGGCGCCTTCGACTTCACTGCCCACTCGCCATCCACCCTGAAGGACTTCGAGCCCGTTGCCGACGGACTCGAGATCCTATTCGGGAGCTTCTGCTTCCAGGTGGGGCAGATCGGCACTCTCCGCTTCCCGGAGCGGGTGCCCCTGCCATCGATCAGGCCTGCTTCATGGGCTCCACACCCAGTGTTACGCACATCATCATCGACGGATGAGTCATATGACAACAGCAGATGCAACTCAGATCTGTGCGATCCACCATCAGATGAAGGGACCTACGGTTCCGGATTCGAAAGCTGCGGCAGCAGCCGTCCAATCTACGAGTGCTACCAATGCGCCGCAGTCATCCAGGATCAAGAACACAATCCGCCACCCAACCCGCAGGGCAGAAACGGCGAGAACAGAAGAAGCCAGTTCCCCCACCCAACGGGGACGACACTGATCGAGTCATCCACCTCAGCGAGGAGGGATGGGCTCAAGCACGCGAAGCCGTAGCAGGCAACGAGATCCTGCCTGTGGGTGCCTCACGGGACCTGCTGATGGCATACCACATGCTCCTAATCGAGGAGCACAAGAAGCAGGTGAAGATGCAAGAGGTGCTTGACAAGCGCAAGCAAGCAGCCTCGGAGTCCAGTGCACGGCGAGCTGCGCTCTCTGCCATGGGCATCGGCTCCAGCTCGCACGGCAACCATGGCAACAAGCATCGTTCTCGGATGGAGAACATGGACCCCAAGGAGCGTCGCGAGGTGACTCGGGCCATCAATGCGTCCTTCATGGAGATGGATGCCGATGGCAACGTCATCCCGAAGACACCACAAGCCGCAATCATGGCGGCCACTGCATACCTAGCATCCCATCCACCTCCGGAAGGGGACCCGAAAAGGGCCATGCATAAGTCCGCACTTACCGGACTCGGACTCGTTGGAGCTGCGCTCCACGGAGAAGCTCCCGCGGAGCCAAAGAAGAAGGCTGCGGTGAGGTTCAACCGCAGTCCCACGCGCTCATCCGAAGATGAAGAGCACGACCTTCCTTGAAGGCACAAGAGCTTGCGTCATCGCAGCCGCGATTACGACGCTCGAAGCGAGCTCACTCAGCGCAAGATCGACAAGGCACGCACCAAGCGCGTATGCTCGTCTGAATCCGAGGAGGATGATGACGAAGGAGAACTCTGCGGAGCCCGATGCTTCAGTAGATCTGTCTGGCGGACACGAATGCGAAACTTCAAGCTTCCTTCGGACACTTCGAAGTTTGACGGCACACAGGACCCCAAGGCGTGGCTCAGCGACCACTTATCGTCCGTCAAGCTACATGACGGAAAAAAGGAAACCGCCATGCAATGCCTTCAGCTGCAGCTGACAGGCACAGCTCGGATCTGGCTTAGCAGCCTATCCTCAGGATCCATCCGAAGCTGGGAGGAGCTGGCATACAGTTCTGTTCGGAACTTCAAGGGCACCCGCAAGAGGCCTTCCTCGATAGAGGAGCTGCGGGCCTACACCCAACGAACGGGCGAATCCATTCGCTCGTACATACTATGCTGGTCCAACACCAAGAATTCCAAGACACACATCTCTGAGGAGAGAGCTATCGACGCCTGGAAGGACGGCGTCAAACGCCAGGACTTCAAAGAAGAACTTGGGCTAATCAAGCCCAAGACACTCGACCACCTCATGGACATCACCAATAGGTGGGCTGATGGCGAGGACTCCATCCACCGGGCGCACTTGGAGGAGGAAGGCGACTACGGCCGGCGACGTGAGTGTCGTAGCAAGAGGAGATCGCGCGTCTACGACGATCGCGATGGACCCGATATGGTCATGGATGGCTACGCCGACCGCCGCAGCGACGGCAACCGCATCAACGACGGATACCGCAGAAGCAACTTCCGCGATGGAGGGCGCCCAACACAGTCATGGCAACGCCGTGGCCGTGACGATGGACCCTCAGCATACGACAAATTGTCGGCTCCATGCACCATCCACTTCTACATCGACAAGCAGGATGGCAAGAAGAAGGCAAGCCACATGCTCAAGGACTGTCGCGAGTTCTAGAAACTCAGCGAAAATATGGCCTAGATGAGGCAGCAAGCCCCGAACCCTGGATACGGGAACGCACCCGCACCAGGTGAGATCGCACATGGATCTCCTCCACCACCACCTGCAGGACCTTCGAACCATCCAATCGCACCCGCGCAGAACAACGGTGGGCATGGGTACCCCGCGCCGAAAGGATCGCTGATGATCCAAAAAGGGCGCCCAACAAACAGGGTGCAGAAGAAAATCACCCGCCAGATCAATCTGGCCGTGACCGCTCCACCTGCCATCCCTGAGTACCTCAGCGGATCGGAATCCTGCATCACCTTCAGCCGTTCGGATCACCCTTGCCAGGTCCCTCGCCCAGGTCATGCTGCCCTGGTGCTCGAGGCGCAGATCGGCGGGTTCGACATGAGCCGCGTCTTCATGGACGGCGGCAGCGGCATCAATCTGATCTTCGCCAGCACCCTGGCAGCAATGCAGATCCCGATGTGCAACCTGGAACAATCTGATACAACGTTCCACGACATCGTCCTAGGGAAGGGTATATTCCCCCTGGGAAAGATATGGCTCGACGTCATCTTCGGCAAGCCGGATAACTTCTGATGCGAGCGACTCGAGTTAGAAGTGGTGGACTAGCCATCACAGTACCACGCCATCCTCGGGCGCGTGGCATTCAAACGATTCCTGGCAGTACCGCACTATGCGTACCTGCTACTCAAGATGCCAGGACCCAGGGGCGTCATCACGGTCCACGGGAGCTTCACCCTATCGGACCACTGCGATAGGGACTTCAACAGAATCTCCTAGTCCTTCGGCATGCAGGAGGAGCTCGTAAGGCTCCGCGAGGTGACGGACAACGGTGCACCCCCAGTCGCTAGACAGAATGCACCAGATATGTCCTTCGACTCCACCGTCAACACAAAGAAGGTGCAGATTCATCCGACGGATGCCTCCAAGACGGCGCTGATCGCCAACGACCTCATCTCTGCATAGGAAAGCGCTCTCGTCGAATTCCTCCGTGAGCGCTGGGAAATCTTTGCCTGGTGTCCTGCGGACATGCCAGGAGTTCCCAGGGAATTCGCCGAGCATGCACTCAATGTCTTTCCAGACGCCAAGCGCGTCAAACAGTCCATCCGACGACTGTCTGAACCACGGGCCGAAGCAATCGGAGTCGAAGTCAACAGACTACTCGACGCAAACTTCATCAGGGAGATCAAGGAGAGCGAATGGCTTGCCAACACCGTGATGGTCCCCAAAAAGGACATAGACATCCTGCAGAGGTGTGTGGACTTTACATCGCTGAACAAGCACTGCCCGAAGGATCACTTCCCCCTTCCGCGGATCGATCAGATCATCGACTCGACTGCAGGATGTGAAAAACTCTCCTTCCTCGACGCCTACTCAGGCTACAACCAGATTCGACTGAAGGTCGAAGATCAGGAGAAAACGGCGTTCATCACGCTGTTCGCAGTGTTTTGCTACAACAGAATGCCCTTCGGGCTGAAGAACACAGGGGCCACGTACCAACGGTGCATGAAGGCCTACCTGAAGGACCAGATCGGCCGCAACATACAAGTCTATGTCGACGACATTGTCATCAAAAAAAGAGAGGCCAAGACGCTTATCGACGATCTCCGCGAGACGTTCGATAACCTTGATCGATATAAGATCAAGTTAAACCCAGAAAAATGCGCCTTCGGCATCCCATCTGGTCAGCTGCTAGGCTACTTCATCTCCCAGCGAGGGATCGAGGCGAACCCGAAGAAAATCCGGGCCATAATAGCCATGGAGAAGCCGAAGAACCTCAAGGGCGTCTAGCAACTTGCCGGGCGAATCGCGGCATTGAGCATGTTCATCAGCCGCATGGGCGAAAAAGCTCTGCCGTTCTATTAGCTGATGCGCAAGGCAGACAAATTCGATTGGACGCCCGAGTCGGACGACGCATTCAAAGATCTAAAGCGGCTGCTCTCTACCTCGCCCGTCTTGGTCACACCAAAGGAGCACGAGACTTTAATGCTTTACATAGTAGCCACACACCAGGTGGTAAGCACTGTACTGGTGGTCGAGTGACCTGAAGAAGGCAAGACCCATGGGGTCCAACGCCCAATCTACTACCTCAGCGAGGTATTGACGCCGACAAAGCAGAGGTACCCTCACTACCAGAAACTCGCCTACGGCGTGTTCATGACGGCTCGTCGGCTGAGCCACTACTTCCAGGAGCATCAAGTGCTGGTCGTCAACGAAGCACCCCTGAACAGCATCCTGAACAACCCGGAGGCCACAGGACGCGTGCCCTGTGGGGCATCGAGCTGTCACCTCTAGACATCGTCTACGAGAAGCGCCATGCGATCAAGTCTCAGGTCCTTCCGGACTTCCTCGTCCACTGGATGGAACTTCAGCTGCTAGACACGCCGGACATGACACAGTCATGGACGATGCACTTCGACGGCTCGAAGCGCGAAGCTAGAGCAGGAGCCAGGGTCATACTAACCTCCCTGCAGGGCGACAAGATGAAGTATGTCCTTCGGATGAAGTTTCGAGCTTCCAACAACGAAGCCGAATACGAGGCCCTCATCCACGGCATGCAGATGGCCAAGATCTGCGGCGCAACGCGCTTTGTCATCTACGGAGACTCAAACCTCATCGTCCAGCAGACGATGAACGAGTGCGACGCACACGCCTCCAACATGATCGCGTACCGCGCACTCTACAACGCACTCAAAGGAGACTTCGACGGCTGCGAGCTTCGGCACATTGGGAGATAAAGCAACGAAGAGGCCGACAGACTCGCGAACATCGGCTCCACCTGTGCACGGGTGCCACCAGGTGTGTTCCTCGAACAAATCTGCGTGCCATCCATCAAAAGGAAATTCCCCAAGGGATCACCCGAAGAAGCAGAACACTCGGGGGCTGCGCTACCCGAAGGACAGGAAGGACCCGAAAAGCTCGACACAGAGGTCGCAACAGTCAACCTGATACAGGTCATGGCAGTCGAAGAAACTTGGACACAGCCATACCTAAGATATCTGATAGACGAGGAGCTGCCTGACAGCCCGACAGATGCCCGACGCATATCTCGCCGGTCCAAAGCCTTCACCATCATCAATGGCGAGTTGTACAAGCGCAACATTTCGGGTGTACTCCAAAGGTGCGTCACCATCGGTGACGGCAAAATAATCCTCCAAGACATCCACGAGGGCATCTGCTGCCATCATGCGGGCAGCCGCGCCCTTGTCGCCAAACCTCTGCGAGCTGGATTCTACTGGCCAACGGCCATGAACGACGCCAAGGACATCGTCCGAAGATGCAACGGGTGCCAAAGGTTCGCAGATAAACCGCACACATCCGGATCAGAGCTCAGGCCCATAACTTTGGCCTGGCCCTTCGCCCAATGGGGCCTCGACATGATCGGAAAACTGCCAAGGTCCTCGAAAGGAGGTCACGTCTACCTCCTGGTGGCAGTCGACAAATTCACCAAGTGGATTGAGGCCATGCCCGTCACTAACCAAAAGGGCAAAACTGCCATCAAGTTCTTTGAATCCATTTTTTACAGGTTCGGTGTGCCACATAGCATCATCACCGACAATGGGTCGAACTTCATCTCCAAAGAATTCCAGGACTTCTGTGAATACCTCGGAATCAACATCACATACGCCTCCGTGGCGCATCCGAAAACGAACGGTCAGGTCGAGAAGGCCAACGGCCTCGTTGGCGCTGGCATCAAGAAGCGCCTAACGAGCCCGCTCGAGCGGCTCGCCGGAGCCTGGACACAAGAGCTTCCCTCTGTCCTGTGGAGCTTGCGAATAACGCCAAACAGCTCAACTGGCTACACACCTTTCTTCATGGTGCACGGAGCCGAAGTCGTGCTGCCAGCAGAGGTACGCCACAAGGCCCCACGGGTCGTCGCTTACAGCGAAGCCGAATCGACGGCCGCACTCGAAGACGCCGTCGACACACTCGACGAGGCGCGTGACATAGCAGCAGCTCGGTCAGCGGTATACCAACAGAGTCTCCGCAACTACCATAGCCGACGGCTACGCCCAAGGTCCTTCGTCGAAGGAGACCTAGTCTTGCGACTCAAGCAAGAGCGACCGAAGAAATTCGAGTCACCATGGGAAGTACCCTACATCATCACTGAAGTCATCCTAGGTGGCGCCTATCGCCTCAAGCACGTGGAGTCTGGAGTCGCATACTCCAACCCATGGAACGTTGCATAGCTGCGACGCTTCTACCCCTAGCTACCTCCCTCTTTTACTTTCAATAAGGCTATTCAGCCAAGGCTACTCAGCCGAACAATGCACCTCCTCCTTACAATATGAATAAAGCTAAGTGTCTCGCCCCAAAAATTTTCACCTATTGTTTGCATTTTACTCCATATTACAACACACTCGGGGGTTCCCCCTACCTCACGGCTTCGTCGACTGAGGATAGCGCGTGTACACCTGAGTAGCTGACCACGTCAGGGTAACTAAAAGGACACGTATACAAACAAAGCACCACGTGTTGCACAACAATAAACCTTCAAAATGTAATAGAGGGCACAACACGCCCAGTCGAATATATACAAAGTTTTACATCTATCTCTTTTACAGGTCCTACCTATTCTGAAGAATAGCCCGCGCACGCTGCTCAGACAGATCTACAATTTGTTCGGCATACTACCTTACAGCCTCATAGTGTGGACGCATATCCCACTCGCCGTCATCCGGCCGACGAGGCGGCCATCCGCTACAGCAGACAGATCTACGTCGGGACGATGCAACCGCACAAGGGAGAGCGCAGCCTTCACCCCCGCGACAAGCTGATGCCGAACCAGTTCCCGAACACGATGCACACTTCGAAACCTCGACAGGAGGCCACCGAGGGTCGATGGCGCCTCATCCAGCGGAAACATCACATGCAGAACTGACGCCAACGAAGACTGCGCCTGACGAAGCACCCGCGATACCTGGTGAACACGATCCTGCACCGTCGCAAGGACCATGGCACGATCACGGTTCATCCAGAAGAACCCACCGGCCTCCATGTCCTGCTGGGTCAGGCAGTTGATCCGAACAACAACACGCTCCTTTTCCTCCTTCGGAGCAAGGTTTGCACCTGCAATACTTGCAAAAAGTAAGACAAAAGGCCAACAGGCGCATCCGAAACAATGAGCAGCAGCTCGAAAAAGCTCACATTGCAGTTGTTCGGAGAAACGATGCAACTCTGTCATCAAATATTCTTCTCTGGCAGCGGACCGCTCTGCCTTCGATTTCCAAATGTCGGCGTGGACACGCACCCCAAGCAACTCTTTCTCTAGGCCACGAACACAGTCTCGAAGAAATACAAGCTGCGACGCACCATCCAGGGATGGCCGCAGCTGCGGTGAAGGCGAAGTATCAACTAGATCATCACCCGAAGGACCCTAGAGTAAAAGAAGACAAGTATATGAACAAGAAGACGAAGGAGCACATAACTCGAAAATTCATTATGTACAGCAAAAATCCACTATGTGCACAAGGATCGTTCATAGCGATAATTACAGCAAAGGCTATCCTACAACTACAAGGCCTACGAAGATGCATCCTGAGTAGCCTCGGATCCGGACTGCCTCCCCTTGGCCTCTCCCTGCTGCCTCAACGCATACTCAGCCAGCAGGTCGATCAACTTCGGCCCATAACACTTACAGCAAGCAGCATAGATGGCGAAGGCTACCTCGGATCCGTCAGCAGCCATTGGCATCCGGGAGGTGACCTGATGAAGATCCAGCTCCGCTCCGGAGGCTAGGGCCATCACCAGCCTGACGGATGCCCCGATGCCTTTCTATTTGCGCTTGTAAGCCGCAGGAGCTTCGTCTGACAATGCATCCGCAAAGGCATCAACATCTTCGAGGGCGACGCTCTTGGGGACGAGCTCCTTATAGAAGCGCCCAAGATCCTCCTTGGCCTTAGCAAGCGAGCCGACCACGGTACCACAACGGTCTTCGACCGCCGCAGTGGCATCATCCATAGCACTTCCGTGCTCCAGGACACCACGGTCAAACTCGATGCCTGCGGAATCTAAAAAAAAGAAGAAAGGACAACATAAATACAAGCACAGCAAGAAAAGGCAAGGAAGCTAAAAAAGGGAAGACGAAGCAACTCACCCGAAATAGCCTTGGCAGCCGCCATCAGCTTGTCGGCTGCCTCCTTCTCGCGCGAAGCCGTGGCAGTGGCAAGCTGCTCCTCGCGATCCGTAGCCTCCTGCTGCATGCGCTCCTTGGTCGCGGCCGCGTTGGCCAGCTCCAGCTCAAGGCGCTCCTTCGCACCAATGGCGACCTCGGCCTTCTTCTCCGCTTGCCCAAGGCTCATTTTGAGAGCATCAAGCTCACGAAGGGAGGTATTGTGGTCCTCTGCAGTCAGCAAAACACCCATCAGATCGCAGGACAAAGAAATACAAGAAGAAGCAAAAAGATCAACTTGCGAACATACCTTGAAGCTGTTTGAAACTGGCATCCAATGACAGTTGCTGCTGCACCAGCTGGCTGACGCCTTGCACCAAAGGCTGCAAGCAGGCATTACTCATTAAAAGAAGGGCTCGGGGGCTACGCCCAAAGAACGAGCAAAGGAAGTTGAACATACGAAAAACGCTCGGGGGCTTCCCTCGAGACAAGAAACAAAAACAACATGATCAGCAGATCACCCGAAAACGCCCGGGGGCTCCCTCGGCGGCAAGAGCAAAGACACTTACATGATTATACGGCGACTCCGAAGGTCCACCCGAAGTCTTCTAGGGGACGACCACCCGAGCCTCCTGCAGAGAAGGGTTCAGAGCAGCGCCCTCAGAGGTGGCCACCGTCTGAGGAGGAGGAGGCGCAACTTTTGACTCCCCCACCGTCTCCCGAGTGACATCACTGGAGGAGCCGTCGGAGGAGTGGCTACAAAAGAAAAATCAGCCGAGCACAAGGGAAACAGACAAGAACAAGCATAAAAGGAACTGATGAAACTTACGAGTCGAGCCAGCTCAAGTCGAAGACAGGAGGGGTTTTCCTGCCCTTCTTCTCTTCTTTCTTCTCTTCCTTCTTTTCTTCCTTCTTCCGCTTCGTCGGCGGGTGCGGTGCCACAGCCCGCACGGGCACAGCCGGAATAGGAGAGGAAGAGCCCCCGTGATACCCACTATGACGCTCAAGGCCTAGCGGATTCCTAGGCGTCGGCGGAGTCGAAGCATTCGACGATTCGCTGGAGCTCCGTGTCCTCTTACGAGTGTGATCCTCGCTCGACTCGTTGGCCTCCTCGGCCGGCGATCGCGTTGATGGAAGTTCAGACATGGAGTCCACCACCTCATTGTCTGGAGCATCCGGGAACACTTCGGGCGTTGGAGGTGACATGCCTGGCACCTTGAATTCCTACACAAAGCAACAAAATTGTCAGCACAAAAAGATGCAAAGACAACGCAGTCGAAAATAAGCGCTACGCGCACGTCCCAGATCTACACCCGTGGGATCAGACGAGAGGCGGAGAACGGAGGAGTCAGCGACTTCCCCGGGATATCCTCTACAGCCTTAAACTTCAGCAGCGGGCGAAGAACCCCATCGAGATCCCCCTTGGAGAACTCTTCAGCCGAAATCCTAGTCGGATCACGACGACCCGAATAACGAAACATTGGGTGCGCCCTAGCCTGGAGAGGCTGCACCCGACGTTTGAGAAAGGTGCAGATGATATCCACACCGTTCACCTCCTTCTCCGGAATCAACTGGAGATCCTCCACCCAACAATAGAGCCCCTCTATCTCTGCCACCTCGCCATCCAAGATCTGGTTCTTCCAGGACCTCTTCGGCTCGATCTTTTGGGAGGGGTCGAAAGGAGCAAGACCAAAATCCTGCCCAGGTACCGTGGAGTCACGGATGTAAAACCATCGCCTCCGCTAGTACTGGACAGATTCGGACATCGAAAAGGAGAAGAAAAGAAGATTGGATTTGAGGGAGATGATGCAACCCCCAATGGGATAAACACCATCGGATCCAGATTGCCTCTTCACGGAATAGAGTTTCCAAAAGAGGCCAAAGTGTGGCTCGATACCGATCCAGCACTCGCAGAAAGTAATGAAGCAGGCGATATGAAGAAGAGAGTTGGGAGAAATATGATGCAGCTGAATACCATAAAGAAAAAGGAATCCACGAAGGAAATCATGGACTGGGAAGGAAAAGCCCCGAAGGACAAAAGCGAGGAACATAACCCAAAACCCAGAAGGGGGACGGGGAATTACCTCAGTGCCGGGAAGTTTGACGGCCTCCCTATCTTGCGGGATCAGGCCCCGCTCACGGAGCTTGCGGAGATCACTCTCACGCGTCTCCGATCGCTGCCAGCCACCGTCGGTGACACGGGTGGCGGCGGAAGCTTTTTTGCCGCCACCGGCCGCACTGGTACCAACCGCAGAGGAGGACTTCTTGGGTTTCCCCATTGCAGTGCGGCGGTGACGGTGTTGAGCACGCAGAATCAAGGAAGGAAAAGCTCGAGGAAATTCCAGTGCACAGTAAGAACACGCAGAGAAGAGAGGAGCAGTGAAACAAGAATGGCTGCGGTGAAAACAAACTCACTTTTTCCCCAATGATTATAAGGACGAGAATGATGCACGACGACCGTCCATCGGGAAGACCTAGAGCCAACCTCAAGATCTGGTCGTCCATGTGTCAGCACAGCAGCGAACCGTCGCTCACACGCCGTCCACTACGCACGGAAATCGAGGCAACGCCGTAATTATCTCCACGCCGTGCATGACCAGTCAACTCAAAGTCAGAAGGTGGGACCCACGTTCGTCCAGTCAAGTCATCTCTGGCGCCGCAGACGCTTGACGTCACCGATCGTCAGCACTGACGTCATCAAAAGCTATACTAGCAACGGTTACAATTCTTCGGCTACGCAGCTAAGAGTACTCACTCGAATCTACGATTCGATTAAATACTCGGGGGCTACTCCTATCAGGAGCGCTGGCCGCGCACCCGAAAAACGATCAAAGTACTACACCATTGAACTATTCTTCGAGTCCTACGTCGAGTCTACGACTTCACTACGGACTAGGGGGCTACTCCCATAGGGAGGATGGATTCAAGCATCCAAAAAATTTGTATCCTACGGACCTGAAGCCAAACAATAGTAGAATTAAAGTCTCTGCTCGAGTCTGCGACTCGAACAGACACTCGGGGGCTACTCCCATAGGGAGCGCTGGTCGCGCACCCTATGAATTCTTCGACTGCGATCCTTCGATCAGCACGCAAAAACTTTTCGGCACCTGTGCCCCAGAAAACGCTAAGTGATTAAAACATCCTCCTTGGCCACCCGAAACACCTCCGCGGTGATCAAATTTCGGATGCTGTGTCTGCGACACAAACATAAGACCTACAGATATCATCTGATGGCCTGGCAACGCACATGACTGCGCTCTGCTAGTGAGAACCCGTGCCAACAGGCGTGATGAAAAATCCCGACGGACGCGTTGGGTATGACACTTAAAATTCACTGGAATTCCACTCCTGTAAGTCCTCCGCGGCCTGAGTCGAATTGCACCAGCATATGTTCCGGGTTCGAGTTGAGGGACTCGAATCTGAAGAAGATCATGTTGTTTTGTCCTAAGACAATTAACTGACCCTGATCCGTCGGGAGAGTCAGGCACACGCATCAAAAATCCCTACACACTCAAATCATTCTCTAAACAAACAGATAGCCGCACCCGAAAGAACGAGGAGTCCTCAGCCGAATCTACGATTCGACTGAACACTCGGGGGCTACTGACATGGTTATACCCTACGGGTACACGACCTTAGCATACCTGGTCTATCCCAAGGAAGGCCCACAGTAAATATGCGCTAGCCCATGAAGATTTTCGGGTGGCCAAGGCCCATGACGCCTTCGGATCCTTGGAGAGCAAGACTAGTGTAGATAGAAAATTCAAAGGGGTAAACCCTAAAGCCTGTAACCGACTCGATCTGTGCCTGGGACCTGCCTGCCTCTATATAAAGGCCAGGAGGGCACGACGAGGAGGATCTCTTACAATCTCTCGCACACCACCGCATACACACCTCCATGCCAGATTGCATCTGTGCACCCTTGTAACCTTTGGTTCCGCCATAATCAAGAGTAGACAAGCAGGAGTAGGGTTTTCCCTCCGGGGGCCTGAACCTGGGTAAACCTCGTGTCCCCGTGTTGCTTGTTTGCTAACCGTTCCGCGATCTCCAACATCCCCATCTTCTCCAAAACCCAAGTCCATAACAATGGGCATTGACGAGATCAAACCTCGTCACTACCTATTGAAAGGTCTTTCAGGGTGAACTTGGGTATCAACATGGTGAGCTATGATGACCCACAAGTATAGGGGGTGTATCGTAGTACTTTCGATAAATAGGAGTGTTGATCCCAACGAGTAGCAGAAGGTGTTGACTAGTGGTATGGAGCAGGAAATCTCTGTAGTTAGAAAACGGATTTTTAGTGGTTTTGTGATAAAGCCACAAAACAAAGTGCAAGTAATAAATACAAATAACAAACGCAGCAAGTGGCCCAATCCTTTCTTAGCAAATGACAAGCCGGTGGAAATACTTATAAGGACCAAACGTTCTCGAGGACACATGGGAATTCTGTCAAGTGCTTTCTCTTCAAATAGCTGAGTACTCTTCTTTGGTGTTGTAAGTGTTGTGTGGGTGAACCTGTGATAATGTACCAACCTTACTTGGACTAATACATACTTGTGATTAAACCCCCTGCAAGCATCCGCAACTACTTGAAAGTAATTAAGATATAAACCTAACCATAGCCTTAAACTCTGAGATCCTACACTCCCTTATGCAAAGGTGTTCTAACGGGGGTTCAGGTTTCTACCACTCCGGTAACCCCACAATTAGTGGCCAAATACACAATGCATTCCCCTAGGCCCATAAATGGTGAAGTATCATGTAGTCGACGTTCACATGACACCACTAGAAGAATAACACCACAACTTAAATACTAAACCATTGAATAATAACTCAACACAAATCCACTAATAACAACATGCCTTCTCCCATGTCCTCAAGAACAAGTGAACTACTCACAAGACATCATATGGATCAAGATCAAAGATGATATGGTAATGGATAACAATCTGAACATAAACAATAATCCAATGGTTCCACTCACAAGCATCAACTACAATAGTAATTAACACCGGGAAAGTTTCCCCTAAGAACTAAATCAATATCAAACACAATTGTTACAGCGGTACGGAGTGGTGATGATGGTGTGGATGATGATGATGATCTTGATGAATCCTAGCTTGATGACGGTGTTGATGGCGACGATCTCCCCTCTCCGGGAAGGAGTTTCCCCGACAGAAATGTGTCTGCCGGAGAGATCTTTCTCTCTCGGTGTTTTCCGCACCGTAGAGGCGGCGGAAATCTATCTGTGGTTGCTCCCCTGGTTTTAGGGTTCCGTAGGGAAGATATAGGCGAGAGGGTGGAGTCGGGGGCCAAGCAGGTGGGCCACACCTGCCCTAGGCGCGACCTAGGGGGGACCCGCGCCTTGGGGGTGTGTGCCCCCCTATGGATGTTCTACGCCTCCCCTTCTGGCTTCCTTCGTCTTCCAGGAAAATATAATTTTCCCATATTTTTCTAGTATTTTTCTGATCTTCGCGAAATTGCATCAAAACACCTATTTTTCCATCAGAATCCAGACTCCGGCAGTCCATCCTCCAAGAATCATCCAACATGCAAAAACAGTTGAAAAGACATAATTAATACCTCATAATAAGACATATATCAATGGATATAGGCAAACTATGATATAGAATGGTGATGCAAATTGGACGTATCAACTCCCCCCAAGCTTAGACCTTCGCTTGTCCCCAAGCGAAAACTGAGCTCAGTAAACATGTCCACAGGTTTATGGAGTGAAGTGTCGATAAAAGAATACGAACAAGAAGCATCACACTTACCATTACACAACTCATAGAAGAAAGCAACTCACCATTATATAGCTTAGCTTGCAACAAGTACATGAGTCACAATAGAGATGCATAAAGATAAATCATAATTGGAATTGGCAAACTCTTGTTCCTGGTCAGAGAACAGCTAGCAAACAGTTTCGAAAAAGCTTTTTGTAGAAGTTTTATAACAAGAGCACTCTTTGCTCAAAAAGGTTTTTCACAATGAAGGCTTTCAAAGTAATACTCAATAGATAAGAGTTTTGTGCAAACAAGGAATAGAAAGAACATGATTGAATAAATCACCATATGAATGCTTGCAACACAATAACTCAAACGCTTGCTGGAGATAGAGAGGAAGTAGGTTTACTGACTCAATTTAGAAAACAGGAGAAAGGTCCCTTCTAAAGGGAAGCAGGGATTACAAGTCATAAAGAGCTTACAAAATATTATGGTACTTACTAGCTTTGAGCCCTCATTGACCCTATCATAAGCATCTTGAGATGATTAAGGTTAAAGTGCACAAAGGTGGAGTATATGCTTGACGAAATATAAGTTGGCAATCTCATGTCACTTGAGTACGAGGGCCGCTCCTCATGCTACTCAACTTTGGTCACCGGTACGTTCTTTTCATTGTAAGTACATGTGTATCATAAAGAACCGCCAACGGGGTACCTCTTGCACATGGTACAGGAGCTATCCCATAACCAAAATGACAAGGCAAGCAGACAATGAGCATCTCAGCGATCTTTTTATTTACTATGTGCATAGGTTTTTATTGAGGATGCTTCATAGAATGCTCATTAAGGTGATGATGCAAGTTTCCACCATGATTAGGCATGGCTTAGGCTAGCGGCCCAGGCGTTTCTATAACACACATACATACTCCATGGACTTACAAGTTCCCTCTTTATTTCACATCGTCGACATCCATAAATTAAAGAGCATGATATCAACTGTGTACAATGTATAGGTGCAATGTTGAAAGCGTTCCTCGTGACAACACGGTTTTGCTAATTCCAACGTATAGATGCAAGCATATACAACTTCGATGACACAATGTTTCAAGTCTATTAGGGGCAATAAAATAAGGTGTGCCATCAAGTTCATGAGAGCTTTACTAACTAGTTTTCACATAACAAAATATTTTTTAATTCGAAAGATAGATGAAGCTTGAGAATTTGCTTGGAATAGAAAATGCTAATAGGTATATATGGTGGACACAAATGGCAAAGGCTTTGGTTAAAGGGTTTGGAAGAATGAGAAGTATGCCTTCTCAAAATAGGTTTTTGGCTAGCAAGGCTGGGTAGCAAGCAAAAGAGTTGAAAGAAACAAACAAACCTACAAGTGATAAAGCCAAACATGCAATCTTCCTTGAAGACACAAAAGATCTTAAATAAAGAATACTAAGCTTATGAGCCAACAAGAAAGAAAAATAAATGATACAAAATACCTGTAAGCTTTTTCTCTTTTTCTTTCAAACCTCAAAAAGTGTTGCTACTGACCAGAACTTGGTTTGCCAAAACCAATTTATATCCACTTGATGATCCCAAAGTAATGCCAATACTGATCAATAAGATCCATCATATAATAGAGATTTCAAACTAAAATAAGAAGTGCAAAAAGTAAAAGATGAAACTTCTCATTAATATTCCATAAAGGCACTCACACCAAGGGATACATAGATAATCAACTAAAGGAGAGATACTTCCACATGCAAACCAACCTATAAGATAACCTCTCTACCAAATATATGAATCCACTGAAAAGGTAAAAGATAAAAGATAGTGGTGGTGATACTGCGACACTCCCCCAAGCTTGGAACAAGCTAAGGGGATGCCAAACCTGATGACGAATTACTCCTTCGGTGGTGATGGTGTTCCCTTGTTTAGGGTCAGAAAATCCTCCAGCATCTTATGAAGCCTGTTATTGTCCTCTTGAAGCATATCCACCTTCATCCTTAAAGCACGGTACTTATCACAAAACTCGTCAGTGGTTCGAAGGGCTTCCACTGCCTCAGGGCAGGATCTGAAGTGCGGAATGGAGGCTATGATCCCCTGCATGGTACGAGAAAAGGCACGTCCAGTGTTAATTGCTCCTACAAAAGTAGGTTTCCTTGCCCTTGTCCTTGCGGCGGTTTGTTCTTCCAACTTTATCTCCTCCACGGGCTTCTTGCCTTTTGTCATTGGCGGAGACCATGTTGCTCTAAACTTGAGAAGTTTTCCTGACAGAAATAGATCGAAACGAAAACACGACGAGAACACGATGCAAGAACCTCGGGGGATCCGTGGGGTTATATATTACGAAGTTTCAAAGCATAAGGAAGGTTTTGATACGAAAACTAGGCGGAGACGGAGCTCGGGGGAGGCACACCCCCTCCAGGCACGACCAGCTGGGGCCCGCGCCTGGAGTGGGTTTGGCCACCCCGGCCTCCGATTCCTCCTCTGTTCCGTCTCATAACTTTCCTTATGTAATAAAAACTTCAAAAATATAAAAAGATTGGGGTTTCACGAACCTTCTGTTTTCACCACTTTTACCTAATCAAAGACAAACTCTACAGACTCCTCTTCTCCTTCTCCTGGAATTTCCTTTCCTACAAGGTCTCATACAAACCTCAATGGCAACATTAGTGTAAGAAAAAACAATTAACCTTTAGGTGCACACTTCAACAGAAATCCATCAAAACAAAAGCTTCTGTAAGAGGCAAATGCAAATGATAGCAGAAATCTGTCAAAACAGATCAGCAGGTAAATATTGATTTTTTTTGAAAACCTTCTATTGCTCAAATCAAAAAGTGCAGAACTAATTAAAGTTGGGTAAAAACTTGGAGAACAATCTTAGAAAAATACAGCTCCATCCGACATACTGAGATCCCTCACGAATTTTTACAATGCAGCACAAAAATCTGTCCTAGCACAGCCACTTTTCACAACTCCTCCACTTCTCAAAAGTAGTTGAACTTGACACAAAAACCAAAACAAAAAGGATAAGGAGCGGTTATTACAGAGTTAATAACTTCCAAGACTCAACCAAACTCTTGGGTTATCTCCCAACAAGTACTTTTCTTTAATGCCTTTAAGTTAGGCTTGAAACTTTCAAAGATGCTCACAAAGGAGATATAAATATGGAGTGAAAAAGAGCATCAAGAAGAAAATAACCCACACATTTGAGTCTAACCTACTTCCTATCCATGGGGGTATCATGAGAAAACAAATTGTTGAAACAAAAAGCCACTAGCATAGGAAGACAAAACAAATGCAACTTCAAAGCTTTCAAAATAAAACGGGGAAACTTAACATTATTGAGATGCATAAAACCATGTTTCCCTCTCTCATAATAACTTTCAGTAGCACTTTGAATAAAGTTGACAATATAAGTGTCACTGGCAACAACTTTATCATAAAGAATGAGCACACTTACTCTCACTAAAAAGAGGTCCAAGGTCATAAACATGATCAATAGAAGCAAGTTGTTCCATCCTGAAATCTTCATTAGGCAAGCTATTTTCACAAGGAGATTTAGCAAATTTGGAAAAGTTAAACTCATAAGAATCTCCATCAAACTTAGTTAAAACTTTCTCCTTTTTACAATCTATAATAGCTCCACAAGTGTTCAATAAAGGTCTACCAAAAATGATGGGACAAGTTTTACTAGCTGCTGAATTAAGCACTAGAAAGTCAGCAGGATATTTAATCTTACCACAAAGAACCTCCACATCTCTTAGAATACCAATAGGGCAGATGGTTTCCTTATTAGCAACGTGAATAACCACATCAATGTCTTCAAGCTCACAAGGACCAATTTCATGCATAATTTCCATGTAAAGCTCATAAGGAATAGCACTAGAACTAGCACCAATATCACATAAACCATAATAGCAATGATCACCAATTTTAATAGAAAGCACAGGAACACTAGCTTTTCTAGCCTTACTAGGATTAGAGATAATAGTAGAAGCGTCTTCACAGAAGACAATGTGCTCATCCTCTATATTTCTAGTGACAGGGTCTTTCAAAATAGCTACCACGGGTTCAATACTCAATTGCTCATCAGGTTCCATAGTTTTATTAGTGCCTTTATTATCTGGACTAATCATCATAGAATACTCCTTTACCTTGGCTGGGAAAGGTATTTTCTCAACATAAGGTTCAGGCACAATATGATTAGTAGTACAAACTTCAGTACTTCTAAAAGGAACATGACTAACAACATCTTTATAAGGTGCATGGTACTTGTTCCACTTCTTTTTGGGAATTTCTATGTAAGAGGCAAAGGCCTTAAAATAGATGGCAATACTTTGGGAATCAAGACCAAACTCATTACTAATATCACGGAAGTCATCAGTTCCCATAAAATATTTAATGCATTCATAATCATAGTTTATACCTGACTTTCTTCCTTTGTCATTCTCCCAAGCTTCAGTGTTCTCTTGAATACGGTCTAGTAGATCCCATTTAGCTTCTTCCTTCATACGTGTGAATGATCCAGCACAATAAGCATCTAGTAAATCTTTATCATGAAGACAAAGCCTAGCATAAAAGTTATTGATAATAATATTGTTAGGGAGTTCATGAATAGGACATTTAGGCATTAGTAACTTCAATCTCCCCCAAGCTTGAGCTGTACTCTCTCCATCACGAGGCCAAAAGTTATATATCAGATTTCTATCCTTATGAATCTCACTGGGAGGATAGAATTTAGAATAAAAGATTGATGCCATTTCCTCCCATATCATGGATTGTCGATTCTTTAGCAGCTTATACCATTCTTCAGCTCTCCCTTTCAAGGATATGGAGAGTAACTTCTTCTTCACCTGTTCAGTTGTGATACCTGCACACTTAAACAACCCACATAATTCATGGATAAAAAGCAAGTGATCACCAGGATGGACAGTCCCATCCCCAAAATAATAATTATCCATGACCCGATCAACAATACTTGTAGGTATCTTAAAAGGATCTATCTCAATAGGCGGTGGTTCATCTACTACCCTAGCAGTGGTAGTAGTTTTCCCAAACAGAAAACCAAGTGGGTTATCTATATTGGAAACAAAGTAACAAGCAGTAAAAAAAGCAACACTCACAATAGAAGTTTCCTTTACCAGTTCCACTCTTCAATAGCGCTTCACTCCCCGACAACAGCGCCTGAAAATAGTCTTGATGACCCACAAGTATAGGGGGTGTATCGTAGTACTTTTGTTAAATAGGAGTGTCGATCCCAACGAGGAGAAGAAGGTGTTGACTAGTGGTATGGAGCAGGAAATCTCTATAAATACTTAGCAAACAGATTTTTAGTGGTTTTCTGATAAAGCAACAAAACAAAGTGCAAGTAATAAAGATAAAGAACAAACGCATCAAGTGACCCAATCCTTTCTTAGCAAAGGACAAGCCAGTGGAAATACTTATAAGGACCAAACATTCTCGAGGACACATGGGAATTCTGTCAAGTGCTTTCGCTTCAAATAGCTGAGTGCTCTTCTTTGGTGTTGTAAGTGTTGTGTGGGTGAACCTATGCTAATGTACTGATCTTACTTGGACTAATACATACTTGTGATTAAACCCCTGCAAGCATCCGCAACTATAGGAAATTAATTAAGATATAAACCTAACCACGGCCTTAAACTCTGAGATCCTATGCTCCCTTATGCAAAGGTGTCCTAACGGGGGTTCAAGTTTTTGTCACTCCGGCAACCCCACAATTAGTAGCCAAATACACAATGCATTCCCCTAGGCCCATAAATGGTGAAGTATCATGTAGTCGACGTTCACATGACACCACTAGAAGAATAACACCACAAATTAAATACTAAACCATTGAATAATAACTCAACACAAATCCACTAATAACAACATGACTTCTCCCATGTCCTCAAGAACAAGACAAACTACTCACAAGACATCATATGGATCAAGATCAAAGATGATATGGTAATGGATAACAATCTGAACATAAACAATAATCCAATGGTTCCACTCACAAACATCAACTACAATAGTAATTAACACCGGGAAAGTTTCCCCTAAGAACTAAAGCAATATCCAACACAATTGTTACAGCAGGACGGAGTGGTGATGATGGTGCTGGTGAAGATGATGGTGTGGATGATGATGCTGATCCCGATGAATCCTAGCTTGATGACGGTGTTGATGGCGACGATCTCCCCTCTCCGGGAAGGAGTTTCCCTGGCAGAAATCTGTCTACCGGAGATATCTTTCTCTCTCGGTGGTTTCCGCCCCGCAGAGGCAGCGGAAATCTATCTGTGGTCGCTCCCCTGGTGTTAGGGTTCTGTGGGGAAGATATAGGCGAGAGGGCGGATTCGGGGGCCGAGCAGGTGGGACACACCTGCCCTAGGCGTGGTCCAGTGGGGATCCGCGCCTAGGGGGTGTGGGCCCCTTGTGGCCCTTCTACGCCTCCCCTTCTGCCTTCCTTAGTCTTCCGGGAAAATGTAATTTTCCCATATTTTTCTGATCTTCGCGAAATTGCATCAAAACACCTCTTTTTCCATCAGAATCCAGACTCCGGCAGTCCATCCTCCAAGAATCATCCAACATGAAAAAACAGTGGAAAAGACATAAGTAATACCTCATAATAAGACATATATCAATGGATAGAGGCAAATTATGATATAGAATGGTGATGCAAATTAGACGTATCAAGCTAGAGCAACGTGTCAACTAGAGTAGGAACTAATTTTTGTGTGTTTTTGATAAGAGAAAGCAAACCAAACTAAACTATTCTTTTGGAGTTTTTTTATAAGAGAAAGCAAACCAAACTAAACTAATTTTTTTGGAGCTTTTGATAAAAAGAGGCAAACAAAACCAAGCAAAATAAACTAAGCAAAACAAAAACAAAGTAAAGAGAAAGGTTGTGAAGGACTCCCCTTGTGAAGACGTCCTTAGCCTCCTGGCAACGGCGCCAGAAAATCTTGATGGCATCTCAGATTACTGTAGAGCTTCATTGGGAGTCCCCAAGAGGAAGGTGTGATGAGCATAGAAGCAAGTCTTCCCTCCGTAAGAAACCGAGGTTATCGAACCAGTAGGAGGAAGGAAACGACTCAAAGGTGTTGTTAGCAACTTGGAAACCTGCACAACACAAACTCAAGACTTTGCCCCAACGAACAGTGAGGTTGTCAATCTCACCGGTTTGTTGAAAACACAGGATTAACTGTATGGTGTGGAAGGTAATGGTGGTTTGCAGAAAGGTAAACAGTAACAATGGAAGGTGTATCAATGGTAAAGATTGGACCGAAGTCCATAGTTCACTAGAGGTGTTCTCCTTAAGATAAACAAACATGGCATGCTGGGTAAACAAATTACAGCATGGCAATTGAAAGGACTGAGCAAGGCATAACAATACAATACTAGACATTCATGATCCTATGAGATTCGATTGGGCAATACAACAAGATGCATAGACCGACATCCAACTGCATCTATGAATAGTTGATACGTCAGAAACGTATCTATAATTTTTGATGCCCCATGCTTGTTTAGTATCTACTTTGCTTTGCTTTGTCTACACTTTGAGGTGTTTTTATATCTTTTCTGGAACTAACCTATTAACAAGTTGCCACAGTGTTAGTTGCCTGTTTTCTTCTGTTTTTGGTTCCAGAATGGCAGAAAATCAATATTCTCGGAATTGGATGGTACAAAAGCCAAAGTCAAATTTTACCGTGAGGGACACGAATCTAGAAGACGAGACAGAGACGCGAACCCGGGCGGCCAAACCCCCTAGGCGCGGCAAGCGGTGGGCCCATGCCTGGGCAGGGTGTGGCCCGTCCGGCCGCCTCCTAGACTAGCCTCTTTGCCTATAAGAAGACCCTGATGCAGAAACCCTAAATAATCCATCATACTTCCAAAAAAAGTTCCGCTGCGCCGCCGCCACCGAAGGGGAGATTCGAGGGACAGAAAGTCTATGTTCCGGCACCCTGTCGGGACGGGGAAGTGCCCCCGGAGCCATCTCCATCAATCTCCATCGCCATCTTCATCACCGTTTCTGATTCCCATGATGAGGAGGGAGTAGTTCTTCCTCGAGGCTAAGGGCTCTACCGGTAGTTATGTGTTCATCTCTCTCTCTATGCATGGTCATATTGTGATCATGAGCTTTGTAATCAAGTAGATCTACCTTGCTACTCAAGTGCTTTAATTGATCTCTGCTCTCCCCATGTGTGTGAAAGTGACAACGTGCATGCCATGGTGGCACATAGGTTTGAGTCTACATAAATACTCTTTGTGCTTTAATAGATCTATGCTTTTCCCCACGTGTGTGAAAGTGACAGCGTGCATACCGTGTGTGGCACTTTGGCTAGATTGAATATTTGTTATGAGTTATATTTGGAGTTGGATGTCTCTATGAAATTGTGGTATTTGTTGGAACCATCTAGCGCTCAAGGTGACACTATGGGGTTATCTAGATTAGGGAAGGTGGACTTTGAGGAGTGTTGTTATAGACCTACCGATGATTAGAGTGTCCAACCGGAGAGTAGTATCATGAAGAGAGGATATTTATATGAGAGAGTGTTCACTAGTGAAAGTATGATCCCTAGGCCTTGTTTCTAAACATTGAAACACCGTTTGCATCCAGATCTGTTGCATGTTTTCTTACTTCCATCCTTTTTCCTTTAGTCTTTACCTCACCGTCAAGCTCCATCAAAGTATTGTCTGACACTGTTACCACTTGTATTTCACTATGTCTTCGCCGAACTAGTGCACCTATACACCTGACAAGTGTATTGGGTGTGTTGGGGACACAAGAGACTTCTTGTATCTTGATTGAAGGGTTGCTTGAGCGGGAATACCTTTGACCACTTCCTCCCTGATTTCGATAAACCTTGGGTGATCCACTTAAGGTAAACTTGCTACTGTTCTACAAACCTCTACACTTGGAGGCCCAACAACTGTCTACAAGAATAGAACTGCGTAGACATCAATAGTAATCCACCTTCAGGTTATCATCCGAACCCCCTACAATATTAAGTTGCAAGCAACGGATAACTGCTTTAAGAAAAGTGTGTAAGGTAAACATGTAGGGGTTCATAGCAAGGAAAACAAAAAATTCTACCGCATGCACACAAACAAGCCAAGATCTATCTACTAGATTGTAGCAACGAGTCGATTAGAGTACTCAACCTCGAAGATTCCAAAGTGGTTAACAAGAGAAGATTCTCATGGGTGATGTAGTCGTACACTTGCCGATCTCAAGATCGTGTAGACGATCCTTCTGGCTCTGCGTTCTGATGACCCACAAGTATAGGGGATCGCAATAGTATTTCCGGGTAGTATTACCCAATTTATTGATTCGACACAAGGGGAGCCAAAGAATACTTGCAAGCCTTAACAACTGAGTTGTCAGCTCAGCTGCACCTGGAAATAGTTCTTGCTCACAGAAGTTTATCAGTAGCAATAGTTTGTAGTAGCAACAGCAAAGCAACAGCAACAGTGAAACAAGAGAAATAGTAACAGTAACGGTAACAGTGGGATTCGAGTGTGGTAGGCATAGGGATGGATGGACGGGCGTTGCATGGACGAGTCTAAACATGTAACTTCAAGATCTAGGGAATTGCAGATAAATAATAACAAGCATCCAAGTACTAAACAATCCTAGGCATGTGCTCCAAATATAGTCATACGTGCTTGCAATGAGAACTTGCACAACATCTTCTGTCCAGCCAGCCCGTGGCAGCGGGGCCTCTAGGGAACTACTGGCAATAAAGGTGCTCCTTTTAATAGAGCACTGGAGCAAAGCATTAACACTCCGTGATCACATGTGATCCTCACACCACGGCCATCCCCTCCGGTTATCCCAATTATTGTCACTTTGGGGCCTTTGGATCCGGACAATGATATGTGTACATAACTTGCAGATAAGATAAAAAACAATACTATCATAATGATTCAATAATAAGTTCAGATCTGAGATCATGGCACTCGGGCCCTAGTGACAAGCATTAAGCACAACAAGTTGCAACAAAGTCAAATAGCACTAATAGAGATACTAGGCACTATGCCCTAACAGATCTTATTCGATTACATGATAGAACTCATCCAATCCCTACCACCCCCAAGCCTACAACGGGGGATTACTCACTCATGGATGAGGGAAACAGCGGTGGTTGATGGATATGCGTTGGTGATGATGATGGCGATGATCCTCTCCAAATTCCCCGTCCCGGCAGGGTGCCATACCAGAGTTTCTGGATCCGAATCTTGGTTTCTGGTGGTGGCGGCGGAGCGTAACTCTTTCTGGAAAACTCTCAAACCCCCTCAGTTTTTAGGTCGAAAGGCAACTTATAGGCTCAGAGGGAGGCCGAGGGGGTGCCTGGGGTGGCTGCACCCCCTCCAGGCGCGGCCAGTGGTGGGCCCGTGCCTGGGGTGGGTGTGGGCCCCCAGGCCTCCTCTCCATCTAGTCTTCTGGCTCCGTGGATCTTCTGGTGAAATATAATTTTTGACATATTTTTCGGGATTTTTCCTGATAGTTCATTTTCTGCACAAAAACAAGACACCAAGGTAATTCTGCTGAAAACAGCGTCAGTCCGTGTTAGTTGTATCCAAATCACACAAGTTTAGAGAAGAAACAATAGCAAAGTGTTCGAGAAAGTAGATACGTTTGGACGTATCTACTCCCCCCAAGCTTAGCTTTTACTTGTCCTCAAGCAATTCAGTTGAAAACTGAGTGCGATAAAATAACTTTCACGAACACTTTGCTTCATATGATGTAAATATTCTCAGCACAGGAGTAGATGCTTAGACAATTCATAATAAGGAGTATGCAACTAAGTCTACTCAATAGTCATTGCAAGCTATGAAGAGAAACCCACTCAATAATAATAAGTAGCATGAAACATAAACATAAGTAGCATTGCAATGATCATAATAAGGTATGATAGAGTGGTATCTCGCTTGCCTTTGTTTGAAGAGCACAATATAAATGCCAAGGCACCTCTGAAGTTCACATGAATACTAGAAGTAAAGATATCAGAGATACAAGCATCAAAGTCATGACATAATTAACCAAGTTTTGGAACAAACACAAGAATGACAACTATGCTCTCAAGAAGGTGCTCATAGAATAAGTGGTGACTCAACAAAGTTGTGAAAATGGTTTTGAAAGGTTTGAAAGGCTTCCAAATGCTGAAACGAAGGTACTCATTACCTTTGAGCTCTCATTTCCCCTATCATAGGCATCTTCATGTGGTTAAGGTGAAAGTGAGGTCCACTCTGAATCATATGCTTGACAGACCATAAACTGGAAATCCCAAGTCCCTTGAGTACGAGGGCCGCTCCGCATGCTACTCAACTTTGGTCACCTGAAAGTTCTTGTCATTGTAAATACATGCATATCATCGAGAACCGCCAACAGGGTACCCCTTGCACATGGTACAGGAGCTTTCCCACAACCAAAATGACAAGGCAAGCAGACAATGAGCATCTCAGCAATCTTTTTATTTACCATATGCATAGCTTTTTATTGAGGAGGCTTCATAGATGCTCATTATGGTGATGCTGCAAGTTTCCACCATGATTAGGCATGGCTTAGGCTAGCGGCCCAGGCGTTTATCTAACACAATGTATAAACTCCATGAACTCACAACCTCCCCTTTTATTTCACATCGTTGACATCCGTAAACAAAAGAGCAAGGAATCAACTGGATGAGATATCCAACAAGTGTTGAAAGCGTTCCTCGTGACAGCATGGTTCTGCTGACTCCCAGCATATAATTTGCAAGCATATAACTTTCATGGACAAGTCACAATGGTTCATAATTATTAAGCGCAAAGAATAAAGTGTGCCATCAAGTTCGTGAGAGCTTTACTAACTAAATTTCTCAAAACAGACAAACATTTTATTTTGGAAGAAAACATGGCATATAGAATATGCACTGAAGTAGTAAATGATGCTAATAGGTAGGTATGGTGGACATAGCTGGCAATATTGGTTTTGGGGAGTTCGAAGCACAGGTAGAGCACACACTCAGTGCAAGGGAAGACTAGCAATAGAGAGGGAGCGACAAACGAGAGACCAATAACTGTCATAATCATGCCTGCAACAAAACGGAACTAATTATGGCACGAAAGTGATACAAGAACTCTGAGGCAAAATAAATCATCGAGGCTGACTGACTATTGATTAGGCATATGCATGCGTGAGCATGTGCCAAGCCGATTCACATGAACAGTCAGAGGGGGATACCACAATGTCATACCAAAGTATGAATAAAACAATGCAAGCAAACATTCATATGACATTCTACAAACTATTAGCAAGCTGGAGCTAATCATAGACAAGCAAGAACTACTAAGCATCCATAATGACATACACCTTACACAAACATGCTAAGCATGCTCACAATGATGAGTATATGTACAAAAATGAAACAAATTGAGTTTGTTACCAGCCTCTTACCACACCTCAAGTTGTCTTAATCTTCATTATTGCCCTTCACTTGTGTGACTTGAATAATTAACATGAAACCAAAATCCACTGAGGACGGCTAAACCCTGCAAAGAACTCACAAAACCAAAGAAGAACAACAAATATTTTTGGTGTTTTCGAATTTTTAGAAGCAATCAAACAAAGAAAAACAACAAAAACAAAGCAAACCAAACAAAGCAAAATCTTTTTGGATTTTTATTTTAAGGAAAACCAAAGCAAAGAAACAAACCAAAAGAAACAACGAAAATATTTTTGGTATTTTTGTGTTTTTAGAAAGAAGCAACAAAAACCAAAAAGAAAGCGAAAACAATGGATATACAAAGAACCGTTCGAACATGATATATAGATGAGTGTGACGTCGGTATAACTCCCCTAAGCTTAGGATTTTGGCCTAAGTGGGTCTCAATAGCGCGGATAGTACCCCCAAGCTGGTGGGTCGTCATAGGAATGATCATAGTCAGGCACCTGCGATGAAGAAGAAGACGCGCCCCAATCAAATGAGGGCTGCTGGTATGAAGACTCTCCCAAGTTGGAGGGCTGAACCGAATAGTTTTCGGCATCCTCTTCAACATTCTCCTCTTGCTGGGAGAGTTTCCCCACAAATGTGTCAACCTCCTCCTCCGTAAGCGACCATCCTTGCATGTTATCAAAATTAAACAAAGCAGGTGCAGGCAAATAAACTATTTTCTCAGTCCTACCGTTTCTCCGACCTTGCTGGGAAAACGATAATTCATAAGGTAAACTTCTCACATTATCCCCCAAGGAAACAAAACCATGCTGAATCATGGATTCAATATCAAGCCTCTCTATGGGAAACTGAAAATCTGAATAGTGAGGCTCTAAACCATGGAAAGCTAGCAACCTAGAAGCAATAAGACCTCCACAAATTCCACCCTTCTCACGGTTGGTGGTGAGACGGTGAGCTATCAGAGCACCCAAGCTATAAGATCTATTCCTATTCAAATCAGCTGCGATAAAAGCTAGATCAAAAGAAGACAACTTTCTAGCAAGAACACACTTGCTAATGAAATAGGCAAAGTATCTAATAGCTGGGAGCTGAATGTTCTGAATTTTACCACTTTCCTTTGAGAAGTCGAAACCTTGGCAAATCTCAGCATATAAATCCATAAGTGACTTGGGCCTTTCCTTGATCTTCTCACAAGATCCCCACCGAGGTACTCTAATTGCTACACAGAAATCAACAAAAGGCAGGTCGACAGGTATATTATATATTTTGTAATGGACCATGGGATTAGATGTAGACCAAGTGAATTGGAAGTCCTGCACAAAATCCATGGTTAGCTTAACATATTGGAACGGTTCACCTTCAACAAAGTGTTCAAACCCTGCATTTGTAACCATAGTTTGGAAATCTTGGAGGATCCCCGCAGTTCTCATAAATTCATGGCATGTATATATGGAAGGAAAAACTACCTCTTCACGATGAACTTTCATTGGCTCATGCACCATCAAGTCATATTGGTTCAGTGGGTAAGCACTCATCTTCCTTGCTGAAATTTTAAACAACCACCAAACCAAGTGATTTCTAAGTTGATAGATGATGAGCAACTACTATAGGAACTTGCTAGAGGACTACACATGCATCAAAACAAAGTTTCTAAGCATAGAACAAACATGCAAGCTCAAACAATCTAACACCTATAGAAGCAAAATACTCAAGATACAATCTACCAATCAGAAATCTAATTGGACAAGTGGAGGAGGCACATACCAAGGAGCAAACCCTCTAAAAATCAGCACTTGAGATGGGCTGAACAAGGAGATCGAAAATCGTGAGCATGAACAGCAAGAACTCTAGCTTTAGAAAGTTTTCTGGTGTTTTTCGAGAGAGAGAGAAAGAAGATGGCTTTGAGGAGGCAGCCTGGAGGGTCCTAGGTGGGCCAGACCCCCCAGGCGCCGCCACCTGGTAGGCCGCGCCTACCATGGGTGTGGTGGCCTGGGGTGGCCCCCGGGGTCACTTCAGGTGCCTCTCTACCCCTTTTTTCAAGGAAAAATTTATTCTGAATTTTCTGGGATTTTTCGGGAAACTTTATTTTTGGCCAATTTTCAGGGTATGAAAATTGATTTTCTCGCAGAAACAGTTTTTTCAGAAGAAGCAAAAGCAAACCAAAAGCCAAACTACAGGAGCTCTAAGAAACTCAAACAACCAAACAACTAGCAAAACTAAAGCTAAAGCAAAGACTAGGAAGGACAAAAGTAAAAGAAAGCAAATATAACCAGAGTGGAAACATTATTTTGTTCATTAAAATCCTTTTGTTAACAAGGTTTATCAAGTCTTGTTACCAAAACAATCTTATATGAAGCAAAACTTTGCATTCCACAAGTTGATTATGTTACCTCATACTTGATAGCAATGGTCCCAATCATAATAGTTTCGAAATTCTCTTGTGGAATGGGACAATATATTTCTCCAACCTTGATGCTCTCAATATTTTCAATGGAATTCAGGCAATAGCTCTTAACAACCTTCTTGGGGAAATAGACAGTGTGCTCTTTGTCATTAATATTGAATGTTACTTTTCCTTGATTACAATTGATGACAGCACCTGCAATATTAAGAAAAGGTCTCCCAAGAATAATAGACATATTATCATCTTCAGGCATTTCAAGCACAACAAAATCAGTTAAGACCATGAAATTATGAGAAACTTGAACAGGAACATCCTCACATATACCAACAGGAATAGTAGTTGACTTATCAACCATTTGCAAGGAAATATCAGTTGGTATCAACTTTTCTAGCTGGAGTCTCTTATAGAGAGAAAAAGGCATAACACTAACTCCAGCTCCCAAGTCACATAAAGCAGTTCTAACATAATTATTCTTAATGGAGCAAGGAATAGTTGGTATACATGGATCACCAAGTTTCTTTGGAACCTTACCATTGAAGGAGTAATTAGCAAGCAAAGTAGAAATCTCCTCATTAGGAATCTTCCTTTTATTAGAGACAATGTCCTCAATATACTTTGAATAAGGAGGCAACTTAATAGAATCAGTCAAAGGAATTTTCAAGAATAAAGGTTTCATCCACTCACAAAAATTGTTGTAGTGTTCTTCCTCCTTTGACTTGTGTTTCTTACCTGGAAAAGGCATAGGTTTCTACACCCAAGGTTCTTCTCTTTACCATGTTTATTAGCAATAAAATCTTCCTTTGTGTACCTAGTGTTCTTAGTGTCCTTCTCAGGTTCTTCCTCACCTTCCTCCTTATCAGGAGACTCATTTTTATCATTACCACTCTCAGTTTCAACATCAGAGACATATATACTATTAGGATCTACAGCAGGTTCAAGTGGTTCCTCAACTCTCTTATGTTTCTTTTTCTTCCTCTTACGAGGACTACCACTATCTTCACCTTGTTGGGAATCCTTCTCAATTATTTTAGGGTGTCCTTTAGGATATAAAGGGTCTTGAGTAGCTATACCACTCCTAGTTCTAATTCCATAAGCATGTTTATCTCCTGAAGCATTAACTAACATATCCTTTTGTACTTTAGCAAGTTAATCAAGTTGGGTTTGAACCATTTGAAAGTGTTTACAAAGAATTTTAATATCATTATAAGTTCTTTCCACAATGTCTTCCAAATCATGGATAGCTCTAGAGTTTTCCAATAAATGATTCTGAACTTGTTTATTAAAATACCCTTGCTTAACAATAAATGTGTCAAGTTCCTCTAAACATTGATCAGGAGGCTTACCATAAGGAATATCACCTTCATCAAAGTGTTGGAGAGAGTGTACCTCAATAGTAGATGAGTGGGGAATTGGCTTACATAATTCTTCTATAGGAGGTAGATTATTCACATCTTCAGCTCTAATACCTTTCTCCGTTAGACACTTCTTAGATTCCTTCATCACTTCATCATTTAATGCAATAACTCCCCTCTTCTTTGTTGTTGGTGCTAGAATTGGTTCAGGCATAACTGGTTCAGGAGTAATAGGTTCAGGTGCATTCAGCTCAGTTGAAGTCCAATCATCATAATTTTTGCTTATCTTAGCCATTAATTCTTCAGCATCTGTAGGAGTTCTTTTCCTGAAAACACAATCATCAAAGCTATATAGGTATGTCCTAGAATCATCAGTTAGTACATTATAATAAATATCAAGAAGCTCATTCTTAGGTAAAGGACATCCAGGATGTGCATGAATCAAGGCACAAAACCTTTTCCATGACTCAGGCAATTTCTCTTCTTCTCCCTGTTTAAAATCAAAAAGTCTCTGCAAAGCAGCATGTCTAGCACTGGGAGGAAAATATTTCTGGAAGAAAGAAGCAATCAGGGCTATTAATGGAATAATCTATTAAACCAAGCCCTAGCTTCTCCTTTTAGTGAAAAAGGGAAGATCTTAGTAACAAAGTACTTGCGCATCTTTAAATCATCAGAGAACAAAGCACTCATAGTAGAAAGCTCATTCATATGAGCCACAACGCTCTCATTTTCAGTCCCACAAAAAGGTTCTTTCTCAACAATATCTAAATAAGATAAATCAAGAGAGAAATCATAGTCTTCATCTTTAATATCTATGGGAGAAGTGGCAAACTTAGGATCAGAGCACAACTTAGGAATAATAGTACGTCTAGCAAGGAGACTCTTAACAGCACTAGTACCATGTGTGTTTCGGCACTCTTCAACAAAATCATCAGTGAACTCAATGTAACCATCATTAATATCATAACTCTCACTAGACTCAGGTGAGCTAACAGGTGTAACAGTGTCTTCACTAGGAGTTTAGGTATTTCCTAGACGAGCCATAGTACCATCTAGAGAAGGAACTAATGAACCACTCGCATCAAGCACAGTAGAAGTAACATCATGAGCATCAAAAGCAGTTTCAGACTCAGGAGTAGTAGCAGTGTGTGTAGCATGTGTATGTGGTGGGGGTGTAACAAGCTTACTTATAACAGACGGTGAATCAAGAGCAGCAGAGGTGTTTAGGACTGTACCTCTTCTTGTAGTGGATGGTAAAATAGGGAACTTTACATCACGAGACTTCCCCATGATGAAAGGAGTAGCAGTGAACAATAATAGATCCAAGTGAAATTACAAATAAAGCTATGCTCCCCGAAAACGGCGCCAGAAAATAGTCTTGATGACCCACAAGTATAGGAGATCGCAATAGTCTTCGTGGGTAGTATTACCCAATTTATTGATTAGACACAAGGGGAGCCAAAGAATACTTGCAAGCCTTAACAACTAAGTTGTCAGTTCAGCTGCGCCTGGAAATAGTTCTTTGATACGTTGGAAACGTATCTATAATTTTTGATGCTCCATGCTTGTTTAGTATCTACTTTGCTTTACTTGTCCACACTTTGAGGTGCTTTTTACATGTTTTCTGGTACTAACCTATTAACAAGTTGCAACAGTGCCAGATGCCTATTTTCTGCTATTTTTGGTTTCAGAAAAGTTAGTAAAGAAATATTCTCAAAATTGGACGGGACGAAGGACAAAGTCAATAACTTTCCGTGGGGAACAAGAAGTCCAGAGGGGAGCCCGAAAGGCCAGCCAGGGGGGCAGACCCACCCTAGGTGCGGGTGGGCCCAGCCCCGTGCCTAGCTAGGGTTTGGTGACCCTGGCTGCCTCCTGGTCTCGCCCCTTCGCCTATAAGAATCCCCCGATACAGAAACCCTCAGTACCCGATCAGAAATCCACGAAACCGTCTGTAGCCGCCGCCACCATCGTCCCTAGATCGGGGGGTCTGAATTTCTTCCTGGCACCCTGCCGGAGGGAAGATCATCCCGGAGGCCTTCTCTCTGGTATGATTCGTGAGTAGTTCCACCTTGGACTATGGGTCCATGTAGTAGCTAGATGGTTGTATCTCCTCCTTTGTGCTTTCATGTATAGATCTTGTGAGCTCCGTTCATGATCAAGATCTAATCTATTTTTAATCATGCATGTTGTGTTTGCAGGGATCTGATGGATATTGAGATTATTATGTTGGTTTGATTAATGGTTTTATATTTATGATTCTATCATGTCTGTGTTGTTTGTGATCTTGCATGCTCTCCGTTGCTAGTGGTTATCTTGGCCAAGTAGTTTCTAGTGACTCCAAGAGGGAGTATTATGCTTGATAGTGGGTTCATGCCTCTAGTTTCCAAGGGAAGTGACAATAATCTCTTCGGATGTAGATGTGTTGTTGCTACTAGGGAGAAAACAACGGTCTCTTGTTCATGGAACATGTGGACTGTTTACCTTACACACTTTGCTTAAAGTAGTTGTCTGTTGCTTGCAACTTAATACTGGAGGGGGTTCGGATGATTACCTGAAGGTGGACTTCTAGTCATAAATGCAGTTGGATGACGGTCTATGTATAATGTTGTATTGCCCAATCAACCTCATAGGATCTTTCTGTCTAGTAATTGCATTGTTATGCCTTGCTCAGTTCCTATCAATTGCCCCGCTGTAATTTGTTTACCCTTCATGCCATGTTGTTTATATAAGGAGAGCACCTCTAGCAATGGCGAGCTCCAGGTTCAGCTCCGAGAGAAGGACAAGCTCTTCGCGGAGCAAGACGACATAGTCAAGGAAATGGAGGCCAAGTTTGAAAGCCAGGACAAGAAATTCAAGAGCCAGGAGAAGAGAGTCCAAGACCGGAACAAGAAGATCCGGGAGATGAAGGAAGAGCTAGAGGCCAAGGACTTCGAGCTCGAGCATCAACAGGGAGTGATCGAGAGGCTTCGCTCATAGAAGAGGGATCTTAGGGCCAAGATAGAGGCCTTGACTGCCAATGTTGAGGAATACAAGACCTCTATGGAGAATGCAGGTCTTACCCTTGTTTATGTGGAGGTTGATGCGCAATAGTGATGACTACTCATTTATCTTCCATCTACCGTACTTTTGAATTATTGAGTCACAATGAACATCCAACATGTGGGTGGCTTGGTATGGTGTGTTTGCTTTTCCAAACTTGTTGTTTACGTCGTTTGAACCTTATGTTATTTTGATGCTTGGTTTGGTTATTGTCTATGTGATGTATTGTGCATGATAAGCATCTATGGGTATCTCATTATTATCCTTATGAAAACCACAGATGCATCCCCGACGTGCCAACCCCAACCCAAACAACAACAATGTCACCTCTGAGATGCAGCAGTTGATGACAACACAGGCACAACTGATGCAGATGATGACCACTTTTATGCAGAATCAGAATAACAACAACAACAATAACAACAACAAAAACAAAAACAACAACCCGAACAATCCACCAGGATTTGACATGCTCACCAGATTCCTAAGACTGAGGCATGCAAAGTTCTCAGGAACCACTGATCCAATGGTGGCCAATGATTGGCTATGTTGGGTGAACAAGGATTTGGTAACTGTCGGCTGCACCGACGAGGAGAAGGTCAGGTTTGCAGCACATCTGTTGGAAGGATCAGCAGCTACTTGGTGGGATAACTTCCAGATCACCACTCCCATTGAGGATGTGACATGGGATATCTTTGAGGATGGATTCCGCACAGCTCACATCTCATCCGGAGTGATGAATCTGAAGAAGGAGTTCCATAATCTGAAGCAGCGTCACCGCAGCGTGGCTGAATATATTGAGGAGTTCAACAATCCGGCGCGTTATGCACCGGATGAAGTTGATACTGATGCCAAGAGGAAGGAGAAATTCCTCAAAGGACTGAATGATGAAGTGAATATGCAGCTGTCTGTTGCCTATGTCCCAACCTACCAATCACTTTGTGACAAGGCTACCATCTTGGAGAACAAGATGAAACAGGTTGAAAGCAGAAAGAGAAATTCCTCGAAGCACAGCTTTGACAAGCACAGCTCGGGATCGTCTCACAAGCGTTCCCATCATGATGATAGTCGGAGTTCTGGATCCCACAAACATGGAAAGCACAACAACCACCACAGCCACAACCGCCATCATGACAATAAGCATCACCGCAGTCATGACAATGACAAGTACAAGAACTACAAGAGTGGACACAGGAGTCACCACAGTGGAGGTGGAAGTGGAAGTGGTAGTCAGCCTGCAAAGAGAGATATCAGTCAGGTTGAATGTTTCAAGTGTAAGAAGCTCGGGCATTATGCAAATAAGTGCCCAGAGAATAAAGTTGAAGGAACCACCAAGACCAACCCTTTCCATAAGGGACAAGTGAACCACATCAATGTGGAAGAAATTTATGAGGAGTCCGATGCTGTGGCTGGTAAGTTCAAACTCAATTCTATTCCAGCACTTGTTCTTTTTGATACTGGTGCATCACATTCATTCATATCAAAAGCATTTGTTGATAGAAATGGGTTTCCAACTGAAAATATTGGGTGTCCAATAAAAGTAAGTTCTCCCGGTGGAGATATGATAGTAAGTCTTGGATGTCGTGATTTAGTGATAGAATTTGGAAAGTATAAGTTTCCAGTTAGTCTGATAATCTTGGATTCCCAAGGACTGGATGTAATTTTGGGAATGGACTGGATGATCAAGTATGAAGGAGTACTAGATTGTGCCAATCGTACTGTCGTACTCACAACCCCGGATAAGAAACGGATTAGATTCAAGTATAACTTTGAATCAAAAGGGAGTAAGCTAAATTCTCTTAAGGGGGTTAGCATAGACGGTGTACCAATTGTGAGAGAATACCCGGATGTGTTTCCGGTAGAATTGCCGGGAATTCCACCAGATAGAGATGTGGAATTTCTGATTGACTTGCTGCCAGGATCAGGACCAATAGCAAAGAGACCTTACAAGATGTCAGTTGATGAGCTGAAGGAACTCAAGAAACAACTTGGAGAACAGTTGCAGAAAGGATTTATTCAACCAAGTTCTTCATCTTGGGGAGCACCAGTCTTGTTTGTGGAAAATAAAGATAGAAGTCAAAGGTTATGCATCGATTATCGTTCACTCAATGAGGTGACTATCAAGAACAAATATCCATTGCCCAGAATCAATGACTTGTTTGATCAGTTAGAAGGAGCCTGTGTGTTCTCAAAGATTGATCTTTGGTCAGGTTATTTTCAGCTTAAGATAAGGGAACAAGACATACCTAAGACAACTTTCGCCACTAGGTATGGATTGTATGAGTACACCGTGATGCCATTTGGTTTGACCAATGCACCATCTTACTTCATGAATATGATGAACAAGGTGTTCATGGAGTTCCTTGACAAGTTTGTTGTCGTTTGCATCGATGACATTTTTATCTACTCCAAGAGCAAAGAAGAGCATGAAGGACATTTGCGTTTGATACTTGAGAAGCTTAGAGAGCATAAGCTGTATGCCAAATTCAGCAAGTGTGAATTCTGGTTAAATGAAGTTGGATTTCTTGGACACATTGTGTCAGCAGATGGTGTAGCAGTTGATCCCGCAAAAGTGTCAGCTGTAACTGAATGGGAATCTCCTAAGTCAGTGAAAGAAGTTCGTAGTTTTCTGGGCTTGGCAGGATAATATAGAAGATTCATTGAGAATTTCTCCAAGGTAGCTAAGCCAATGACGGAGTTACTAAAGAAAGACAAGAAATTTTCTTGGATTGAAGTATGTGAACTCAGTTTCCAAGAATTGAAGAAGAGACTAGTGACAACACCAGTCTTATGTTTGCCAGATTTGGAGAAGGATTTCCAAGTGTATTGTGATGCATCTCATCATGGATTAGGTGCAGTTTTGATGCAAGAAGGGAAAGTTGTGGCTTATGCCTCGAGACAACTCAAAACTCATGAGGTGAATTATCCTACTCATTATTTAGAGTTAGCCTCTGTTGTCCATGCACTCAAAACATGGAGACATTATCTTTTGGGAAAGCGATGTGAAGTGTTCACAGATCATAAAAGTTTGAAGTATATCTTCACTCAGAAAGAAATCAACATGAGACAAAGAAGATGGCTAGAACTCATCAAGGAATATGACTTGAGTTTGCAATACCACCCCGGTAAAGCAAATGTTGTAGCGGATGCACTCAGCCGTAAGGTATTTGTGAATGGCCTTACTAAGGGAGAGTTGCCAGATGATCTGTGTGCCCAATTTAGAGACCTCAGATTGGAGATTGTGCCTGAGGGGCATCTCATGTCATTGGATGTTCACCCCACCTTGTTGGACAAAATCAAGGAATCCCAGAAAACGGACAAGGAAATTTAAGAGATTAAGGAAAAGATTGGCAAGGGAAAAGACAAAGGATTCCATGAAGACGAACAAGGTACTTTATGGTATGGAAAACGTATCTGCGTTCCGCAAGACCCGGAACTTCGGAAACTGATTTTGCAAGAAGCACATAACTCGCCATATTCCATTCATCCGGGTAACACCAAAATGTACATGGATATGAAGGAAAGATTTTGGTGGAATAATCTCAAGAAAGACATCGCCGAACATATTTCTTTGTTTGATGTATGTAGTAGAGTGAACGCAGAACATCAGAAACCAGCAGGATTGTTACAACCACTACCTATTCCTGATTGGAAGTGGGACAAGATTGGCATGGATTTCATCACCGGATTGCCAAGGACCAGGTCAGGATATGATTCTATTTGGTTAGTAGTGGATCGCCTAACTAAAGTGGCTCATTTCATACCCGTGAAGACAACCTATACAAGTGCTAAGTTGGCCAAAATCTATATGAATTGGATTGTGTGCTGCATGGAGTACCCAAGAGTATTGTGTCTGATAGGGGAACTCAATTCACTTCTCATTTTTGGAGGCAACTGCATGAGTCATTGGGAACGAGATTAGAATTCAGTACTGCTTTTCATTCCCAGACTGATGGACAGACAGAAAGCACCAACCAGATTCTAGAGGATATGTTGAGGGCATGTGCCCTAGACTATGGAGCTAGTTGGGATGAAAGTCTGCCTTACACAGAATTATCTTACAACAACAGCTATCAAGCCAGTATTGAGATGGCACCGTTTGAGTTTCTCTATGGGAGATAGTGTACTACCCCATTGCTATGGAATGGTGTGGGAGAAAGAAATTTGTTCGGGCCAGAACTAATCAAAGAGGCTGAAGGGAAAGTCAAGCTAGTAAAGGACAGATTGAAGATAGCACAGTCCCGACAGAAGAGCTATGCAGATCCTAAGCATAGAGAAATCACCTATGAGGTGGATGATAGAGCTTATCTTTGAGTGTCACCACTTCATGGAGTGAAGAGATTCGGAGTCAAAGGAAAATTGGCCCCAAGATATGTTGGACCATTCAAGATTCTGAGTCGTAAAGGAGAAGTAGCTTATGAGATTTAATTGCCAGAATAATTGTCTACCGTTCACAATGTGTTTCATGTGAGTCTACTAAAGAAATACCATCCCGAGATGGAAGAGACTTCTTTAAAGGATACTATACCTTTGGAGGAGGTCCAATTAGAAAGTGATCTCACTTATGAGGAAAAACCTATCAAGATTCTTGAGACTGCAGAAAGAGTCACTCAAACAAAAACTATCAAATTCTGCAAAGTTCAGTGGAACCATCATTCCGAAGAAGAAGCAACATGGGAAAGAGAAGACGACCTTCGGAAAGACCACCCTCACCTATTTGCTAGCCAATCCGAATCTCAAGGGTGAGATTCACCTTAAGGGGGTTAGATTTGTAACATCCCAAAAATCATGATTTGAAATTTTGCATATCATCCATGCATTCATAATCATTTTAGGATCATTTTCAATGTCATTTCAAAAACAGAAGCATTTGAAGGCTTATTATTTTATGTAAACAAGGCAATGGCCCACTACTACTCTCTAGTATGAGATTAATTGTTTTAACCAGTAAGATTTGAATTTAGGATTGGTTGTTATTTTCAAAAGCTTGGGCAAAGTTTTTCAAAACAAAATATGAATTTAAAACCATTCTTATGTCCTTATTAAATATTGGGTATAGGCTTTGTTTATTTTAAGATTCCATTGGGCCCATTTAAATTTGAGTGAACAATAGTGCTAATTACTCAAATAAGTGCTTGTTCCATCCTATAAACATCCAGAAATTTTTTGAATTCAAATTCATTTGAAAACCATTTGAAAATGATTCCAGAAAATCAAAACAGAAAAGGAAAAAGATAAAAGAATTAGAAGCAGGTCGGCGCCACACTTTTGGCCCAGTAGCGAAAACAACCCACCCGGTTTTTCCCCTCCCTCTGTTTTTCCACCGCACCTGCGCTACCCAGACAGTCACTGATCGATGGACCCGCGCCAGCTCACCTCCTTCTTCCTCAATTCATGCCCACGACCACGTCGCCGGCTGTTTCCTCCGCCATCACTGCCGCACCATAAAATCGAGTTATTGCTGACGATTACGTGCGCAATCCTCGCCCCAGCTCCGGCTACAAAACCCCATGCCCACCCCGCATCTTTCCCCTCACTTCCCTCGCTCGCACCGCCACCAGGCTGCTCGCATTTGAGCTCAGACCACCGCAGTACCGACGACCTCCGGCGGCAAATTCCGGTGAGCCTTCTCCGCCCCTTGCCTCTTGGTCTTGCTAGCACTTTCCCTGCATCCTTGCGCATCATTTAACACCGCTGCTGTGTGCTAGGACAACCCCGAACGTTGCCAACGTCAAAGACAGCGCGAGCCCGGCGAAGCACTCGAATCCGGCGAGCTGTTCTGGTTAGTTCCGAGCGCGCCTTGCCCCTCTTTGATACTCGCATGACCAGCATCGCTTCCCGCATCTGATGCACTGCTTATTTCTCTCTAGCATGATCTACATCCTCGGCAACATCGACGAACAGCCGTGCCCGACGCCTTCACGAACTCCGGCAAGCAATCCCTGATGACTCCGAGCGCCCCTCCGCCAATGAAGACCACCTTGAGCATCAGCATCGTCACGCGAGCACGGTGAGCTACTCCACTGCCCTTCTCGCTTCCTATAACGCCGGCGACATCACCGTCTGACCGCGTCGCCACCAGCCACCGTCGCAGCGCCGCTGACTTTTGGTTCGTTTGATGTGGGCCGTTAGATCTAGATCGGGCGTGTAGGAATAGATCACTTAAGCGAAGAGGTAAGTTAGATCTGAGCCGTGCATAGTTAGCTATATCCAACGGCCCGCGAGCGTGATCCAGACGAATCGGTATCATCCAATCAGAAGCTGCCGCGTGGCCTGTGTTTTATTTAAAAAGACAGAAACATTTCTATTATATGTTCAAACTTGTAAAATTCATAAATTTTGATCCACATGTTCAAATTTTGCAAATTTTATATCATTGGAATCAGGATAAAGAATTCTATCCAACTATGCACTTTGTTCAATAAATTGCCTGTATAAAATGGGTTGTTTTTGCAGAGACATTTGTAGGCTTATTTTGAGTATAGAAATTACTTAAAAATGTTTTAAAGACTAAATAAAGTTTATTTAGTGTTTTTTTGTTTTGTTTGTGATTCAGTACTGTTCCACTTGTCTTGCTTGATCTAGAAAAATCATCACATGGCATTTGCATGCATTCATATATTTTTACTTGTTTATTTTGATATGTGAATTTGGTGCTATCATTTTATGTGTAGATTTTGGTGCTAGTGGTGATTGTGATTGTGAGGATTGTTGCTACTCCCCCAACTACCAAGGCAAGTGGTGCTTCATATTTTTGTCCCAATATTTTGACTATGCATTAGAAATATTTTGTATAGGGCTTGCATGAATATTTTTGCTAAGTATCTATATGCTATGCTTGGGAAATCCTAGTAGTTGTAGAATTGTTATAATTTTCTCTAAGTTAAGATACTTTCTATTGCCATGCTTAGCCTAGCTAGTAGAAACCAAGGGTGGAATATATACATGCTATGGAAAAATATTGCTAAGTCTTTGACTTATGTTTTTGCTTAATAAAACAACTAAGTGAATGAAACACCTGGGTGGAATGGTAATTGCTTGGTGGTTTTTGGTTGAGTGGTTACACAAGGTCCATTTATATGGTTTACCTTGTGTATCTCACTTGTGGATTTCCACCCAGGAACAAAGGTATTTGATATGCCAAATGTTAAGAAGCTTCTAGTGCAACCACATGGCATTATGGGCTCTGCCTGGATCATATAGGTCGCAATAACTTAGCCAAATGGACAGTTGGTGGTAGGGGAATGATAGGTTTGGAGCGCGTCCATTTTGGTCTAAGGGAAGTCTTCTGAAAGGTCCTGACTTGGTGAAACCACGTCTTGTGGGGAAAGTGCACCACCTCTGCAGATGGAAGAAACTAAGTACTTACCTGTGTCCCCGGTAATGAACAATTTGAGCATCAAGACATGGAAGCTATCAAGAATATCCTCATCCCAATTTCTAAGTTAAAACTTGTGGTTAAACAAGGGTGAAGGTTCACAATTTCTATTGGTGAACCTTGGGAAAGTTTTTGCCAAACAAAAACTTAGTATTTTCAACTAATAGGTAAAACCTATTTTGAGCAAGCAAGCCTAAGCTACACTTAGCCAAATTCATGTAGTAACTAGATGCTAATATTCTACTAAGGTATCACTTGGCAATACTATACCAATGTATTGACCCATTGTGGATGTAACTTGTGATGTTGCAGGTTACTCTGATGAACATTAGTGGTTATGAGTCTACACTCAACATGATTGCCTGTGGCACATGAAGATGAAGACTTCTATTTTTTAATTGTTAAGTTAAACTCTTGTACTAGCCTATGTCTATGGAGTTGTAAAAGACTATGTTATCTCTGGAATGACGATGTAATAATGACCTTTGCTTATGTGTACTTCATCTTAAACTGTGGATGCTAGCAATTGATCCAGGGACTAGCATTGCAATCACAGGGATCTCTACCTTTATAAAGGTGGGATCTTACAGATGGTATCAGAGCACTGTGTTGCCTGTAGGTTTATGACCCTAGGATTGGATTAGAAACCACTAAGGAAAAATTCAACAATTTCCACACTTGTCTTTTTCTTCTCGTAAACTTTTCTAATCTTCTTTCTCATCTCTATTTGTAGATGAACTCCATCATCGAAGTCGTGAGGAAGTGACCACTCATGACTATGACCTTGGAGTGTGAGACTGAATTCCCCAAGGCCCTCAAGAACCTCATGGTTACCATGGGGATACATGGTGCAGCTGTGTACAAAGGATTCCCCGTGATGGATGAAGGAGTAGAGTACTGGTGGGTGAAAATTCACTTGTACAAAAACAATGAAGACAACCACAAGGAGCCAGGATTCTGCATGGTCACCAACTCAGAAATGCACACAACACTCTTTGACTCTGCAAGAAATGCAGCTTGGAATGCCATCAAGGAGCTTGGTGATAGACTCAAGTGCATAATGCTTAACACCCAAAATGACCTTAGGGAAGAAAAGAAGCATACCCAAGAGTTAGAGGCTACCAACCAACGTTTAAGAGAAGACATCATAGACTTAGCAATGGAGTCATGTGATCAAGATCGACAGATTGCCTCTAGGGATGCCCTGATAGCCAACTTGGCAAGTGAGTGGGGATTGTAATGTACTTCGTTAGTTGGACCACCACACTTATCGTTTTATTTCCAAAAATTTATCTAAGTTATGTTGAACCTTTGATGCTTGTAATGGATTTGTGTATGCCATGACTTGTGTGATTGTTGCAAAATATATGCTTGTGATATTTTGTCTTGTGATTTTTATCTATTGATGTTGATTCTAACTTTTCTCTATCTTATAAAAACAGATGCCTAATGTTATTATCAACATGGCCGAGGAGTTCAAGGGAACTCGTTTTGGTACTCGTCTCATTGAGCTCACTAGCGTGCTCAACCTTCCACTTCCTAGCATCATGACGCTTCCCCTCACAAAGTTTGAGAGGAAGGACATTTGGGGCTTCAGAGTCACTCAGCCCGGATGCCAAGCAGGGCCAACCACGGAGACCATCACTTTCAAGCTGATGCATGACGACAACGAGAAAGGCCTAGATGTAGTCATGCAGGAGTTACTTGGGCGCTTGGTAGGGGGACACTCCAGAGAGCTTAGAGGTCTTTACTTTCACCCCTTCGGGAGACGCAACGAGGAGGGTGAGGCTATTGAGTACGAGGATGCTGCTAGGGAGACGATGGAGCCGATTCGTCTGTACCTCCAGGACCTAGAGGGTCTTATTAGGCACCTAGATACTGATAGGACCAACGTCATGCTTAGAAATGACGAGCTCCAGGTTCAGCTCCGAGAGAAGGACAATCTCTTCGTGGAGCAAGACGAGATAGTCAAGGAAATGGAGGCCAAGTTTGAAAGCCAGGACAAGAAATTCAAGAGCCAGGAGAAGAGAGTCCAAGACCGGAACAAGAAGATCCGGGAGATGAAGGAAGAGCTAGAGGCCAAGGACTTCAAGCTCGAGCATCAGCAGGGAGTGATCGAGAGGCTTCGCTCACAGAAGAGGGCTCTTAGGGCCAAGATAGAGGCCTTGACTGCCAATGTTGAGGAATACAAGACCTCTATGGAGAATGCAGGTCTTACCCTTGTTGATGTGGAGGTTGATGCGGAGGAGTAGTGATGACTACTCATTTATATTTCATCTACCATACTTTTGAATTATTGAGTCGCAATGACCATCCAACATGTGGGTGGCTTGCTATGGTGTGTTTGCTTTTCCAAACTTGTAGTTTACGTCGTTTGAACCTTATGTTATTTTGATGCTTGGTTTGGTGATTGTCTATGTGATTTATTGTGCATGATAAGCATCTATGGGTATCTCATTCTTATCCTTATGAAAACCATAGATGCCTCCCCGACATGCCAACCCCAACCAAAACAACAACAATGTCACCCCCGAGATGCAGCAGTTGATGACAACACAGGCACAACTGATGCAGATGATGACCACTTTTATGCAGAATAATAATAACAACAACAACAACAACAACAACAACAACAACAACAACAACAATAACAACAAGAAAAACAACAACAACAACAACCCGAACAATCCACCAGGATTTTTCATGCTCACCAGATTCCTAAGACTGAGGCCTGCAAAGTTCTCAGGAACCACTGATCCAATGGTGGCCAATGATTGGCTACGTTCGGTGAACAAGGATTTGGTAACTGTCGGCTGCACCGACGAGGAGAAGGTCAGGTTTGCAGCACATCTGTTGGAAGGATCGGAAGCTACTTGGTGGGGTAACTTCCAGATCACCACTCCCATTGAGGATGTGACCTGGGCTATATTTGAGGATGGATTCCGCACAGCTCACATCTCATCCGGAGTGATGAATCTGAAGAAGAAGGAGTTCCATAATCTGAAGCAGCGTCACTGCAGCGTGGCTGAATATATTGAGGAGTTCAACAATCTGGCGTGTTATGCACCGGATGAAGTTGATACTGATGCCAAGAGGAAGGAGAAATTCCTCGAAGGACTGAATGATGAAGTGAATCTGCAGCTGTCTGTTGCCTATGTCCCAACCTACCAATCACTTTGTGACAAGGCTACCATCTTGGAGAACAAGATGAAACAGGTTGAAAGCAGAAAGAGGAAGCACAACTCGGGATCGTCTCACAAGCGTTCCCATCATGATTATAGTGGGAGTTCTAGATACCACAAACATGGAAAGCACAACAACCACCACAACCACAACCGCCATCATGACAATAAGCATCACCGTAGTCATGACAATGACAAGTACAAGAACTACAAGAGTGGACACAGGAGTCACCACAGTGGAGGTGGAAGTGGAAGTGGTAGTCAGCCTGCAAAGAGAGATATCAGTCAGGTTGAATGTTTCAAGTGTAAGAAGCTGGGGCATTATGCAAATGAGTGCCCAGAGAAGAAAGTTGAAGGAACCACCAAGACCAACCCTTTCCATAAGGGACAAGTGAACCACATCAATGTGGAAGAGATTTATGAGGAGTCTGATGCTATGGCTGGTAAGTTCAAACTCAATTCTATTCCAGCACTTGTTCTTTTTGATACTGGTGCATCACATTCATTCATATCAAAAGCATTTGTTGATAGAAATGGGTTTCCAACTGAAAATATTGGGTGTCCAATAAAAGTAAGTTCTCCCGGTGGAGATATGATAGTAAGTCTTGGATGTCGTGATTTAGTGATAGAATTTGGAAAGCATAAGTTTCCAGTTAGTCTGATAATCTTGGATTCCCAAGGACTGGATGTAATTTTGGGAATGGACTGGATGATCAAGTATGAAGGAGTACTAGATTGTGCCAATCGTACTGTCGCACTCACAACCCCGGATAAGAAATGGATTATATTCAAGTATAACTTTGAATCAAAAGGGAGTAAGCTAAATTCTCTTAAGGGGGTTAGCATAGACAGTGTACCAATTGTGAGAGAATACCCGGATGTGTTTCCGGCAGAATTGCCGGGAATTCCACCAGATAGAGATGTGGAATTTCTGATTGACTTGCTGCCAGGATCAGGACCAATAGCAAAGAGACCTTACAAGATGTCAGTTGATGAGTTGAAGGAACTCAACAACTTGGAGAACAGTTGTAGAAAGGATTTATTCAACCAAGTTCTTCATCTTGGGGAGCACCAGTCTTGTTTGTGGAAAAGAAATATAGAAGTCAAAGGTTATGCATCGATTATCGTTCACTCAATGAGGTGACTATCAAGAACAAATATCCATTGCCCAGAATCAATGACTTGTTTGATCAGTTAGAAGGGGCCTGTGTGTTCTCAAAGATTGATCTCCGGTCAGGTTATTTTCAGCTTAAGATAAGGGAACAAGACATACCTAAGACAACTTTCACCACTAGGTATGGATTGTATGAGTACACCGTGATGCCATTTGGTTTGACCAATGCACCAGCTTACTTCATGAATATGATGAACAAGGTGTTCATGGAGTTCCTTGAAAAGTTTGTTGTCGTTTTCATCGATGACATTTTGATCTACTCCAAGAGCAAAGAAGAGCATGAAGGACATTTGCGTTTGATACTTGAGAAGCTTAGAGAGCATAAGTTGTATGCCAAATTCAGCAAGTGTGAATTCTGGTTAAATTAAGTTGGATTTCTTGGACACATTGTGTCAGGAGATGGTGTAGCAGTTGATCCCGCAAAAGCGTCAGCTGTAACTGAATGGGAATCTCCTAAGTCAGTGAAAGAAGTTCGTAGTTTTCTGGGCTTGGCAGGATACTATAGAAGATTCATTGAGAATTTCTCCAAGGTAGCTAAGCCAATGACGGAGTTACTAAAGAAAGACAAGAAATTTGCTTGGATTGAAGGATGTGAACTCAGTTTCCAAGAATTGAAGAAGAGACTAGTGCCAGCACCAGTCTTATGTTTGCCAGATTTGGAGAAGGATTTCCAAGTGTATTGTGATTCATCTCATCATGGATTAGGTGCAGTTCTGATGCAAGAAGGGAAGTTGTGGCTTATGCCTCGAGACAACTCAAAACTCATGAGGTGAATTATCCTACTCATGATTTAGAGTTAGCCTCTGTTGTCCATGCACTCAAAACATGGAGACATTATCTTTTGGGAAAGCGATGTGAAGTGTTCACAGATCATAAAAGTTTGAAGTATATCTTCACTCAGAAAGAAATCAACATGAGACAAAGAAGATGGCTAGAACTCATCAAGGACTATGACTTGAGTTTGCAATACCACCCCGGTAAAGCAAATGTTGTAGCGGATGCACTCAGCCGTAAGGTATTTGTGAATGGCCTTACTAAGGGAGAGTTGCCAGATGATCTGTGTGCCAATTTAGAGACCTCAGATTGGAGATTGTGCCTGAGGGGCATCTCATGTCATTGGATGTTCAACCCACCTTGTTGGACAAAATCAAGGAAGCCCAGAAAACGGACAAGGAAATTTAAGAGATTAAGGAAAAGATTGGCAAGGGAAAATCCAAAGGATTCCATGAAGATGAACACGGTACTTTATGGTATGGAAAACGTATCTGCGTTCCGCAAGACCCGGAACTTCGGAAACTGATTTTGCAAGAAGCACATAACTCGCCATATTCCATTCATCCGGTAACACCAAAATGTACATGGATATGAAGGAAAGATTTTGGTGGAATAATCTCAAGAAAGACATCGCCGAACATATTTCTTTGTTTGATGTATGTAGTAGAGTGAACGCGGAACATCAGAAACCAGCAGGATTGTTACAACCACTACCTATTCCTGATTGGAAGTGGGACAAGATTGGCATGGATTTCATCACCGGATTGCCAAGGACCAGGTCAGGATATGATTCTATTTGGTTAGTAGTGGATCGCCTAACTAAAGTGGCTCATTTCATACCCGTGAAGACAACCTATACAAGTGCTAAGTTGGCCAAAATCTATATGAATTGGATTGTGTGTCTGCATGGAGTACCCCAAGAGTATTGTGTCTGATAGGGGAACTCAATTCACTTCTCATTTCTGGAGGCAACTGCATGAGTTATTGGGAACGAGATTAGAATTCATTACTGCTTTTCATCCCTAGACTGATGGACAGACAGAAAGCACCAACCAGATTTTAGAGGATATGTTGAGGGCATGTGCCCTAGACTATGGAGCTAGTTGGGATGAAAGTTTGCCTTACGCAGAATTATCTAACAGCAACAGCTATCAAGCTAGTATTGAGATGGAACCATTTGAGTTTCTCTATGGGAGAAAGTGTACTACCCCATTGCTATGGAATGGTGTGGGAGAAAGAAATTTGTTCGGGCCAGAACTAATCAAAGAGGCTGAAGGGAAAGTCAAGCTAGTAAGGGACAGATTGAAGATAGCACAATACCGACAGAAGAGCTACGCAGATCCTAAGAATAGAGAAGTCACCTATGAGGTGGGTGATAGAGCTTATCTTTGAGTGTCACCACTTCATGGAGTGAAGAGATTCGGAGTCAAAGGAAAATTGGCCCCAAGATATGTTGGACCATTCAAGATTCTGAGTCGTAAAGGAGAAGTAGCTTATGAGATTGAATTGCCAGAATAATTGTCTGTCGTTCACAATGTGTTTCATGTGAGTCAACTAAAGAAATGCCATCCCGAGATGGAAGAGACTTCTTTAAAGGATTCTATACCTTTGGAGGAGGTCCAGTTCGAAAGTGATCTCACTTATGAGGAAAAACCTATCAAGATTCTTGAGACTGCAGAAAGAGTCACTCGGACAAAGACTATCAAATTCTGCAAAGTTCAGTGGAACCATCATTCCGAAGAAGAAGCAACATGGGAAAGAGAAGACGACCTTCGGAAAGACCACCCTCACCTATTTGCTAGCCAATCCTAATCTCGAGGGCGAGATTCACCTTAAGGGGGTTAGATTTGTAACATCCCAAAAATCATGATTTGAAAGTTTGCATATCATCCATGCATTCATAATCATTTTAGGATCATTTTCAATGTCATTTCAAAAACAGAAGCATTTGAAGGCTTATTATTTTATGTAAACAAGGCAATGGCCCACTGCTACTCTCTAGTATGAGATTAATTGTTTTAACCAGTAAGATTTGAATTTAGGATTGGTTGTTATTTTCAAAAGCTTGGGCAAAGTTTTTCAAAACAAAATATGAATTTAAAACCATTCTTATGTCCTTATTAAATATTGGGTATAGGCTTTGTTTATTTTAAAATTACATTGGGCCCATTTTGTAGGGGTTCGTAGCAAGGAAAACAAAAATTTTCTATCGCATACAAACAAACAAGCCAAGATCTATCTACTAGATTGCAGCAACAAGTCGATGGAATAACTCACCCTCGAAGATTCCAAAGTGTTTAACGAGAGCAGATTCTCGTGGGTGATGTAGTCGTACTCTTTCCGATCTCAAGATCGCGTAGACGATCCTTCCGGCGCCACGTTCCGGCAGCGCTCCCGTAGTCGGTCACACGTTTGGTACTCGACGAAGACCTTCCTCTCCCTTGTTCCAGCAGGCAGCGGAGGTTGTAGCACTCTCCTCGCGATTCCGGCAGCACAACGGCGTGGTACCGGAGGTAGAGGGGAAATCCCGCAGGGCTTCGCCTTAAGCCGGTGCGAGTATGGTGGAGCTTATGAGAGAGGCTATTAGTGGTCTAGTAATTAGACACACCAATTAGAAGGCTCTAAACCAATTAGAAGGCTCTAAACCGCTGGCTAAAGCAATTAGAAGCTCTAAACCAAAACGGCTCTAAACCGGAGATTAGAGGTGGAAACTTGTGTGTGCTAGGAGGGAGCCCTGCCCCTCCTTATATAGGTGGGAGGGCTGGCCGGCCAAGGGGAGGAGTTCCTCCCCAACTCGGCCTAGGGAGGTGCGCCGGCCAAGGGGAGGAATTCCCTCCAACTCGGCCTCCACCTCTCCTCCTCTTTTCCCACTTCCCAAAACTGCCGTTTGACTTTCAAACTAGCCGTTTGACTTTTCAATTTAGGATTTAAATAAATCCTTTATTTGGGACAGCAAGAATACTTAGTACATGATGCAATCATTCCAATATGTAATGACACATTCATGTACCCTTTCCCCTTCGGAGTGCCGGACATTCCGGGACCTTCTAGAATGTTCCCGATGAAAACACCGGAATCATTCCCGAACTCCAAAACGGAACTTTCCTTATATGAATCTTATTCTCCTGACCATTCCGGATCACCTCGTGATATCCCGGATCCCATCCGAGACTCCGAACAACATTCGGTCTCTTTCTCATAATACCATAACTACTCAAACAACGTCGAATCCTTAAGTGTGTCTCCCTACGGTTCGTGAATTATGCGGACATGATCGAGACACTTCTCCGAACAATAACCAATAGAGGAATCTGGAAATTCATATGGCTCCCACATATTTCTACGATTACTTTGCGATCGAATGAACCACTTACATACGATACCAATTTCCCTTTGTCTCACGATATGTTACTTATCCGAGGTTATGATCGTCGGTATCTCTGCATACCTAGTTCATCCTCGTTACTGATAAGTACTCTTTTCTCGTTCCCGTGATATGTGATCCCTTGTGACCATGTCACATGCTTGCAAGCTAATTGGATGACATTTCACCGAGAGGGCCCAGAGAATATCTATCCGTCATGTGGATGGACAAATCCCACTCTTGATCCATGTGTTTCAACCAATACTTTCCGAACACTCAATGCCACCTTTATAGCCACCCTGTTACGGTGTGGTGTTTGATGACATCAAAGCATCCATCCAGTAAAGGTGATATGCATGATCTCATGGTCGAAGGAATTAGGTTACTATGTATCAGAAAGCATATAGCAATTGAACTATTGAAATGACTTGATCTTTATGCTATGCTTGTCTATAGGAGTATGTCCACCATATCATTCTCCTAACGATATGATCTTGTTGTTGATAACATCTCAATGTTCATGACAAAGAAACCACATCATCAATCAACCAACAAGCTAGTGAAGTATAGAGGCTATACTAGGGACTTCAAATTAAGTTTACAAATCACACAAGTATTAATGGTTTCCTTGTTAATACTATTATAGCATGAATGCAAACATTTATCATAAACACAAAGATATATAATAATAACTATATTTATTATTACCTCTAGGGCATATCTCCAACAGTCTCCCACTTGCACTAGAGTCATCTAATCTAGATTACATGGTAATATACCGAACACCCATGGCAGTTTGGTGTTGGTCATGTTTTGCCCTCGGGAGAGGTTTAGTCAACGGATCCGCCACATTCAGATCTGTGTGTACTTTGCAAATCTTTATATCCCCATCCTGGATATGTTCTCGAATAGCGTGAAAACGTAGCTTGATATGCTTCAGCTTCTTGTGTGACCTTGGTTCTTGCGCATTGGCTATGGCGCCCATGTTATCACAGTAGATAGACATTGGGTCCAGCGCACTAGGAACCACACCCAGCTCTGTAATGAACTCTTTCATCCATATCGCTTCTTGTGAAGCCTCCGAAGCAGCCATGTATTCCGATTCAGTTGAAGATCTCGCCACAACGCTTTGCTTTGCACTCCTCCAGCTAACTGCTGCACCATTCAAAATAAATACGTATCCAGATTGTGATTTAGAATCATCTGGATCGGTGTTCCAACTAGCATCGGTGTAACCATTAACAACGAGCTGTTCATCACCTCCATAAGAAAGAACCATATCCTTAGTTCTTCTCAAGTACTTAAGGATGTTTTTGACCGCTGTCCAATGATCCACTCCTGGATCACTTTGATATCTGCTAGTTAAACTAACAGCATATGCGATGTCGGGTCTAGTACATAGCATGGCATACATTAGAGATCCTATGGCTGAGGCATAGGGAGTCTTACTCATCCTTTCTCTATCTTCTGCCGATGTCGGACTTTGAGTTTTACTCAAGGTCGTATTGGGCAACATGGGCAAGAACCCTTTCTTGCTTTCTTCCATTCCAAACTTCTTTAGAACTTTGTCCAAATATGTACTTTGTGACAATGATATTTGGCGTTTCGATCTATCTCTATAAATCTTTATGCCTAATATGTAAGCTGCTTCGCCAAGATCCTTCATTGAAAAACTATTATTCAAATACTCTTTGACACTATTAAGAAGGTCTACATCATTCCCAATCAACAATATGTCATCCACATACAGTATTAAGAATGCTACAGAGCTCCCACTCACTTTCTTGTAAACACAAGCTTCTCCATAAGTTTGTATAAAACCAAAACTTTTGATTACCTTATCAAAACGTTGATTCCAACTTCGGGATGCTTGCTTCAATCCATAGATGGACCGTTGAAGCTTGCATACCTTGTTAGCATCTTTAGGATCGACAAAACCTTTGGGTTGTATCATATACAACTCTTCATCAATGTCTCCATTGAGGAATGCTGTTTTGACATCCATCTGCCATATCTCATAATCATAATATGCAGCGATTGCTAACATAATCCTCACAGACTTTAGCTTCGCTACCGGTGAGAAAGTCTCATCGTAGTCAACTCCTTGAATTTGTCGAAACCCTTTTGCGACAAGTCGAGCTTTATAGACAGTAACATTACCATCAGCATCTGTTTTCTTCTTGAAAATCCATTTGTTCTCGACAGCCTTCCGGCCATCCGGTAAGTCCACCAAAGTCCATACTTGGTTTTCGTACATGGATCCAATCTCGGATTTCATGGCTTCTTGCCATTTATTGGAATCTGGGCTCATCATCGCTTCCTCATATGTCTCGGGGTCATCGGTGTTGTCCACCAACATGACATTCATAACGGAATCATACCAATCTGGAGTGGTACGAGTTCTCGTTGACCTCCGAGGCTCTGTAGCAACTTCAACCGAAGTTTCATGATCACTATCATTAGCTTCCTCTCTTATTGGTGCAGGCACCACAGGAACTTCTTCCGGTGCTGCGCTACTCGCAATTTCGAGAGAAGGTTCGACAACCTCGTCGAGTTCTACTTTCCTTCCAGTCACTTCTTTCGAGAGAAATTCCTTCTCTAGAAAGGATCCATTCTTGGCAACAAAGATTTTGCCTTCGGATCTATGATAGAAGGTATACCCAATAGTTTCCTTCGGGTATCCTATGAAGACGCATTTTTCCGCTTTGGGTTCAAGCTTGTCCGGCTGTAACTTCTTTACATAGGCTTCGCATCCCCAAACTTTAAGGAACGACAATTTAGGTTTCTTCCCAAACCATAATTCATACGGTGTCGTTTCAACGGATTTAGATGGTGCCCTATTTAAAGTGAATGCGGCTGTTTCTAATGCATAACCCCAAAATGATAGCGGTAAATCTGTAAGTGACATCATAGAACGAACCATATCTAAGAGAGTTCGATTACGACGTTCAGACACACCATTACGCTGTGGTGTTCCCGGCGGTGTCAATTGTGAAAGTATTCCGCACTTCTTTAAATGCTCGCCAAACTCGTAACTTAGATATTCACCTCCACGATCAGAACGTAGAAATTTAATCTTCTTGTTACGTTGATTCTCTACCTCACTTTGAAACTCCTTAAACTTCTCGAAAGTTTCGGATTTATGTTTCATGAAATAGATATACCCATATCTACTCAAATCATCCGTGAAGGTAAGAACATAACGATAACCACCGCGCGATGCTACACTCATTGGACCACACACATCGGTATGTATGATTTCCAGTAAGTCCGTAGCTCGCTCCATTATACCAGAAAATGGAGTCTTAGTCATTTTACCCATCAGACATGCTTCGCATCTTTCAAGTGATTCAAAATCAAGTGATTCAAGAAGTCCATCGGAATGGAGTTTCTTCATACGTTTCACTCCAATGTGACCAAGACGACAGTGCCACATATAGGTCAAATTATCGCTTGATTTCAAACGTTTAGCCTCAATGTTATTAATATGTGTATTTCTACTATCGAGATTCAATATGAATAGACCATCTATCAAAGGTGCATGTGCATAAAACACATTACTCATATAAATCGAACAACCATTATTCTCGGATTTAAACAAGTAACTGTTTCGCAATAAACAAGATCCTGATATAATGTTCATGCTTAATGCAGGCACCAAATTACAATTATTTAAGTATAAAACTAATCCCGATGGTAGATGAAGAGGTAGCGTGCCGACCGCGATCACATCAACCTTTGATCCGTTTCCTACGCGCATCGTCACCTCGTTCTTCACTAGCTTCCGTTTATTCTGCAGCTCCTGTTTCGAGTTACAAATATGAGCAACCGAACCAGTATCAAATACCCAGGCACTACTACGTGTACTAGTGAGATACACATCAATAACATGTATATCAGATATACCTTTCTTTCTTGATGTTGCCGTTCTTCAAATCCGCCAAGTACCTTGGGCAATTCCGCTTCCAGTGACCTTCTCCCTTGCAGTAAAAACACTCAGTTTCAGGCTTAGGTCCAGCCTTGGTCTTCTTCGTCGGCGTGGTAACTTTCTTACCACCCTTCTTGAAGTGTCCCTTTTGCTTAGACTTGCCTTTCTTGAATTTGGTGGTCTTATTGACCATCAACACTTGGTGCTCTTTCTTGATCTCCACTTCTGCAGATTTTAACATAGCAAATAGTTCTGGCAACTCTTTGTTCATGTTCTGCATGTTGTAGTTCATCACAAAGTTCTTGTAACTTGGTGGTAGTGATTGGAGGATGCGGTAAACTCCCAAAGTATTAGGAATCACTATACCCAAACTTTGAAGTTTATTTGCGTGCCCAGACATCTTAAGCACATGCTCACTGACGGAGCTACCCTCTTCCATCTTGCAGTTAAAGAACTTTTCAGAAGCTTCATAACTTTCAATTGCCGCATGAGTCTCAAAGATTAATTTGAGATCCTCGACAATATCATATGGATCTGACTCTTCAAACCTTTTCTGAAGCTCCGATTCTAAACCATACAAGATAGCACACTGAACTATGGAGTACTGATTCTTCCGAGCAAGGTAAACATTCTTTACTTCATCGGTACCATCAGCTGCAGGTGGGTCACCTAGCGGTGCATCCAGCACATAGGTCAAATTACCAGCTGTGAGGACAATCCTCAAATTGCGGAACCAATCCGCGAAGTTGCTTCCATTGTTTTTCAACTTTTCTTTCTCTAGGAACGCATTAAAATTGATGGTAGGGGCTGCCATTGATCTACAATATATTTGCAATAGTTTAGACTAAGTTTATGACAAATTGAGTTCAAATTAATTAATGAAATTAAACTAGGTGAACTCCCACTCAAAACAACATCCCTCACATTGTTTTAGTGATCACACGAACCAAATCCACTACATCAACACCGATCATCACGAGAGCTGATATAGTTTTAATGGCGAACAATCATCATGTTCATCATATCTACTATATGATTCATGCTTTGCCTTTCGGCGATCCGTGTTCCTGAGGCCATGTCTGTACATGCTAGGCTCGTCAAGATCAAACCTTAGCTTCCGCATAAGCAAATCTGGCTTGCTTACGTTGTATTCACCCGCGGAATCAAAGACACCCGATCATCACGTGGTGCTTCGAAGCAGCAAGCTTTGGCAACGGTGCATACTAAGGGTGAACACTTTAGAACTTGAAATTTATGTGCATGAGGGATCATCTTATAATGCTACCGTCGTCTACTAAGCAATACAAGATGCATAAAGGATTAACATCACATGCAATTCATAATATGTGATATGATATGGCCTTTCTTCTTTGTGCTTCCGATCTCCATCTTCAAGCACGAATATGATCTCCATCATCACCGGCATAGCATCAAGGTCAATGACGCTTCTCCATGGTTGTCGTCCACCAGCTTCAACTATTACAACTATTTTGAATAGACACGCAGGTCTTAACAGAAATTAAAGACAACCATATGGCTCCTGCCGGTTTCCAACTTACAATAAGGAACATTGCATACATCAAATATTATCACAATCATGGCCATATCACATCACTGCACACCCCTGCAAAACAAAGTTAGACGCTTCTACTTTCTTTGCATATTTTACGTGGTTTGGGGCTTTCCATAAGTGTCGTTCTAACTTACGAACAAGAACCACAACATTGATACTAGCATTGTTGATCACCCGTTGTAAATTGGATCTTTACTATGCTAGGAGAAACAGGCACCCGCAAAGCCACTTATGCAAAACGAGTTGCATGTCAAGCGTGGAGCAAGTCTCATGAACGATGTCATGTAAGGTTAGCCCGGGCCGCTTCATCCCAACATACCGCAAGATGCAAAGTACACAAAAAGCAATCTACAATAAAAGCATCAACGCCCACAATGACCATTGTGTTCTACTCGTGCAACAGATCTACATATAGACACGGCTCTGATACCACTGTAGGGGTTCGTAGCAAGGAAAACAAAAATTTTCTATCGCATACAAACAAACAAGCCAAGATCTATCTACTAGATTGCAGCAACAAGTCGATGGAATAACTCACCCTCGAAGATTCCAAAGTGTTTAACGAGAGCAGATTCTCGTGGGTGATGTAGTCGTACTCTTTCCGATCTCAAGATCGCGTAGACGATCCTTCCGGCGCCACGTTCCGGCAGCGCTCCCGTAGTCGGTCACACGTTTGGTACTCGACGAAGACCTTCCTCTCCCTTGTTCCAGCAGGCAGCGGAGGTTGTAGCACTCTCCTCGCGATTCCGGCAGCACAACGGCGTGGTACCGGAGGTAGAGGGGAAATCCCGCAGGGCTTCGCCTTAAGCCGGTGCGAGTATGGTGGAGCTTATGAGAGAGGCTATTAGTGGTCTAGTAATTAGACACACCAATTAGAAGGCTCTAAACCAATTAGAAGGCTCTAAACCGCTGGCTAAAGCAATTAGAAGCTCTAAACCAAAACGGCTCTAAACCGGAGATTAGAGGTGGAAACTTGTGTGTGCTAGGAGGGAGCCCTGCCCCTCCTTATATAGGTGGGAGGGCTGGCCGGCCAAGGGGAGGAGTTCCTCCCCAACTCGGCCTAGGGAGGTGCGCCGGCCAAGGGGAGGAATTCCCTCCAACTCGGCCTCCACCTCTCCTCCTCTTTTCCCACTTCCCAAAACTGCCGTTTGACTTTCAAACTAGCCGTTTGACTTTTCAATTTAGGATTTAAATAAATCCTTTATTTGGGACAGCAAGAATACTTAGTACATGATGCAATCATTCCAATATGTAATGACACATTCATGTACCCTTTCCCCTTCGGAGTGCCGGACATTCCGGGACCTTCTAGAATGTTCCCGATGAAAACACCGGAATCATTCCCGAACTCCAAAACGGAACTTTCCTTATATGAATCTTATTCTCCTGACCATTCCGGATCACCTCGTGATATCCCGGATCCCATCCGAGACTCCGAACAACATTCGGTCTCTTTCTCATAATACCATAACTACTCAAACAACGTCGAATCCTTAAGTGTGTCTCCCTACGGTTCGTGAATTATGCGGACATGATCGAGACACTTCTCCGAACAATAACCAATAGAGGAATCTGGAAATTCATATGGCTCCCACATATTTCTACGATTACTTTGCGATCGAATGAACCACTTACATACGATACCAATTTCCCTTTGTCTCACGATATGTTACTTATCCGAGGTTATGATCGTCGGTATCTCTGCATACCTAGTTCATCCTCGTTACTGATAAGTACTCTTTTCTCGTTCCCGTGATATGTGATCCCTTGTGACCATGTCACATGCTTGCAAGCTAATTGGATGACATTTCACCGAGAGGGCCCAGAGAATATCTATCCGTCATGTGGATGGACAAATCCCACTCTTGATCCATGTGTTTCAACCAATACTTTCCGAACACTCAATGCCACCTTTATAGCCACCCTGTTACGGTGTGGTGTTTGATGACATCAAAGCATCCATCCAGTAAAGGTGATATGCATGATCTCATGGTCGAAGGAATTAGGTTACTATGTATCAGAAAGCATATAGCAATTGAACTATTGAAATGACTTGATCTTTATGCTATGCTTGTCTATAGGAGTATGTCCACCATATCATTCTCCTAACGATATGATCTTGTTGTTGATAACATCTCAATGTTCATGACAAAGAAACCACATCATCAATCAACCAACAAGCTAGTGAAGTATAGAGGCTATACTAGGGACTTCAAATTAAGTTTACAAATCACACAAGTATTAATGGTTTCCTTGTTAATACTATTATAGCATGAATGCAAACATTTATCATAAACACAAAGATATATAATAATAACTATATTTATTATTACCTCTAGGGCATATCTCCAACACATTTAAATTTGAGTGAACAACAGTGTTAATTACTCAAAATAAGTGCTTGTTCCATCCTATAAACATCCAGAAATTTTTTGAACTCAAATTCATTTGAAAACCATTTTAAAATGATTCCAGAAAATCAAAACAGAAAAGGAAAGAGATAAAAGAATTAGAAACAGGCCGGCGCCACACTTTCAGCCCAGTAGCGAAAACATCCCACCTGGGTTTTCCCTTCCCTCTGTTTTTCCACCGCACCCGCGCTACCCAGACAGTCACTGATCGATGGACCCTCGCCAGCTCACCTCCTTCTTCCTCAATTCACGCCCACGACCACATCGCCGGCTGTTTCCTCCGCCATCACTATCGCGCCATAAAATCGAGTTATTACCGACGATTACGTGTGCGATCCTTGCCCCAGCTCCAGCTACAAAACCCCCTCCCCACCCCGCATCTTTCCCCTCACTTCCCTCGCTCGCTCCGCCACCAGGCTGCTCGCATTTGAGCTCAGACCACCGTAGTACCGACGACCTTCGGCGGCAAATTCCGGTGAGCCCTCTCCGTCCCTTGCCTCCTGGTCTTGCTAGCACTTTCCCTGCATCCTTGCGCATCATTTAACACCCCTTCTGTGTGCTAGGACAACCCCGAACATGGCCAACGTCGACGACTGCGCGAGCCCGATGAAGCACTCGACTCCGACGAGCTGTTCTGGTTAGTTCCGAACGCGTATTGCCCCCTCTTTGATACTTGCATGACCAACATCGCTTCCCGCATCTGAAGTACTGATTATTTCTCTCTAGCATGATTTACATCCTCAGCAACGTCGACGAACAGTCGTGCCCGATGCCTTCACGAACTCCGGCGAGCAATCCCTGACGACTCCGAGCGCCCCTCCGCCAACGAAGACCACCTTGAGCATCAGCATCGTCACGCAAGCACGGTGAGCTACCCCACTGCCCTTCTCGCTTCCTATAGCGTCGGCGACATCACCGTCTGACCGCGTCGCCGCCAGCCACCATCGCAGCGCCGCTGACTTTTGGTTCGTTTGATGTGGGCCGTTAGATCTAGATCGGGCATGTAGGAATAGATCACTTAAGCGAAGAGGTAAGTTAGATCTGAGCCATGCATAGTTAGCTAGATCCAACGGCCCGCAAGCGTGATCCAGCCGAATCGGTATCATCTAATTAGAAGCTACCGCGTGGCCTGTGTTTTATTTAAAAAGACAGAAACATTTCTATTATATGTTCAAACTTGTAAAATTCATAACTTTTGATCCACACGTTCAAATTTTGCAAATTTTATATCATTGGAATCAGGAGAAAGAATTCTATCCAACTATGCACTTTGTTTAATAAATTGCCTCTGTAAAATGGGTTGTTTTTGCAGAGACATTTGTAGGCTTATTTTGAGTATAGAAATTACTTGAAAAATGTTTTAAAGACTAAATAAAGTTTTTTTTAGTGTTTTTTTGTTTTGTTTCTGATTCAGTACTGTTCCACTTATCTTGCTTGATCTAGAAAAATCATCACATGGCATTTGCATGCATTCATATATTTTTACTTGTTTATTTTGATATGTGAATTTGGTGCTATCATTTTATGTGTAGATTTTGGTGCTAGTGGTGATTGTGATTGTGAGGATTGTTGCTACTCCCCCAACTACCAAGGAAAGTGGTGCTTCATATTTTTGTCCCAATATTTTGACTATGCATTAGAAATATTTTGTATAGGGCTTGCTTGAATATTTTTGCTAAGTATCTATATGCTATGCTTGGGAAATCCTAGTAGTTGTAGAATTGTTATAATTTTCTCTAAGTTAAGATACTTGCTATTGCCATGCTTAGCCTAGCTAGTAGCAACCAAGGGTGGAATATATACATGCTATGGAAAAATATTGCTAAGTCTTTGACTTATGTTTTTGCTTAATAAAACAACTAAGTGAATGAAACACCTGGGTGGAATGGTAATTGCTTGGTGTTTTTTGGTTGAGTGGTTACACAAGGCCCATTTCTATGGTTTACCTTGTGTATCTCACTTGTGGATTGCCACCCAGGAACAAAGGGATTTGAGATGCCAAATGTTAAGAAGCTTCTAGTGCAACCACATGGCATTATGAGCTCTGCCTGGATCATATAGGTCCCAATAACTTAGCCAAATGGACAGTTGGTGGTAGGGGAATGATAGGTTTGGAGCGTGTCCATTTTGGTCTAAGGGAAGGCTTCTGAAAGGTCCTGACTTGGTGAAACCAAGTCTTGTGGGGAAAGTGCACCACCTCTGCAGATGGAAGAAACTAAGTACTTAGCCGTGTCCCCGGTAATGGACAATTTGAGCATCAAGACATGGAAGCTATCAAGAATCTCCTCATCCCAATTTCTAAGTTAAAACTTGTGGTTGAACAAGGGTGAAGGTTCACCAATTTCTATTGGTGAATCCTTGGGAAAGTTTTTTCCAAACAAAAACTTAGTATTTTCAACTGATAGGTAAAACCTATTTTGAGCAAAGAAAGCCTAATCTACACTTAGCCAAATTCATGTAGTAACTAGATGCTAATATTCTACTAAGGTATCACTTGCCAATACTATTCCAATGTATTGACCCACTGTGGCTGTAACTTGTGATGTTGCAGGTTACTCTGATGATGATTAGGGGTTATGAGTCTACACTCAACATGCTTGCATGTGGCACATGAAGATGAAGACTTCTATTTTATATTGTTAAGTTAAACTCTTGTACTAGACTATGGCTATGGAGTTGTAAAAGACTATGTTATCTCTGGAATGATGATGTAATAATGACCTTTGCTTCTGTCTACTTCATCTTAAACTGTGGATGTTAGCAATTGATCCAGGGACTAGCATTGCAATCACAGGAATCTCTACCTTTATAAAGGTGGGATCTTACAAGGGCCTACCATGATTATGTTCCCATAAATTCTGAGCCTTCAAATTGGTTTCCCACAATTAAAGTCTCAATAAACAGTACACTTTTTAATGCTCGTTGTGATATCATGTCTGAATTTTGTCTCATGTCTAAAGATATTTTTGATTCCTTGAATCTTTGGGGGATTATTGAAGGAGGAGAGGAAATATCTCTTACCAACAATGCCACTATATTACCCATTGGAATAGCTGAAGGTGTGTCTACAAAAATCTCAGGGAAAATGGTGTCTACTGATTATCTTGTTATTGAATGTGTAGGAAAAGGACAGATCACACTTGGAAGATCTCTACTGAAACACCATGGGGCAGTAATAGACGTGGGAGAAGGCATCATGCACTTTACTCCCACGGTAAGCAATCATTTCTTCCCTAAGAAGAAAAAGAAAGGTAAGAAAAGAAGGAACAAGAGGGGCAATTCTTTATTTGAAAATACTTGATTCTTCTTGCTTCTTGTGCCAAACTTAAAGGCGTTAAAGAAAAGTACTTGTTGGGAGATAACCTAAGAGTTTCCTTGAGTCTTCGAAGTTATTAATTCTGTAATGACCACTCCTTATCCTTTTTTTGCTTTTTGTGCCAATAATGACCTCTAATGAGAGGGAGTAAGATTTGGGGAGTTGCTGTCCCGAAACAGATTTCTGTCCTTTACCAAAAACAATCGTGAAGAGGATGTGTAACTCGGATTGAGCTCAAAATTTACAAATAAATCCCCGAGTATGTTGGCTAACTTTCGTTAGTTCAACACTTTTTGATTTGAGCAACAGAATATTTTCGAAAAAATTGGTTTCTACCTGCTGGTCTGTTTTGACAGATTTCTACCATTATTTGCATTTGCTTCTTATTGATTCCTTTTTGAGCTCTCTTCAGGTAAATTGAGTTCCTTTGAAGGAGTTACTACAGTAGCTTGTGTTTTTCCTGAAATGCCTTGTTGTTCCAAAGCTTTGCCAGTGGTCTAATATCTTTTGAATAAGCTAATGTTGCTAATGAAGATTGTGTGAAGTTTTGTATGAAGGAAAAATTTCAGGTGTAAAGAGAGAATGATGCAATGAGATGAAGAATGGACAAAATCTCAAGCTTGGGGATGCCACAATGGTGTCACCCCAAGAAATATCCAAGAAGTACAAGCGTCAAAGCTTGGGGA